>CM048748.1:316401526-317001526 GCA_026315105.1 Locusta migratoria | reverse complement strand
GCTCATCTTCAGATGTTTACATTCAGTGTTGTTGACTGTTTACCGAAAACAATAATGTAACTAATCTCGCTTTTGGCATTTGTAACATCTGATATATATCTGTTTGTGGCATCTCTGTACTTCTGTGTGAGCAATATCTCTGTATATCTTGAGCTAAGTTCTTTGATCATAACAGATGCTTGAATGTAAACATGGCGATGTTGTGAGTGACTACTGATCAACAATTATAAAGTGTACTGTATGGAATGCGGTCTTAGAAAATCAGGCGATGCTGAAGGAATTAGATTAGGTAACGAAACAACGAAGGTGATAGATGAGTTTTGTTACTTGGGTAGTAATCTAACATGCGATGGTCGCAGTACAGAGGATATAAAATGCAGAATGGCAATGGGAAGAAAAGCATTTTTGAAAAAGAGAAATTTGCTAACATCGAATATTAATTTAAGTGTAAGGAAGTCTTTTCTGAAGGCATTTGTGTGGAGTGTTGCCTTGTACGGGAGTGAGACATGGACGATAAGCAGTGCGGACAGGAAGAGAATAGAGGCTTTTGAAATGTGGTGTTACAGAAGAATGCTGAAGATTAGGTGGGTAGATCGCATAACTAATGAAGAGGTACTGAACAGAATTGGTGAGAAAAGGTATTTTTGGCATACCCTGACTAAAAGAAGGAATCGCTTGGTAGGACACATTGTTAGACATCGAGGAATCGTTAATTTAGCATTGGAGGGAAGTGTGTGGGGTAAAAATCGCAGAGGGAGACCAAGAGACGCGTATAGTAAGCAGATTCAAGTGGATGTGGGTTGCCGTTCTTATGAGATGAAAAGGCTTGCTCAGGATAGAATAGGGTGGAGAGCTCCATCAAACCAGTCTCCAGACTGAAGACCATAACAACAACAACTGTGTATTGTGCAAAACCTGTGACATGGGAGTGCAAATTAGCATTATGTTGCTGTTACTGCATTATTCTCAAATGATACCTGTGAAAAATGTACGAACACGAATTGGATACCCTACTTATATGTGTGCACACTTATAGCCTTAACACAAATCACTCCACCACGCACCATACTTGTTTATGTATATGTATATCTATATGATATTTGTGTTTGTATATCTGTATGATAAACACAATGCAATTTACGTTTTCTTTAAACAGACAACAACACTGAATGTAAACACCTGAAGATGGGCACAAACCCGAAACCGGTAGAGATTTAATAAACCACCAATAATTGTAATTGGTAGCGGATTTTATTTCCACAACCTATAAGGAACAGTCATGGAGTTCTTCAAGATCCATAATGGATAAAATATTTAAACTAGATTTTTTTTTAAATTGAACTCGGAGGGAATCAGCAGAACACGGCAGTGAATAAACTGCACGACTTCACTCACAGTAACTGAGTTTTTGACTGTCAGTGTATTAAAGTAGCAAGAGAAGGAAAAATAAAAGGAATCATTGAATGTTATATGACGACACTAATATTTATTTTTACCATGTCACATCACATTAGTGAAAAGTTTTAAGTTCTATTACACGTATTGCAGAACATTGTCGATCTTTAATCCTTATATAAGTTTGTGTTTTCAGCCATTACTTTGTAGCATTTGAATCGGCAAGAAACGTTCCAGCTAGTGACATCAATGCAAAAATAGTATTTCTGAAATAAATAGCGATGCCAATGTGAAATGAAACCTCTGCCAAAATAAAGTTTTCAGGTTGATTCTGACGATAGCAGCTGAAACAACTTTTGGAAAGTACTATTTAACAAATGTATATAATAACCACAGACTCATTTACAAAACAGTCATTCATCCTGTAATAGCTGTGTTTCTTGATTTCTAACTGTTGGTGTCTCAACTTCGTTACAACACATTTCTCTATAAACTGCTTGAATCAAAATGTTATTTGTAGTTAACTACGCATATTACACACAAAATGTGATGTACAGTATTTGTAAGACGTTTATCTATAATTTACTGCACTGAATATTATTTTCTTGGTGTATTTCACTCTGAACTGTTTAACACATTGCAGTTCAAGACTAAGTCTCGTCTATTTTCTTAATTAATCGAAGAACACTATATTTTACTTTAGGTTTATGTACAAATACAACTTATCAAAAACCACAGATATAAAGTAATCGTTAAATAATAGTAAACTATATTAAACTACTTAATGACAGTAAAATACACAGTCCCTATTCTGAAATCAGAGAAAAAGTGAACATACATTTCAATATGTGTTTTTTTTCATACGCAGCAACTTGCACTAAACAGTCTAACAAATATATATCACCTAAAGACTTATAGGAGACTGTTATGTAATTTCTCTTCCGTATTTCTTCGTTTCTGGCTGTCATTTAATCTATTTTATTTATTAATTCACTGCTTTCTGCACTTTTGTTGATAGCCAGCAACAGTTGTAATATTCGTCAGGTAAACACCAAAAATTGCCTCTCGTTTTCGCACCGTACGAAGCTATTCATCTAGAATTCCCTGAAGGATGGACATTTGCATTAAATGCCGCATACTTTATGAAATGTCCTCGTGTATAATTTTAACGTTTTACTGCGTTGAATTTGATCGAAACTTCCGTTTATATCAGGGACTGCAAGGCCGGCTCCCGCCGGAGAGAGAGAGAGAGAGAGAGAGAGAGAGAGAGAGAGAGAGTTGTCCATAGGTTAGTTGAAGTTGTTTTAATTAATTTGTAGGTCTAGGGACTGATGACCACAGCAGCTATGTCCCATAGATTTAGAAACATTTGAAATTTATTTCCATTTATTTATATTAAATACTCATTATAATTTAGGACTTTCATTGGGCTTATTTGTTTTTTTTTTTTTTTTTTTTTTTTTTTTTTTTTTTTTTTTTTTTTTTTGACAGTCGCATCGTAGACATTGATTATGGTGCGCGTGTAAGTAAAGAAAAATAAATGAATGAGTTAGCAATACTTCAGCATCACTTTTTAACGCTGAACAGAATGATAACTCATGAGTTAGATGATCTGTTTATTTCGTGGGCTGTTGAGGAACAGCTTCATTAGAATAACCAGCAATTCAGCAATTGCCAAACTACTGAAGACATTGGATTTTTTCCATCAAAGTGCCGCACAACGTTGTTAGCAGCGGGTTTGTGTTGCCTACCATTCAGAAATTATCAAAGGGGAGACAGAAATATCTGGTAGTGGCCTACGCCCAGATTCGAATTAACATCCAGCAGCGCGTTTAGTAACAACAATGCAATAAAATTAAAAACAATTACGAGACTTTTAACTCATTTTCATATCAATCCGTTAACACTACCAAGCACAAAAAAAAAATTTGATGGGAAATTGGGAGGTTAGCTTCAAGATCGTGTCATCTTAGGGCTCCAACGCATTGTGGCATGGTATAGACTGTGGCTTTGATAGAAACATAGCTCCAAATCGTCGAATGGTGTAGCTTACGAAAATAAATGAACCTTGATGTATTGCCACGTAAGGAGAAATAAAAAAAATCCGAAATTAGTCGGCGACTCAATGGTAATAGATGCGTTGTCTTATCGAAATGAAGGATCTTTGGTGCCGACCGCGGCCCAGTCACGAGAAGAAACTTTCATTGTCACATCTGGGGAAAACGTGGTTGACGTTTGTATTTACTACTCGTTGAGAATGAATATTTCTTACTTACAGCTCTCCTTTTTTCCGCGAGTTAGATACGCACAAAATTACGAATTGAAGCATCCGAAGTGCGAGTCTTATTAAAAGTTATCCGTAGCTATGACGAAATTGTTAAGTGTTCTTACGCATTCATATAAAACAAGATATCTGGGATTTTTGTATGTATGAGTGTGGTTGAGCGCAGGCAGGAGAAAATGATGACGTCAAAGCAAAGAAATATGCAACGGTGACGTGCCAGTAGTAGCCTCTGTTCAGAAATCTGAGTGAATAGCGCAGGCGCAAGAAGGGAAGCAGGGAGTGTGGAGTGTGTTGAAAGCGCGGTGGCGCAGTGTTCGCCTCCGCGGCCCGCAGCTGGCGTAATCGGCACGCCGAAGCGCATCGCCAGCAGATAAGCTAATCATTCTTCCGCTGCAGCCCGCTTTCTCGAGAGCGATAGGCTCGCGGAAGTGTACAGTCGCTTATCTCGGTCTGTGCACATCACAAGTGGGTACCGCTATGTGTAATCACCCGACAACACGCAGCCAATATCCCTCCACTCCTTGTATCAACTACATTACCGAGAAACTATGTGACTTTTGTCATTCAGATTAGGATTTTAAGGGTGGGGGGAGGGGGATATTCTTTTGTAGAACGTACCACGATAGCCGTACAAGTACAAACGTTTTTATGATAAAACGATGTATAAAAAATGTTCAAATGTTTGTATAGTCTATGGGACTTAACTACGGGGTCATCAGTCCCTAAACTCACAAACAACTTATGAACTACTTACGATCTAGGACGGCACAAATATCCATGCCCGAGGGGGGATTCGAACCCCCGACCGTAGTGGCCGTGCAGACCTTGACTGAAGCGCCTCAGTCCCCGCGGCCACCGCGGCCGGCAAACGATGTACAAGGGAACAAACAGCAGCTGGTTTATATACATAGGCGCGCGTAAAATTTTGAACTGGTGCTGGCAATGCGACGTTATGTAATCCTGTTACCTTACGAACAGAACTAAAAACATGAGCAGGTTGCGTCACTTAGACTAAAATATGGAAGAATACCTTTAGACTCGTTGAATAACGTAACTAATGTTTTGTATTGAGAGCTTGAAAATATACATAGAGAGAGAAAGAGAGAAAGTCCTTTTAGTTTTTTATAGCAACTTGGGTGTTAATTGAGTAATTTACATTGGAAATGCATCAAGCAGTACTAAAACTGTAGCTATTAGTGACGAATGTATCTCTGTTTCTGGGACAATCACGTCAAACCGCCTTGATCATTGGCCTTATTTCCGGGAAAGCTCTTTACTCAGAAGATGTGATGAGTGATATCCACAAGGAATATCAAATAGTTTCCATATTTACAAATTTCCGAACGGCTTTTGACACTGTATTTCTAAAGTGTCTTCTAATAAAATATTATGAGTATGAATATCGCCACAATTGTGCTACTGAATTCGTCATTTCCTATAAGAAAGGACACAGTACGTTGTAACTGACGGTAAGTCATCGAGTAAAACAGAAGTGATATGTGGCGTTCCACAGGGACGTGTTATAGGGCCTCTACTGTTTTTTATTTTTATGAACGATTTAGGAGACAATGTGAGTAGCTCTGTTACACTCTTCGCGGATGAAGCTGTCAGTTATCGGTTAGTAAAGTCACCAGAAGATCGAAAGCAACTGTAAAATTATTTAGATGTCTGCATGAAGCAAAAATAGGTAATTGACCCATATTAATGATAAGTGTAAAGTCATTCATATTAACACTAAAAAATCCATTAAACTCCAGTTAAACGATATATCAGTCAAATCTACAGGACGTAAATTCAATTACATTCTTAGGAGTAACAATTACGAACGACTTAAATTGGACAGAACACACAAAAAAATATTGTAGGCAAGGCGAAACATGGACTACGTTTCGTTTTGTATTATCGCGATGTAGGGGAGAGTGTGTCACGGAAATGATGCACGAGTTCGGGTGGAAATCATTAAAAGAAAGCATTTATTTGTTGCTGCGAGATCTATTTATGAAATTTCTTTCACCACCTTAACCTTCAGAATGCGAACATACAGGGTGAGTCATAAATGAGGAAAAATATTTCGCGTAAATTGTCAGACACTGAGCTACGAACATAAATTCGTTTTCAACATGTTCCTGTGTAAATAAATGACAATGCAATTGAATGATAAAAATGTTGGAAATATGGACTTTTGGGTGTTATTGTTCGCTGACATTGACCAAGGGACAGGTCAGCAACAACGCAACAGGGCACAAGTTCCTTTCTCTATGCCAACTAACCGCGATACACAACACCGACCAGCAAAAACGGTACGAGATAGATGTGAGCGGTGTCATTGCTCGCAGTGTCACACAAACCGTCGCTTGATGCCGCATGGCTCGCCTTCTCGTGAGCGGCTAGACTACCTACAAGACTCGCTTGTTGTGCCCTGTTGCCGATCTGTCCCTCTGGCCAATGACGGCGCACAGCAAACCCAAAATTCCACTTCATATTTCCAGATTTCTACCGTTCAATTGCATTGTCATTTGTTGACATACGAACATGCTGAACAAGAATTTAAGTTTGTAGCTCAGTGTGTGAAAATTTGCACGAAATATTTCTCCTCATTTATGACTCACCGTGTATACAGTTAGCACCAATCTACATAGGGAGACGTGATCATCATAATAAAATAAGAGAAATGAGATTGAAAACAGAAATATTTATGTGTTCCTTTTTCCCAGCGAGATTTTAGAGAATGAAACTACGGAGAAATATTATAACAGTGGTTCGAAGAACTCTTTGCCATGCACTTCAATGTGACTTGCAGACTATCTAAGGAGATGTCGATCAAAGTCTACAAAATGTCTTTTTACGTCCGTAAATTTTTAAAAATTTTTAATAATTAAAATAAGGCAGTCTCATCGCAAGTTGTTGCATTTATTACTGACAACCGGTTTCAGTTCTACAGAACCATCTTCAGGCCTTTGGCACGTTGTTGGTGGACGGTGGCGGTGACCTGAGTAGGCGTCAACTGTCTTATTTTAATTATTAAAAAATTTTAAGATCGCTGTTCCAAAAAAAAAAAAAAAAAAAAAAAAAATGCTTTCAAAAATTACTTTAAAATATGTTTCTGCAATACTTCACACAATTTGACGTAGTGCAGTAACTGTGGCGATTAACGAACAAAAAATCAACACTTCTCCGGCCGAAAATATCAAACAGTAAGTAGCGCCGTAAGAATGCATTGTCTCGCGGCGATAACTGTGAATAAAAAGTTCTAAGATTTCCGTCCGCGTCAGGTGGTTAAAACTCCACGAGCTTTCGGCCAAGCACTCCTTGGCCATTGTTAAGTGGTATTGACTGCCTAGTGGCTGCAAGTACGGGCTTATATACACTAGCTGCCGGCTGTGACGTCACTGGTGCTCCGCGACATCGCCATATATGGGCATGTTTTGAGTCGGTGTTCGATGCGCCCATTTCAACTGCGCGATCGCTGGATCCCATGCCGCGCTGAGCTGCAGGCCGCCGTCTCTGTTAAGGTTGTTATCAGATGTTTTACTTTCGATGGCTTCTTTAATAATACTGTCCCAGAAGCCGCTCGTGCGAGCCACGACGGCAGTTTCATCGAATTTGATGCGATGACCGTTTACTAAAGCATGCTCAGCTAAAGCAGATTTGTCCGGGTACCGTAAACGATAAAACCTTTCATGTTCCTTCCTTCGTTGTTCAACAGTTCGTACTGTTTGTCCAACATAAGACTGGCCACACTCGCAAGGTATCTTGTACACCCCAGGTGTTATGAGACCTACTGCGTCTTTAACTGGTCTCAGTAATTGCTGGATTTTCGTCGGGGACCTGAAGACTGATTTGATCTTATGTCTCTTCAACAGGCGTCTTATTTTGCCCGACACAGAACCACAGAACGGTAAAAAAGCAAGTTTCTTTCCTTCTTCCTGGTCAGTGGTTTTATTGTGTTTCCTTCCTGAGATCGCATCACTTATTTCACGATCATTGTAGCCGTTATTCCTGAAGACCTTGCGTAGATGTTTCAACTCATGGGGCAGGGTATCGGCGTCTGATATTGTTTTTGCACGATGTGCCAAAGTTTGCAATACAGTGCGCTTCTGTGCCGGGTGATGATGGCTTATGGCGTGCAAGTACAGATCAGTGTGCGAAGGTTTTCTATAGATGCTGTGACCAAGGCATCCATTCCGTTTACGACGGACGAGAACGTCGAGGAAGGGCAATGTACTCGCTTTTTCTACCTCCATGGTGAATTGGATGTTAGTGTTGATGCTGTTCAGATGTTCTAAGAACTCGTCAAGTTTCTCACGTCCGTGTGGCCAAATAACGAACGTATCGTCAACGTATCGGAAGAAAGAAAAATGTTCAAATGTTTGTAGAACTTATGGGACTTAACTACGGGGTCATCAGTCCCTAAGCTTACAAACTACTTGTGAACTAGCTAAGACTAAGAACGGCACAAATATCCATGCCCGAGGGGGGATTCTAACCCCCGACCGTAGTGGCCGTGCAGACCCACACTGGAGCGCCTCAGTACCCTCGACCACCGTGGCAGGCTCGGAAGAAACATTTGGGATTTAATGGTGCCGGGTCTAAGGAAATATATTCAAAATTCTCCATGAAGCGCTTTTTTTCTGTCAAGATAATTTGATACAATCATACGGTAAGTTTCATAGTGAACGGGTCGTCGCCTCTAAGCGCACTTGGCCCGTCACTCATGGAGATTCGGATGTTTGTTGATAACGAACAAACATTTTCTGTATTGCTAGAGCATATGCAGTTAAAATTTTAGCCATTTTCTAAGGCTACAAAGTGAACTTCGGCACTGTGTTGAAGCAGCGTAGACCGTTATCCCCCAGTATCTCATCCAGAGCCTCATTGGGTCGTCCGCTGTCGGTAGTTGGCAGGAGTGGCAGGGCCGCGGCAGCCGGCAAGGGCCATTCAACGGCCATTCAACGAATCATCAACGATGTGGACTTATGGAGGCGAGGGCGCACTCGTGTACCGTTGCTGACTGAATGGTCTCTCTACGGATTGCGCGGCCGCTCCCCATCGGAGGTTCGAGTCCTCCCTCTGGCAGGTATGTCTGTGTGTTGTTCTTAGCGTAAGTTAGTTTGAGTTAAAGTAATTTGTAAGGCTAGGGACTGATAATCGCAGCAGTTAAATTCCTCAGATTTACCAACATTTGAACATTTTTGACAGCGCGAAATTTAATTAAAAATGACGCCTTAACCGATCATCTGAGACGGAAACTGAATAAACGTATTCGTAGAGAAGAAAATTCTCTACAACTTTGCTCGCTTCTGTATTTTCCTATTTTTTTTTTTTTTTTCCAGTTTCTTAGTCTAGGGGCGGACGATCCTGCAGTTTGGTTGTACACACATTTGAAGAGCTGAAAGTTCGCAAAAATTTGTGTAAAGAATTTCCCAGTGAAAGTAGCGTGCATTGTTATTTCGTAACGCAATGACTAAAATTCTCTTCGCCTGTCACCTGTAACCGACGGCCAGACAGCACAGCTCATGGGTTCGTAATGCGGCACCCGGTCTAAGGCGCCTCGTCTAAGGAAATATATTCAAAATTCTCCACGAAGCGCTTTTTTTTTCTGTCAAGATAAATTGATACAATCATATGGTAAGTTTCATAGTGAACGGAACGTCGTCTCTAAGCGCACTTGGCTCGTTACTCATGGAGATTCGGATGTTTGTTGGTAACGAACAAACATTTTCTGTATTGTCAGAGCATATGCAGTTAAAATTTTGGCCATTTTCTAAGGCTACAAAGTGAACTTCGGCACTGTGTGGAAGCAGCGTAGACCGTAGTTCCCCAGTATCTCTTCCAGAGCCTCTTTGGCCCCTGTCAGTAGTAGGCAGGAGTGGCGTGCCTGGTTGTGCCACCGTCTCATGACCACCAGCCAGTCAGCTACGCTGTCGTAGCCTCTGCCCCCTAAACTTTGAAGGGTTGTAGCTCCCTAACTAACAGTGATAGGAATGTAGTTTAAATTGCTTCGGACGCAGCTGGTTTCAACGAATCCAATGCACGATAGAAAAAACTATTGTTCCATTTAAAAAATTATATCTTTGTGCTGTAACTCTTTGGAAAATCTTATACATATTATAAATGCGAAAGTTTGTATGTTTGTTACCGCATCACACTAAAATTACAGCACTGATTTAGATGAAATTTCATATAGAGATTTCTTATGTCTTGGATTAGGACATAGGCTACTTATCAAAATGTTTATTACAAGTTATTTATTTGAAATATATCCATAGAAATACGTAACGGTTGTAAGAAGCTTCTAATACAACAGCAGAGCTGCACTCTGGAGTTTGTCATGTTTAGCCGCGAGTGTTAACGCGTCTTGTCATAGACTTCCGTCATTTTGGGCAATGTTTCGGGTCCTGCTGTAGTGAATTTTTTTCTTTGTTATTGTAATCTTTTTTACTTTCGAACATACAAAAAGATTCTTGGATACTGCTAAAACGGCTTAACTGATATATAATTACATACACAAGAAATCTGAATGTTGGCGTTTATGCCGCATTCATTTTCATTTGTTGTAACAAATGAAGGAAGTATGTACATAAATTGAAGACTTTACATAAAATATGCTCTAAGTACCATGGCAAGAAAAAACATTGATGTTTTGTGTAGAATGGGATCTAGATACCAAGCTCTATTTTGTGTACAAAGCGCGAACTGCCACGTATAAATAGCGTACGTAAACTGCAACGAAAGTAGTAGGAAATGCACTCAACAGATGGCAGGCGGTACGCTGCAGTTAACATATGAAACGTTTTGTGTTCCGGCCAACTGCAACGAAACTGGTAGCAAATGCACTCAACAGATGGCAGTATAACACTCATGAAAATATTTCTCAGGACGTATAATGTGTATTCAATTGTGATATTATCCAGGTTCTTAAATAGAAATCTCTATGTATACTCGGAGAACAAGAAGTCTCGAAACGTCGTTTACAGGGACGTATTGCAATAGATTTTTGGCCCTCCATCCGTTCCAAGACAATTATATATTCCGTGCTAACAATTTCGCAAACAGTCATGTAGTTATTTATGCCCTTTCTTGGCACTTTTTCTGACTATTGAACCGCGGGTAACACCGCGGGGAGCAGCTAGTGATACAATAAACTATGGGCGGGAGTGGCAGGGCGGCGGCAGCCGGCAGGGGCCCGGTTGTGTGGCGGCAGGTGGCGGTCGGGCCGCGCATGCGCACTGCGCCGCTTATCTCGCTGCCGACACCAGCCAGCCTCCACCCCCGCCTTCCACCGTCAGCGGGGAACGCGCGGCCGGCGATATTCCTGCCATTTGGGGAATCTTATCGCGCGCCCAGACGCAGTGTATCAGAAACGGGTAATGCTAACCGGGATTCGTTTTTCTGGGCGGCGAATCGAAGGGCCGGGCCGGGCCGTGCTGCGTCGCTGGCTGGCTGGTGGCTGGCGCAGGCCGCGCGGCCGATATCGCGGCCTTCTCACGCCATTACGCCGGCCGCGGCGCAGATAGCCGGCGCTAAGTTATGTCGCGCCGCGCCGCCCGCCGTGACGCTCAATATCGCTAATGCGGCCCGCTCTGCCCGGCTCTGCTGTCTTCGCAGCGAATAAACCTGTCCGCTGGCCAGTCACCGCCTCACGCGCCATAGCCTCTCTCTCGCGCGCGCGCCAAGGAAATCGAGGGGCCACCAGTCACCTGCTATCGGCCGCGCGCGTTAAGCGCTTATTGCCGCAGTTGAGCAAATGTCCACTTCAGGATACCGTCGATATCCCAGGAGTGTTACAACGCTATATTCTCTCTCTCTCTACCACCACCCCCCTCACCTCTCTCTCTGATTTCCTCTCCTCCATCTCTTACTCTCTCTCCACCATACATACACCTCCAGTCATTTTTACGACAACAGCTGTTACCAGAGGCGCCGACTTTTGAAAATCAGTGCGGGTGCTCCATATCACGGTTTACAAATGTTCGAAACCAACCCTCCTGAAAATCAAGTTCATGCATTTTTGAATGAGCAATACTTCATAAAAGTAAATAGGGAGTTGTCTCGCCTTTTAAGGCTAGAAGGAAGAAGGAGGGCCGGCCACGGTGGCCGACGGGACTGAGGCGCTCCAGTCACGGTCTGCATGGCCACTACGGTCGGGGGTTCGAGTCCCCCCTCGGGCATGGATATTTGTGCCGTCCTTAGTCTTAGCTAGTTCATAAGTAGTTTGTAAGTTTAGGGACTGATGACCCCGTAGTTAAGTCCCATAAGCTATACAAACATTTGAACATTCTTCTTTGACGAAGGAGGAACAGCCGGCCACGGTGGCCGACGGGACTGAGGCGCTCCAGTCACGGTCTGCATGGCCACTACGGGCGGGGGTTCGAATCCCCCCCTCGGGCATGGATATTTGTGACGTCCTTAGTATTAAGTAGTTCATAGGCAGTTTGTAAGTTTAGAGACTGATGGCCCCGTATCGAGTCCCATAAGATATACAAACATTTGAACATTTTTTTTTGAAGGAAGAAGAACAGGAAAGCATGGCTGCATTAGGACACTACAATAAAGCGATCTAATTGGCCGAAGTCGGTATTTCGATATAAGTAACACCCCAAAACATGTACATGACCAATGAAATAATTTTTCACTGTACACTAATCTAACACTTTTTGTGCGAAGCTATTCATTCTGACCAAAGCATTTGGTAGAACACAGTCACCAAGGTTTAAAGAAATCTTTGAAATATTTTGAGATTTTGAAGACTGACATCAATTTTTTTTCGGTCAGTTCCAAGCAAGAGCTGTATACTTCATCGAAACTTTCATCACTTCGAGATAACTTCATGACATCTCTGACACTATTAATATAATCCAAGGTTTTTTTTTAAGCCTGAGAGAAAAGCATTATAAATTTAAACTGAATCTATAATTTTAATAATAAAGGAAGGTACAAAGATAAATGAAAAACGATTAACTTCAGCATCAACATCAGATCCTTCAAGCTAAATTCCTGAAACAACACAATAGAATGTTCATAAATACGTACACCTGAAAGCTCACAAGGACCGAGGTGCTTCAGGATGAATAAAGCTAACAAATTGGGTAAAACACGGACACTCATTACTACTCGCTTGCGGGCCCGAGTAACAAAACTAATCATTTCTTTCACGTGTAAAATATCGTCTCTTACTACGGACACGTTTTGCATTGCCTGTTGAGTCATTAGGTAATTTTTGATTTTTCCCGATTTTTTAAAAATTTATACAATTTCATTTTCCACCTCAATTTTGTGTGGGTGCTCAGCACCCCCAAAAAATTCTTGAGGGGTGCACGAGCCCCGGAGCAGCCACGAATTCGGCGCCCCTGGTGTTACTGTATGTCAGTATTTGTCAAAATTTTCGAATACGCGTCCCCCTTCGAAGTAAAGATTGTCTGGCGACCCACTTCCAGATAAAAATATTCAGGCGTCCGCCCCGCCCCCTCTCACGAATCGTAGCGAAACCGCGTAATCTGAAAGGAAACAAATCCTTTTTCTTTCGCTTCAGCTTTCTTTGAAATTGTAGGACGAAGTTTTTTCTGTGTAATGGAACACATTATCTCGTTTTTACTTGATTTCCGACAGAAAAATGTATTTTTCTTAACTAGTGCTTCGAATTTCAGATAGGACTCAGAAACGAATAATGCTGATTAAAAAGGCTTCGCTGTTGTTATTTACGTCTTCAGTCAGGAGACTGATTTGATGCAGCTTTCCACCGTACTATATCATGCGCAAGCTTCTTCATCTCCTCATAAGAACGACAACCCACATCTGTTTGAAACCTATTTACTCTATTCGTCCATTGGTCTCCCTTTGCGATCCTTACCTCACAATGCTAAACTCGCGATTCCTGGATATCTAAGAATGTCTCCTATATTGTTTTATTCCTATCGATATAACAGTTTGCAGACTTCCTGCTTATTGACCATTTACATAATGTGGTATAAAACTATAATGTATGCAATTCACAACAAATGCTTCACAAGGAAATCTAAAGTTTTAACATTAAATACATTTCACTTAGACATATATTCGTGTATTACTAACCCCTAGTTTTTTATATATATATTTTTTTTTAGTTTTTTTTTTTAATAGCGCAAGTACTTCCTCCTGTGACGGCGACTCCCCGAGTAAAAAATGTTCAAATTTTTGTAAATCTATCGGACCCAACTGCGTGGTCATCGGTCCGTAGCTTACAAACTACTTGAACTAAGGTAAACTAACCTAAGGACAACACACACACTCATGCCGCAGGGAGGACTCGAAACTCCGACGGCGACCATCCGCAGCGAGGCGCCTTAGACCGCTCGGCTACTCAACCCAGTTGATGGTAATATTAGAAAGTTGTGGCACACGGGGTTGGTGTTGACTTGTGTTTATTGTTCCAAACGAATTAAAAAAAGAAGTTCAAATATTTGTAAACCTATTAGAGCAAACTATTGTGGTCGTCAGTCCAGAGACTTACAAACTACTGCAACTAACTAACGTAAGGACAACACACATACCCATGCCTCAGGGAGGACTCGAACCTCCGACAGTGAGCAACCGCGTGCTCCACAGGAAGCTGCCTTGGAGCGCTCGGCCCTTACACCGCGGCAAGCGAGTTACACAAGCAGTTGGGATCAGATAGAGTATTCATCAGGTAGTGCAATGTAGCTGCAATCTGATTTACCCGAAGTATGGCGCGGAAAGCCACGGAAATGTTGCGAGCGGGACAGACGGAGTTGAGATATCATACACAATATACATAGCGGAACGTATTTTATTCAGATATTGGTTACAGTTGTAGTTTGTGTCGGATAGTGTTCGATATCATGTTGTCTCTACTCTTTACTTGACGTTTACACGGCGTTTATTTACAACAAGGTACCATGGAGCTACTTTAACAGTCATTCTCGTTGGCCTCTAATATGGTTCCCCTTAGTTCAAGTAGTTTGTAAGCTACGGACTGATGACGACGCAGTTTGGTCCGATAGATTTACAAATTGCAGCTACTGGAATGTAGCAAAAATTATATCCAGGCCTTGGACGCGATTTCAGACAACAATAACTGTTAAGAGAAGACGATGATCGTGACGGGTAACATCAGCAAGAGATGATCGATATGTCCGGTCAACAGCCCATCGAAACAGGGGGCTGAATGCAAGTGATCGCAACGCACCGTCCAGCCAGAAACAGGACGTGCAATATCAAAACAGACAGTCCTAAATCTCCTTAGAGAATGTGGCATCTAGCACGCAGGCCTGTGGTGTGTGTCCCACTAAAATCACGACACCATATAGCCCGCAGAAACTGGGCGGAGAAACATCAGTAATGTACTCGTAACGAATTGCAGCGCTTTCTGTTCACAGATGAGTCAAGATTTTGTGTTCAGCCGGATAAATGTCGTTCCCTCATCTGCAGAGAACGTGGAACTCTGAACATACCTGCTTATGAGCAGGAAACATCACCATATGATGGTGGTGGACGAATGGCGTGGGGAGGAGTCAGTATTGTCGGACGTGCGAACTTTTATGTCGTTGAGACTGGCGCTTTTGACTGCTGAGACGTATAGAGACGAGATCCTTCGACATTTGTTGTGCCCTACGCTGGTGCCAAAGAAGATGGTGGACGATAACGCTCTTCATCCACAGAGGTGAACTGATGAACAAAGTGTCTGAAGCTGAAGCAACTGCACGAATGGAGTGAGCAGGTTGTTTATCGACTTTAAACCCGACTGAGCATGTCTGTGATACACTGGGGAGACACACTGCAGACGATTGCAGAGCCGGGTATTGCACTAGCGGAAGAATGGCCAAATATCCTCATTCTGTTCATGCCACGCAGGTGTTCAACTGTACTGGCGATCATACAACACATTAGAGGACAACGAGAATGACTGTTACGGTAGCTTGATGGTACCTTGTTGTAAATAAACGCCGTGTAAACCTCAAGTAAAAAGTTGAGACAACATAATATCGTGCCGGCCGCGGTGGCCGTGGGGACAGAGGCGCGTCAGTCACGGTCTGCACAGCCACTACGGTCGGGGGTTCGAATCCCCCCTCGGGCATGGATATTTGTGCCGTCCTTAGTGTTAGCTAGTTCATAAGTAGTTTGTAAGTTTGGGGACTGATGACCCCGAAGTTAAGTCCCATAAGCTATACAAACAGTTGAACATTTGAACATAATATCGTACACAAAGTAAAACTGTAACCAATATCAGAATAAAATACGTTACGATGTGTTTATTGTGTAAGATATCTCACGTGATCCTAAATTGTTTTGAGAAGTGTGCAAGTATAGTTAGGAGAAGAAACATACGATCTCGGAACTTCGGCAGCAGAAGGCCATACCGTGAGATAGGACGTCTCGCTTGCCGAGTTTTTCTCGTGCGACGGCGTCTCCTGCTCACCTCGATGGCGCTTTTAGCGCTTACTAAGGGCACGAGAAGGGTGAAGGCTCGGCGACTCCACTGTGGAGGCCGAACAGCCCCGGTCGCGCCACGATGTGACGACCACCGGGCGCGCTTTTTGCCGCTTTCGGCTTTTGCGCGCTTTTGTGTGCAGATCGGGATACACAAAAACGCGCGTGCGGCGGTGAGCGATAGCCAGATGGGCGCATATTTAATACGGTTCACCGCTGCGCCAGGAGCAGATAAGTGCGCATTATGAGGAAACAATCAGGGCGCAAGGAAAAAACCAGATAGCGGGCCGGCGGGCCGCGCCGCGCGGGCATCAGATGGCGGGGCGGGGCGCAGCCAGCGCGCTGCCGCCACCGCAGATTACCGCCGCCGGATCCCAATTTAATTTGTCCGACAGCGCCGCCCATTCACTCGGATAAATCATCTCACCAGCCAATTCCACCCCCTGCCCGACATTTTGTTTCCATTTTGCCATTTTTTTTTCCTCTCGGTTTTTTTGCCTTTTGAAAGCGTGGCAGATACCGTCCGAAGTATTAATTCGTTTCCGATCTAGCGAAAAATGTGGCGTATTGTGTCGGCGCGACGAGTCGGTAATTTCGGCGCTTCGCCCACGTGGCCCGCGGGCCCCTCCCGCGTGAGCGACGCGGTAATTGGACTGTAGGCACAACCGAAATTGGTCACTTCCGCGACACCCGTTTTACGACAAACGGTATTTAAACAATCAGTGGCGTAACTATGGGGGAGGGGGGCATGAGGGGGATAGAACCCTCCCCCCAGAACTAAAAAACAAAAAACAAAAAAAACAAAAAAAAAGATGTCGTATTTCCCTAATCCGCTCCAGGCAAATTCCAGAATGCTTCCTTTGAAAGGACAGGGCCGATTCCGTTTGCCATACTTACCCAAGCAAACCAATCGTAAACTCCGTTTCCAATGGCCACACTGTCGATGAGACGTTAAACTGTAATCTTCCTTGATCGTACCTTACTTCAGGTGAATCATTTGCTAGCCGGCCGCGGTGGCCGAGGTGACTGAGGCGCGCCAGTCACGGTCTGCACGGCAGTGGCGTAACTATGGGGGGGGGGGGGAGGGATGAGTGGGATAGAACCCCGCCCCCCCCCCCAGAACCCGAAAAGAGAGAGAGAGAAATAAGAAAAGAAAAAGAAATCGTATAACAGCAATCTGGTAAAGGTAAAGATTGGAACCTTGGGGTGTTTTACCATAAGCTTTCATTGGATGCGAGTGAATTAGTTTCTTCAATGGGAGTGGTAAATGGTAGTCTGTCTGGAAACTGACTAAAATTTTGCTCGTCAATCAGATCTATCCCCCCCCCCCAAGCCAAGTCCTAGTTACGCCACTGTAAACAATTATATATTTTTGACGACGTTACAGCGTTCATTTTTAATGAAATACATCGCAATTTCCGATCACTTACTGCTTCACTGTGTGACTTTACAACTGTACTAGATTCAGATGTAATACCATTGTGCGGCGAATGAAAATTTGTGCCCGGCCGGGATTCGAACCCGGGATCTCCTACTTTCTAGGCAGACGCATTGGCCACTCCGCCACCGAGGGCACATACCACATTGGTATTACATCTAAACCTAGTACAGTGAAGCCATAAGTGACCGTAAATTGCGATGTATTTCATTATTTAAGTTTTTTCCGTCCGACCAACAAGTTTAGATAGCTTTAATTCCTTTCTCTGTGCAAGTGCACTGAAATACTTTCACACTGCCTAATATTTTTCATGTATAATTTATGTAGTGTAGTAGTTGTGTGTAACTGGGAACTGACAGATTTTTGAGACCTTGCCAAGTAATGTATGCTAGTCATCTCAGTCAAAAACATTATCTTCTCGTTTGTTTTGATTGCAAAATTGTTTATTTTTAAATGCCGATATTACGACTTATACCTTGTGGTTATTATCAAGTGGAAATAATTACGTCTTAGCAGATGCCAAAACCTCGACTCAGCTAGCATGCCATGGAACAGAGGCAGGTTTCGTAGTCCTATGATGCAGATTAGAACAATTTGTGAGTATTCCACTCTTTGGATTGCATTGTAAATATATTCTTCACACTCAGATCTATTTTTGCATGAACAGATAATAAGGTGTGGAGTAAATGTTTTCATTTTTCATATAAAACATCAGCTGGTTTCGTCGAAATAGTGTCTGTGATCATGCACAACTGTTATTGCATAGGAATGTGTGTACAAACTGCTCGCTTAAAAAGCGTAAGTTTACCGGTCCTTTTCTACTTTATTGTAGTTCACACCCTTGTTTCGTACTTTCTCGCATTTAATTAAAAACTCTATTTTAACAACTTTTATTATAAGTCGTATTCTACTTTCAGAAACTGTTTAAATGTTTATAGAGCTGATGAGACTTAAACTACGGGGTCATCAGTCCCTAAACTTAAAAACTACTTATGAACTAGTTAATACTAAGGACGGCACAAATATCCATGCCCGAGGGGGGATTCGAACCCCCGACCGTAGTGGCCGTGCAGACTGTGACTGACGCGCCGCAGAACGCTCGACCACCGCGGCCGGCGTATTCTACTTTATTACACTTTTTACAGAATATGTAATTCTGTCACCGAGTGTGATTTGCAGCTTTAGTGACGCATTCCAACTTGCAAATAGAAACGTCGTTGCGCATAAGTGATGACTTTTATTTTATTTATTTATTCATTTTTACCCCCATTTTAGCAGAAATCAGAAATCTCCAACTCTAAGAAAATTTTGCACACCAAAGAAAGCAGAAATTCGTACTCATTCCGTGGAAAGATGTAATAACGATTCTGCCAACATCTAACATGAAGTTCTCCATTAAATGCGAGAAACTACTAAAGACGGATGCACACACACACACGGATTCGTAAGCAACAAAAAATATCCAAAGAACACTAAGCAACGAAAGGACATTCTATTTTACATGAAATAAGTGAAATATGGAACATTTTTCTCCACCTAACCTTTACCAGTGCGAAGAAAAATCAAGCTCAGTACAAGTAACATATCACAATGCAATTTAAATATCACGGTACATACACAAACTCGTGATGAGATACACGGTGTTATACATACATCTTTTCAACAAATCTTAAACAAATATGGGAGACAGTAAATCAACCAATAATAAACCGAGATGAAAGGTCGTATTAAAGAGCCTATAATTTGCAGTGCTGCAAGTGCGGGGGTGGTTGGCGGACGTTGCACCGCCGTGATCTCTAGTTCAGTGACGTAGCTGGCATTGTCAACAAGTGCTGCCACGTCGCTGCCCTCAGTCACAACCGGTGCTACCTTGAACCTGTCCGACCGAAACTACGCCATAACAGCGCAGTTTACGTCTGACAATCAGGCAACCACGCTGACACGGCTGCAGTGCGGGAGTTGGCAGTGCCCCTTCAATACTGCACTATTTAAATCACTACATTGCTTTCCTAGCTTGAAAGAACTGCATGGCACTTCAACATTCTTCACAGAATTAGCACAGCACATGTATTTAGATGGCAGCACGCGATAATTGACTTAGAGACGCGCTCTCGTTGAGCGTAACCCAGCAGTTAGTTTCCTACGTTACACACACTGTTTTACTACCTCTCGGACTTAACTGATTTAAATATGAGCTCTTAGTTCATGGTCTGTCCGTCTTGCATGTATTGAACATCTTTCACCATTTTCCACTGCCGAGCACTTTTTCCGATAAACGTATGTTGGTTTTATATCCTGCCTTGTTTTGTATCCCATCCTCGTCACCACTTTTGTGTCTCGTTTCTGCCGGTTGTCGTAGGTGTCGGTGGCCGAGTAGAAAGAGACCGACACAGGAATAAAGAATGCACACTTGTGCAGGTACTGCAGAATGCTGATACATAGTTAACTAGAGAGAGAGAGAGGCCTGCCTACTGATGAGTTCTAGTGCCTATCCGATAGCCAAGTCTTAACTGGTGTCTAACTGATTCCCAAGTGACAGATGCAGCAGTCTTGGCCACGAGCGGAATTGCAGCAGAGGGCGCTCGTGGCTGACGTCGTAAGAACGCCGCGTGCGTGCATGGCGGCGCGGCGAAAGTACGTGGCGCGTACTTCATACTTGTGCGACACCACAAGATCCTTTGCTGTCTCCGATAGAAATAGAATGTCATCAACAAACAGCTTCCCCCTGAACTGTAATTCCTTTTCCAAATTTGTGCTTGTTTTCACACACACACCTTGCAATGAGATATGAGGTGTCCATGCCGTTTTCAATTTACGAATGACGCAATAATATTCGTAGAATATATGCGATTGGGCAAAGCTGAAAATGTGTACCCAGCCGGGATTCGAACCCGTGTCTCCTGTTTTCTAGGCAGTTGCGCTGACCCCTATACCACTGGGGACACAGTGAGCACCGCACCTGCAAGGACTACCCATGCACGCCTCCCGTCAGATACAAATTCCCAGCTTCGCCCTGCCCATAGTACTCAAACTCGTAGTTATAACTAATTACCGTAAGAGTAAGGGCTTCAAACTTGCCCACCCCTCCCCCACTAACGATAAGATCATTGCCCGTCACCGGCATATTATATATACACATGTGGCGTCTGTTCCGAAAGAACAGACGTCACTTCTGATCCTGCAGCTGTTATTATTTAATATTCGTAGAATATATGACATCAATTGCGATTGGGCAAAGCTGAAAACGTGTACCCAGCCGGGATTCGAACCCGGGTCTCCTGCTTTCTAGGCAGTTGCGCTGACCCCTACACCACTGGGGACACAGTGATCACCGCACCTGTTCTTTCGGAACAGACGCCACATGTGTATAATGACGCAATAGGTGGAGGTCTGCTACTTTGTGCTGCTACCGAGTCCTCGGTGGAGCTGCGCAGCGGCCGGTGGCGGCGTCGGTGGCGCATGCGCCGTATTTCATATTTGGGGCCCGCGGCTGAGTGACACGGCGGGGATGTTTGGTGTTCCAGAAAGATAGCGCCCGCCGCTGCCGCCGCCTCGCTCCTTACACTTGATTTCCCGCAGATTTTTCAGCCGGGCTGCGGGCGCCGCCGCCCGATAAGGCACCGTCCCCTCCCCTCCCCCTTACCCCTCCCCCACCTCCTTCCCCTCCCCCCTTCCCCCACCCCCGCGACTGCCCGTCCGACGCCTGGCCCGGCCGATAGCCGGCGGCGCGTCGCTTTTTCTTCTTTGCCTCTCTATGTGAAAACATATGAAATATATTCAATCTGCGAGTGCGCGATAAGGCGCCGCCGGCGGAAGGGGCGCCGAGTTCTATTATAAGAAATCAATTCTGGCGGCACGATGCGGCGCGACGCGAGGCGACGGGCGAGCCAGGGCGCGCACAGGCCGGCCGGCCGCACCCCGCCCAGACCCCCCTTCGCACCTCCACGCCTAATCGCGCATCTGCCTGCGTCGTCGGCACGACTCCAGCGCCTCTGCACACACCAGTCGCGTGAAGAACGCCCACTGAAAAGCAACAGTCACAACATACTGACGGGGAAAGTACGTTGTTTCTTCGCTTTTGTACACAGTGTATCCTGTACTGACCAAACAGTATATCCTTTATTGACCAACTGCAGGCATCAACGAAAGAAAATGCGAACTCACGAGAGCACACTTTTGTTCTAGCCAAAACACCGGAGTTCGCCAATTATTATTTGTCCCAAAAAAATGTTCAAATGTTTGTAAATCTATCGGATCAAACTGCGTGGTCATCAGTCCGTAGCTTACTAACTACTTAAACCTAGGTAAACTAACCTACGGACAAACACACACACCCACGCCCCAGGGAGGACTCGAACCTCCACGGCGAGCAACCGCGCGCCCCGCAGCGAGGTGCGTTAGAAAAATGTTCAAACGTTTGTAAAGTCTATGGGACTTAACTACGGGGTCATCAGTCCCTAAACTTACAAACTACTTATGAACTAACTAAGACTAAGGACGGCACAAATATCCATGCCCGAGGGGGGATTCGAACCCCCGATCGCAGTGGCCGTGCAGACTGTGACTGAAGCGCCTCAGTCCCCTCGGCCACCGCGGCCGGCGAGGTGCTTTAGACCGCTCGACTATTCCACAGCGGCTATTTGTCCCAACCTTCTGATACTCCATTTCTTCTTCCCTTCTCTCTCTCTCTGACCACCTCCACCGGCACTCCTCCTCTCTCTGTCCATTTACTCCTCCTCTTCATTTATCTCCATCTCTTCCTCCTCCTCCCCCTTTGATGCATCCTTCCACTCTAGCCATTCCTCCTGTTCTTCTTATGATGTAAACAATGCAACGTGTAATTCGGAGCAAAAGTTTCTCCATTATACAGGGTGGTCATCTCAAATACGACGGTTGGAACTTAAATAGCCGCGGCGGTGCGGCCGAGCGCATTGAGGCGCTATGCTCCAATACGCGAGGCCGTTTCTCGACGGGGGGTTCGAATCCCCACTCGGGCATCGAAGCTTGTGCCATCTTTAGTAGAAGCTAGTTCATAAGTAGTTCTTAAGTTTAGGGACTGATCACCTCGCAGTTAAGTCCCATAAGCTTTACAAACATTTGAACATTGAACTTAAATAATGGCAACACCGATACAAAAGCGTTACTTGTTTTCACCTGTTACTGTCCTTCAAAATAGTCACCAGCGTTGTGTAGAACACGTTACCACCGATGTGGAAGACGTAGTACACTGTTAGCAGAGCCTGTTTTGCTGGTAGTGTGAATAGAGCGGTGAATTGCCTGTCGAATCTCTGGAATACTGTTGAAGATAATGCCACGAAGTGTTTCCTTCATCTACGGAATCAAGTCAAAGTCACATAGCCTTAAGTCTGGGGAGTATGGTAGATGGTACAGTACTTCGCAGTCCCATCGACCGAAAATTGCTGCCACTCTCGTGCAAAATGATGGGTGGGTTGCGCAGAAAATGTTGCCTCTTCTTCCGCAAAGCTGGTGGTAGGTGATGCTTCAAAAACGAACAGTAATACTGTGCATTGTAGGTCTGGCGTGGAGGAACGTAAGGCATTAGGTTAACACCGTCACAGTTGTACACGAGAATCGCCATAACTTTCACCATACCGGGGCTTCAGTGCACTTTCGACAATTTTGAAAAAAAAAAAAAAAAAAAAAAAAAAAGGTAAATAAATAAATAAAATAAAATAAAAAACCGGAAACACTTTCAGCAGAAACTACCCATCATTTGCAGGATGATGCGCGAGCGCATCAGCGCAAACTGTGGCTGCTCTGTTCGGTCGATGGGACCGGGAAGTACTGTACCATCCACCATGCTCCCCGGACTTTAGTTCTAGTGACTTTGATTTGATTCCGAAGATGAAAGAACCACTTCGAGGCATCCGCTTCAGAACTGTTCCAGAGATTCATAAGCAGTAGACCGTTCCATTTGCACCATCAACAAAACAGGCCCCGCTAACAGTATACTACGCCTTCCACATCGTTGGTAACAACGCTGGTGACTACTTTAAAGAATATTAACAGGTGCAAACATGTAACGCTTTTGTGTCGGTTGTGAATGAAAAGTTGCATCTGTTTAAGTTCCAACCTTTGTATTTCCGAAACGGTTTAAGATATCGTAATTCTGTTTTCACACATGAACTGTTAGAAAGTCCTAACTATACGAAGTATAGTCTATTGTCACAGCAGTATTCATTACATACATATCGATACCAACTTCGTTTTTTTTTTCTAATGGAACTATAGTAATTTCTGCTTCTATTATCATAGATCTCAAAGAGGGGAATTCAACGGCGTTTCACACATCGAAATCCGGTAGGTATAGTTTCGGAGAAACTAAAATGTTAGAGCCCAGGATTTATCTGTTTTGAACGTTAATGCCGAAGACCGTGATTTCATACCAAAATAAGGAAATGAGTCACGCCGGATAAGGAGGAAACAGTGCTGCATCACCGCGATATCGGTATAAAAGAGCCAGAGAGAATTTCACGTGTGAAGAGTGGTGAGTAGTTTGAGAAAAAAATGTCTTTTACAAGCCAGCACTGTTTCCACCCTACCGGACGCGACTCATTTCCTCATTTGGGTATGAAATTTACGAATTTCCGCATTAGACAGCAATTGGTTTGATGTTCAACATGGATAAATCCTGGGCTCTAAATATTGCAGTTTCTCCGTAAGTACTTATTTCGATGAGTGAAACGCTGTTGAATTAGTCTTTCTGAAATCTACGATGCTAGCAGAGAAATTACTGTAGTTCGATTTGAGAAAAAAAAGAACGAATTTGATATCAATATCAAGGTAATTAATATAGCTATGACAAGAGAAGATACGTCGTTTAGTGAGAATTCTAACAATTCATCTGCGTCAAAACAAAACCTTTCCGGAAATATTTGAGGTGGACAGCTTAGCTGAATCACTGGTGTGTTTATTCCAACCCTTCCATCGCTACATGTCGTCTACTCACATGCTACCACCATTCTCTCTCGCACTCCGCCTCCTCCTCTACCACAGACAATACTCTGTGCCTGTACCTATCTCTGTCCATCTCATCCTGTCCCTTCCTCTCTCTCTATTCATCTCCCCCTTCTACCTGCGCAGCACCTTAGCCGCCCTCACTCTTCTTAGGGTCCCTTTCTCCCCGTCTCGCGATTCATTTCCTCATAACCCTCTCTCGGTCCATATCTGCCTCTACCTATTTTCTCGTGCGTCTGTCTCTGTCATCTCTTCCTTCCACCTATGAAAAATTACATACATCTTCCAAAATTCAATAGTGATTGTGCAAACGGAATCGAAACATACTGCAACTTACCCTCCGTCGTACACTATAAGACGGATTGCGGGGTATAAAAAGGGTATAAAAAACCTTCTCTAAAAAACACACAGACATGTCTGATGTTTCATGGTGATCGGTCATATCGTGTCGAAGTCTATTCCGCCGCGCATGGTGGCCGAGCGCGCTAAGGCGCCTTGCTGCGATGTGAGCGGCCACTCAACGTCGGAGGTTCGAGTCCTCCCTCGTGCATGGGTGTGAGTGATGTCCTTAGCGGAAGTTAGTTCGTAAGTCTAGGGACTGATATACCACAGAAGTTAGGTCCAATAAGCTTACAAACATTTGAACATTATTTTGAAGTCTATTCCGAGATCCTTTCCGCCATTTATCGTCCGGCGAAACGTAGCCTGTGCGTTAACTCAGGGGGGTAGGCTACCACGACTCCAGATTCAATGTAATTTCGTCCTGCTTTTAAAGCCTGTTGTGACAAATACACTCCCATAGTTTCGCAATTATAATACGAGGCGCGTTTTTAAGTAAGTTCCGTTTTGTTGAAGACACTATTTGTTCGCACCCATAAAGCAACGAGCGTGTGCGTCGTGTAGCGGAATGCCTCGGGAACAACTGTGCTCAGTTTCAGCTCTGTAGCTAACATGTACGGTTCTGTTCTGTGCTTTCAAAATGTTGAAGACTATCAACTCGCCCGCCGCGTGTGAGGTCCGCTCAGTGATATGGTTTTTGTCACCAAGGAACCTGTCTGCTGCGGAAATTTACAAAACGGCAGTGAACTCTTGGTTATCGGAACAGGCGGCAAGGTTGTATGAAGAGGGTATTTTAAAATTGGTTGAGAGGCATGGTAAGTGTTTGAACAAACTTGGGAACTATGTCAAAAAAAAAAAAAAAAAAAAAAAGTATGTACTTTCTGAAAATAAATTTACTTTTTTGAAAGAACCTTTCGTTGTGTACTTCTGTTCAAACGGAACTTACTTAAAAAAAAACGCGCCTCGTATATAACAATAAATCTGTAAATCATAAGCCACACTACATTCGATTTCCAATTATTTCTGCGAACTATTGCACAACAATTTTAAATAATTATTTCATCTTCTACACCACGAAAAGTTTGTTAATACATCACAGGACTTTATTTATTTATAACACTGTCCTTACTATTATGGATTACTGGTGTCTTCACCAGGAAGTAAAAGGAAGGAAGCTTGGGGTTTAACGTCCCGTCGACAGCGTGGTCATTAGAGACGGACCAAGTAGCAGCTACAAGTTAAATTTTTAAAGAGCAAGCATGTTACTTTTACTATCTCTATTTCAGCTCTACTCTGATGAAGTAAATATGTCTTTAATTCGGAGAACTGTTTGATCGCCACAGTGGTTTGCCAGGAATGACCCTATTGGAGGTGGCATCCCGTTGCCTTCCTACAACTATTGAATTGATTTCACCTGCCTGTTATAGGAGAACCTACAGTTTATTGTGAATCACGAACTACCACTTAATTTGATATTTGGTCTGTGGTAACAGCATTATGGATCAAGTACTTCCGAACTTTCGTGATTGTTGTCTTTTACTTTAAATAACAGTATACAAGACAGTAACAACTTTTCACATAAGTGAACCACAAATAAGTAGGTCAAAACATCTTCAGACAATTGAATACCTCCCTGGATTAAGGATGTAACCCACAAATTTTCGAAAAGTGTGATTTCAGTGGAAATAGGATGTTAAAATCCATGCCTCGATGCTGTGGTACCATCTTGTGTCATATATTTGAATATCGAGCTGGTTTACAACCAGCTGAATGTTTCCCTCTATGGAATAAGGATGGAAGAGACAGCATTAGAGTTTAACAATGTGACTTTTTGAATGTGGTTTCAGCATTCCAATGCCACTTCAAAATAAGGCAAATGATGAGACCTGCAAACCACAATAACATTGTGAAATCATGCTTAAAATGAAGTTTCAAATCTACATTCTGAAATATTTTGTTGTCATAGTATTTTCTTGAAATCTTCATTCACATTGTTGTTTTCTGTATTACTAAAATATTACTTTCTTTAATTTGAATACTAAGTGCATGTACAATATGTCTCTTATGTTACATGTAAGAAATGCTCCAAAATATATTGCTGATCATACATCCTTTTTCCATTGTATCACTTCCAATTATTATGTTGTTTGTAAAACCTTAAGTTACAATAATTAAATATAGCTTTTAATACCTGAACATATTTGTACACTAGCATATGAAACGAGTTCCAATACCGTATAAAATAGGCTCCACAAACAATTTCCCTCGCCCCTAAAAACTTACTGATTTGATGGTTACATCCTTATTCCAGGGAGGTATTCAATTATTAAAGTCAGACGCTGTGTTACATGCTATTAGGAAAAAGTCAGATCTGCTCATTTGACGTACAGCGAAGTGGCGGCATATATGAATGCGTCCCAGAGGTGGAGCAGTATTACGCTTCCGTCACTGCACAGCTAGCCAATGTTTCTTATGCTGTATGGAGGGGCGCTGTGGTTCAATCAATATGTGGCGCCTCTTCACTCGCTCATATCAATGCGAAACCATGGCATTTACGAGGAAACTAGCTTCTGCGTGCAGTGCCTAACGAAGAACATTTCATTCCTCCTTCCGAATACCGAGGCAGAAAGTCGTAAAGCGCAGGAAAGAGTTATCGCCGATCACAGCCGTAAACTTTTGTTGGTGAGCTAAACATTTGTGGCTTAGCGGCAGGATGTGTATAATGGCAATATAAATTTTACTTTCACGTAGAGAATGCACGCGAGCGGAAAACGGCTGTAACCCGAGCGAGCCTCCTGGCACGAGATATTGATGCCAACTGTCAGCCACACATCAGTTCGTAAATTCGTTTGACATGCGGAGTCTCAAGTTGGCGCAGCCCTCGATTCTCTTTCGCACAAACAGTATTACTTCTTATAACGTAAATTATCCAACTGCTCCCCCTGCAGACTTACGGTGTCGCAGAACGCACGGGCACCTCCATTAAATTTATGTCCTTGTTCCAGGTGTCGCTTTTAACTACCAGAACTCCTGCTTATCTGCAACGATCTAGGGAATTCACTTTCAGAAGGAATGGCATTCAAACACCAGTATCTCTCTTCTGGATTAACTGTTCTGTGACCACTCAATGTGTCATAGCACATATCTTTTACCGTACTTTACCACATGAACTGGTTCCAGTGTTTGATGACAGAAATGCCAACGATGGGATTACGTGCACGTTACACAATAGGTCTAACTTTTGAAATATTTAAACATTTAATACTTTTTTTACCATGGCTAATCATCTAAGTAGTGGAATCTTCTTTCTCTGTCTTCATCCTTCCTTTATTTGCTCTTGAGGATATGAGCTTCGCTGCAATCTCTCGCGATATTAAATTAAAATTAGCAATATATGAAATATGTAAAAGTCTCACTCATAATGTGAAATAATGTACAAAATAAATTTTTCGGTTTGTTGATTTTCCATGTATTTATTTCATTTTTTACTTTCTTCAGTTAGTTAATTTTCGTGCTTTTTATTCTTTTTTATTTTAACTAAAATAAATAAAAAATTTAACTACGGCTTAATAAAAAAAAGCACATCCAAAACGCTGTCAGCTTATATTTCTTTCGTTTTATGTTAGATACTACAGTTTTTTTTATTAGCTCGCAGAGTCACGTAGCTTTATAGATATTTCAGTGAAATCAGTTTTAACCCAATGTTTCTGCATATCTCGAACGCGTACCCGGGACAAAAGCCGACATACATATAATAATGCTCGTCCTAGATCAACTAGTGAGGCCTCCGTCCGTTAAATCCCGCATCAAGTACGGCACTGCTTATACGTACGTAGATGTTAAAAATTGCTACATTTTGCTTGAAGATTATTAAAGATTTCCAGATTTTTGTGCCAATTCATCCGACGCCCAATTGAAAAATGAAGCCGTTTGCAGCCAGGAAGTTCATTGGCCACTATACATCTATACTGTGGAGATGGTATACTCTAACTTTACCCAAAGAGTAAATAAGACAGCCATCTGTAGAGGGTTTGAGATAGAACCGAAAGCACTGTTCACTTTTATTTTGCATTACGTATTTAACATTAGTGAAAGACATCAAGTACCTCCAATTTCACCTTCCTCACCATTACGGGTAAGGAAAAGGGAGAATTAATTTGTTGATTTGCTATTCTTAGAAAGTCAACTGTGGAGAATTTCAAAGTGACTGTTTTTGTTGTGATTAATGTCATTATTTCCTTTCTAGCTGTATCAGTCTGCAGCCCCTTCTACTCTAAACACACGACTAGCGGAACATTTCTCCCTTCAGTTTATCTTTTTCGTCGAACAAGTAACAACTATTTTAATGGCAGCTTTGTAAATATAACAACTGTTTGGGAAAACATATTCCCCCGAAGGTGCATCGCTTGTAGCATCCTGCAGCTATTTTTCTCTCGTGTTAATATCTCTTTATTCAAGAGTATCACATAACTCCTTATTGCCGTATACTTCTTATACTTGTTCTGTGTTTTCTCTTAAGAGTTCGCCATTTTAAATTTCCACAGGTGTCCTTCGTTCGTGTCATCTGGTCCTAAATTTCTGACGACCATTGTTTCTTATAGGCATTTCCCAATCTCAGAGCTGGCATCACTTTTCTCCTTCTTTCGGGCGATTGCCAATTATAATTTTTTGCTGGCCATCTAAGGCTGGGCGTGGGTTTGGTATATAATGTTAAACTCAAGAAATTCGAATTGATGTGTAGGTAAACTAAACAATATCTTTTTTATTTAATTCTCCTTCTATATTTTCACCAATGGTCTGCAGCTTACCGTTTGCTGATAATTACGCACGAAGCATACTTGTATATATGAATTTTAGTTTTAAAGCCGTAAAATTCCTCCAGAAACTTGTTTCCCTCGTATCACAAGCAGTCGAGAGGACAGGCATCTTATCCACATGGCTATAACGGATCGTGCAGCCACGACTCGATCTCTGAATCAACAGATGGGGTCGTTTGCAAGACAAAAACTATCTGCACGAACATTTCGACGACGTTTGCAGCAGCATGAACTATCAGCTCGTAGCTGCGGTTACCCTTGATGCTGCATCACAGACAGGAGCGCCTGCGATCGTGTACGCAACAACGAACCTGGGTGCACGAATGGCAAAACGTCATGTTTTCGGATGAACTCAGGTTATGGTTACAGCATCATGATGGTCGCATCCGTGTTTGGCGACATCGCGGTGAACACACATTGGAAGCGTGTATTCGTCATCGCCATAGTACTTAACTGAAGTTGATTAGTTCTACTTTGCCATCAGCGTATGTCCTACGGTATCCCATTGAAATAGTACTCAAATAAAGTAGCTGTAAATTTTCAGCAGTGAGTACTAGCAGCCAGTGTCGTTCAGTACTGTGAGACAGCGCAGCTGATGCGCGCAGTGTGCACTGGAGAAGATTTCCGTACAAAGGAGACGGCCGAGAAGCAAGTATCTATCTGAACCTAGCTGCTCACTAATTCCTAATTGGTCTCTGCATTGTGAGTGCAGTGGGAAAATATATCCGCACTAGAATACAATTTATAGTGCACAGAAGTGTAAATGTATCCAGAAGGTTGGGTATAGTATTTTGCAATATCATGCATCTCTTCGTCAACTCCTCTCTCTATTTTTTTTATCGCTGTAATAGCTCTAAGTATTTTTTTCATAGTGGAAAGACATACTGAAGACTTCTTTAAACGAGGAAGAATGACTCTGCCACTTTCGGTTGTGGACAGTCAACTGCAAACACATTTTCAAGTAACGACACTTCCCTTTTTAACCGAATAAATATTAATTTGAGGAACAACGCTCCAGTTGCATTTCGCCTCTAATTGTGTATTTACGAGAGTTATTTGTAATAAATCCAAAGCTGTACTGAATTTGCCTGTCCATCTTGACTTTCCTTTTCTTTATCGACCGTTTCTGTCTAGTTATTCAACGCTACATTTCGCCTCACTGTCAGCTCATGTCTCCTCTGTACTGGAAAATTTCCTATAACTAACTTTTCTCGAAAACCTTAGGCTTCCAACACAAAATTATAGTGCAGAGTGTTTGAAAAAGATACTCATAGTAACATAAAGATAATGAAGCCGAATATGAAGAGTCGTTTGTGGAGTGATAGAAAGTAGAAAGTGTGAAGCAATAGTCTAATATTCAAATGTTTGTAAACCTATTGGACGAAACCGCTATAGCCATTAGCCCCTAGACTTACAAACTACTTAAAACTAACTTACACTAAAGACAGCACGCACACCCACGCCCGAAGGCGGACTCGATTCTCCGGTGGGAACGACCGTTCAGTCAGTACCGTGATGCCTTAGACCCCGCGTCCATTCCGCGTGGCTGAGCAATAGTGATGGTATGACAAGAAGTGAAACACTGCACTCACATCTTTACTGAAGTTTCATTTCCTTTTGTCTGACAACAAAAGTAATCTCACAATGCAAGCAGCCTTTTCAAGTAACCTTGAAAGCAGTCGTACGAGGAGAACGACTAGAGATGATAAACGCTTTAGATAAAATGAAGCGAGAAGCGTAAGGAGCAAAACGAGTTAGGGACGAGAACGGGCTGACTCAGCTCTGTCAATAAACACTGGCGGCGCGGCTGACGTACAAGATGTCTGCCGAAAGCAAGGTGCTGGCCGCAGTCGGTGGTCTACGCGGCTGTCGCGTTGTTACTCGCCCTGTCCAAGATGCACGAACATGGACAGCGGAGGCATGCTGCAGCCCATGAGATGTTGTCTACCCACCATCATTCATACACATTTTTCGTAACATTACAACATATGAATCACGTAATGCACACTCCTGGCCATTAAAATTGCTACACCACGAAGATGACGTGCTACAGACGCGAAATTCAACCGATAGGAATAAGATGCTGCGATATGCAAATGATTAGCTTTTCATAGCATTCACACAAGGTTGGCGCCGGTGGCGACACACACGCCGTGCTGACATGAGGAAAGTTTCCAACCGATTTCTCATACACAAACAACAGTTGACCGGCGTTGCCTGGTGAAACGTTGTTATGATACCTAGTGTAAGGAGGAGAAATGCGTACCATCACGTTTACGACTTTGATAAAGGTCGGATTGTAGCCTATCACGATTGCGGTTTATCGTATCACGACATTGCTGCTCGCGTTGGTCGCGATCCAATGACTGTTAGCGGAATATGGAATTGGTGGGTTCAGGAAGGCAATACAGAACGCCGTGCTGGATCCCAACGGCCTCGTATCACAAGCAGTCGAGATGACATGCATCTTATCCACATGGCTGTAACGGATCGTGCAGCCACGTCTCGATCTCTGAATCAACAGATGGCGTCGTTTGCAAGACAAAAACTATCTGCACGAACATTTCGACGAATTTGCAGCAGCTCGCAGACCATGGCTGCGGTTACCCTTGACGCTGCATCACAGACAGGAGCGCCTGCGATCGTGTACGCAACGACGAACCTGGGTGCACGAATGGCAAAACATCATGTTTTCGGATGAACCCAGGTTATGTTTACAGCATCATGATGGTCGCATCCGTGTTTGGCGACATCGCGGTGAACGCACATTGGAAGCGTGTATTCGTCATCGCCATACTGGCGTATCACCCGACGTGATGGTATGGGACGCCATTGGTTACACGTCTCTGTCACCTCTTGTTCGCATCGAAGGCACTTTGAAAAGTGGCCGTTACATTTCAGATGTGTTACGACCCGTGGTTGTACCGTTCATTTGATCCCTGCGAAACCCTATATTTCAGCAGTATAATTCACGATCTCATGTTGCAGGTCCTGTACGGGCCTTTCTGGATACGAAAAATGTTGGACTGCTGCCCTGGCCAGCACATTCTCCAGATCTCTCACCAATTGAAAACGTTTGGTCAATGGTGGCCGAGCAACTGGCTCGTGACAATACGCCAGTCACTACTCTTGATGAACTGTGGTATCGTGTAGAAGCTGCATGAGCATCTCTACCTGTAAATGGCATCAAAGCTCTGCTTGACACAGTGCCCAGGCGTACCAAGGCCGTTATTAAGGCCAGAGGTAGTTGTTCTGGGTACTGATTTCTCAGGATCTATGCATCCAAACCGAGTGAAAATGCAATCACATGTCAGTTCTAGTATAATATCATCTGCATTTCTTCTTGGTGTAGCAATTTTAGTGGCCACTGGTGTATATTTAAAAGTTTACGGGATGACTATTTAAACGTCGCTGACTGAAGATCAAATAAGACGTTGCTTCAGAAATTAAACTCTGTTCAGAACTCAGCTGAAAATGTTTGTCAATTTACGAGACTTAACTGCTTTGGTTATTAGTCCCTAAACTTACAAAGTACATAAACTAAATTAAGCTAACCTAAAAAAATTCTCTCTCTCTCTCTCTCTCTCTCTCTCTCTCTCTCTCTCTCTCTCACACACACACACACACACATTCCCGAGGAAGGAGTCGAACCTCCGACGGCGAGCAACCGCGCGCTCCGCAGCAAGACGCCTTAGAACGCTGTGTCACTCCACAGCTCTATTGTATAACGCTAAATCTACATCCACCGATGCTTGTTGTACATTGATCTGAGTCAGCAAAAGCAAATGTCAGATGTTTGTAAATTTCCGGTTATCATTTCAAATGTTTGTAAACCTTATGGGACTTAACTGCGAGGTCATCAGTCCTTAAACTTACAAACTACTTATGAACTAGCTAATACTAAGGACGGCACAAATATCCATGCCCGAGGGGGGATTCGAGTCCCCGATCGTAGTGGCCGTGCAGAACGTGACTGGCGCGCCGTAGACCGCTCGGCCACTGCGGCCGGCAATTATTATTTTATGGCCGACGTAGTAGAGACAACTCTTGACAAGGGAGTAAAAATAGAGCTTGTTAGGTAGATTCGAGCCCGAAAAGCTTTATATTAGTGTCTACGACGCAACCAGTTAGCTACCATCACGTCCGCCCGTTGCTTACTCTTTAGCTGTAAATCCATGAAAGCTGAGGTTTGTTTTAATCATGAATGTAGATACAGCTGTCGTCGCACGATGTATTTAGTAGTAGTAGTAAAAAAAAAAAAAAGACCTTACTAACTGCACAATTACTGTTACTGCAGCTGAGAGAGTAGAACTGAGATTTTGGGTCTTTATTGGGAGCTGTCGTAATTCATAAACTTATATGTCATTCGCAAATATTCATCACAAACATTCGCGGAAGAATCGATATCGCCCCAAGCAGCAGCAGTATATGTGCAGAAATACAGAGGTTGGTTATTTCTCCGGTATAATTTAATTTAATTTATTATAATATCAAACAATACAACCCATTACCTAAGACTAAAATGGGCAATAGTCTAATACATAAATTTCTTACGGCTAAATGGTGACATTACATTTCATTACATTACATGTTTCTGCAGAAACCACTGGACATCTTGCTGGTTGTTGATGTTTATACTGGGTGATGTGTATGATGTTGTGTCTTATGCTACTGCTGTGGTGTTACATGTGTGCCAGCATTACAAACCTGCTTGTGGTGGCCAGCTCACCGAGCTAATCCCAGTGAGCATGCCCCTGGCACTGGGCGGCCATTTTTTTTCGTTACCACAGCCCCCCCCCCCCCCGCAAAAATTTTTCCCCCATGTGTCTTATTCTACTATTTAAGAAAAACCTACATCTAACTTACGTCTATGGTCTAATTCGGTGTTTGCCACATCTAACCCCCGAATCCAGGAGATGGCGGATTCTTCCATTGCTGGAGACCAGTCCATCCCCCGGCGGCATGGCATATGTGGCTTTCTCAATCGGGTATTGATTCAGGATAAAGTCCCGAAGCACTTTGCGCGAGACATTATTGGCGATTTCGTCGAGTACTCGGAATGTGTCTGGGGTTCTTATGAGCTCAAAGGAGTTATTACTAGGCAGAGCCATTCTGAGATCCGCAGCCACGTCGTCATACGTAAAACGTAAAGCAGTCAACAATCCGAAGATTGGTTTGAACACCACAGTGCTTTACTAGGCATGGTTCTGTTTGGAGGTGGTATATCGTTGACGACCTTCGAACTGACTTACCCAGCCACGGTGCTACTCGGTACTTTTCACGTGAGCAATACTGCCAGAGGTGACAGATAAAAATCCTAGGACCTGGCGGGGATCGAACCCCCGACCTGTGGATTTATAGCCTGGCACTCTACCACTGTGCAACCGAGGCGCACTCGTCTTACGTAGGACACTCATAAATGATGTGTTCTGGCGGGCCTATCTCGGCACCACAGGCACAAGCTGGCGTAGCCTGGTTCCCGTATACGACTCCACAGTAGCACGCCATTCGGGCAGTTTGGCTGTGTGTTGTGTTGAGAGAGCGGACTAACGGTAGCAGTGGCAGGCGGGTAGGCGGCAGCAGGCAGCAACAGGCGGGCCGCCGTCCGCTGTCCGCGCGGCCGCGCTTGTTTATTCGCCGCGCTGATTCACTGCTTCATAAATTTATCGCCGCCATCTGCGCGACAGAAGTCGCCCGCCGTCACTTTTAGTGAAATGTGCTCGGACGCCAAGTGAAGCGGCGTGATTTACGGCGGAATAAATTTCGGAGGTAATCGTCGTGGATCGGCGGCACGGCGCGGCAGCACAATTTATCGCCTGCTGCGGCGCCGCCAGATGCAGTGAGTGATGCCCGCGATACGCAAGTAGCCGGCCCGTAAACCAGCGGCCAGCGATTGTCCCGTCAGCCGCCGGCGCGCACACGGGCCGAGCTCCGCCCTCCAAGAAGCACCGGGGCTGGGACCTGCGTCTCAGCATTTCATACAGCCGAGCACTGAACATTTTCATTCGTTTCTACAAAGCTGGACGTGTCACATTATTTATAGCTTACTAGACTCAGTTTCCTGCATTCATCGAATATCTATTTCTTTCTGTCTTATGTTAGTCCATTTCCATCTTCCCTCACTTTGTGCCCCACTCCATATGTAGACATTTTCCGCATGATGCAGTCTCGTTTCCAGTTTCAACGCAGCTTCGCACGCGTGGGAGTGGCCGAATGGTCTCAGTTCATAGGAGGATCCAAGGGGAGGGAGGCAAAGGGACGTTCGCCCCCCCCCCTCCCAGCATCTCTTTTTTTATTTTTTATCTTATTTTTTGAGCTGCGAAACTAGCGTGCTACCACTGCACTGAATCTTCAAAACTGTGAGACCTGACTTTTATCTGATTGGGCGTGGCCAGTACTAGAGTCTTTCTGCTGAGCCAGAGTTTACCTGACAATGAAAAATTCTTTCACCGTCCCCCACCCCAGCAGCCCTGTCTCAATTGCTTTGCTACGGATTATGCGGCCACTGCCCGTCGGAAGTTCGAGTCCTCTCTTGCGCTTGTGTGTGTATGTGTGTGCCCATAGCGTAAGTTAGTTTAAGCAGTTTGTATGTCTAGGGACCGAGATCTAGCCGGCCGCGGTGGCTGAGGCACTCCAGTCACAGCCACTACGGTCGGGGGTTCGAATCCCTCCTCGGGCATGGATATTTGTGCCGTCCTTAGTATTAGTTAGTTCGTAAGTATTTTGTAAGCTTAGGGACTGATGACCCAGTAGTTGAGTCCCATAAGCTATACAAACATTTGAAACATTTGACCGAGATCTATCAGTTTGGTCCGTTACATGGGCGTAGCCAGAGGGGACGTGGTTTGAGTGGTTCAAACACCTCCCAAAATTTTGACAAAGCCAATCAAACAGAAATTTAATCTGTATGCCAGATTACTGGCTCTTTAAACTACTAAGAACGGCCAATGTGGGCATTATCATAATCCGATATTATTATAATTATTTTAATACTCAGAGACGATAGCCTTCCGCGTTTTTTTTCTTTTTATTTGCTTTTTGTTTGTGACTGCTTTCTTGAAACTGAGTGTTTTCCAACTTGTTCAACTGCTCCTTCTTGACATCAAACACCAGTGTTCCGTTACAAGCAGACACCACCATGGATGCGTTCTGAGTACGGTATGCGGCTAGTGGATCTTATTGCATGATGTTAATTATTCATTAATTCCCGAAATGGAACTGTTTCTTTATGTTTCAAGTAAGTTTGAGGGAAGCAGTAAAGAAAGAAGAATTGTTGTAAGCATGTTGGCAGCAAGAGATAGAAAACCTCCGAATTCTATAGACAAAATACGACAATTATGTGCCAAAAGGAAAAAGAAAAATCGAAACAGAAATATAATAACGGCAGTCTGTTTCAACATTAGCGAACAATAAAGGTCGAATTATAATACGGATATGCACTTTGATTTCGACAATAGTACCGCATTAATGTTGGCTTACACCGAGAAGTTTATTTTGTTACAGATATGACTTTAGGACTGAACTGGAATATGTTCTGTAGATACAGGGCGGACAGTGAAACTAAAACGAGACGGACAGGATAAAAATTTTATTAACTGTCTGTTATTTCAAAAATAATCACTCTATATGTTAAGATTTATCCCATTGTGAGACAAGACGGTCAGTGCCTTCTTAGAAGTTTTCGATCGTTTGCAGAACCAAGAATTAGGAAGGAATAAATCTGTCCTCCGAAGCAAATCGACAACCAACAGTATACGATGTTTGGATCTTAAATAGTAGCAACTATTTATTCACAACCGATACAAAAAAGTTACATGTTTGTACGTGTTACTGTCCTTCAAAGTAATCACCAGCGATGTGTAGAACCAGTTGCCAGCGACGTGGAAGGCGTAGTATACCGTTAGAAGAGCCTGTTCTGTTGATGGTACGAATGGAGCGGTCTACTGCCTGTCTGGAACAGTTTTGAAGCGAATGCAACGAAGTGGTTTCTTTATCTTAGGAATCAAATCAAAGTCAAATGGACTTCAGTCGACCGAACAGAGCCACCAAAGCTTGCGCTGTATGCAGCCGCGCATTGTCGAACAAAATGATGGGTGGGTTGCGCAGAAAGTGTTGCCGCTTCTTTCGCAAGGCTGGTCGCAGGTGATGCTCCGAAAACGAACAGTAAAACTGTGCATCAACGGTCTGCCATGGAAATGCAGAAATGTATGCATTATGACGCTGCTCAGACGCACTAAGAGCGCGAAGAAGACGCTTTCTTACGACGTATCGTATCACTGAATGAGATATGGGCCACATGGTATGGGCAAAAACTGAATCGCCAATTCAAGGAATGGCGTCATTATGGATCGCCGCGAAAGTCGAAAGTGCGTCAGATTCCCAGTATGGGGAAAGTTATGGTGATTGTCGCATACGAGTGTGATGGTGTTATTCTAACGCATTACATGCTTCTTCCTTGATTTGATTCCGAAGATGATGAAGGAACCACCTCGTGGCAGAACTGTTCCAGAGAGCGACAGGCAGTAGACCGTTCCATTCGCACTATCAACAGAACAGGCTCTGCTAACGGTACAATTCCCCCTCCACATCGCTGGTGACTACTTTGAAGGATAGTAACAGGTGCAACATCTAATGCTTTTCTATCGGTTGTGAATAAATAGTTGCCACAATTTAAGTTCCAACGCTCGTGTAAGATGTAAAGTTGAGACACACTCACCATTTTTTATAATATGTATACAATTAAAAAAAAAAATGTTTTGAGGAGCCCCTGAGCGGCCTGAGTGGGGCGGTGGTCAAGACGACGCGGCGACTGCGCGACTGGGCGTTGCGGCGCGGCGACCGCGCTGGCCGGCGCAGATGGTATCTCGCCTTTTGTCCTGGCAGCGCGCAGATATGATTCACGCCAAACGTGCCCGCGTGAGCTCATGTGCCGACTCGCCACTGACTCACGGCACACCGCGCCGCTCGCTCTCCACATCCTCTGACTGTACTCGCGCACAGGAATTGAGTACGCTGCCTATCTTCGACCACACAGTGTCGTGTCAAGTGGCCTACCTTCGAGGCGAAGTCGCCAGGGAAATACGATCGCTGCCGGTAACCGGTTTATTTCGAAGAGACATGTGGTCTACGTCATATCCAGCAAACCGTAATATTTAGCATTAGATGTTGGGCAGCCGTGGTGGAGTAGCCGAGCGGTCTAAGGTGTCTCGCTTCGGAGCGCGCGGTTGCTCGCCGTCGGAGGTTCGAGTCCTCCCTGGGGCATGGGTGTGTGTGTTGTCCTTAGATTAGTTTACCTTAGTTTCAAAATGTTCAAATGTTTGTAGAGCTTATGGGACTTAACTACTGGGTCATCAGTCCCTAAACTTACAAACTACTTATGAACTAGCTACAACTAAGGACGTCACAAATATCCATGCCCGAGGGGGGATTAGAACCCCCGACAGTAGTGGCCGTGCAGACCGTGACTGAAGCGCCTCAGTCCCCTCGACCACCGCGGCCGGCAATTATCATTTTATGGCCGACGTAGTACAGACAACTCTTGACAAGGGAGTAAAAATAGAGCTTGTTAGGTAGATTCGAGCCCGAAAAGCTTTATATTAGGGTCTACGACGCAACAAGTTAGCTATCTTAGTTTAAGTAGATTGTAAGCTACGGACTGATGACCACGCAGGCTGGTCCGATAGATATACATTTGAACATTTGAATTTGATGCTGGGCAAAGTAGGTCAAGAGTCTCCAAACAAGTATTTTTGTGTACTTTACAGATCATTATCTTCGTTCCTATGCGTACAGTGGCCAGTGTCAGAAAAGGAATATCGGTGCTGGTGCCAGAGATTTTACCGTAAGACAGGAAATGTGATCTGTTAGTTGGGGTACTGTATAGTTCGTACACCACACTGCCCCTGTCACACCCACTGTTGTGTAGGACACGTTCCGAGACGTGGTTGTGCTAGTTCTCTGTTTATTATGCGAAGTCGACTTTCCCTACAGATTGGAATTTAAATTTCGACAAAGGTGTAGGAATTCGGCTTCGCACGTGCAGCCCTGCCCATGTCGTATTTTGAAAGGCAGAACTACAGCGTAAATTCCATAACAGACCACATACCCACCGCCCAGCTATCCTCGATGACAGAAGGATCGTCAGTAGTGACACAACAGCAACACTGTAACAAATCACGGCTCTATTCAATGCAGAACGTGCTACACATGTTTCGCTGTGGGTAATCCATAAGAACATAGGTTTCAAGGGGTTTGGGAGCCGATGCCGGACATGCATACCATTGTTAAAACGACATCACCGGATACAACGGATGGCATTTGTCATCGCTCACCAATATCAGAATGGTATGTGTTCGGACGAAACCCGATTTCAACCTAAAGCGCCGCAGCGGAGTGGCCAAGCGCATTGACGTGCTATGCTCCGATGGGCGAGGCCGTTCCCCGTCGGGGGTTCGCATCCCCCCCTCGGGCATGGATGTTTGTGTCGTCTTTAGTATAAGGTTATACAAATAGATGAAAACACCAACAGCTGTATGTAAATACTTTATTAAATTGTGTGCGACCGATTTCGGTACTTCACTACACCAGTTCAAATGTGCTTTTAATAAAAGTTACACAACGTGGAACTGTAGATGGTGTAGTGAGACACCGAAACCGGTCGCACAAACTTTAATAAAGAATTTGCGTACAGCTGCTGGTATTTTCATCCATCTATATAATCCCATCAACTGCGTCCCAATTCCATCTATTACGGAGATAATTAAATTTAGTGTAAGGTAGCTCATAAGTAGTTTGTAAGTTTAGGGACTGATGACCCCACAATTAAGTCCCTTAAGCTTAATAAACATTTGAACATTTGAATCGACGTAAAGCTCGTTGCACACGATCGACTTCGTGGTAGAAAATTCACTACCAAAGTGCGTACGCTTTTCGTGCCTGCGTGTCTCACACTACACATCACAATTAATGGTTTTTCCGTGCTCTAAGACTTCGATCAGTATCGGACCTCGGACGTCGAAATAGACGGTGAGCATCACCTTGCCTGCTGAGGGCATGTTCTTGAATTGTTTAGGGGGAAGTGACGACGCATGCTTCACTTCTCTAGATGTCGCACTACGTTGTCCCAAAGCGGCATATTGAAATTTCAGCCGGTTTTGTACCTATACATTTCAACACACTCCTATAAAGCTACCTTTATAAATTTCAGAACTACCTTCTTTCCGGGAGGCACGGCGGAGGCATCACCGAGGTGTAGGTTATCGAACGTAAGCAGATCTTCCCTCGTGGCCGGCGAGAAATAAGGGCTGAGCGCGCACTTCATGCTACGTAAGTAAGGTAGTTCCGAGCCGGCGCGATCGCTAGCCGACGAGCAGCCTCGGGGCAGCCACTGAGCTAGCGATCGCGCCGGCTCGGAACTACCTTGCTTATGTCGCATGATGTGCGCGCTCAGGCCTGTATTTCCCGTTGGCCGCGATCTTCCCTCTGCGAGAGTGGCGCGTGACTTGGTGCCGGCCACTCGGGATGTGCGCATGCGCGCGCGGCCACCGCACTTGTGATGCGTTAGCGCCGGCCGGCTCCGGCTAATGCGGCCGGTGGGCGCCTCATCGGCATGCGGCGTGCGGCCTGCGCGCTGATAGGCCGGCTTCATTTCCTGGCGGCGCCAAGGCGGCCAACCTGCCACGTGCCGCCGCTGCCGCCTCCACCCCTCATCACTCACTCCCTCTCCACAGCAGGCGCGCCGCTGCTTCTACTCCAACACGTCACAATTACTACTTGTTTCAAATGCATTCACAATAAATAACCACCTAATCTGCTTTATTTATCTTTTATCGACTGCGCTACCGGTTTTAGCGGCACTTATTGTTGTTGTTATGATCTTCAGTCCGGAGACTGGTTTCATGCAGCTCTCCACCCTACTCTATCCTGAGCAAGCCTTCTCATCTCCTCATAAGAACGGCAACCCACATCCATTTGAATCTGCTTACTATACGCGTCTCTTCGTCTCCCTCTGCGATTTTTACCCCACACACTTCCCTCCAATGCTAAATTTGCGATTCCTCGATGTCTAAGAATGTGTCCTACCAAGCGATCCCTTCTTGTACACAGGGTATGCCAAAAATTCCTTTCTCACCAATTCTGTTCAGTACCTCTGAAAAGGTGTGAAAACTACAGAACCATCAGTTTAATAATTCATGGTTGCAAAATATTAACACGAATTATATACAGAAGGATGGAAAAGCTGGTAGAAGCCGACCTCGGGAAAGATCAGTTTGGGTTCAGGAGAAATGTTGGAACACGGGAGGCAATACTCATTTTACGGTTTATCCTAGAAGATAGATTAAGAAAAGGCCAACCTACATTTCTAGCTTTTGTAGATTTGGAGAAGGCTTTTGACAATGTTGATTGGAATAAACTCTTTCAAGTTCGGAAGCAAGCAGGAGTAAAATATAGGGAGCGAAAGGTTATGTACAACTTGTACAAAAACCAAACAGCGGTTGTCATAGTTGAAGGGCATGAAAGGGATGCAGTGGTTGGGAAGGGAGTAAGACAGGGTTGTAGCCTTTCTCCGATGTTATTCAATTTGTACATCGAGCAGGCGGTGAAGGAAAGCAAGGAAAAATTTGGAATAGGGATTAAAGTTCAGGGGGAAGAAATAAAAACATTGCGTTTTGCTGATGACATTGTAATTCTGTCAGATACAGCAAAGGACCTGGACCTGGACTTATCAAACTGATGGTTCTGTAATTTTCACACCTATCTGTTCCTGATTTCTTTAGTGTGGGGATTATTACATTTTTCATAAAGTCTGAGGGTATTTCGCCTGTCTCATACATCCTACACACCAGTTCAAATAGTCTTGTCATGGCTGGCTCTCCCAGAGGCTTTAGTAGCTCTGAGGGAATGTCATCTACTCCTGGGGCCTTGTTACGACCTAGGTCTTTCAAGGCTCTGTCAAATTCATCTCTCAGTATAGTATCTCCTATTTCATCTTGATCTACTTCCTCTTCCCTTCCTACAACATCGTCTCTCAGTTCATTTCCTTTGTAGAGCTGCTTTATGTACTCTTTCCACCTTTCAGCTTTCCCTTCTTTGCTGAGAACTGGTTTCCCATCTGAGTGCTTGATATTCGTAGAGTTGCTTTTCTTGTCCCTAAATGTCTCTTTTATTTTCCTGTAGACGGTATCTACTTTTCCCCTTCTTATACATTCTTCTAGAGATTTGCATTTGGCTTCTAGCCACTCCTGCTTAACCATTTTGCACTTCCTGTCAATCTCATTTCTTAGTCGTCTGTACTCCATTTTGCCTGTTCCATTTACTGCATTTTTATATTTTCTCCTTTCATCAATTAAATTTAGTATTTCCTGTGTTATCAGTCCATAAACCTCCATCTTAATATACCGGGTGATCAAAAACTCAGTCAGTATAAATTTGAAATCTTAATAAATCAAGGAATAATGTAGTTAGAGAGGTGCTTGAAATGAGATGGAGTTTTATTAGAACAGAAAAAAAAGAAAAAAATGGTGGAGTAAAAACATTAATGAGAGTCGCAGCAGATGACAAGCTCTCACTACTAAAATCCTTCTAGGTCACAGGTTTTTCTCTCGATTAATCTGGTGTTGAATGTTCAAAAATGTTTGTAAGGCTTATGGGACTTAACTACGGGGTCATCAGTCCTTAAACTTACGAAATAGCTAATACTAAGGACGGCACAAATATCCGTGCCCGAAGGGGGATTCGAACCCCCGACCGTAGTGGCCGTGCAGACCATGACTGACGCGCCGCAATGAAATTTGGAACTATCGTAGGTTATACGCATCAATATATGGGCTGCTTTTCGTAAGCCACTATATGGTGTGTGGCGGAGGGTAGCTTACAATAAACTTCAACATGAAAGTTGGAAGAGGATGGAGGAGACAATGGGCTGAGAAGGTGGAGGAGGAGTTCGACAGAGAGATGAGGACGTGATGGGAAGGTTAAGGTGGGGAGAGAGAGGGAAGTGAGGAGATGAGCATATATATATATATAGAGAGAGAGAGATGGGGGCGGAGGTACTGGAGGAGACGGACAAAGGTGAGAGAAAGTGGAGACAGAAAGTGGACAGAGAGACAAAGGGGAAAGGGCGTAGGAGTAACTTAAGACTGGAATAAATAAGTACCCGTGCGATGCCGGATTTTTAGCTAGTGAAATATATAAAAATGTAATACTATGCCTTATTATAGTTTGTGCCTTCGCAAAGCAAGGTAAGTATTACAGTCTCTGACAATAGAGACGTTGAATAGTCCTGTAGCTGCGGTGGAGTGGCCGAGAGCTCTAAGGCGCCTTGTTGCGGAACGTGAGGTTGCTCGCCCTCAGAGGTTCGAGTCGTTCCTCGGGAATGTGTATGTGTGTGTGTGTGTGTGTGTGTGTGTGTGTGTGTGTTTGTGTAGTCCTTAGCATAAGTTGGTTTAAACAGTTTCTTAAGTTCAGGAACTGATAACCTCAGCAGTTATGTGCCTTAGATTTACAAACATTTGAACATTGTTGAATAGTCCGGTAACACTAACGAAGACCACCCTTGAACTACAGTTACCTTACTGTTCTCAGAAATAGTCACCTCCCATCAGTATGCACTGCTGAGCTCTGCGATACGTGCCCTGCAAACTTTGCACGAAGTTTTCCTTAGGGACGGTGTTCAAAAGCCCCGTCACGTTTCGCTGGATGTCAGGAATATCGTGAAACCACGACCGTCCTTTCAAAGCGATTTTGAGTCACGGGAATAGGAAGAAGTGTGGAGGACTTGCACAACGCTCGCCCAAACACAGCCAATATCGTCAAACAGTTCATGGTAAAAAGGGGGTGCTGCAACTTGGGGCATCCACCATGCTCGCCGGATCTCAAGACTTCTTCCTATTCACTAGATTTAAACTAGCTCTGAAAGGAAAGAGATTTGTCGATATTTCTGACATTTCCCGGGACATGTATCGCAGAGTTCACGCGGTGCTTTGTTACGGGAGGTGACTATTTCTAAGAACAGTAATGTAACTGTAGTTCCTAGTTAACCTACGTTAACGTTACACGACTACTCAGCAATCAATATTGTCAGAGGTTGTATGTATGTTGTTCATTATGATACCGATTTGTCTGTCAGAGATAAGGAGTTAAATTATGGACAGAAATATTGCATGCCTATTCAATTGTATCATTGTTCTAAATCGATTTATATCTTACGCAAAATTTTTTTACCTGTCTTATGTTCTGAATCATCTACCATCGATAACATTTTGTCAATGTTTTCAGCATAATTTTTATTTCTCAGTTCTCTTTGTTGTTAAGAATTTTATTTGGGTATTTTTCTAAATGTGTGTAAATTTCGATTTCCTCCATAATGCTTATGCAGCTTCCTTTACGGCTTAATGAAGAATGAAGAGATTGCTGCTTGTATCTATTGTAAAGTGCTGATATAAATCGATTTAGAGCAAAGATTACATTTAAACGCATACAATATCCCTATCGGAGGTTCCAGTCTTCCCTCGGGCATTGGTGTGTGTGTTATTCTTAGCATGAGATACTTTCAGTAGTTTCTAAGTTTAAAGACTGATGACCACATCAGTAAGGTCCTACTGCTTTACAGAAGATGGCACTTTTGTTTCATACAATATCTCTGTCAACAATTTAACTCCTCTTCTCATCTCTACAGACAAAGTGATATTACAATGAACAAAATACATGTAAAAGCACCTAATTAATAATATTTACCATCCTACTGAGTAACTACGTACTACTATAAGACCAATATTACATTTAATACATTTCATATCCACTTATGCATTGATAACACCATCTTATAGGAACCGCTTGAAGCCGCCCGCGGTGGCCGAGGGGACTGAGGCGCTTGAGTCACGGTCTGCACGGCCACTACGGTAGGGGGTTCTAATCCCCCCTCGGGCATGGATATTTGTGCCGTCCTAGTTCGTAAGTAGTTCATAAGTAGTTTATAAGTTTAGGTACTGATGACCCCGTAGTTAAGTCCCATAAGCTTGACAAACATTTGAACATTTTGAACCGCTTGAAAATGGGCAAACCTCGAAACCGGTAGCTCAATCAATAAAAAATATAATAAAGCTCTGGCGGCTATTTTATTACATTGCATTTCATTCAATCTGTAGATACGGAGAACAACATGAGACAAATATTTAAGAGTTGTTTTTTAGTTTTGTAAGCTATCCTATACCACTCATGCGATTTCCATGAAACTTTCCTGAATGCGAAGGATTCGGAACAAACCGGAACAGCCAATCGACCAAAGGGATTGGAGTCAAGAGAAACTTAACACAGGAGCTTTGCTGCAATTTCTTGTGTCGGAAGTGCTCTGGGAAGAGCAGCGACTCGACATGGCATGTACGCATAAAATCTCTGGAAGTCGCCTGCAATAAGTCTGAGCCTTGTTGACACGGTAGCCGACAATAAGAGCGAAAATGCTGTCGCTGCAGGATTTTGATGTCACGTTCCAGTTATGTCCCATAAATATCGATGGGATTAATGTGAGCCGCGATGGAGTAGCCGAGCGGTCTAAAGCGTTTCGCTGCGGAGCGCGCGGTTGCTCGCCGTGGAAGTTCGAGTCCTCCCTGGGGCATGGGTTTGTGTGTTTGTCCTTAGGTTAATTTACCTAGGTTCAAGTAGTTTGTAGGCTACGGAATGATGACCACGCAGTTTGGTCCGATAGATTTACAGACATTTGAACATTTTGGATTAATGTGGGGCGCGGGTACCCGAATCATTCGCTGGAACTGTCTACAATGTTCTTCAAAGCAATAGATAAATATTTTGGTCCAGTGACAGACAGCATTTAGAAGCACACAAAACTGAAAATAACTGCTTCTAATAGTTTCCATTAGCATTGGAACTGTTTAATGGGGTGGAATTAATATGTTCTACACTACGAAACTTAAACGCTTATACTGTCTCAAATGAGTTCCTGAAAGACAGCGACTGTGGGGTGTAGTGCTTAGCTCAAACCGATGTTATTTAATCACCTAGCTGCTTCCTACGAGACCACTGCATGGCATTGTTGCTAAGATCGTAGCTGACATCAAAAATAGCAAAAAAAAAAAAAAAAAAAAAAATAATAATAATAATAATAATAATAATAATAAATTAATTAATTAATTAAAAAAATGAAAGCATTAAAAACAAAATGTAAGGAATAACCTTATGGCTTCAGGAAAATTGTACATATTACCTGAGAAGAAGTATGTTATTGTTCAAAAGTTTGTTAACCAACTGGGCTAAACTGCTATGGTCATAAGTTCCTAGACTTACAAACTACTTACAAGACACACAGACGCATGTCCGAAGGAGAACTCGTACCTCCGGCGGGAACGGCCGCTAAATCTGTAGCATGAGGCCTTAGACCACGCGGCCATTCCGAATCGCTGTGATGTTAATTCTTACAAACCGAAGAATTACGAAAACGTAGGATGTCTTCATGACAGAGTGAAAAGTAAAACAAAATGGTTGGGAAATTAAGTAAATGTGCGAAAAAGTACGTACGTAACCGACTAGTGAAAAATCAAGGGAGAAATTTACGCTCTATATTGAAGTTTAATATTAGTATTTTTTCGCCTCCAGAATCTAATCTATGGGCTGTCATTGTTCTCAAGAAGCTAACGTCGTTCAGAATATATGTAACAATGGGCGCGCAATGTCAGTCAATGTTAAGGTTTACAGATGATTATCTGTGACACTAGGAATTTTTTTAGTGAAATGAACTTGGAACTCTGTCTAGTATTTCGCTTGGCTAAGACAAAAATCATAAATAAACGGCAAAAATAAAAACACAGACACACTAAAATTAGAAATTAGACATAACGAAAATCTGTTTTCCATATAATACGACACAGAGTATGAACAAAAACAGAAAATAGATATTAAGATATAAGAATTCAGAAAGAAATTGCGTGACCTTCTTCAAGATGTAGCACGTTCACTACTATTTTATCGGCACTGTAGAATCTACTTTTGCCGACAACTCATTTAGTTCCGCCAAGACTTCAATGATGGTTGTAGTTAGAAAGTATATTTTCTCGGTTCCCCGTAAATCCAGTCAACAAAACGACAAGATCAATGATTAAAGCCTGAAAAATATATAATAATTGCAACATAAATGTGCTTCGCAGCAACATAAACTTCTGTTTCATCGATCACTGATATAACTTGCTCAGTATCGAGCTGAGGTTAACCTTGTTGCGCTAATCCAGTACTGCAGGTTTCAGATCCTTTACACTTTTCGTATTTTCCGGCGAGAACGTAATTCTGTTGCAATGTTCGACAGCAGAGTTGAGAAACTTGACTCGCCTCCCCACACAGTTACTGTAGCTCTTTTAGCTCCCATGAGCAGAGACTTGTTGAGTACTCAGAAGTCTTCGTTGCTTTTGGTTTCCCTCATCTTGCTCTACAAACAGTTTGCGTAAAACATGATATGATTTTTGGTTACCATTTCCGCGGCATGGTTGCTGCTATAATTAGAACTGACTTCTTTTTTTATTATTAAATTAATCACCGTTGTTTTTAAAGCCCAATGTGGTTCATCGTACGTAATTCTGATTTTATCACCATATAACTAATAGACAATGTGAGTTTAACAAATGTTGCCCAGACCAATAGTATAGATGATTATTGTAGGCCGAAGTATGCTCTGATTGTGTCTAAAAGAGCAATGTAAATCACTCTTTCTTGTTCATGCTGGTTTAGCAGAATGGTGTCATTAGTTGTATTAAAAAAATGAGAAATCTTCGCTCGAAGTTTTCGGCGTCTGAATTCGAGAAAGTTCATCATCCTCCTCGATATATTCTCTACATAAGTTATGTCTTTTAAACAACTCCTGTGCTTCTTATAGGGAAGTGGGAAGCGCGAGTCAAATTACGCGCTTGTTAGAAAATAAACGTTTATCAGCAAACCCGTATCAGTTCTGGGCGTTGTTACACTTGCATGTTGTTGAAAGGATATTTAACGGCATTGAAAAATTGCTTATACTTATGCGAGCGTAATAATGTTCGCAACCTTCATTATTATAGGTCTTCTTGACACTCGACTTCACGTGCATGACGAAAAAAGCAATCAGCAACTTCCTACTGCAGATAAAAGGAAGTCCAGACGAAAGACAAGGTACCGACGTCGATCCCGGTCTGGCTGACAGGCTTCAGTTGTTACGAAGCTTCGAAACGGCGCACACTCCGTTGCAAAATGAAAGATAAACTCTGAAAAGCATGAGGTGGATAGAAATATCTAAACCACAGCCGGAAAATGAGGCCCCTAACATAAGGCTGAAAAATCGTTGAAAACCTATTCATTTCTTGTTGACGGTACCTGAAAGCAACAGGTATCTGTCAGAAACTACTAAGCAACAACGGCCAGGGTCATAAAAGGAAGCTCTACTCACAGCCCATCACGTGATCCGTATTGAAACGATTAAAATTAATGATCAGGATGTGTACCATTTGTTTAAAAAAATCTGAAACTGTAAACGTACTAAAATAAAATGTTGGTTAAAATTTACTGTTTCTCTATACGCGTTGTTTAAAAACAGTTTAAAAAATCTACATGCTAAAATTTAAGGTTGTCCAGTATAAATTCTACATGATTCACTGAAATAAAATCAAATGTTTGTAAATCTATCGGACCAAACTGCGTGGTCATCAGTCCGTAGCTTACAAACTACTTAAACTAAGGTAAATTAACCTAAGGACAACACATACACACACCCATGCCCCAGGGAGGACTCGAACCTCCGACGTCGGGCAACCGCGCGCTCCGCAGTGAGGCGCCTTAGACTGCTCGGCTACTCCACAGCGGCTCACTGAAATAAGTTACATTTTACAGACATTGCATGAAGATAATTATAATTGGTGGGAAAACATCGCGTGAAACAGAACTGATACCGAAAGTGTCCCAAGGAAATGTTACATTTATATGTCCTTTGTTGTCTTCAAAACTACCCATAAACTTTGTAGGACAGTTTCTTACAGCAAAACAAGAAAAAACGTCTAGTAAACATGAACCCCAAAATGTACACCTGAGGTGCTAAGAACATTTGCTCACCTCCGTAATTCTGCATAACCCCTTCTGAAAGTAGTTTACTTCCCATATATTGGATGGCGGTAGCATGAACAAAAACAAACAAAAAATTTGCTGTGTACGTGGGAGCTAAGACGCACACCTTAAGATCGATGAGAATTCGTTCAGGTTTACTTCTGTCTAAGACATCTCCTCTTTTGAAGAAGTGCTCACAGATCTAAAAGTGTACATTTTAGACCCTATATTTACTAACGTTTTTTTGTTGTTTCTGTCAATAATAAGGCTTTCTGAAATATGAGAAGTAAATTGATTGCTGTGGAGGAAATACGTTTCCTCACTCGTACGATGTGTCTTTTGTAGCTCATGTTTACAAGATTTTTTTTCCTTGCTTTGCTGTAAGGAACTTGTACGTGAAGTTCGTCGGTGTTATTCTGAGCCATCCTACATTCACGATTTTCCATATTATCTGAGTAGACCTATGAGGTTGTTTGCAAATGATGACGTCGATTACCGTCTAGTAAACTTGTGAGAATATAGAAGAGAAGTTCACAATGATTTACTCACGATATCGGCGTGGTGCGAAAGGAGCAGTGTGATATTCTCGAGACGAGTGCTAAGAAATTGATTTTAATGTCTGTTACGTGACAAACACGAAGTTTCAATATTGTCGATTCAACTAAATGCCTAGGATAGCAACCATTAAAACTGCATCCATCGTATAAAAAGATTGTGCTGAAATTATTTTATTGTCAGAACACCTATAAGATTAAATAAATCTGCTGAAGAGTCTGCCCACACCACACTTCACGGGAATGTTGATATAAGGTACGGGGTCCTCTAGCAAACAGTATTTATTGATCGAGGACACTAAAAGGTCAATGGAGAGCAGCTCGCACTGTGTTATCGCGAAATGGGGAAGGGAATTTCACGGATATGATGCGGGAATTGGTGACGGAACTTATACATAAGACGTTTTTACTTCTAGCAAAATATTTTCTGAAATCTGAATCACAAAATTTCTGCTTCGAACGTAATTGTTTTTCTTCTCTCAGCTACAAAGGGAGAAACAAGCATAATGGTATATTAAGAGAAATTAGTCATCGATCGGAAATATTTAGGTGTTCATGATTACTGCCGGCTATGCGAGAGTGCTGAAAGTATTTCTAGGAATCCTCAGCCCAAGTAGTTAATTATTAATTGTAAAGTAGTCATGTACATGCTGATGTAATTTTAATGATGAAGTACCGACATTCTAAACAATGCAAAATCCGTTTACAGAAGTCTATTCCGGAGGAACAAACATTTCATTTTCAGTTTTTCGCATATTTATTGACAGAATTTGAAAGTTGAATGGTGCTTTATAATCTACTGAATAAGACATAATTTTATGTCAACTTCAACAAAAGCGTGAGACCATTTGTCAGTACGGTCTTTGGCTGTGCGTCTGAGCAGGACTTGTGGGGTTTTTCACTTATTGAGGCTCTAAAAGTGATACCACAAACACTCATAATGACGTTAATGTAACTCATAATAACGGTGTGCGTGCCTCACTCCGTTCAGCATAAGGGCATAATGTCTGTATGAGTCAAGAAACTCTCTGACTAACATCCGGTTTGTAATACCACAATTCTTCTAATACAATAAGAGCAGGGCAAAAATTTGTTCTGTTTCCATGGAGGAATTATCCAAGTTGATCCAGACAATTAGGAACTGTATGTTTGTCTTAAAGTTGATGGCACTAAAATACTCCATATTTGTTAATATGTTATTCGAAAGTGATATGTGTTAGCGATTTGCAACAAACATCATACTTAATTTCCTACTTTAAGAAAACTAATTCTCGCTGACAGTATCCTACAAAATGGTGAGAGGAAAAACGTTTATCGCTTACTACATTTTCGCTGTTCATTCGGTCAAAGTTCAGCATCTGCCACGGCTCATTAATTTATTGTTTTTAATTACAATCTCTATTAGCAACACACTTTATTGGCAGTATGTACACATGTCAGAGAATACACCAACAAAATTGTATCACTGTACAGCGCATAGTTTAGGGGATATGGCGTGGGGGGTAATTGAACGTATCTTCTGCTTACGTTGGCGTACAGTAAAACTCGACATCGGATGTGATATTGTAGTTTATTAATTATTTAGTAACAATGCTATTTACATCACATTTTGCATCTTGTGTATCTGCATGTTTCGGCGATTACACTTGGAAAATTATAGCACCGTACGCTAGGTGGTTCACGAGATATGACGTCGTATATAATGAAATGAGTCAAACATATTCATCTGTTTAAAATGGTCGCAAATCACACATTTTTCTGAATATTGAGAAGACCACGTGACAGGTTTCAGACGGGCTTCTACTTATTACATCTTCTTGCTTGTTTCTACGATAAGGTTAGATTAGTTGTCCGTTTCACAGATCCGTATTGAGGAGATCTTCGTGAATGTGGAGCACGTCAAAATACAATTTCTTTTTACAAGTTGATATAACTAATAGTATGAAAGCATACAATACATTATTTGGTTCTATTCAAAAATTCGTCAGTGGAGTAGAAGGAGTTAGCACTAGTAAGTGTCTCAGACAGCTCTTTTACTGATTCTTATACGTAGTTAAATTTATGGTTGCTAGTAAATTATTGAAAATTCGTATTCCCGGGTAGTGGACCCCATTTACAACTAATGTAAGTCCTTTTGTAGATCTTTTTCGTTCCTAATATTGTATGTATGTACTGGACTATTTGTTGAAAAAAAAAGATACACTCTTTATGATAAATTTCATTAGGGAATTAATATACTGATAGGCAGTAGTTGGTATAACCAGTGCTTTGAAGAGGCTTCTACTGGATGTCCGAGAATTTACCCCACAAGTAATAAGTATTACACGCTTTTGTACTCTGAAAACTTTTGCTTTACTTCGCGGTCAAAAAAGGAAGTACAGTACTTGGGAAAAAATACCAGTGCACATCTGGGTATTTTGAGATATTTGAGAGTGCCGCTATACCTAAATTGCCCAGGAAAAGGGAATTTATTTTATATGAACCTTACGTAATACCTTGTTATCATCAACAGTGGTTTGAGTATAACAGACTTTTCTACAATACGTACGCCATGTTAACGATGAATAAACGAAAAGACTGAATACTGTTTTCGGGATCCAATCAATAGCTGAATTACCAAGAGGCATTTTGAGAATTTATGAAAAACATCAACTTCTTCAGAAATTGATTATACAGAGGGACTTAGCGAGCATAATTCGCTTGCGAATCTCATCTGCAACACGAAACATTCATCATGCAACACATATTTTTCTGACGAAATTAATGTAAAAATTGGATAATATGTTTATACTCCGGAAACTAGACTAAAAATTCCCCCTAAAATATAGAATACTGTACCCTTTATTTTAGAAGAATGTATTATCTACAGAATAAAGTAAGATAGTATAAAATTCGCTATCTATGAATTCACACACATAATGGTGTTACTGAACGGAACTGAAACTAAAGTAACGAAAGTGTGCAAGATTTTCAATCCTTATGTCGCCTACGCCTAATAACACTCGAATTTCAAATAAGAATTGTTAAGTCGTATATGCAGTTCTATGCAGTTTGAACAGCACAGTGCTTTACTAGGCATGGTCCTGTTTGGAGGTGGTATGCCGTTGTCTTCCTCCGACCATCGAACTGACTTACCCAGGCAACTATATGGGGACCTACAGTTTAACGTGGGTTCCGAACGACGCTGCAACTCGGTATTTTTCACATCAGCAACACTGCCAGAGGTGTAAGAAGTGGAAAGTGACAGATAAAGCCGTAGGGCCTGGAGGGGATCAAACCCGCGACCTTTGGATTAAGTCTGGCACTTTGAACTTACAAGATGTAAAATATATGAGGGGCATTGTTTCAAATCGTATTATGTCCAAAAAAACAAAAGTTTATAGGAGAAGCAAAAACTGATCACTCATAACCTGAGGGACATTTCACAAATTTTAAAATTTTTCAGTTGTTTTATTTGAGGTGTACTTCTAGATACGTGAAAAAGTAAAATAAATTTCCTGGCGAGTGCTTCAAATTTAAAGAAAATGTGTTGGACTTGCTTTGATCCAATAATTTGAAAAATATACAAATAAATATACTGTCGTAAATATATATCTAAGTATTTATTTTTGTTTCTTTATAGAATAACATTAACTGCCTCAGATTCAAGTTGATGGCCATGTTTGGTTTTCTTTCTCCTCTTTCAGCTTCCCGTTGAATTATCACCAACAGCAATTTCTTTCTCCATAATCGAAAAAACTTCTCTCTTACTCAAAGTTCACAATATAACTGTGATTATTGAATGCATGGCATTGTTGAAAATAGCGTGCCAGCTTTCAGCATAGCCAACGGAGCAAAGTGACAATACTGCTTCACGCTGGTCACAATATGATTTGAAATACACGCTACAGTGCACTGAATACGATTTGAAACAACAATTACTTGGCAGACGCAATTTACGCTGCTAGTGAATCCGATTTCTTAGATTCTGATTTCACAGCGAGAAAGATCACTATGTAAACTATACAAAAAAGTATATACATTTGGCGTCTATTCCGAAATAACAGACATCACTTCTGATCCTGCAGGTGTCAGTTCTTTAATATTCACAGAATATATGACATCAACTGTGATTGGGCAAAGCTGAAAATGTGTACCTCGCCGGGATTCCAACCCGCGGCTCCTGCTTTCTAAGCAATTGCGCTGACCCCTACACCACTGGAGACACAGTGATCATTGCACCTGCAAGGACTACCTAAGCACGCCTCTCGTCAGATACAAATTCCCAGCTTCTCCCTGTCCACAGTACTCAAACTCGTAGTTATGAAACTAATTCCCGTAAGAGTAAGGGCTTCAAAGTTGTCCACCCCTCCCCACTAACGATATGATCATTGCCCGTCACCGGCATATTATATATATACATATGGCGTCTATTCCGAAAGAACAGACGTCACTTCTGATCCTGCAGTTGTTAGTTCTTTGTTGTTTGTATCTGACGGGAGGCGTACTTAGGTAGTCCTTGCAGGTGCGGTGATCACTGTGTCCCCAGTGGTGTAGGGGTCAGCGCAACTGCCTAGAAAGCAGGAGCCCCGGGTTCGAATCCCGGTTGCGTACACATTTTCAGCTTTGCCCAATCGCAGTTGATGTCATATATTCTGTGAATATTAAATTATTATACAAAAAAGTATGAAACTCAATTTTGTCCACGGGTGAACTTAATATGATTTTGAAACAATGCTCCTCATATTTTCGTTGTCAGTTACTAATTTTCATTTCTGCGTGAATATTGATCGCATTGCATTGCATTGCATTGCAAAATATTAACACGAATTATTTACAGAAGGATGGAAAAGCTGGTAAAGCCGACCTCGGGGAAGATCAGTTTGGGTTCAGGAGAAATGTAGGAACTCGGGAGGCAATACTCACTTTACGGCTTATCCTAGAAGATAGATTAAGAAAAGGCAAACCTACATTTCTAGTTTTTGTAGATTTGGAGAAGGCTTTTGACAATGTTGATTGGAATAAACTCTTTCAAGTTCTGAAGCAAGCAGGAGTAAAATATAGGGAGCGTAAGGTTATTTACAATTTGTACAAAAACCAGACAGCGGTTGTCAGAGTTGAAGGGGATGAAAGGGATGCAGTGGTTGGAAAGGGAGTAAGACAGGGTTGTAGCCTTTCTCTAATGTTATACATTTTGTACATTGAGCAAGCTATGAAGGAAAGCAAGGAGAAATTTGGTGAAGGAATTAAAGTTCAGGGGGAAGAATTAAAAACATTGCGTTTTGCCGACGACATAGTAATTCTGTCAGATACAGCAAAGGACCTGGAAGAGCAATTGAATGGAATGGACAGTGTGCTGAAAGGTGCCTATAAGATGAACATCAACAAGAGCAAAACTAGGGTAATGGAGTGCAGTCTAAGAAAATCAGGCAATGCTGAAGGAATTAGATTAGGTAACGAAGCAATAAAGGAGGTATGTGAGTTATGTTACTTGGGCAGTAAAATAACAAATGATGGTTGCAGTACAGAGGATATAAAATGCAGAATGGCAATGGGTAGAAAAGCGTTCTTGAGAAAAAGAAATTTGTTAACATCGAATATTGATTTAAGCCCAAGGAAGTCCTTTCTGAAGGCATTTGTATGGAGTGTTGCCTTGTATGGGAGTGAAACATGGACGATAAACAGTACGGACAGGAAGAGGATTGAGGCTTTTGACATGTGGTGCTATAGAAGAATGCTGAATATTAGGTGGGTGGATTGCGTAACTAATGAGGAGGTACTGAACAGAATTGGGGAGAAAAGAAATTTGTGGCATACCTTGACTAAAAGAAGGGATAGATTGGTAGGGCACATTTTTAGACATCAAGGAATTGTGAATTTAGCGTCGGAGGGAAGTGTGTGGGGTAAAAACCGCAGAGGAAGACCAAGAGATGGATACAGTAAGCAGATGCAGACAGATGTAGGTTGCCGTTCTTATGTGGAGATGAAGAGACTTGCTCAGGATAGGGTATTGTGGAGAGCTGCATCAAACCAGTCTCCGGACTGAAGACCACAACAACAACATTGGTCGCAGAATGCGTTCGTGACGTCAGGAAGTGTCGCAGACTGCGTTTTGAGCCGGTTGCTAGCGGTGCCGGAGCGTCAGAAGCGGCAGGCAGCCACCGGAGGCGGCCTTGGCGCGGGCGGCGGGAAGGCCGGGCCGCCGTGGCGCGCAGGGACTGTACCGGAACCTCCTCACGTTGGCTTTCGGTTAGTTCTGCTTGGATTCTACAGCGTCGGCCATCAGATTAGTCGCGCCGATTCTGTTTATGGGTTCAGCGCGATACCGAGCCAGAAAAAACGACTCCGCCGAGCGCAGCGGGAGAGCGGAGTCGGTCTGCGGGGTGCGACGGGAGGGGGGGGGGGGGGTGGCAAGGGCGGCAAAGGGGGGCGGGCCCGCCTTTCAGATGGGTATTTTATTTACACCGTTTTAGTTAATAGCGCGGCTATCGCGCCGGCGATCGCGCCTCGCGGAGAACAAATACACTTTCAGCACGCCTCATTTGGACGCCTCAGCTCTGGCGCTGGCTCTCGCTCTGTACCAGATCCTATTGCGATTACGCAGCAGAGTTAAAGAACGCGCCGGCCGCGCGGCCAGCGCCCGCGCGCGCAGATAGCGGCCAGGCGTTTCGAGCCGATGCGCATCTTAAGTGCTGCGCGGCGCGCCCAGTGCTTTACGGTGGATTTTCGTGCGATTTCGGCCGTTTTCCCCGGCGGAGCGCGACCCGCGCGCGCGAGCTGATTAATCGCTCGTGCCGCTCCGTGCGCGCTCGCTGCAGCCCCGGTCGCCTGCCGCTCCGTTCCCACGATTCTGCGCAGGTCTGCGCGGGAGGCCGAGCGTCTGCCGCTCGTCCACTGGAGAGCCGCCCTCACACGGGACGTGTTGTCCCAAGGTGGCGCAGGCCGGACGTGCTGTCTGTCTAGCTGCTGCACGCTCTGAAACGCCCTGCTGCTGGCAGCGGTGGCCGAAGGGACTGAGGCGCTCCAGTCACGGTCTGCACGGCCACTACGGTCGGGGGTTCGAATCCCCCCTCGGGCATGGATATTTGTGCCGTCCTTAGGATTAGCTAGTTCATAAGTAGTTTGTAAGTTTATGCTCCGTAGCACAGTGGTAGAGTGCCAGACTACAAATCCAAAGGTTGCGCGTTTGATCCCCGCCAGGTGCTACGATTTTTATCTGTCACTTTCCACTTCTTTCACCACTGGCAGTATTGCTCACGTGAAAAATACCGAGCAGCACCGTGGTTCGGAACCCACGTTAAACTGTAGGTCCCCTATAACTGGCTGGGTCAGTTCAAAGGTCGGAGGAAGGCAACGGCATACCACCTCCAAACAGGGCCATGCCTAGTAAAGCACTGTGGTGTTCAAACAAACCTTCGGATTGTTGACTGCTTTACCTTTAAGTTTAGGGACTGATGACCCCATAGTTAAGTCCCTTAAGCTATACAAACATTTGAACATTTTGAACGCCCTGCTACATCCTACGGAACGACGTGCTACTCGACCGAGTGCGGTGGCGCAGTGGTAACGCACTGGACTCGTATTCGGGAGGGCGGTGGTTCAAATCCACCCCCGGCCATCCAGATTTAGGTTTTCCGTGATTTCCCTAAATCACTCCAGGCTAATGCCGGGATGGTTCCTTTCAAAGGGCACGGCCAATTTTCCTTCCCCGTCCTTAACCCAAAACTCCGAGCGTTAGCTACGTCTCTAATGACCAAGCTGTCGATGGGACGTTAAATCCTAAGCTTCCTTCCTTCTTTACGTGCTACTCATCGCAGCCCTTTCCAACGCCCGTTGCGGGCTGGCGCGTATATCATTGTTAATGAAATAAATCGCAATTTGCGATCACTTATGGCTTCACTCTACCAGGTTTAGATATAATACCAACATGCGGAGAATGAAAATTTGTGCCCGGCCGGGATTCGATCCGGGATCTCCTGCAGACTAGGCAGACGCGTTGACCACTCCGCCATTTGGGTGTGGCGGGAGACGCGAACCCGGCTCCTCGGAAATAGCTACATCGTAGTTTACGAAGCTACCAATTACGCTATCTTTGCATTATATGCGGAACTATGTGCCTCAAACATATTACATGTTATTTATCTATGAAATACCATCACAAACAATCTTTCATACAACGGCGTTATACCGTAGTATAGAAAGGATATTTTTGCCTGATGTACAAATGATAATACTGATACACTTTATATATGAAAGCCTTATAGCTATTAAATTGCAGTTTCCAGTAATTTATTGTAACAAATCATATCTAGAACCACGCGTCTCCACAGGTTCCTCAATTTTCTCTCGATTTAAAAAAAAAAAAAATTACATTCATAATCGTACGCTACAACGAAAGAAGGTACGAAATACGGAGTTCCGTTTGTAATATGGGGGTTCAAAAGTTCTCCTCCTCACGTGAAAACCAAGTCGCTTTTTATTTGCCATGTTCCACTCCACGAAGCAAAAATCTAACATGAAAATGCTCAAATGTTTGTAAATATATCGGACCAAATTGATCTACAGTAAACAATTTTAGGAAATGCGCACTGTAAACCATCAGCTGTTTATTATTTTTCAACTTCTGCCGGTTTCGGTTATAAACCATCTTCACGGAAGAGAACTAGACAATAAAAATAAATAAGACGTCACTAGGCATCAAGTCTTGATTAAAAACATAAAAGCAATGCCAGGCTGTGTGATGGTGAACCAAGGTCTATTACAAGAGAACCTAACACAACTATTGAACACATCAGTCAATTTATTTTTTCTGTCTGACATGCATGCCACTATGCATAAGGAGGCATCTAATGCACTTGTTTAATCAGTCTGTCTAGTTCTCTTCCGTGAGGATGGTTTATAACCGAAACCGGTAAAAGTTTGAAAAATAATAAACAGCTGATGGTTTACAATATGCATTTCCTCAAATATCTTACGGCTGTTGAACTACATCTCAATAAAAATTCGTGCAGTAAACTAATCAAAGGGCAACACACACACACACACACACACACACATATATATATATATATATATATATATATATATATATATATATATATATATATATGCCCCAGGGAGGACTCGAACCTCCGACGGCGAGCAACCTCGCGCTCTCCAGCGACGCGCCTTAGACCTACTTGCGGCTATTCCACCGCGGCAAATCTAACATGACATATCGTTCGTTCCGCGCTTCGCAGGGCCGTGGAACGTGGAATTCCACGCTGCGACGTCCCACATTCCTCCCGCAGGTGGGTTTCCACGTCCAGTCAGAGGACTGCATAAGACTGGCGGCAGGCCCGTGAGGTGGCGCACCATGACTCACGCCAAATTCCTGACGGAGCGCGTGTAACGGCGACAACCATCGCCAGTTGGATCGCAGTTCCGAAACGCAGTCTGCAACGAAACTTCAGCTCTGGCAGCGGTAGCGAGTACTTCTGCTATGTTAACAGAAGTAAGTTCACAGTAGGATTCCGATTCTGCGTTTTTGCTCGAAACAATGTTACGAACTGCCGCGCACTCCGCAGCAAGGCGCCTCAGAGCGCACGACTATTTCTTCGCGGCATGTTCTACAATTACAGATTTGCAGAAAAATATAATCAGAATATAATTACTGCAGGAGTTATCAACAAATTAACAATAATATTGTTTACACCATAAGATAATGTATCTATTGTAATTGGAATAAATCTACCTCTCTGCCTCCTTCCTTTCCTGTGCACTGCCCCAACTCCCCTTCCACTGCCTCGTTTTGTTGTTATACTTACAATCTTTTAGTATCAAACAATATGATACTGTTAATGCATGAACATGGATACTGAAGTACCGAGCTTTAATGTTAGTTACTCAGTGACGCCAGTGAAACGTATTTAATTCGAAAGGTACTTTGTCAAAATGTGCACAAAATAAAAATTATCTGTGCACGTACCACAGTTGTTAGAAGTGGTAAAAGGAAGTAGATGTTATCGTATGTACAACATTGATGTTACCTTCGCTACCACGCATTCAAGTCTCCAATAATAATAATATCTGAATATCGAAAACTCAAGTGCTACCAAGTTCTGACCTGTGTACGTCTCATAATGGCTAACAAGTGCATTTTCTGTGGTTTTTCTGCAGATACTTGCGCTTCTGTTCCTGAAGTGTCTAGTACCCGTAACATCTTTCACAGGACTGCCAGTGTCTTAGAGGCATCGGCGAAATACTGCTAGTTATGATTAATGCAGTTTGAGGCATTACATAAGGTATGGGTCACGCCGCTTGAATTTCGTCTACTGCATTGAAATTGAGCTGTTTCCGTTTGCCAACCGAAAGTCGCAGGAGAGATACTCTTCTACCAGAACCCTAACCAGCGCGGACAGCGTTGAGGTTTGCGCAATTTTTCGAAGGCTTTCTCTGACATCATTAATGAAGGAGAAGGTATTCTTGATCTGTCTGATTACTAACGCAATTTCTGATAATATGTTCATCTATAGGTTGAGAGTTTCGTTGCACGGGAGAGGTGGGTAATTTAGAAGAATGCTTGCGAGCGATATGTATCGAACTAGGGACACACGAGGATTTTGTAAGTTAAGAGAATATAAAAAATAGTAAAGTACTTTTGTCAATCAGAAAAGACATCTACAGTCTATCTTGTCAAAAGTGCTTTCGAGTTTCTTACGAATATCTGATATTAGCCTGTATTACACGATACACCTAGTAGATATCTAATCTGATAGACTAAAGTACTTTACTATTTTTTACGAATGTGTCAAGATTTTAAATTATGTGATTAGGCAGGAAGCAAAGAGTAGAGGTTCGATGCTCTTGGTTCGATATCTGACTCACTGACAGTTACTCTTCCGATATATATCCCTTGCAGCCATTTTTCCAAATCACAGAGAGGTAGATAGGTAAATAAGATGGTACTCTAAATTTTTGGTTATTAGTCTCTAGGCTTCCAAAGTACTTAAAGCAAGTTAAACTAACCTAAGGACAACACTCACTCATGCCCGAGGTAAGACTCCAGCCGCGGCGGAGTGGTCGAGTACATTAAGGCGCTATGCTTCGATGGCGAGGCGATTCCCCGGCGGGAGTTCGAGTCCTCCCTCGGGCATGGCTGTTTGTGTTGTCTTTAGTATTAGTTAGTTTATAAGTAGTTTGTAAGTTTAGGGACTGATGACCGGCGCCCCCACGCTCACCAGTTAAGTACCTTAAGCTTAACAAATATTTGAACATTTTTGGAGGACTTGAACCTCCGACGGAGAGCAACTGCGCATTCCGCAGCAAGGCACCTTAGAACGCTCGGACACTGCACCGCAGTATACTACTCCATATCATTGTCCTAAATTACCTGCGAATTGATGGAAGAAAGTCACAAAAATTTCAAAGACGAGTCCTGTTGAAAAATTTGTGTTTGAGGAGAGCTGTGCTAGGGTATTCCGCGCACGGGTAGTGACGACTGTATTCAATTGGCATAGTGAACATCGCAACTGTATAGTAAGCAGACGACCCCGGTTCGAATAGGGCCCGGCACGTATGTTCAACTTTCCTTGTGTTTATAAACGATTTAGGAGACAATCTGAATAGCTCCCTTAGACTGTTCGCGGATGATGCTATCATTTATCGGTTAGAAAAGTAAACAGACGATCAAAAGCAACTGCAGAGCGATTTAGACAAAATGTCTACATGGTGCGAAAATTGGCGAACCAAAGGTTACGTTTCATTGGCAGAACGCTTCGAAGATGCACCAGCTCCACCAAAGAGACTGCCTACATCACACTTGTGCGTCCTCTCCCGGAGTACTGTTGGCCATTGTGGGACCCTCACCCGGTGGGACTGACGGAAGATATTGAGAAGGTTCAGAGAAGGGCAGCTCGTTTTGGTATATCACGTTACGGGCGGAAAGCGTCACGGAAATGTTGCACGAATTGGGGTGGAAATCATTAAAAGAAAGACGTTATTCATTGCGGCGTGATTTGTTTGCGAAGTTTCAATCACCGACTTTTACTTCTGAATGTGAAAATATTTTGCTAGCACCCACCTACTTAGGGAGACATGACCATCCCAATAAAATAAGAGAAATCAGATCGAAAACGGAACGATTTAGGTGTTCTTTGTTCCCAAGTGCTATTAGAGAATGGAACGGTAGAGAAAGGCACTTAAATGTGATTTGCAGAGTATCCATGTAGATGTAGATGTAGATTGATTTAATTCAGTGTCCAATAGTACTAACGCCGTAAATTCCTCTGTGTATCCAAACAGGGTTATCGAGTACTTTGCGAGAATCTCCTGCTGGCTGTCAGCTGCGCGTGTCCCTCATGCGTGACTCCGGCCGCGTATCACGTACCTTCTGCCAGTAACTTCACGCAGATAGACGGCTGTTTGCAGATACAAGAGCGAATATTTCGGTGCTTTCTAAAGACTGCCAAACGTGACAGCGAGCTACCTGCACAGTGTTGTGGGGGTGGGCCGCGTTGTCGGTGTAAGGCGACAGCCTGCCGTCGGCGTCGTGTTTCCAGTGGAGAGAGACCTCCGGCCGCGCGGCGTGACGGCCGACACCGCCCCCGCGCCCCGCCCCTCCCCCGCCGCCCCCGCGCCGCCCCCGCGCTCGGACGCGAATTAGCGGTGACGGGTGACAAACAGCGGCTCGCTATCGCGCCGCGGCCGGAATTTGTAAAGCCGGTGGCGGCTGGCGGCGCGGAACAACAAATAGAGCGCGCCAGCACCAGCCAGCCAGCCCTATCTCGCCGCCCCCGGCCGCGCCGCGCCGCACAGTGCCACGCCACGCACCGCGCCCACGCGACCCCTGCCCAGAGCACCACCGGCCTATACTTCATCTACATCTACATAGATACTCTGCAAATCACATTCAAGTGCCTGCCAGAGGTTTTATTGACCACTTTCATAACTTTTCTCTACCGTTCCATTCTCTAATAGCGCGCGGGAAGAAACAACACCTAAATCGTTCCGTTTTCGATCTGATTTCTCTTATTTTATTGGGATGGTCATGTCTCCCTAAGTAGGTAGGTGCTAGCAAGATATTTTCACATTCAGAACTAAAATTCGGTGATTGAAACTTCGCAAACAGATCACGCCGCAATGAATAACGTCTTTCTTTTAATGATTTCCACCCCAATTCGTGCAACATTTCCGTGACGCTTTCCCCCCCGTAACGTGATAGAACAAAACTAACTGCCCCTCTCTGAACCTTCTCAATATCTTCCGTCAGTCCCACCTAATGAGGCTCCCACAAGGGCAACAGTACTCCAGGAGAGGACGCACAAGTGTGATGTAGGCAGTCTCTTTGGTGGAGCTGGTGCATCTTCGAAGCGTTCTGCCAATGAAACGTAACCTTTGGTTCGCCTTTCCCACAATATTTTCTATGTGTTCTCTCCAGTCAAAGTTGTTCGTAATTGTAACTCCTAGGTATTTGGTAGAAACTACGACCTTAAGGTTTGACTGATTTATCGCGTAATTAAAGTTCAGCGGATTTCTTTTAGTGGTCATGTGTATTACTTCATACTTTTCTTTATTTAGGGCCAATTGCCAATTTTCGCACAATGCAGAAATTTTGTCTAAATCGCTTTGCAGTTGCTTTTAATCCTCTGTTGACTTCACTAACCGATAAACGACAACATCATCCGCGAACAATCTCAGGGAGCTATTCAAATTGTCTCCTAAATCATTTATAAACACGAGGAAGAGTAGGGGACCTATAACGCTTCCCTGTGGAACGCCAGATATCACTTCTGTTTTACTCGATGGCTTACCGTCAATTACAACGAACTGTGTTCTCTCTGATAGGAAATCGTGAATCCAACTGCACAATTGGGGAGATATTCCATAAGCACGCAATTTCATAAGAAGCCGCTTGTGGGGTACAGTGTCAAAAGCCTTCCTGAAATCCAGAAACTATGACTAGAGTCTCCCTCTCCGATTGCGTAGATTTTCACACCCTAACAAGTACTGGTGACTTTCACGGGCATGGAGCCGAATTTCGTCTTCTTGACGTTACCATATGAAGTTGATTCAACCGTCCGCCAACTTGCTACTGGGCGATCACTAGTGAACTGAGGTACTGTCAGATAGCGGCGATTCTTTTCTACCGCTGTAACAAGTTTGCTGCACATGTCCGAGAAGGGGAAGAGCTGCCCCCATGGAGATGGACTGAAATCTATGTCGTACACTATGACGCGCCTTTATTCGTAGAAACTTTTTCGAATGGTACAGCTGCTCTCGCAGCAGGTGTATCGAGTAGTTGTAATTTGCGGCTGTTTTCTGACGATGCTGTCGTGTATGGGAGGGTGTCGTCTTTAACTAACTGTAATAGCATACAGGATAAGAAATTTTCTAGTTGGTGCGAAGAATGGCAGCTAGGTCTCAATGTAGAAAAAGGTAAGGTGATGCGCATGAGTAGGAAAAACAATCCCAAAGTGAATAAAATTCTTGAATATCAGTCTCCAGATCGCTTTTATTTTCTAAAACATGACCGGTTTCGGGACACCTGCCCGTGCAGCTATCCCGAAACCGGTCATGTTTTAGAAAATAAAAGCGATCTGGAGACTGATATTCAATAATTTTATTCATATGACGATCGCAGAAACTCCCTAGAGACCCATAAGTCTTGCTTTGATAATCCCATAATGTTCGAATACAGCATTAGTAGTGAGCTTCTTGATGCTGTCGCGTCGTTCAAATATCTAGGCGTAACATTGCAGAGCGATATGAAATGGGACGAACATGTAAGGACAGATGTGAGTAAGACGGACAGCCGTCTTCGGTTAATTGGAAGAATTTTGGGAATATGTACTTCACCTGTAAAGGAGACCGAGTGTAAAACGCTTGTACGACCACGTCTTGAGTATTGCTCAAGTGTTTGGGACCCGCAGAATCAGTTTAAAGGAAGACATAGAAGCAGTTCAGAGGCGAGCAGCTAGCTTTGTTACTGGTAGGTTCGACCAATGCGCGAGTGTCACGGAAATGCTCCGGTATCTCAATTGGGGACCGCTGGAGGAAAGACGACGTTCTTTTCGTGAATTTCTGTTGAGGAAATTTAGAGGGCCGGAATTTGAAGCCGAGTGTAGTACGATCTTGTTGCCGCCTACTTACATTTCGCGTAGTGATCACAAAGACAAGATAAGAGAAATTAGGGGTCGTACGGAAGCATATGAGCATTCTTTTTTTCCCTCGTTCTATTTAGGAGTGGAATAGGAAAGGAAATGCCTAGTAATGGTACAGTGTACCCTCCGCCACGCACCTTACGGTGGATTGCGGAGTATGTATGTAGATGTAGATGTAATACGTCCTAATGTCAGATATTCTTTGAAAATGACAAAGTAATTTTCACAAGCGAGACTGTAGATGTCATCGCTTCTTCTTCACCCGCAACAATTTAAGCTGTTGTCTTACGTTCCCGCCTAACATACACAAGTTATTCATAAAAAGTCCAATCACAATAGACATCTACAGTCTATCTTTCCAAAAGTGCTTTGGCGTTTTCTAAGAGTATCTGACATTAGGCCGTATTACACTATACACCTGAGGCGAGAGCCGCTGTACCACTCGAGACCGGTTCTACGAATAAAAGCTCGAGTGCTCAAAGATATCTCGGCATCTGGCTATAAAATGACTTACATGTTCGTGTCGCCCTCCATCGGTGATACCGGAATTCAATGTGGTGTTGGCTCAGCCTTAGCCTTGGTGACAGCTTCCACTCTCGCATGCACACGTTTAATCAGGTGCTCCTTGCGGAATGGCAGCCCATTCTTCGCGAAGCGCTGCACTGAGGACAGGTATCGATGTAAGACGGTGAGGCCTGCCATGAAGTCGCCGTTCCAAAACATCACAACAGGGTTCTATACGATTCGACCCTATCGCTAAATACTTTCGTATCTGACGTCTTCTACCTATAAACTGCATACCTGCAAACTTTCAGCTTCATGGGTGCAGTAGTTTTTGAGATTTCGTGTTTAGTCAGTGAATGAGTGAGTAACATTTCGATTTTATGTATGTAGAGATTTTAATTCGATCCTATCCAAGCGTCGAATTTTCTGTGGAAATTGATAATGACGGCAAATTCTTTTTTTGTTGTTGTTTTGCTAAACAAAAAATAATATACGACTTTGCGACTAGTGTACACCGTAAATTTACTCTTACCGACCGCTACCTCCATACTAGTAGTATGGAGGTAGCATCAAAGCATGCGAGATATTCGTACACTGGTCAAGAGAGCTTATGCTGTTTTGGATACTGTTAATTTGTCGCCAAGTACTTGATTACCTTAAGTTTGTTATCTTGCTGAATGGACATACTATTATCAAATCGATAGTGCTTTCAGCTGTAAGCCACCAAGTGAATCAACTAGAGATAATTGTAAATCAATTTTTTTTTTTTTTACTCTTAATAGGGGGTGTTCCTTCGAAAGTTTCAAGAAGCCTTAGAAAATACGACATTAGAAGTGTCTTGTTGCCTGCGGCCAAACCAAGAGCCCTTTTCAAAACAGTCGAAAATGCTTTGTAACTGACGAAGTGTGTCTATAAAATTCCTGTAATTGCAGAAATACTTGTATTGGGCAAACTGCTGCCGCGGTGGAGTAGCCGAGCGGTCTAAAGCGTCTCGCTATGGAGCGCGCGGTTGCTCGCCGTGGAGATTCGAGTCCTCCCTGGGGCATGGGTGTTTGTGTTTGTCCTTCGGTTAGTTTACCTAGGTTTAAGTTTTTGTGTCCCGGCCTCGTCGCCGCTTTTGTGTCTCGTTTTTGTCATAGGTGGCGGTGGCCGTCTAGGAAGACCGACACAGGAATAAAGGTAGCACGCTTGTGCAGGTACGGAGGTGAGCAGCCAGTGGGACAGCAGAAACTTGAAACACTAGAGTAAATTAGAACGAGATATATATTGCACAGAATTTATACAATACTTAACTTTTACATAGATCAGTACTGCAGAATGCTAATACATAGTTGAGCTAGAGGTTGCCTAGTGCCTATCCGATAGCCAAGTCTTCACTGGTGCCTATCTGATTACGAAGGTCTTAACTGGTTCCTCTCTCAGTCCCAAGTGAACGATGTCGTTCAGTGGTGGCCACGAGCGGAGTTGTCGCAGAGGGCGCTCGTGGCTGACGTCTTAAGAACGCCGCGCCGTGCGTGCATGGCAGCGCGCGGCGAAAGTAAGTGGCGTTTGGCAAACTGCTCGTACGGTACACGGCCGATGTGTCGAACATAAAGACGTACTAGTTCGCTCAAGCGCCAGACAGTTGATTACTGAAGTCCTTTGAGTTGTACCCCAGCGCGATAGCCAGGTATTCGGATGCCTGGGGAGCTGGGTCTGCGGAGGACGGCGAGAAAAGCCGAAGACTGGCCGTCAGAGTGGTGGTCCAGCCAGCCGTTCGGAGGGTCGGCGGCCGCAGATGGCATCGGCCGCTAAGTGAAATTGCTCGGCGGCGCCATTGTACGAAATGTAAATGAGTGGTGCGCTAGGCGGCCATTGTCTGGGCGCGTCTCGAGCAATTGAGCGCCGTAATTACCGCCGCTCCGACAAGTGGCCGCGCCCGCCCCGCCGATCGCCGCCGCCGCTTAATTTCACTTAATTGGCCCGCTGTCTTCTGGGCGCGATCCCCCGGTCGAGCAGCGAGACGCCGTGTCTCAATATAGCTCGCTACTCTAGCGTTTAAGACTAATGCCGTTCACCTCAGTCTTCAGTCTCGCTCGTAAGCTCGTGGTCCCAGTTTATCGTACCCACAGCCACCAGGTGCAGTGTGGCTGGAGTTGTTGTGGTCTTCTTCAGTCTGCAGACTGGTTTGATACAGCTCTCCACGTTACCCTGTCCTTTGCAAGCCTCTTCACCTGAGAATACGTGCGGCAACCTACATCCATTTGAATCTGCTTAGCCGGTCGCGGTGGCCGCGGGGACTAAGGCGCTCCAGCCACGGTCTGCACGGCCACTACGGTCGGGGTTTCGAGTCCCCCCTCGGGCATGGATATTTGTGCCGTCCTAGTTCATAAGTATTTTGTATTTTTAGGGACTGATGACCCCGTAGTTAAGGCCCATAGACTATACAAACATTGGAACATTTGAATCTGCTTACTGTATTCGTCCCTCGGTCTCCCTCTACGATTTTTACCAAACACACTTCCTTCTAATGCTAAGTTGACGATTCCTTTATGTCTCATAATGTGTTCAACAAATCTATCCCTTCTCTTAGTCAGGATATGCCAGAAACTTCTTTTCTCCCCAATTCTGTTGAGCACCGCCTCATTAGTCACGTGATCTACCCATCTAATCTTCATCAGTCGTCTGTAGCACCACAGTTCCAAACCTTCTATCATCTTTTTGTCTGAACTCTTAATCGACGACGTTTCACTCCCATACTCTGCTACACTCCAGACAAATGCTTTCAGAACGGACTTCCTAACATTGAAACTAATATTGGATGTCAACAAATTTCGCTTCTTCAGAAACGCTTTCTTCCCATAGTCATTCTGGATTTTATATCTTCGTAAGTTATTTTGCTAACCAAATAACAAAACTAATTTTCTACTTTTATTGTCTCGTTTACCTAATCTAATTTCTTCAGCATCGCCTGATTTTCTGACGCTACATGCGATTATCCTTGTTTTACTCTTTTTGATATTCATCTTGTATTCCTCTTTTCAAGACACTGTCCATGCCATTCAATTGCTCTTCCAGATCCTTTGCGGTCTCTGACAGAATTACTACGTCATCGGGAAACCACAAAGTTTTTATGTCTCCTCCTTGTACTTTAATTCCCTCTCCAAATTTCTCCTTGCATTCCTTCATTGCTTGCTCAATGTACAGATTGAACAACACATCGCGAAAGGCTGCAACCCTGTCTTACTCCCTTCCCAACCTCTGCGACCGTTTCGTCACCTTCCACTCTAATAATTATGGTCTGGGTTTTGTACAAATTGAATATAACTCTTCTCTCCCTATATTTTACCTCTTCTACCTTCAGAATCTGAAAAAAGTGTATTCCAGTCCACATTGTCAAAACCATTCTCCAAATTTACAAATGGCAAAAATGTAGGTTTGCTTTTCCTTAGGCTAACTCGTGAGTATTGCCTCCTGCGTTCCTTCATTTCTTCTAAATCCAAACTGATCATCCCCAAAGTCGGATTCCACCAGTTTTCAAATTCGACTTTAAATAATTGGTTGCTATTTTGCAATCATTACTTATTAAACTGATAGTTCTGTAATTTTCACTTAGGTCTGCACTTGCTTTCTTAGGAATTGGAATCACTATATTCTTCTGGAAGTCTGAGGGTCTTTCTCCTGTCTGATACATCTTGCTTACCAGGTGGAACAATTTGTTGATCACTGGCTCTCGTACCGATAATAGCAGTTCAGACAGGACATCATCTACTCCAGGGGCCTTGTTTCTACTCAAATATTTTAGTGCTCTGTCAAATTCTTCTCGGAGTATACTGTCTCCTACCTCATCTACGTCTACTTCGTCTTTAATTTCTAGAATAGTGCCTTCAAGTTTATTTCCTTTGTACAAGCCGTCTATGTATTCCTTCTACCTTTCAGAGTTTCCTTCTTTGCTTAGTACTGGTTTTCCATCTTAGTCGGAGTAAAACTGTTAAACTTCGTGCAAGCATTCATTAGTCGAGATACGCAGAATTAAGTTTAATTTTAATACGCTCACATGCTCATTTATTCGACAGCCATCACACAAATGTTTTACTTATTACTTTCACCTTTAAGTTTTTAAGGACACGATCCACTCTGCAGAAGTGGTCAGCATAGATGGCTGCCATGCCGTATCCCTGGATGGATTCCTAGTAGTGTCGCGGCTTTTTCTTGGGGAAAGGACATGTGCAAGGTGCATCAAGTGAAGTGATGCCAACTGAACAGCTACGTGACAAATTAACAGAGGCCCCACGGTCTGCACAGTCTGCAGAAAGGCATGGAGGGTGGTGTGCTGACCACGTGACACTGTGTTATCGCAGTCGCAAGGCAGAAAGTACACGGTTGCCCGTGGCCATAAGTTGGGGCGTCGCGCTATGGATCCCTTTTAATATAGATACAGTTGTACATCTGCGTTCATACTCCGCAAGTCACCTCACGGAGTGTGGTGAAGGGTATTTTTTGTACCACTGTCGCTTCTTACTATTCCAGTAGCGTATGCTTCGCGGGAAAAAATGCTTGGCGGTATGTTTCCTCGATGCCCTAATCTCTCTGATCTTCTCCTTGTGACCGCATCGCGAGATATGCTTAGTAGGGAGCAATATCTCGGATGACTCTTCATGAAACGTTTGGTCTCAGAACATTGACGGAAGCCGGTACCGCGATACAGAACATCTCTCTTCTAGCGTCTGCCATTGGAGTTTCCGAATCATTTCTGTCAGGCTTCCGCGCTTATTAAATGAGCCCTTAACGAAGCGTGCTGCTCTCCGTTAGATCTCCTCTACGTCTTGTATTAAATTATTTGGTACATACCCGACACTGTTGAGCAATACTCAAGCATTGGCCGAACAAGTGATTTGTAACCGACTTCTTTCTTGTTGACGGGCTACAATTCCTGAGGATTCTTGCAATGAATCTCAGTTTCTGATTTTATATGTTCGTTCCATTTCAGATCGCCCCTAGACTTTCTCTTTTCCCGAAAGATGCCTTTAGCTTACCTCTATGCGGCATCCACCTTTCCTCAAGTTATGCATGTTTCCATAGAGTTCCTTGTGCCTTTAGAAATTCCTGCCTAGACGTGTTTCATATTATGTCAAGTCCATTTTAGACAGCTGCATCCCATTTATCTTGATTCATACAAACCGAATGGTAAAACAGGTATTGATAGACCACGGAAATTGTGGGAATGATTGTTTGTGAGTTTGGAACAGGCATCAGCCTAGTCATTGAAAGGAAGATGGTGATGATGATGATAAAGTTCACTCCTGCGTATCCAAATCACAGGAAATACTAAGTCCTTTGTGGTTCCAAACTAACAAGAAATTATATTAAGTGTCGTTTCTCGATCACCTAACACCAAAACCTTGCAAGTATCGCCTTACGTCCGCACTGACATCAAGTTCCAACTTGCAGTCAACCAATGAACTCGGGATTCGAAATTTTTATAAGTTATGTGTTTTCACTATAATATCTTTTAAAGAAAACGCCTTTTGCTATTGCAAATGAAGGTCTTTTTAAAATTAATTTTACAATTCACCCATACGCGTTGCGCTTTTTTCAGAAGGCATCATCAGTGGGTGTCCTGAAATATTTACATGTTTCTGTTTACGTATATTGGTCAGGATTTTACATATGTACAAAACATTTCGTTTCTGATTCAAACTAGTTCGTTTTTTCTATGAAATGGCGTACTTACAAAACAAACTACAGTAGACATAGTTATGATATTAGATGGCGGTGTAACTATTAAAATGCAAAGTTTTTTTCGGAAAATAGTGGAAGTTTTCGGCCTGGTTGCCAGGAGGTTCGAATCCTCCCTCGCGCATGGATGTGTGTGTTGTCCATAGGTTGCTTTATCTTAGTTTAAGTAGTCTGTAAGTCTAGGGATTGATGACCAACGTAGTTTGGTCCCATAGAATTACAAATATTTGGACATTGCGATTTGAACACCCACTGATGTTGCCTTGTGAAAGAGGCGAAACGCTTATAGGTTAACTGTAAAAAAAAAAAAAAAAAAAAAAAAAAAAAACCCCTCTAGTAAAAATACATAGTATTCAGCTGCTGTTCAAATGGCCACTACAAGCAACGTATTTTTATAAGTTCCCAACACGAAAATATGGACGATTTCCCACGGCAAATTGCGGAGCCGAGGATCGTAGATGCGGCCTCAAAGAAGCCTGATTATTGGGCAAAATAAAATAAGAAAAGAAAAACGAAAAATTTAAAAATTTATTACAATAGTTTCACAGCACGGAAAATAAATCAGAAGCTGACATTTCGAGAAACGGAAATAGTGTGTAAAAGACGGGTTCGATGGTACCCTGGAGGGGATGGCCACCGTGCGAGTCAATATGAAATGGAATGAAATAAGCGTAACTGGAGCACAGTGGAGGGACGGGGCGGCCAGTGCAGTTTATAGCGGGCTGGCGGCCGGTCTAATTCGCGCCCCCGCGGCCATATTTCGTGCAGCTATCAAGTCGTTAGGCGGCGGCGCTGCGCTGGCGACGCGCTGACGCGGCGGCCACCGCGCTGCTGACCCCGGCCACGCGTAAATCAGCCACCGCGACGCCCCGCGCCTCGCCTCGCCTCGCCTAATCCATTTCGCAGAAAATTGAAACGCAACGCGGCCGCCAGCCACCGACGACTCGTATTGAAGTGTCCCCATATTTCAGGCCACCTGCAATTGACGCGCCTCGCGTACAAATAGCCGCGTAATGGCTTTTAAATCACGGGCCGGCGTTTCCATTTAGGTAAATCCGTCCGTGGCCGCCGCGCCGGCCGGCCGGCCGTCTCCCCAAATCGATTTTCCGGCTGCCGAGGGAGGCGCTCCGTTCCGGCGCGGCGGCCGGCAATTTCGGCGTCACGGTAGCCGCCCGGCGGGACCGCCCCACCCCGCACCTGGGTGGCAGGCGAGCGGGCCGCCTCCGCCTGCTAGCTGACCACCAGCACAGAGTAACATATACAGAGCAGCAGCCCTCCCTAAACCACTGTCCTACGCTCCCCTCGTAGTTCCGTAAGATGCTAGCAGGTGTCAGGCGGATCGCTGGCTTAAGCCGGGTCAACACGCTACGATCTGTCTGTGCAAATGTCTGTACAAATGTCTGCGCACACCAATCGTTGCGTGTGGACGGGTGTTCACATCGCTGCAAATTCTCGCGCCCGACATCTTTCGGTGAAAAAAGAAACTAGATAGTACAGACTACAATCTGACTGGCAAACGAATCCGATAAGCTTTTTTACGAAGTTTATTTTTGTCATTGATAGAGGAAATATTTTTACGGGCACTATTTGCAACATGTATTGAAGGAAAAAAAAAGAGTGCAAACAAACCGTAATAAACAGAAATGATCTAGGCATTGGCTGCTTAAAAGAAGGCAGTTGTCACATGTTATTGTACTTCTGCCAACCCGATGACTGGCGTAATTATTTGCGAATGGATGTGGAAACTTATAATTATCTTTTGACACTGGTAACTCCTCGCATAATACGTAAAGACACTTGTATGAGGAGATATATTTCTTCACATGATTGGCTGATAGTTACATTAAGATTCCTGGCCACAGGAAGGACCTACATAGGCCTCGAATTTTCAAAAGCAATTTCTAAACAAGCATGAGTTAAATCATCCCCAACACTTGTGAAGCTATTTACGCTGCCCAGAAGAATGATTTCATGAAGGCAAGTAAAGTAGGCCTACCTTCTAACAAGATACAAATAACATTGTCAGAGTTTTAGATATGTTGAAAACACTGTAAGCCTACTTCACTTTATTTTATATATGTGGCCAATAAGCTGCGGCTAACTTTGTTTCCCAGTCAGAATTTTCAATTCTCAGCCATTTTCATCCACTGTCAACATAGTAATCACTCGAAAAAGTATACCCTGAGACAGATTTGCAGCAATTTCCTGTCCACACGTTCCAACTAGTCTGCGAAGATGTAATTTGAACCCACAGATTTGAGCAATTTTGCTCAAACCTCCAACTCCAACTTCCAGGTTTGCGCACATCTCATATCTGCGCAAACGTGCTGTCCACACGCAACGATTTGCGAGGTGTGCGCAGACATTTGCGCAGACAGATCGTAGCGTGTTGACCCGGCTTTAGGGTGCCTCTCGCACGTCAGAGGGTAGCGTGGAGGGGAGGCTGAGGGAAGAGCTTGTGCCGCCTGCCACGGCTGTGTCCAGCTTGCTGGCTCTATGGAAGCATGCATAACTAGAGGAAAGGTTGATGCCGCTTAGGGGTGAGTTAAAGGCATCTTTCGAGAAAAGAGCGAGGGGACGTGGTGGTGGGGAGAGCTGCTACCTGCCGCCTGCTCTGGCCAGTTTAAAGAGCTGCTTCTGACCGCAGCGCCATCATGGCACATCTTACGGAACTGCTGGAAACCCTCCCTCCCCGCACCCCTGAGCGTAGGATCGGGCCCTTACGGAGGTTTCCCGTCTGTATATATTTCTCTGTGCCACCAGGCTGTCAAAAAACTCTTTGTCATAGTAAGAACAGACGGGGGATCTGAAATGTAACGAACATATGAAATCACAAACTGAGTTTCTTTGAAAAAATCATCAGGAAGTGTAGCCCGTCAACAAGTGCGCGTCGCCGCAACGGACGAGCCTAACATTTAATTCCCACTCATACTGCAAGGTAGATGATATCCCGTCTGAACTGCTGATATCATTAGCAGAGCCAGTAATGAAAAAATTGTTCCACCTAGTATGCAAGATGTATGAGACAGGGAAAATACCCTACGACTTCAAGAAGAATATCGTAATTCCAATTCCAAAGAAAGCAAGTACAGACAAGTGTGAAAATTACAGAATTATCAGTTTAGTAAGTCATGGTTGCAAAATACTAACACGAATTATTTACAGACGAATGGAAATATTCGTGGAATCCAACCTCGGATAATTTTCGTTGAAATTTAGGAGAAATGTAGGAGCATGGGAGGGAATACTCACATTACGACTTATCTTAGAAGAAATGCTAAGGAATGGCAAACCTACATTTTTGGCGTTTGTAGATTTGGAGAAAGCTTTTCACAATGTCGACTGAAATACACTCTCTCAAATTCTGAAGGTAGCAGGGATAAAATATAGGGAGCGAACAGTTATATTCAACCTATACAAAAACCAGACAGCGGTTATTAGAGTCAAGGGCAAGAAAGGGACACAGAGGTTGGGAAGGGAAGAAGACAGGGTTGTAGCCTTTCCCCAATGTTGTTCAATCTGTACATTGAGGAAGCAGTGAAGGAATGGAAGGAGAAGTATGAAGAGGGAATGAAAGTTCAGGGAGAAGAAATAAAAAGTTCCGGTTTGTCGATGACATAGTAATTTTGTAAGAGACTGCAAAGTATCTGGAAGAGCAACTGAATGGAATGGACAGTGTCTTGAAAGGAAGATACAAGATGAACATTAACAACAGTAAAACGAGAGTAATAGAATGCAATGTCAGAAAATCATGTGAAACTGAAGGAATTAGATTAGGTGATGAGACAATAATTATAGTAGATAAGTTTTGTTATTCTGATGGCCGAAGTAAAGGAGATATAAAATTCAATATGGCTATGGGAAGGAAAGCGTTTTTAAAGAAGCGAAACTTGTTAATATCCAATATTAATTTAAATGTTAGGAGGTCCTTTCTGAAAACATTTGCCTGGAGTGTAGCATTATATGGGAGTTAAACATGGACGATAAGGGTTTCAGATAAAAAGATAATAGAAGCTTCTAAAATTTGGTGCTATAGACGAATGATGAAAATTAGTTGGGTAGATCACGTAACAAATGAGGAGGTGCTTAACCGAAATGGGAAGAAAAGAAGTTTCTGGCATATCCTGACTAAGAGAAGGGATAAATTGGTTGGACACATTCTGAGACATCAAGGAATCGTCAACTTAGTATTAGAAGGAAGTGTGTGGGGTAAAAACCGTAGAGGGAGACAGAGGAATGAATACAGTTGGCAGATTCAAAACGATGTAGGTTGCCGAACGTATTCTCATATGAAGAGGCTTGCCCAGGACAGTGGAGCGTGGAGAGCTGCATCAAACCAGTCTGCGGACTGAAGACTACAACAAAAACAACGACACTGCGAGGTGTCACTTTAATAAAGACGGTAGAAAGATTACGTGCCTTCGATAGCGTGGCGAGAGACAGAAAACAAACTCCGATTGTTTTGTTAAGTATAGTGAAGGAACTTGGCCGTGCTCTTTCAAACGAACCATCCCGGCATTTACATGAATTTTAATTCAAACTATTTCTTCATTTCCTTTATTGGAAAAAAGGAAAACCAACGTCCACCTTCCTCTCCCTCCTCTGCTGCTATATAAACCCCAAGCTATAGTACATTCAGCAGTCAGACACAGACCCTGATGAAGGCCGCGTGCAACAGTTGCCGAAACGTCGGTAGAGTTCATAAAATGACGACGCGGTCTCATACCCGGAAGATTTTCATTGATAGTGACAACGACCGCGGAAGCCTACGTTTGCGAGGAAAATATTGTACTGTGCCTATTTTACCATCAGCTGTTTATACTGTCTTGTGCAAAATAAACGCACCCTCGTTATATGTCCGTTTGTCGCGCTACTTTTGGACAGCAGGGTGGGCTGGGCCGGACCCCGGGGCGTTTCGGCGCGATACAAGGCAGAGCCCCGGCAGGCGGGCAGGCAGTGGGCGACTGGGCGCCGGCCGCTCCTTGGCTGTCGTATCTCTGCCGGCCGATTTAGCCGGCGCTGCCATTTATCAGCGCAGCAGTCGTAATAAAGCTTTTGGCAACTGGCGCCGCCGACGCGCCGATAGCGCCGCCCGCCGGCTTTCACGAGCAAGAGCCGCTGAGCGTCTGACACCGCCACCGGCAGGCGGGTCACACGCCCAGGAGCAGGTGGTCCAACATTTGTTGCGTGTCCGACTTTCAATAGTTACTGTCTGCGGTAATGAGATGAGATGTCTCTCTCCTCTTAATACTTTCAGCCCTAAATTTCATTAATCTACGATCACAGCTCTTTCTTCGCATATTTCTATACATTTGAGGTTTGATTCCATTTCCTGGAGGTGCTCCACGACCATACAATGATGAACACACCAGATGTATTTCGCAGCATTGGCCGTTAATGTCGATTTCAATCACCTAGTGATTATCTTCAGTGTCCTTCAAACGAGCATATGAATGCCCTGAATGTAACTCAGTTACATTCTGGGTATTCATATGCTCGTTGCTCGTTTGAAGGACACTGAAGATAATCACTAGGTGATTGAAATCGATCATTTAAAAAAAAAAATAAAACATTAACGGCCAATGCTGCGAAATACATCTGGTGTGATCATTTCTATACATATTGTTGTTGTGGTGGTTTTTCTATATGGAAGGGGATCGACAGAAATGTTTTACTTGGAAGGAGGTTGCATATTCGAAAACGTTTAAAAACTCTGGTCTAAGTTGTGAGAACCTCTTACGTTAAAAAATTACATACGTCAACCTGATCGCAGGATATAAGAGTAAGTAAATATGCGAAACAGCCGCGGTGGAGTGGTCGAGCGTTTCAAAGCACCGAGCTGCGGAGCGCGCCGCTGATGGCCGTTGGAGGTTCGAGTCCTCCCTCAAGCACGGGTGTATTTGTTGTCCTTAGTATGAGTTAGTTTAAGTAGTTTGCAAGCCTAGGGACTGATGACCACTGGGCTGTGTACCATTACTTCGAGGAAACTGAGAGCATTAGGTTACAATGAATTGATAAAATGTGGATTGTTGTTGATGTCTAAGTTGGAGTAAATGCAGCAGAACAGTCATATTACAATATCAAGGCAAGGAAAACAAATTAATTAGAAAATTCATTACTAAATTATTGTCAAATGTTTAAATTAGTTCAAATGTTTGTTAAGCTCAAGGGATCATCAGTCCCTAAAATCTTTGTTTACCATTTTTACTGTCTTCTAAACACAAAATAAGCCCATATCCTATTATCCCCGTTTTGTAATTACGCCTTGTAATTTTCTGTAAATTTTGCTACGCAGATAATCTGAAGATTCCCTGCTAAAGGGCGAAACGCGTCATTAAATAAGTAATAAAACAATTTGTAATCAAGACGGTTTTTTACTTAAGGAATATTTATTCTCACTGATTGCTATACACCATGGACTGGAAATGATTCTTCAGTCTGTGTAACTATGGAAACGAACTACTACGGTCATCGGTCCCTAGAATTAGGCACTACTTAAACTAACTTATACTAAAGACAACACACACGCCCATACCCGAGGGAGGACTCGAATCTCCGGTGGGAGGACCATGACATGGCGCCTCAGACCTCACGGCCGACGCTGAGTGGCAAACGCGTTCGTTGATCACGCTATTCCAAGTGACGGCGGTTAGTGACAACTATGGGAACCAGATTTCATAGAGTCTCCATCGTCCCATAATCATGAAATGTTCATCGAGCCATCTACTACAAAAGTGATGTTCAACCCTGTTCTTTGATTAGCGGAGCAGATTGCTTATTGACTGCAAAGAACCAGGAGGATCCGTCACTGGGGATAATACTGCGATACGGTATCGTGATGTTTCGTGATAACGTACCTTACCATATCGCTAATCTGTAACGCATAAGTTACGTCAGCTCAAGCGAGACACAGTGGTACAGCCCCGCTCTCTACCGCGTGCGATTATCACGTCTTTCGTTTTATCAAGAATAGGGCCGCGCGGTGTGGCCGCGTTGTATAAGACGTCGTGCTACGGACTGGGCGGCCGTTCCGCCAGAGGTACGAGTCCTCCTCGGGGAGGGCTTGAGGTGTGCAACACGAAGTTACGGCATTCTTCACACAGCAGTACATGGTGTTTAACCAACGGGTGCCTTAATTCTCACGGCAATTTTGACTACATGGTATACTGATGGTGGACGCCTTTAACGGACACTTTCTTCATGGACTTTTGTAACATTTTTTTTTCTTATTTTCCAAACATACATGTTTCATCCGAGTAACGACATCAACAGTGAGCTAAAGTCTCAGGATGAGTATATCAGTGCCATATCAGACATTTCCGAACAGAAACTAAATAACCCAATAATAATACTATAGCTTCACAGAAACATCTCTCGGTAAAAAAGGAGAAATAAATGTGTTACGTCAAAACACAATATTTCCAAGACAAATGTTTTTAATTTACTTACTGGGAATGTGGCTTTAAGACAGTGATAGCACCTCACCAACTCTTATCGGAAAAAGACAAGAGAAAATGAAATACTGAAAGAATACGGAGTTTTATCCATAAACTATGTTTCACTGAATACTCTGTAGTATACTACTATGGGCCGATAAAAAGTCACGGGAGAGCTCCTAATATAATGCCGCTCCTTCGTTAGTCAGAGGAGGTGCAGCAACTCAATGTGGAGTAGACTGAACAAGCCGAGGGAAGTCCCCTAAATGGATACCGAGCTCCTGTTGCCGTCCATAAAAGCAAAAGGGTTGCCGCTGCATGTTTTTGGTGCATAAATACTCGATGGTATTCATATCGAGATATCTTAGTTCAGAAAGTTTTTCAAACCTATCGCGACAATTCTGGCCCGTCAGCTTGACACATTACCATCTGTGTTAAGTGTAGGTGACTGTAATGGATGCCTGTGTAGTATAGTATCGTGTTCGTGTTGCAGATAATGGCAGAAGAGAGAGGGTGAAACTCGGTGCCGGCACATATCCTACTCGTCTCCAAAGGCACCAAGGGGGCCGCCGAGCTTAACGTTCTCATCCGAAGGGCGGATTACCATCAACAGTGCTCCATGCGCGCCGCGGCGCAGCAGCCGAGCGCATTGAGGCGCTATGCTATGATGCGCGAGGCCATTCCCGGTCGGGGGTTTGAATCCGCCCTCGGGCAGGGGTGTTTGTGCCGTCTTTAGTATAAGCTAGTTCATAAGTAGTTTGTAAGTTTAGGAACTGATGACCCCCTAGTTAAGTGCCTTGAACTTTACAAACAAACAATTAAGGCACAGTCACTGATGAAGACTCCAGCACAGACTCGGACACCTCTGAATCATCTCTACAATAACTTACACATGGATTAGTCCAAATAATTAAGCCAGAATGCATAGAAATTTATCAAAGACTAAATAACTAAACGAGAATAGTTCAGGAACAAATAAATTGTACAATAGACTGGCCAGGGCCGCAGGGCTCGATGTTAATTCCAAGGCCTCCGCCCCTCACCTGTCATCGAGAATACTTTTCTCTGCCTCAATTACCACTATCCTGTCTTCTTTCCACCTCTTCTTAAAATTGTAGCATAGATTTCCGTTACTAACATCACCTCACTTTCCCTATTTCCAAATTGGTTTAATTTTAATTAGAACCATTTTTCCCTAACCGATAATTAAATTCAATATAAATATACCAAACTATCAATGAATATACTAATCAGCCTAATATTGTTTATGTAAGAATTATCATTCTACTTAGATAAGAAGAGAACAAATTGTAATATACTAAATCGAATGTAAACATTGGCCACAATTCACGACCAGCTTTATACCCATAGGCAGCTGGTCTAAATGAAGGTTTCAATAAATAAATTTACAAACATTTGAACACTTTTTGTTCCATGTCCTCACTCAGTAAGACTCTGCGCAGGGGTTTGGAAATTAATCCAGGAAATTGGTGCAAAGATAGGTGATCAAGAACTTTGCACCCCCCCCCCCCCCCTGTCTCCTCTGCCGCAAGGCAAAGGGAGAATTGTCAACAGCATTTGACGTACCCGGAAGGTTACCCAGCCAAGAAGTGGCCACGCGCGACATTGCTTAACTTCGGTGCTCTGGCGAAAACCGGTGTATCCACCGCGGCACGGCCGTTGCCATTCTTCAGAGTGTGAATCCCCGAACGATCCTAACGATTTCTGAGATCATGGACGTAGCCAAAGGGGGCGGGGGTGGAGGCCTTGGGGTCCCAGACTCCCCTATCACCTATCATGCTAAGGTCAACATACACACACCCATGCTCGATGGTGAACTCGAACCTCCGAAGGGACTAGCTACTGTGTAGTGAAACTGAAAGATACTGTTATGTCATACGCCGAAAAAGGGATACGCATTATCGACAGTCAACAAAGTCATCTACAGATTTCAATTATCGATACATCGATAACAGCATCGGCTATTGCCCAGTATTCCTTTAGCAGTTGTCCATTGTTGGCCTTACTGCATTATTGCTATGTTAAGCACTACAGTGGAATGCTGCCGCTGCCCTTTGTTTCTTTTGTGCTATTCCAATTATGAATAAGTTCATAACAAGAAAAAAGAGAAAAACCTACTTTCATTTGTCCACTAGCGTTATGGAAAGTTAAAATTCGTACTACTATAATACCTTATTTATCTATTTACAGCAGTGGAGTCGTTATTTGGAGTGGCAATATTTCAATATATCATAAGGCACCTCACTCAGTATGTGTAATACTTTTTAAAGGTAGGTTTAAGAGTAATATTTTATATAGAGGATGGATACGTTGCAATGCCAACAAGAGTAAAAGAACCAATAATCTTGGAAATAAAATTATAGACTTACGCTTCCTAAATCACTATGCAAGTTATTTATACTGATGCAAAAATCAATGCAGATTTTGCGAAACACCAAGCTACAGTCGTGGCTGACAGGCAGAGAGCTTGTTGACATGTAACGTGTTGTTGCCTGATTTTTTATTATTATTATTATTATTATTTTTATCTATCGGACCAAACTGCGAGGTCATCAGTCCGTAGCTTACAAACTACTTAAACCTAGGTAAACTAACCTACGGACAAACACACACACCCTTGCCCCAGGGAGGACTCGAACCTCCACGCCGAGCAACCGCGCGCTCCGCAGCGAGACGGCTACTCCACCGCGGCTCGTTGCCAGTCTTCAAATACAAAGAAACACTTCTCATTGTGATAATGTGACTTCGTTTGGAATAACAACTGAAGGTTCTGGTGGCGTATATTGAAACAATTGTTAAGAAATGTTTTCCTCAATTTTGTATATAAAATAATACAGTATTTGTAAGAAGGTCTTACAAATGCAAACTATGTGCATACAATATAAAAATATTGATATATCTGAAGCATTGAATTAAAATGTGTGGTGCGGCCGGGAATCGAACCCGGACCTCCATGCTTACTAGGCAGACGTCTTAACCATTAGACTACCACACCACTAACGATTAAGGCGCCTCGGAATGGTCTATGTACGATTTCCCTCCACAACACAAACTTTAATTCAGCTTCTTTGTTCCAAAGATAATTGCCACTAAATAAAAATATGTTGGCGTAAGTTTGTTTTTAGAATAAATGAAAACATGGGCCTTTGTAAATATCTCTTTAACCATTCGGACCCCCCCCCCCCCCCACCCCGCCCGTTTGACAATATCCTGGCTACGTCACTGCCGAGATGGAACATGCCACGTTTCTAACTCGAACTGTCATTACGCGCTCAAAGTCTGTTAACTGGCGCCACGACTCCACAAATATATCGGAAACATTTTTCACGTAAATGAACAGAGTACGACTGACAGCTCCGCAAATGAGCTGTCGTTCTACGGTTAGTGTACATGAAAGTACCGGTAGCTATATCTGTGGCTACCACTATCAGACGAGTTTCACCTCCTCGGTGCAGACGAATTTGCGTACCCAGATAGACGATAGGCCGCTGGCAAGCAGGCGCTGTGCTGGACGTTGAAGTGAGCGGGCACCGCGAGGAGCAGGGCAGGGCGGCGTCACGTGGACCTCGGAGAGCCACCGCGCCACGCCGCCCGGAAATGGAGCGGCTGTACCTGGGTGCGCGGCTTATCTTGCGCTCCGCGGCCGTCATTACTCGGCCTCTTCTTTCATTAAGCTGCCGGCCGCCTATCGCCGTAATTAACTCGCGGCCGGCGCAGGCACGCACGACGCACGAGTCCCCTCTCTACTGTCGCAGCGGCCGACCCTCTGTCCGTCTTTCCAATGCTCAGGCAACACCACCTAGAAGACAAGGCCTTACAACAGGCCGTGCCTACGTCACACTTAGAGGCCCCGGTCGCCAGCTCACTGGCTGGCCGCTGCGTGGCGGTGGGCGTGCCCCAGCTATTGAGGTGGCGGCCGGGGCCTCTAAGTGTGACGTAGGCACGGCCTGTTGTAAGGCCTTGTCTTCTAGGTGGTGTTAGTTCAGCGCAGTCAAGGTAGCCACGGTGGCGTCTGCTGCAGACTCGTGCCCCTGCAACTACGGAAAAGACTGCTGCCCCTCTTCTGGAACCACACCTTTGTCTGGCCCGTCCACAGACACCCCTCCGCTGGTTGCACCTACGGCACGGCTATCTGTATCGTTGACGCACGGAAGCCGCTCTTGCTGTGGTGGAGTAGCCGAGCGTTCTAAGGCGACTTGCTGAGGAGCGCACGGTCGTTCTTCGTCTGAGGTTCGAGTCGTCCCTCGGGCATTGGTGTTTGTGCTGTCCTTAGCATAAGTTGCTCCAAGTTACAATACTTTGTAAGCCTACGAACATGCCGTGGTGGAGTAGCGAAGCGTTTTAAGGCGCCTTGCTGCGGAGCGCACGGTTGCTCTTCGTCTGAGGTTCGAGTCCTCCCTCGGGCATTGGTGTTTGTGCTGTCCTTAGCATAAGTTGCTCCAAGTTACAATACTTTGTAAGCCTACGAACATGCCTTGGTGGAGTAGCGAAGCGTTTTAAGGCGCCTTGCTGCGGAGCGCACGGTCGCTCTTCGTCTGAGGTTCGAGTCGTCCCTCGGGCATTGGTGTTTGTGCTGTCCTTAGCATAACTTGCTCCAAGTTACAATACTTTGTAAGCCTACGTGCCGTGCTGCGGAGCGAACGGTTGCTCTTCGTCTGAGGTTCGAGTAGTCCCTCGGGCATTGGTGTTTGTGCTGTCCTTAGCATAACTTGCTCCAAGTTACAATACTTTGTCAGCCTACGGACTTGCCGTGGTGGAGTAGCCGAGCGTTCTAAGGCGCTTTGCTGCGGAGCGCACGGTTGCTCTTCGTCTGAGGTTCGAGTCCTCCCTCGGGCATTGGTGTTTGTTCTGTCCTTAGCATAAGTTGCTCCAAGTTCCAATACTTTGTAACCCTACGAACATGCCGTGGTGGAGTAGCGAAGCGTTTTAAGGCTCCTTGCTGCGGAGCGCACGGTTGCTCTTCGTCTGAGGTTCGAGTAGTCCCTCGGGCATTGGTGTTTGTGCTGTCCTTAGCATAAGTTGCTCCAAGTTACAATACTTTGTAAGTCTTCGAACATGCCTTGGTGGAGTAGCGAAGCGTTTTAAGGCGCCTTGCTGCGGAGCGCACGGTTGCTATTCGGCTGAGGTTCGAGTCCTCCCTCGGGCATTGGTGTTTGTGCTGTCCTTAGCATAAGTTGCTCCAAGTTACAATACTTTGTAAGCCTACGAACATGCCGTGGTGTAGTAGCGAAGCGTTTTAAGGCGCCTTGCTGCGGAGCGCACGGTTGCTCTTCGTCTGAGGTTCGAGTAGTCCCTCGGGCATTGGTGTTTGTGCTGTCCTTAGCATAACTTGCTCCAAGTTACAATACTTTGTAAGCCTACGAACATGCCTTGGCGGAGTAGCGAAGCGTTTTAAGGCGCCTTGCTGCGGAGCGCACGGTTGCTCTTCGTCTGAGGTTCGAGTCCTCCCACGGGCATTGGTGTTTGTGCTGTCCTTAGCATAAGTTGCTCCAAGTTACAATACTTTGTAAGCCTACGAACATGCCGTGGTGGAGTAGCGAAGCGTTTTAAGGCGCCTTGCTGCGGAGCGCACGGTTGCTCTTCGTCTGAGGTTCGAGTAGTCCCTCGGGCATTGGTGTTTGTGCTGTCCTTAGCATAACTTGCTCCAAGTTACAATACTTTGTAAGCCTACGAACATGCCTTGGTGGAGTAGCGAAGCGTTTTAAGGCGCCTTGCTGCGGCGCGCACGGTTGCTCTTCGTCTGAGGTTCGAGTCCTCCCTCGGGCATTGGTGTTTGTGCTGTCCTTAGCATAAGTTGCTCCAAGTTACAATACTTTGTAAGCCTACGAACATGCCGTGGTGGAGTAGCGAAGCGTTTTAAGGCGCCTTGCTGCGGAGCGCACGGTTGCTCTTCGTCTGAGGTTCGAGTAGTCCCTCGTGCATTGGTGTTTGTGCTGTCCTTAGCATAACTTGCTCCAAGTTACAATACTTTGTAAGTCTACGAACATGCCTTGGTGGAGTAGCGAAGCGTTTTAAGGCGCCTTGCTGCGGAGCGCACGGTTGCTCTTCGTCTGAGGTTCGAGTAGTCCCTCGGGCATTGGTGTTTGTGCTGTCCTTAGCATAGCTTGCTCCAAGTTACAATACTTTGTAAGTCTACGAACATGCCTTGGTGGAGTAGCGAAGCGTTTTAAGGCGCCTTGCTGTGGAGCGCACGGTTGCTCGTCATCTGAGGTTCGAGTCGTCCCTCGGGCATTGTTGTTTGTGCTGTCCTTACCATAAGTTGCTCCAAGTTACAAGCCCTCTAATATACTGTGTGATCTCCTCGCACGCTCAGCACAATTGTACACCTGCGTGGCATGAACAGTACGAGGTTATCGAACAGCTCTTGAGAGATATTTAGCCATTCTTCCATGAGTGCAATATCCAGAAATTCAACCATTGTGGAAATGTTGATCTGGATGCATTGCTTCTGTAAAGAACATCTCAGACATGCTTATTCTGGTTTATGTCAGCTGAACAAGCTGGCTACTCCGTTCAGTTCCCTCAGCTTCAAGCATGTTGTACACCAATGCACCGTTATCATTCATCAAAAGGAACCCATCTCCTATGGCACCAGCGTAGGGCAGAACAAAAGGTGGATGGATTTTGTGTCTATACCTCTGAGCAGTCATATGGCTATTCTGGACGACGTAGAGGTCCGTACGTTCGCCAATACTGTCTCCTGCTCACAGCATTCGTCCACGACGATGATATGGTGATGTTTCCTGGACATAAGCAGAATTGTTGTAAGCCTACGGACTGATTACCAATTGAAACGGTACGGACCTTTAATTCAACTATCTTTCTCTTAGGACTGGGGTGGGCAATTGTTTTGGCTCGGGGGACACTTTATAGACACAGAGGTTAGCGGAGGGCCGCACCTTATAAACCTTTCACTTATAATGCGGTATATATACGGCGGCATATATATATATATACGAATCCAAAGTTCGTGGGTTAGATCCCCGCCAGGTCCTAGGATTTTTATCTGTCACTTTCCACTTCGTTTACCTCTGGCAGTAATGTTTATGTGAAAAATACAGAGTAGCACCGTGGTTCGGAACCCACGTTAAACTGTAGGTCCCCCTATAACTGGCTGCGTAAGTCAGTTTGAAGGTCGGAGGAAGGCAACGGCATACCACCTCCAAACAGGACCATGCCTAGTAAAGCACTGTGGTGTTCAAACCAATCTTCGGATTGTTGACTGCATTACCTTTTTATATATCCAGTATTCCCAAATTTTTTATGAAAATGCAGGTTTTCTTTATTTCTAATCACACACAGAGTTGCTATTTCGCGTGTACCGGTGAAAGCGTTAAAATGCATTGATTAGTTAGGTTTACATTTCATAAAAGGTATTATAAACACCATTAGATATAAATGATAGAGCCAGAAGTAAAGGGGTATAAGTATACTTCTTATAATTTTGATAAGACTAAAGTCAAAAATTCACAAGGTTTCGGAACTGGTGCTTTCCGGAGGCACGGATACCTAAGCACAGTGAGAGTCCACTTCTATCCTTCTGCCTCAATGATTACACACGCTTTATCATGATATAGTTTCACTAATCTCATTTTTGTGGGAAATGTCACTTCTACCTCATCTGTCGGTAGTACGCACTACCAAGTAGCGCAGACACTCGCGGATTTTTAGTCGCGCGGGGAAGGCAAATTTGTTTTTCCTATGATTTTTGTAAATGTCTTGGCGGGCCACACAAAACCTATTTGCCCACCCTTGTCTTAGGAGATGACTTATTCCTGTTACCTTTTTGCTCATTGCTGTCCGTACACGTATACATTTATTTGTAAAACTAAACTTTTCACTGCAATTTTTAACTAGGGCGGCATCTACTAAATAACTGACTGCAACATGTGGGATGCCTTTTTACTAAAATTGTTTATTGCCCATTACATGATCATGTCTGATATGATTAGCTCGAGCCCCAGTATTGCTAACAAAATAGCTATATGAATATTTAATCATTTGGATAATGTTCCTAAAAAGATATTAAAATTCATTAAAAAAAGCCAGAAAAACTTCGAGATTTTGAGAAGTTGCTAGCAAGACATTTTGGAGATAACTGGAAGACTGTTCCCACTCTTACTACAGGGACTAATTTGTCACTCAGATCTGGCTGACGAACAGTGTGAATGTGAAATCGAGAAGAGCGATTTTGGCGATGACCCCGATTTAATGGCAATTCGAAATTAGATACACATCTTCAAATATATAGCAAAATTGTAAGTTTCTTGGGAAATCTCCACACATTATAATAATTTCAAAAATACAAAAAGTTTCATTACTACTCAAATTGCTGTAAACGTAAAATGTAGTTTTTGTATATAAAATTAAAAAGATTATTATGATTATCGTAGTTCTTCATTTTTCCAATATGTAATAGAGTTCAAAATTTAATATTTTCCACTTTATGTCGATATTCCTATAATTTCCCGGATTATACACCTGTAAAAGATTCTCGTCAGCAATCAGCGAATCTCTCTGTATCAAAAACGGACATCTGAAAGCGTGTTCACATCAAAAGCGGACACCTACACGTTTTGGTTTCATAGACGGACATATGTATTTTCAAACACAATTTGAAGGTGCTTGAGTCATCAAATTGATACTAGCCACTCTCAGGTGTAAATCCTTGAGTATTAAAGTTGACAATGCTCAAATCAGCTTGGAAATATATTAGCTCTACGTTTCGCAATAAAAAATGACGTTTATCTCAGTTTCTGGCAAACGACAGATGTCCGTCTTTGATAATAGGCTACTCATATAGTCCTACAAACGAAAATATTAGTGCTAGTCGTATCAAAGAAATACGAAATCCACAATTTGAGATCGAAAAAGTGAAAATAAACAGCTCTATAGTCGCATTTAACTTTTTTCTTAGGATTCTTATGTCATCAAATAATAGTGAAACATCACCTTTGTCAATTGGAGCTGTGTGTTACTAAAGAAGCATGAATCTAGGATACTGTTGGTCCACTTACCTTTCCGTCTGCCTGAGGCAGCGAACATCAGAGCAAACACTGTACAGCTGTTACTTACCTGCAACAAAAAACAAATATTTCAGTACCACATGCAAAACTAAGGAAGTTGCTGTACAGGGATTTCTTTTAAATGTGTCATAATATAATTTAATTCACTTTGATTCAGATAACTGTAACAAATGCCAGAAACCTGCCCAGAATGCTAGAAGAAGAAACCAAAAATAACCGTTAATAAAATTATCTTCTTATGATTTTCGTTACACATATTTACGAGCATTTATTTTTACGTGCAAATGAAAACATCCCTAAATAATTGATTTCCCGTGATGTTGAAGTTATTGCAGCTATCCGTCAAATTAAGAGATGTATTCGGTGTAGTGTAAATATTCGAGCGTATCACTTATTTATGACATTGTACAGAAGAGTAAAAAGCTTAACTACAGCGTAAGAATATTTCAATGTAATTTGATAATGTCACTAGTTCTGAGGATCTTATTTATGAATGGTCAAAATACGGAAATACCTTTTATTTATTTATTTATTTATTTTACAATTTGGTCATTTAGCACATAATATGTAGTAAATAGTTTAAGATACTGAAACAAGTCTTTCCAGAAACTACACAATGAAAAGGCTCAGAGTATTTTTGTCTTATTTATTTATTTCCTTATTATCAGTGTTTGGTAGCTCTGGAAAAGTAAAGTACATAGAATAGCGATTATGATTATGGTAGTACTAGTAACAAGTGCACCTTTACAACGATTATCAATAGTAGCAGTAACAAGTACAGATTTATAACACTTAGCAATAGTAGTAGTAGTAGTAGTAGTAACAAGTACAGATTTATTTGATGTTCAATTGTAGTCTATTCAACCTCCGATATATTCACTCAAATGAATATAACGATCAAATTAGTACTTTTCTAACTAACATCAACAACACTGTAAAAGTACCGGTTTATAGTAACGACTCAATAGCAGCCTTGTATCAATGTAGGGATCTAATATGATTAAAGTCATCAATAATACCACAGTCTTAATTATAGGTGGTGTTACATCGAAGAAGGTAAGTATATTAGCGAAAGTCCCCAGAGCAGGTAGTAAACTGCCCATTACGGAGGTACGCTTCTTGATTGGGGAGACTAGGTATACTGTCAGTGTGATAGCTGCTCTTGAACGGGTAAGACAGTTTTTTCTGAATAATTCCACTTCGTTCTGGAATACTCCCAATTTATGTAAACAAAGCTGGAGGAATTCGCCGATCTGAACAGCGAGCATTGCTAGGGCATCTGCGTTTTCGTCGTCAATAACTCTGATGCATGACCGTTTCTAATGGCAACGATGTTGAAAGGTCGTAAAACCATAATAATTCTTTTTCGTGCGAATGGGTTTAAAATCCATGCATTCTCTCCAAACCTTGAAACAGCAACAGTAACACCTTTGATCTGACTCGAGTGACCTACTAGAGGCCTACTAGATCCGATGGCTCGCAAATGACAGTTGTCACGGTCTAAGGCCGTCGTGCTCCAACATCCTGCGTCAAGTGTAATCCACGCGATGGTGAGGTTTCTATAAACGATCACTTGCGTCGTAAATGTATGATATTAGGATTTAAAATTATACCTAAGAACTTGTTTCCGATAAAAACAGCGAATGGCCATTTATTTCAGGTAATGTTGATAGCGTACAAATTATGGTGTGCTCTTTCTCATAGATGTGTTGAGAAAAATGGCACACATTAGAGATACGCATCAGTCCACAGCATACATTAACCTGAGGGCTGCTGTATTACACAGATAATGTGAATCTCGTTTTCGAAAGTTGGTAGCAAATTTGCTGAATAGCAGCGGCTCAATGCATTATGCATGTTTAACGTTAAACTGCGCCCAATAAAAAAGAACAAGAGCTCTTAAATTATAACTAGAACTTCGTGAAATTCGTATACGCAATAAATACTAAATAAATGCTATTAATCCTATTATAAATACTATAAATGCTAAATAAGTAAATTTCTATGACATTTACTAAAATTTGTTATTTAAGCGAAATTTATTACTCAGTTGCTAAAACATCTTAATATATAGGCAGCAGACTTTTACTGATTAAAATATGTCCACATTTATATGGAAAACAGAAATTAACGATGCCAAAAGGACGAAAGTTACAACTGGTAATAAGTAGTTGATGCGTAAATATATGTGTGCTATACACGATGTTCTGCTAAGCTTTTGAAGACACATTTACGCACTACTGAGCTACTACAGAGTAGATAACAAACGTCTGAAAGACCAAGGATATTTAATTTATACCTGGAGGAATAAAGAAGCATGAAAGTCAATATAAGTAAAAAATAATAACCTCCAGTTTACAAAACTTTACTGGAAGAATTTGAACAGTTTATTTTGTTGCTTGTGAATGTATAGTGTAGAATTTTTGAATTTTACAATAATCATTGTTTTACTTGTTGTTTATGTGCTTGATTCGATACACCGGTATAAATTCAGCATTCAAGCAATTCTAGAAAGAGGCAAACATTTACCGGTTGCGAAAAATTTGTGAAATGACTGTTTCTATTGCACAACATTTCAATCACTATTGCAAGTTGCCCACCTCGACACCATAAGTAAGGTCAAAAGTAAAATCGTATGGAAAGAATAGTTGGGAGACACCGAAGGGCAGATTCAACCAGCTAATTGGGATTTTCTCAACCCTTCGGGTCCGTACGCACCTCTCTTCGCGAAGTGTGGGAACTGTGTGCTGAAGTGTCTATGTCAACGGTAGGTGACTGTAATGGGTACGTGTGAAGTGTAGTGTCATGTTGGAGATGATAGGAGAAGGGAGAGTGTGAAACCCGGTTCCGGCACGTAGCCTCCTCCTCTCGAAAAACAGCAAGTGGGCCGCCGAGCTTAGCGTTCGCTTTCGACTGTCGGATCACCATCAACGTGTCACATGCCCTCCATGAGACACTGCGGAGAGGTATGGAATTTAATGCAGGACACTGGTGCAATGACTGGTAAGGTCAATAGCAATAGTGGTCTACATAGAAATTTAAAATGCGGTAAAGTAGCCTAATTTTTTTTATTGACAACGACAACGGTTGCAGAAGCACACATTGACACTGATTGAAGTGTGTTAGAAAATGGGTACGCAGTTTCAGGATTGATGCAAAGCCTGTCTGAAACAAAGTAACTTTCATGTGTAAGACGAAAATTCCTTTGTCTCACTTTTCTAATGTGAAACTCAGGTGGGAGAATAAAAATTAAGAGTGTTACTCAATATGATGACGAAATGAAATGAACACGGCTCATTTAAATGCCTAAACACATTTGAAAATATAAACACTAAATAAACGTTAATAAATATAGAGGAGTGTCACTTCTACCAGTGGCGTACAAAATATTGTCAAACATTATCCTTAACGGAGTGGTAGATACTTTAGACAAAAAACTGGAGGATATCAGGGCGGTTTACGAAAGGGAAGATCCTATGCAGAACAAATTTTTAACTTAAAGTCAATAATTCGCCATAGGATGTTAACCAGCAAACCAAAAATAGTGTCATTTATTGATTTCAAGGGAGTATTTGATTGTGTAGACAGAGAAACAATAAATGAGGTCATTAGAGAATTTGGTGTTAAATCAATATTAGCAAATATAATTCGCGAGACACTAACAGGTACAATATGTAAGTCAGATTTATGGGAGAAGTATCTCAGCCATTTGAAATAAAACTGGTGTTAGACAAGGCTGATTGTTTATCACCTTTACAGTTTAACTGCGTTCTATAAAACATTGTGAGGATCTGGAATTCTGAGCTAAAAAGTCACACAATTGAACCAATAACTCTGGAAAGGAAAATAAGTGGAATTAAAGTAAATTGCTTGGCTTTTGCGGATGATTTTGTAATACTTTCAGAAAACCTGACAGAAGCAGTTATTCAGATAAACCTTCTGGAAAAATTAGCAAACAGAACTGGTCTCAAAAATTTCATCTCAATAAACAAAATTCGTAACAAATGTAAAAAAATCGACAAAATTCATAGAAACAGATATAGGTGAAATAGGGCGATTAAATAAATTTAAATATGTTGAAGCAACTACACAACAGAATGGTTTAGAAAAATCTGAAATAAAAGTAAGAATTAACAAAATGAAAGGGCATATGATGTCTAAAAACATTTACAGCAAGAAATGTGCATCTAGAAAAACAAAACTATAACACAACAGCACAGTGGTACGACATGAATGTTTATCTGGATCTGAATGTCTAACGATGAACTATAAGATGGGTAAAGTAGTACTACTGGAAACAAGTATTATTAGAAAAGTAATGGGTGCAATAAAAACTGCAGAAGGTTGAAAAATAAGAAGTAATGAGGAGATCTACAAAAATGTAGAGAAAATATCTGAAGTAATGGCCTAACGATAGTTAACCTTATCCGGACACCTCTTCCAAATGGATGAATATGAACCAACGAAACAAATACTCCTATATTTCTGGAAGAAGAAATCGACAATAGCATGGATTACAGAAGTGAGGAAAGCCGTAGAAAGAAATAGCATTAAAAATCAGAAATAGCAGAAAGAAACCATTTTAAAAGTAAAATACTAAATTTGGAAGGCTTTCAAAGCAGACCGAGCGAGGTGGCGCAGTGGTAACACACTGGACTCGTATTCGGAAGGATGGTGGTTCAAATCCACCTCCGGCCATCCATATTTAGGTTTTCCGTGATTTCCCTAAATCACTCCAGGCAAATGCCGGGGTGGTTCCTTTCAAAGGGCACGGCCGATTTCCTTCCCCATCCTTACCCAAACATCCGAGCGTAAGCTCCGTCTCTAATAACCACGCTGTCGACGGGACGTTAAACCCTCAGAGGCCCTCCTCCTCCCTCAAAGCAGAAGAAATAAAAAAATCAGGTAGAACAGGGACGAATAAAAAGTTAAATTCGAATTTCAAAATACTGAAGTTCCTAGATCGTTTTTTTTTTTTTTTTTTTTTTTTTTTTTTTTTTTCGCGAATTTGACGTAGCTCTAATTAGGTAAGGTAAAGCAGTCAACAATTCGAAGATTGGTTTGAACACCACAGTGCTTTACTAGGCATGGTCCTGTTTGGAGGTGGTATGCCGTTGCCTCCCTCCGACCTTCGAACTGACTTACCCAACCAGTTATAGGGGGACCTACAGTTGAACGTGGGTTCTGAACTACGGTGCTACTCGGAATTTTTCACAAGAGCAATACTGCCAGAGGTGAAAGAAGTGGAAAGTGACAGATAAAAACCCTAGTACCTGGCGGGGATCGAACCCGCGATCTTTGGATTTGTAGTCTGGCACTCTACCACTGTGCAACCGAGGCGCACTGCTCTAATTATAACCCCCTTTTTATGGAAGAACCAGTGGCGGATCCATGGGGAGGGTCATGGGGGCATGACCCCCCCCTCCAAATAAAAAACAGTTTTTCTTTTGTAGACATATTTTTTGTTTTTGCATAATAAGCGAGTATGGAAAATTTCTGAAATATCAATTTTTTAAATATTTTTATTTATTTTTAATGCTCATTTTAACCACTTGAGATATCCTCATTGTATATTGTTCACATATATCCAAACCTTTTCTATCCCCCCCCCCTGGACATAGGCGACTCAAATAATCAGCATTTCTCTCCTAAACACATTCTTATAGCCACAGTGAGCATACCAAATTCCAGTCGTAGTGCAAAGAGTAACACCGCATGCACACTTCGATTTGACACTGTGCAAAGCAAGACGTTATCAAGGATCCCATTATAGTTCGTAAATTAACTACATGTCAGATGTAGTTTGCAAAGATTTGGAGACATATTTCAGAAACTGCTTTTTACGGAACTGCAATTTCTTCATTATTGTGCTGAAGATTTTACTCGTGCAAACAAATTGTTAGTTATTATTACTATTATTATCACACTAAAATGTACCCCCCCCCCAAAGACCTACTCATCCATTTCAAAAACAAAATCGTCAGAAAATGGTCAGAAGAGAGAAAAGAAGTGCAGTCAGCCAAAATGAAAATCTGCTGGCGAAAAAGGAAAATACCATCAGGGAAGAGATAGAAGGTCGTAATGAGAGCAAAAATATAAAATAAAATATTACTCTAAATATCATCTACATTATAAACAACATAATAATTATATTAAAAATCATATATTTTACCGTTACTAAAAACTTACACATATATACGGTGAAAGGGAGTATGATACCGAGGTATATTTTCCGGGAAGGAAAGGGAGCGGAGCCGACAACACGAACAATGAACTGTGACCCCCTCCAGAATTGAACTCTCGATCCGCCGCTGGTGTTGTTGTTGTGGTCCTCAGTCCGGAGACTGGTTTGATGCAGCTCTCCACAATACCCTATCCTGAGCAAGCCTCTTCATCTCCACATAAGAACGGCAACCTACATCTGTCTGAATCTGCTTACTGTATCCATCTCTTGGTCTTCCTCTGCGATTTTTACCCCACACACTTCCCTCTAATGCTAAATTCACAATTCCTTGATGTCTAAGAATGTGTCCTACCAATCTATCCCTTCTTTTAGTCAAGGTATGCCAGAAATTTCTTTTCTCCCCAATTCTGTTCAGTACCTCCTCATTAGTTACGCGATCCACCCACCCTAATCTTCAGCATTTTTCTGTAGCACCATATTTCGAAAGCCTCAATACTCTTCCTGTCCGCACTGTTTATCGTCCATGTCTCACTCCCATACAAGGCCATACTCCCATACAAACGCCTTCAGAAAGGACTTCCTTAGGCTTAAATCAATATTCGATGTTAACAAATTTCTCTTTTTCAAAAAAGCTTTTCTACCCATTGCCATTCTGCATTTTATATCCTCTGTACTGCGACCATCATTTGTTATTTTACTGTCCAAGTAACAAAACTCATCTACCTCCTTTATTGCTTTGTTTCCCAATCTAATTCCTGCAGCATCACCTGATTTTCTTACACTGCACTCCGTTACCCTGGTAAGAATAAAAAATATATCTTCAAGTGCGACAGTTTCTGTAAACATTATATAAAGACAGAGATATTAGATAGTGTGTGGTAAATGTAAGTCGTATAGCGCTGTGGAGCGATACTGGGGAAGGTTTGTAAGAGGTGAGTGGGTAGCGCGGTGTGAGGTGGTATAGCCGGCTCCACCTGGGACACAGCGCCGCAGTGGCAGTTGCAGGGCGCGCCCTGTTTTTCCCCTTCCATTGCCTCCCCTCGCTTTCCCTCCCCTCCCCACCCCTTCCCCCGCGTCCCGACTCGCTTATCTGCGGCTGGCGCGCCATGCAGCACGCGTATCCTCTGGGAAGATGGCGAGCGCGATACAGAAACGGGAGCACGTAGCCCGGCGCGCAGATAGCAAGGAAATGGTTTTTGAGGCGAATTCGGCGACGAAACAAAGAGCTCGGCCGGGTCGCGCTATCAGTCAGGCCGGGGTGTACGTGAGGGGTGTGGCGGGGCGGGGTGGGGCGTGAAAGGGGAGGGGCGATAAACGGCCGCGGGCAGACACGGCAGCGGCGGCCTCTCCTCTGCCTCTCCTCTGCCTCTCCACCCCACACAGATTAATTGGCAGCGGTGTCGCATCTCGCTTATCGGCAGCGGCCGCGCGCGCCGGCCTGCCTGCTCCTGCAGTCGGGAGGGCGGGGGCAGCCGCGCAGCCTGCACGGCGCGACAAGCAACAACACTGACTGGAGGCGCAGCCGACACTACCAGGGTTGCCAACGTCAGTGGTTTACCACTTAATCTGGTGGTTTTTTAAAGCCGACGGTGGGAAAAAATTTGAGTCAGTGGGAGGTGCGAAAGTTTGAAATCATTTTCTAATAAAAAAATAAAATAAATAAATAAATCCTATGAAACTTCCTGGCAGATTAAAATTGTGTGCCGGAACCGGGACTCAAACCTGGGACCTTTGCCTTTTGCGGGCAAGCGCACTACCGACTGTGCTATCCCGACACGACTCACGATGCCGCTTCACAACTCTACTTCCGACAGTACCTGGTCTCCTACTTTCCAAACTTCTGCCAGGAAGTTTCATATCAGCGCACACTCCGCTGCAGAGTGAAGTTTCATTCTGGAAACATCCCTTAGGCTTTGGCTAAGCCATGTCTCCACCATATCCTTTCTTCCAGGAGTGCTAGTCTTGCGTGTTTGCAGGAGAGCTTCTGTGAAGTTTGGAAAGTATGAGACCAGGTACTGGCGGAAGTAGAGTTGTGAGGCGGCATCGTAAGTCGTGTCGGGATAGCACAGTCGGTAGTGCGCTTGCCCGCGAAAGGCAAAGGTCCCAGGTTCGAGTCCCGGTTCCGGCACACAATTTTAATCTGCCAGGAAGTTTCATATCAGCGCACACTCCGCTGCAGAGTGAAGTTTCATTCTGGAAATAAATCCTAATTTGAAATTATTAACGAATATGGACAAATAAATGACTAGGAAATGTATCACATTATTGGATAAAATGTAAAATTCTTAAGAGTTCAAAGATATTAACAATGGTATGAGTCATCGCTCATTGTTGTAGGCTGTTAGTTCTGTGTTGACTTCTCCAATCTCCATGGAGAGGAAGTGTTGTGCTTGCATCAAACACTGAAATTGTGTTAATGGTATTTATTTGTTGCTACAGCACTTTATCAGATTTTTCTTGTTGTGAAAATGACTGAACATTGCAGACACTTAATATGTGACTGTACTTTCACTGTCAACTTTCTTTTTTTCTCAGATGTGATTACATTGGAATATACCTGAAATCTAGATCTTCTGACATAAAATAAAGACAATAGAATGACTGACGCTGACCTCCTCACCAGACTGTATTACTTTCTGTTTTCAAGTTGTAACATTTCACAATTTGCTGCCTGTACCCGACAAGCATTGCAATGGCTCAAAGTAATTATTGTTTGTTTTTATATATAACATGTTTACTGAAGTACTTTTGAATAAACTATATTTTTTTGTATTTCTGTCTAGTGTGTATACAAATAAGTCAGGTACATAAAACTCCTCCTTTAAAATGCATAGTTGCGTCCAAATTTCAAATCAATCGGTCAAGAACAAACAAATAGACAGTGCCTTTTTTTAAATGTAAACTTCGGAAAGTTCGGTGGTTTTTGGTGGGATTTTTCGGTCACTTCGGTGGTTTTTATCATGACCTCGTTAGCAACCCTGGACACCACCACAGTGCGGCTCTAAGAGCAGGACTCGCCAGACACGCACTTTATTATAGCACTACCGGAAAAAACTTGCGGTTGTCACTCCACCTCCCTCTGCGTGTCTCATCCCCTCTCCTCTCTGATCCCCTGCTTCCCCTCGTCACTCGTCTGTCTCATTTCGCTCACAGTAGCGATCTCCTCCCCCCCTCTCTGTCCATCACCTCCTCCACCACATAAGCCAAAATAATTGTCCTAATAGCAGTCAGCATGTGAAAAAATCTGTTATAGTTAATTACACATAATTGTCTACTTTTGTACATAGGCACTGGTGCAGGACAGGGAGAAGTATAAACAGTTGGTGGACGGTCACAGGTGGCCGGACAACAAAATCAAAGTCATTATTGTGGTGTCGCACAAGTCTGAAGTGCGCGCCACGTACTTTCGCCACGCGCCGCCATGCATGCACGACGCGGCGTTCTTACGACGTCAGCCATGAGCGCCCTCTGCTACAATTCCGCTCGGGGCCACCACTGAACTGCATCGTCACTTGGGAATCAGATAGGCACCAGTTAAGACTTGGCATTAGGACAGGCACACCGATTAGGACTCACATCAGTAGGCAGACCTCTATCTAAACTATATACCAGCATTCCACTAGTCTGCTGCCCTCCAAGTTAAGTATTGTAATATGCACGCCACGACAAGCAACAACACTGACTGGAGGCGCTCTCACTGCAGCCGACACCTAGTAGTGCCACAGCAGGACTCGCCACACACGCCCTTTATTATATCACTACCGGAAAACTTGCGCTTGACACTCCACCTCCCTCTGCTCGTCTGCTGCCCTCTCTGATCGCCTTCTTTCCCTCCTCACTCGTCTTTCTCATTTCGCTCACAGTAGCGATCTCCTCCCTCCTCTCTGACCATCACATTTTTGCCTACTTTTATACATAGGTCATAAACATATTTTCCCCATCGTGGTGCCTATTTCTACACGCCCTGTTCCGAAGAAATCTGTTTAGTTGGAGTAGTTCCGTATGTAGACTGCTGGAAGGACTCCTGCATATCTGCCAAAGCGTCGGTCGACCAGAAATTGTTTCGTGCAAGCAAACAGATGAAAATAAGTTTCTGGGCAGGGAAGCCACAGCTTAAGAACAAATGTTTGTTTGTAAATCTATCGGACCAAACTGCGTGGTCATCAGTCCGTAGCTTACAAACTACTTAAACTAAAGTAAACTAATCTAAGGACAACACACACACACACACACACACACACACACACACACACACACACACACACACACACACACATGCCCCAGGGAGGAGTCGAACCTCCGACGGCGAACAAGCGCGCGCTCCGCAGCGACGCAGCGAGGTGCTTTATACCGCTCGGCTACTACACCGCGGCAAAGACAGTGTTCTGGAACAGCGGATTTGTTTGGCTGTTGTACGTGCGTGTAACGTTTGTGTTTAATACACCGATCTTCCAATATATGAAATGCCACAACTGCAAGGAATGCGATATACACCTCACCTGCCTTACGCAAACCAAGTTCAGCCTTTACGGAACCCAACAGGGCCTTCATCTTAGAAGGTGCTCGAAAGACACATTTCACATCATATTTCCGCAAAATACGATCGAAGTGTGAAGTCGTCCACATGAGTACGAAAAGAATTCCGTTAAACTTTGTTTACAAGATAAATACCTAGGAATTACTATTACTTCAGACTTAAATTGGAAAGAACACGTAGATAATGTCCTGGGAAAGGCGAAACAGAGACTGTGCTTTATTGGCAGAACGCTTAACACATGCAACAGAACTACCAAAGAGACTGCATACAGTACGCTTGTCCGTACTTTTTTGGAGTATTGCTACCCAGTGTGGGATCCTTATCAGGTGGGTTTGACGGAAGACATCGAAAGAGTCCAAAGAAGGGCATCTCTTTTCGTATTGTCACGATACAGGGCAGACATCGTTACGGAAATGATACAGGATCTGGGATGGGAGTCATTACAACAACGGCGCTTATCGTTGCGGCGTGGGCTACATACGAAACTAAAATCGCCAACATTCTCCTCCGAATGCAAAAATATATTGTTGACTCCTAATTAGATAAGTAGAAATTATCATTAGAATAAAAAACGAGAAATCAGAGCTCGAACGGAGAGATTCAGGTGTTCTTTCTTCCCGCGCGGTATTCGAGAATGGAATGGGAGATAAACAGTATAACGGTGGTTCGATGAACCCTCTGCCAGGCACTTGAATGTGATTTGCAGAGTATCCCATGTAGATGTAGATCTCGTTGGAAATGCTTCGCCGGCCGCGGTAGCCGAGGGGACTGAGGCGCTCCAGTCACGGTCTGCACGGCCACTACGGTCGGGGGTCCGAATCCCCCGTCGGGCATGGATATTTGTGCCGTCCTTAGTCTTAGTGAGTTGATAAGTAGTTTGTAAGTTTAGGGACTGATGAACCCGTAGTTAAGTCCCTTAAGCTATACAACATTTGAACATTTTGGAAATGCTTCCTGTGTAAGGCAAAAAGGCCATAGATTTAGGTGCCACTTCATTACTATCATCAAAATGTTCAAATGTCTGTAAATCTATCGGACCAAACTGCGTGGTCATAAGTCCGTAGCTTACAAAGTACTTAAATCTAGGTAAACTAACCAAAGGACAACACACACACCCATGCCCCAGGGAGGACTCGAACCTCCACGGCGAGCAACCGCACACTCCGCAGCGAGACGCTTTAGACCGCTAGGCTACTCCACCGCGGCTACAATCGTCACTTGCCCGTTGCACAGTGGACTGAAAACGCAACGGACGCCGCCACTTGAGTCAACCAAGATATTGCTTCCGCCTACATATACGTCGCGAAGAGATCACGACGATAAAATTTCAAAGATCAGAAACCACGAGGGGTCTTACCGGTAGTCTTTTTATCTCGCGAATGATACGCGACTAGAATAGAAAAAGGAGGAAGCGACTGTTGTAAACAAAGTAGGCTCCGCACACAGCTTGGGTCACCGTGAGGTGTCTTGCCGAGTTCAAATGCTGATGCAGATGTGAGCTGAAGTGCTGTGTGGGAACTGGTACTTGGGCACCGTTAAATAAGCGGAGAGAGCACAGTAGCGGCTAGAGCAGACTCACCTTGTCGTGCTAGAATAGGGAAAGGAGGAAGCGACTGTTGTAATCAAAGTAGGCTCCGCACACACCTTGGGTCACCGTGAGGTGTCTTGCCGAGTTCAGATGCCGATGCAGATGTCAGCTGAAGTACTGCGTGGCAACTGGTACTAGGGCATCGTTAAACAGGCAGAGAGAGCAGAGTAGCGGCCAGAGCAGACTCACCGTGCTGTGCTGGTCGTTGGCAGGGCTTGGCCTGCGGCTTTCGCCTGCCGCGGCGCCGGCAGACGGTCATGGCGGCACTGCGGCCACGGGCCGGCGCGGCGGCCGGGCTGCGCGGCGCACACGCGCGGCCGCGGCTGCCGCCACTATCTCATCTCGTCTTATCTTATCGCCGGCCGCGATCGCCGCGCAGATAGCGCCATTAATTCCGGCTCCGCGCAGGGACCGCGCCGCCGCGGCCTGCCACTGCACGCAACGAGCCACCGCCTGCCCCACATGCCGCAATACTGTACCACCCTACCCCACTGCTTCACGTACACCTATTAACACCATGCACGCGTGCGCAGTAGCCAACAATAAGGCACACGAAGTGCGATGAAAACTGAGCTCTTATAATCGTTATATCCTACCGCACAAGAACGCGAAGGGAACTGATTTCCTGGAACGTAATTCAAATGTTTATTATTTTGGTGTCGTGTCTGTTCTTTCGGACACCACACCAAAATAATAAGTATTTAGACGCGACGAAGGCGTCAACTTCAGTTACTTCACCGCAGATGCGGAAATACGTTCGACCTCGCACGGGAATCCGAAATGGTTAGTCTAAGAGGGCATGAACGATAGGAGCGCTACAGCCATAGCGTGCGACATGTGGCAATTTGAGACGGTCAGGAGGCGAGCACGGGTGGCCAAGTGGTTCCCGGACGCTATGGCTCAGCGCGCCCGGTCAGGGGGCTGAACGCCCTCTGTAATAAAAAAGCTGAGCCAACCATTCAACGAACAATCACGAACAAACTGAACGGACGACCGCGAACCATAGATCTACGAGCAGGAGCAATAATAATAATATTAATAATAAAGTGGTTAAGGCGACCGCTGGCCCAAAGCGGGAGACCCAGGTTCGATTCCCGCTCCTGCTCACATTTTCACTTGTCGCCATTGTTTCATTTCAATGCCCTAAAGCAGCCACTGTCAATCCTTTCCTTCCTCTCCTTTATCATTAATTTGTAATTCAAATTGTTTCACTGAGCTCAACGTTCCTATTTAATGAGATTTATTTACATTTTTTTATTAAGTAATTGTTTGTTTCTTGTGTAATTTGCAGTCACTAATGCTTTGAATACTCAACACTTCGTTTTTTTTTATTTTTTTTTTTTTTTTATTTTTAACTATCGGACCAAACTGCGTGGTCAACAGTCCGTAGCTTACAAACTTCTTAAGCCTAGGTAAACTAATCTAAGGAAACCACACACACCCATTCCCCAGGGAGGACTCGAACATCCACGGCGAGCAACCGCGCGCTCCGCAGAGAGACACTTTAGACCGCTCAGCTACTCCACCGCGGCACTTTCGTATTCTACATCTACATGGGACACACTGCAAATTACATATAAGTGCCTGGCAGTGGGTTTATCGAATCACCGTTATAGTATTTATCTCCCATTCCATTCTCGAATAGCGCGTGGGAAGAAACAACACCTGAATCTCTCCGTTCCAGCTCTAATTTGTTGTATTTTAGCCGGCCGCGGTGGCCGAGCCGTCTGCCGCGCGCCAGTCACAGAATGCACGGCTACTACGGTCGGGGGTTCGAATCCCCGCTCCGGCATGGATATTTGTGCCGTCCTTAGTATTAGCTAGTTCATAAGTAGTTTGTAAGTTTAGGGACTGATGACCCCGTAGTTAAGTCCCATAACCTCTATAAACATTTGAACATTTTTTTGTCGTATTATATTCTGATGATCATTTCTATCTATGTAAGTGTGACTCAACAATATATTTTCGCATTCGGAGGAGAATGTTGGTGATTGGAGTTTCGTAAGTAGACCACGCCGCAGCGATAAGCGCCGTTGTTGTAATGATTCCCATCCCAGATCCTGTATCATTTCCGTGACGCTGTCTCCCCTGTATCGTGACAATACGAAACGAGCTGCCCTTCTTTGGACTCTTTCGATGTCCTCCGTCAAACCCACCTGATAAGGATCCCCCACTGGGCAGCAATACTCCAAAAAAGGACGGACAAGCGTAGTGTATGCTGACACGTTATTAGTTCAGTTGTATCTTTTAAGAATTCTGCCAATAAAACGCAATCTTTGGTTCGCCTTTCCTACGTTATTATCTACGTGTTCTATGCAGTTTAAGTATGAAGTAATAGTAATTCCTAGGTATTTTGTGAAGTTTACGGCCTTCACGTTTGATTGATTTATCTTGTAAAATAAGTTTAACGGATTTCTTTTCGTACTCATGTGGACTACTTTACTTCATACTTCTCATTATTTAGAGTCAATTGCCAATTGTTACACAATAGTGAAACTTTCGTTCGACTATGACCGGAAAAAGGAAGGCAGGGGAATATACTCACAGCTAATAAAAGAACTTATTTCCGTAGAATTTCGGAACTTAGTGAAGAAGAACGTGGTCGCTTCTGAAGAGCTGCTCTCTGTAAAGTTGTATCCATATTACTGAGAAACAGACGTCTTCTTATATAACTTATTACGATACACGGGGTCGTGTGGCTTTCACAAATCCGAGTACGTTTGAATGAAAACTCAAAGTTTCTCTGTTCGATTTCATTTCTAAAGTACGAAGTAACCAATATGACAACTTGTTTTCATAATCACCTAGTACAAAAGTCTGCTGCCAAACACGTCTGCCTAGTAAGCATAGAGATCCGGGTTCGATTCCCGGCCGCATCACAAATTTTAATTCTATGCTTCAGATTTATAAATATTGCTTTGTTTAACTATCGCTTGTATGAAAATCTGCTAACTGAAAAAATCGAAAAAATCCGCCACACGGAAGTCTGAAGTCAGTCCTAATCACGAACGTCATACACAAATAACAAGCAGAAAGCGCCCTGCAATACTTGGTCACAGCAAGTGTCTACCCGGACGTCCACCTGGACCAACAAAAATCCTAGGAAGAACTTACTTTTCTAATAAAAATAAATCCCAAAATAAAAGGATTTGGTTACCTTGTGACGGTAAAGAGGAATGTATTGTAAATTGTTACACTACATCCTTTGTATTGTGATGATACTGCCGGCCCTCTCATCTCAATGTTATTGTACGATACCGTCTGCGGACCCGGACTCGTGTGGTTCAGTAGTGATACATGTCGCGTGTGAAGTCAGTTAAAAACAAAATAGCCAGCCTAGGAATCAGTGTAGGACAATGTCTCGGTGATACTGTGATTAAAACAAGTGATAGATTTCATTAATTAAGAGATTTGTTTAGATGCTTTCCAGATAGTTCTGTAAGCGATAATTTTGTCATTGTACATTATTTCAAGAACTAGACAGACGAATTGTAAAAAAAAAAAAAAAAAAAAAAAAAAAAAAAAAAAAAAAGGAAATGAAAATAAATAGCATTGTATATATGTTAGGCTTATAAACAAGTTGTGTTGATCAGCTAATTGTGTTAATTAATGTAACAGTCGAAATTTGTATATTGTATTTCTTTGTATATATTGACTGACGTGAGATTTTGAACCTAGTTTCAGATTTGCGAAGATATTCGGTAGTTCAATATATGTTAGGAACATGTATGATGTACTCATTAACAAATTAATTGACATTTAACATCGCACTTTGTTGTCAACAGAAAGATCGGATATTTTGTCTTAAAATATATAAAATCAAATATTCAAATATTTGTAGAACTTATGGGACTTAACTACGGGGTCATCAGTCCCTAAACTTACAAACTACTTATGATCTAGCTAAGACTAAGGACGGCACAAATATCTATGCCCGAGGGGGGATTCGAACACCGGACTGTAGTGACCGTGCAGACCGTGACTGGAGCGTCTCAGTCCCCTCGCCCACCGCGGCCGGCTAAAATATATATGTGCCATCTAAAATTATTTTATGTATTGTTTTCATTTTATATTGTGATTATTTTTGTGTACATGAAATGTTTTCGTTGTGTGTTTGTTAATTGTAAATTAGTATATTCAATTGTTATGAGCAATGCATAATGTAAGGTCATTATTGCCGATGTTATATATTTGCCTCACCGCCTTGCGTGGGGGAGTTCGAGTTTTGGCGATCGTTATGTGCTTTGGAATCTATGTCACTGTGTTAGTGTGTTATTGTGGTAAATTGTTTACGCATGTTATAAAGTTGTAATGTTTCGGTGGAGAAGTTGTTTGATTGCAAAATTAAAGAAGAAGTGAAAAATGGTACCTACGAGTATTTATTTCTACCACGACGCCCCAGGAGAATAATTTTGCAGCGAGCAGAACCCCCATACATTGTAATGTTGAAAAGCTAAGTATCTTGATTGGAAATGGTAGAGAGGAATTGTAATTACTTAAGAATCTAGTAGAACATTACAGTATGCATACAGGTATATGTTTATATTCGTTTTTCCGTCGTTCTATACGGAAGTGGGACAGAAAAGCAGTAACTGGTAGTGGTAGTAGGAACTCTCCGAGCCGGCCGCGGTGGCCGAGAGGTCTGAGGCGCTCCAGTCACAGTCTGCACGGCCACTACGGTCGAGAGTTCGAATCCCCCCTCGGGCATAGATATTTGTGCCATCCTTAGGATAAGCTAGTTCATAAGTAGTTTGTAAGTTTAGGGACTGATAACCCCGTAGTTAAGTCCCATAGACTCTCAAACATTTGAATTTGAACTCTCCGCCACGCACGTTTGGGTGGATTGCGGAGTATGTCTCTAGATGTGGGTGAGAACAATAGGAGGGGGCGTGGAGGAGGAGATGGGCGGAGAGAGAGGGAAAGGAGGAAATAGTCTGAAAAGGGGAAACAGGTAGATAATTCATGATTTAGAAGTGTGCAGAGGAGTTCCGTGAAACTCAATAGGTCGGAGTTGACTGACAGTCTTCATCTACAGCCGAAGAAATATCGGGGCGTGTACAGGAATTCTGAAACTGCAGCAGGTGATTTACGCGTGACGGGTGGCTATCGGATTTATGACACTTAGGTGAGCAGTGCGGGGCGAGAGCATTTATCAGGCATCGCGACACGGCGGCCCCGAGTCGACGGCGCCCCCTTGACGGGGACAGATCGGCTGGCTCGGCCGCGGCCGTCGCGGCGACAGGCGCCGCCACTGCCGCCGCTACCGCTGCCGGCCTCATTGGTATTCGCGCGAGGCGTCGCAATTTCCGGGGGAGACGGAGGCAGCGGCGCTAAGTCGCAGCACCGTCGCTGCCGCTGCCGCCGCTGCTGGTAATGAAGCCGGCGGACCGCGCAGCCTCCGATCCGTAAACACGGCTCTGCTGAAGGCGGGGCTTTAATTTCCGAGCGGCCGTCAATCCGGGCGGCTCTCAGCCGCCGCCGCCTGTCGCTTTGCTGCCCGCTCCGGGCCTCAGTCGGAGATGCTGCCGGCCGATAGCGCGCGTTTTATGAAACACGGCCTGTAGAGGGGAAGCCGTTTCGGGCACGCGAGACGCGCCAGTCGTAAACATCACTCACACTAGCGTCTGCCTCGGTTTAAGAAACGATAAACATTCCCCAGAAAATGGAAATACGTGACGCTTAAAACCGAGAGCATTCGTATAAACGGTGCCTACCTAACATGCCTAAGTGTAAATGTTTCTAGCCGCGGTGGAGTAGGCGAGCGGTCTAAAGCGCCTCGCTGCGGAGCGCGCGGTTGCTCGCCATGGAGGTTCGAGTCCTCCCTGGGGCATGGGTGTGTGTGTTTGTCCTTAGGTTAGTTTACCTAGGTTTAAGTAGTTTGTAAACTACGGACTGATGACCACGCAGTTTGGTCACCTCAGCCAGGCATCGTTCACTCGTGGCCCCGGTACGTCATGCTGCAACTGTTGTGTTTGTTGCGCGGTACGACTTTGCGACGCAGAGAAAAAAGAGCTGACACTCTGACAGCTGTGCATATTAAGGTATTACATATAAAAATAGTTGCTATTATGCGTGTTACACCCTACATATTCGGTATACATACCAGCAGCTATGAGATGCCACAAACAATGTTAATATTTCTGCAACTAGTCGATGGATGACAGACTACCCATCGCCAGTTGTTACTGAGAACTGTCTGTCTGTTATGAAGAAGAATATTTGTTCGCATTTACCCATTGAAAACGAAGAAATCGAGAATGTATTCCGTGAAATAGTCGTATCTATGCACCTAATAATTCCATTCTTGTTTATGATAACGATTTCCCCCTGGATGTTTAGATCATGGCTTTCATTTTAGTGGGAGCAATATTTACACCAGATTGTGAGCTTCCAGATTCTCACTTCAGATATTTTTAAAGGAACTTATCTTCAAGAAAATGTACGTTCATTTACCCTACGTAAAACGGATAAGATACAACTCCATCTAAGACTCATATTCTGTGTATAGGATAAGGTCAACAGAATTGTAAAAGGTTGGTCGAAAAAACTGTAATGTATTTTTTAATTATTATTTATGACGAGATATCTCTCGGCGTAAGTGCCATCGTCAGGTGTCTTTCTGCAAAAATATTTTCTATTATCAGTATGTATGCAAGTATTACAGTTGGGTCGGCGTAAGTTGACCCCTCACAGCTTGTTTTGCTGTTGAAAGTTTTCGACAACGAAATGCAGTCAGCTGCCGATGGAACCTATTGTGTGGTGTTATCATAGGGATATACAACTGGTAAAGGCAGACGCGTGAATCCATCATGCCCGAAATACCACAACTGTCAGGGATCAACTTACAGGGACTCATAAATTTACATAAATAAAATTTACAAATTTGAATTATAAAGTGCAGTACGTACGGTATTTAGAGGCCTTAACTGCTCCATCTATCCACGAAACTAACGACGCAAATAATTTATTAAACGATCAAACCGATTTTAAACCCAAATATTACATCGATAATTTTATTTATAATTTAACGCTGGACAAAGGATAATATAGCTTACATTAATCAGAGATCGTACTATAATGCTGATGTCAACCAAAGATTAAATGAAGACAACCATGTCAAACATAAATGTATCATCTATCATGTCCTCCTAAAATTTCTAATAAAATCTTTAACCATACTCGCTACATTATAATATACACAGAAATAATAAATAAAATAATTAAATGTTTTTCTATTGCAGCAACAGTGTTTTATAGGTTGGAAAACTAAACAGCCACCAGTTGCAAGGTTGCAGATTTATTTATAGCCGGTTATATACCTGAAGAAGGGCAATAATTGCTCGAAACCGGTTGTCGATAATTCTACAATCTTGCAACTGGTGGCTGTTTAGTTTTCCAACCAACAAATAAAATTATGACATAACTGTTAACTTATATTCCTGAATGAAATATAAAACACCACATCATAAATAGTCAGTTGAAGCAGTTACGGCCTCTAAATACCGTACGTACTGCTCTTCATAATTGAAGTTTGTAAATTTTATTGCTGTATATTTATTTATCTACTACTTGGATACATACTGACAACAGAAAATGTTTTTGTAGAAAGATACCTAACGGCGGCACTTACGCCGAAAGATATTTCGTGATAAATAAAGAAGATAATACATTACAGTGTTTTGGACCAACCTTTTACAATTATGTCAATCTACGATATTTCTAATACTGTGGTCTCAAGGTATGACAAGTTCAACAGAGTTGTAGTCTGTAAATATTAGGCGTTTATTTTAATTACAGATGTTTAAAATATGTACGTTGTATGTGAAAACTGAGATGTATGTACGTTGGTATTAGTTGAAGTACACGGCATAGAATGTCTGAGCTGTAAACCTATAATATACCTATAGCTTGCCATGCCTCACCAGTACGAGACAAAATGAGACAAGGCCATTTGGACGTGCTGCTGTTTCAGACAGCCAAGCACTTCAATTGCAAATAATGAGAAGTCTTTACAATTGAGCAACAAGAAGATTAGTTTACACACAACATAAAGCAGCTAATTTCCTCCATAACTGAGAAATGGTACTTGCCAAATATGTATCTTGGCAAGTCTGAATTACTTCCAATTGAGTGAAGTATACAGATTAAACTATCGAAAATTTAAAGAAAATCGTAATTATAGAGAAATATATTACAGCTGACTTTTAATTCAGTTAATACAACTTTCAAGTATAATCACAATTTGATCACATTTGTATTACTTATTATTGTAGTTATAAAGAGTTATTTCCTCTTCGTATTATCTTTAATCTCAAAATTTGCCCGAAAACTAAAGGAACACCTACATTTCTTCAGAATTTGTGTAAAATGATGTGACAGATACGAAAAGAAATAATAATAATAATAATAATAATAATAATAATAATAATAACTCCAGCATAGTATGAGAAGATAGCTCGTCTTCCGCAGCTCGCCGTAATTAATATTAGCAACAAAACGCCGGATGCTTATGGTGCTATTTCCCAGGCACGAAATGTTATAATACTGATGAGAAGGGAAATTCTTCCCGTGATCAGTAACTTTAAGGAAAAGTCCCCTGCCGAGCTTGGTAACGATGGTTGGAAGTGACATTTGCGATACAAATAATACATACTAAATTTATATGTACGCACTTTATAATTTAATTTTTATTTATAAGTTTCGTCTTTATTCGAGATATTTTGCTTGTGTTAAAATAGACAATGAGGTTACAAAAATATTGTGAGTCCATTCATCGCAGTCGGTTGGAATGCACAATACTCGGCTAAAACGTTCACCAAGGCAGACCCTGGCACACAATACGTGAGATATTACTGCCTTTCATCCCGCTAATAGAATAATTATTTCGCCCGAAAGCGCCGGTGGAACTGTCCTCCGTGTTTTCCTTCAATTTTTGTAACAGTTCAATATATTTTAGACAAAACACTCGATTTAGGGCCGCGCTGGAGTGTTTTTCGCGCACAATTAACTGTTTGTTTTCGGAAAACATAATGCGGTGGCTGGCATTCCGTGGTGTTTTTCTTCCATTCCCCGGGCCGAGAGGATCGGCGGTACCGCAGCCAAAGTGGCCAGCGAGCGCGACATACGCAGCGCGGGAATGGCCGAGCGCTCTAAGGCGCCTTGCTGCGGAGTCCTCCCTGGGTGGGTGTGTTGTGCTTAGCATAAGTTATTTTCAGCAGTTTGTAAATCTAGGGACTGAAGACCACTGCAGTTTGGCCCCACAGCTTTACAAAAGAGTGGACATTTTATGTTTTGCCTGTCCTATTCGGCGACTAGGTCCCCTCCTGCCGCGCTACACCATAGCACACGCCACGCCACAGCAAACAGGTTCCACGGTGTCATCTGATTGCAGCTTCCGACTGAATTTCTTTTATGTTTGAATTTAAGTCTGCGTCACATTATTTGTCTTCCACTTATTGTTAGAACAAGAGCTATTATCTTGTACGCAGTTGCTAATTTTTACAATCTGTCTTCTATAGTAGGAAACTGATATGACTCTCCATTGTGGTTCCAATATAGTGCTGTATCCAGTCATTAACATTACTTACATAAGGGGAAACTATGTGGTATCTAAATATTCTTTCTGGTTTAGTGGCAGTCTGTCTGTAGCTTTAGAGTTGCCTATTTTGCTTACTGACAAGTAACTCTACCTATGTGGCACTCACCGCATTTGATACGCTTCGAACATGTAGTCTAGGTCAAAATACGTGTCACGCAGCTGGGCGGGAATGGCCGTGCGGTACTGGGCGCCATGTCAGGGACAGCGTGACAGCTCGCGTCGGAGATTCAAGTCCTCCCTCGGGCATGTGTGTGCATGGTGTATGTATGTGTGTGTGTGTGTGTGTGTGTGTGTGTGTGTGTGTGTGTGTGTGTTGTCTTTAGTGTAAGTTAGATTAAGTGGTTTGTAAGTTTATTGACTGGTAATCTCTACACTTTGGTCTCTTATCAGAGATGCCAAGTTTGGAAAGAAGCTATCCGTAATGGGGCCAAGAAACTTGGGGGATAGAGGTGTACGAGAGCCATGCCGCGGAATTCATTTTAAAAACTGACACTAAAAATCGGTAGTTGAAGCCTAATGTAACGTTTGAAAATGATTTTATAAACAGAGGAGAAGGTACCTAGTAAAAAAGTATTCGTGACTTTAGAAGAAACAATTAGAATGACCTTTACATTCGTTTGCCTATGTCCAAAAGAGGCTAAAAAGTGCAAGAGTTAATTTGAATGCTACTCCATCACTGATTTACACAGGATAATGACATAACAACATGATCATTAGAACGTCAAATAGCAACATAACTACAAGTCAACACACCCACAGTAGTTAGTTGTTGAAGACTCTACTGTAGTTTCTGTGTATATTAGTCTGAGGCAACCAGATGATGAAAGGGTGTTGCGTTATATCTAAAACAATACTGGTTCACAAAATAATGAAACGAAAAACTTTGTTTTGTCAAACTACTAAAATAAGTAGCGAGTTCCGTAATTTTAGCAGAGGCTTCTGTAAGACCGTAATTTTGAACTCAAAAACGTGATAATACTTGGCATATTTGTCTTGGGGTTACAAACGTTTGAGACACTTTTCTTTCCTTTTTTTTAATACAGTGTGGACAAAAATTGTAACGAATTTTTAACCCTGGATTACTGATGCCAGTTGGAACCAAAATTACTAAAGTTGTGTCGGTCGAAATTGCACCATTTTTATAGTACGGAAACTGGGCGCCACGCTCTCCGATTGGCCGGGAGATTGCCCTGCTGCCGTTCGTCGGTTGACGGGCAGCGCTACGCTTGTCGGTTTACACAAACAAACGTCCCTCGCCCCGTCACAGTCCAACGTGATGCACATATGTGTCGAATAGGTCTTGCGGTCATGTGCTGTCCAGTGCACGCCGCTGTTCCCCGTTGGAAGTTCACGGCCTCCCTAGGGCTTGGGTGTGTCTGTATTGTCCTTAGTTTAATTTAAGTAATTTGTAAATCTAGGTACAGGTGACCAAAATCGTTTGGTCCCACAGCAGTACAAACACTTAAACGCGGCTGCGTTCTATACCCTAACGCTGGACAAGGTAACTGCCGGTCAGAGTTGCCAACACTGCCACAAAAATTCCCTCAAAATTTACTATAAAATCCCCCGAAATCGGAAAAAAATCCCCCTAAAAGCAACCGGTGGGAGGGAGGGAGGGCTTTCAGCAAAGGGTCCGATTCTCAGATCTTCGGATACTTTTGTACATACATTCTCTTATTTTTGGTAGCCATTTTGACCAATAAAACAATTAATTTACATCACAACTTGAGCTGGTCATTAAAGTAAAAAATAATGATGGATCACCAGTACAACACATTGATCGCCAACGCACCAAACTGTCGATTATAGCACGTGACGTAGCGGTAATTCAGTGCAATGTCCTCGGTAAATACCAGAACATTACTAAGGTGTCGCACAAGTCTTAAGTGCGCGCCACGTACTTTCGCCGCGCGCCGCCATGCACGCACGGCGCGGCGTTCTTACGAGGTCGGCCACGAGCGCCCTCTGCTACAACCCTGCTCGTTGCCACCACTGAACTGCACCGGCACTTGGGAATCAGATAGGCACCAGTTAACACTTGGGAATCAGACAGGCACTAGGAAACTCTCTCATCAGTAGGCAGGCCTCTATGTAGTTTATGTATCTGCATTCCACTAGTCGGCTGCCCTCCAAGTTAAGTATTATACCATCTCTATGAAATATATATCTTGTTCTAATTTAGCCTAGTGTTTCTAGTTTCTGCTGTCCCACTGGCTGGTCACCTCCGTACCTGCACACGCGTGCATCCTTTATTCCTGTGTCGGTCTCTCTCTCTCTACTCGGCCACCGACACCCAGGACAACCGGCGGAAACGAGACACAAAAATTACTACTAGAGAGAAAAAAGAAAACCTGGTATTGTCGAGCGACGGGATGGGGGCGGAGAGAGGGAAAATATGCACCCCCATCGTGCGCTGTAAGTAAACATGAACTGAAGGAAGAATGAAAACAGAGCGACAGAAGAACGACAGTGTAGTCAACATAGGCTGACAGTACGCTGCACGGTTGGCAATGGACATCTGCAATCTGTATGGCAACAAGTCTTCCGATTGCTATACACAAAATTTGATGAAAAAAAAAATCTCTTCTTTCCCCTAAAAATACCCCTGGCGCTGCTCTTTCCCGCCGGCCGCGGTGGCCGAGGGGACTGAGGCGCTCCAGTCACGGTCGGCACACGGCCATTATGGTCGGGGGGGGGGGCATGGATATTTGTGCCGTCCTTAGTCGTAGTTAGTTCAAAAAAGTTCAAATGTTTGTAAAGCTTATGGGACTTAACTACGGGGTCATCAGTCCCTAAACTTACAAACTACTTATGAACTACTTACGAACTAGGACGGCACAAATATCCATGCCCGAGGGGGGATTCGAACCCCCGACCGTAGTGGCCGTGTAGACCGTGACTGAAGCGCCTCAGTCCCCTCGGCCACCGCGGCCGGCTCTTAGTTAGTTCATAAGTAGTTTGTAAGTTTAGGGACTGATGACCCCGTAGTTAAGTCCCGTAAGCTGTACAAAAAAAAAAAAAAAAAAAAAAAAAAAAAAAAAAAAAAAAAAAAAAAAAAAAAAAAAAAAAAAAGCTCTTTCCCCCTAAAAATCCCCCTGACATTTCTATCCCCCCAAATTCCCCCCTGAAAAAAATTTCCCCCTCAATCTGGGGGAAAACCCCCAAGCTGGAAACCCTGCTGCCGGTGGTGATCACCAGGCGAGACGTAACCTAAATGTGAGTGATGCGAGCTCCCTCTGGAAGTGGGTCACGGCAGGTAGCTGCGACCGCAGCGGCGCCGCCGAGTTTCCCGCAACATTCGGCACACGCGGCAGATAGCGATTATTTGCATACAAACGCGGTACACGCCGGCCCCGGCATTAACACGTGTTTAATAAACATATTCCGGCCAGGAAACCGGGCCGCCTCAGATAAGGTCCCGGCTGTCCGTCGGCGTACGAGAGGCTGCCGTCTCCCTACCCCGACAATGCGCCCTGCCGTAGCGGCGGTGTGCGTCGAGTAGCAACCGGGACCTAGCGACACCAGTAGTCCGCAGGTGTAGCGCTACTGAACCTGTCTGCAGAATTTCTACGCGTGACATCGCGCAATACCGACATCTGCCATACAAGGTACTTGCGATAAGCACAAGGTGTCGCGGTGTCTTGCTCTTATTTGCTTTAACCCTATAGTCTGATATGCAGCGACCCCAGGGCAGACACGCAACCATCTCATATATTCCAGCGTTTAATATCGCATGTCTTTCCAGGGGCTGACTGCGTACTGTTGCATTCAAGTCTTATAGCTATAACTTAGCACAAACTTGCTAGGCCTTTAAGACAGAGAATTTTTCAGAATTGTAACACTGATGACGTCTGGATACAAAAGAAATGTGTAAACTTGTTATATCTTCAATTACGGTTCCCTTCAGAATGTGCAGCTGCAATAGCCGCATACCAAGCTATCATATACACCCCCCTCACACAGCGGGAGATGCGTATCCAAAGACCGGAAAGTAGCACACTCAAATACTCAGCAAAGACAATAGCAGTGTTCCGCAAAATTACAGGCCTATTTCATTGACATCGGTTTGCAGCATCATTCTGGAAAATATGCTTTTCTCAGAACATTGTGATCTACCTTGAAGATAATGACCTATTAACCCATAATCAACAAGGATTCAGAAACAAAGCTAGCGCGTTACTAAGACGATGAATACTATCAATAAGGGATTTCAAGTCGATTCTGTACAGCTAGATTTCCAGTAGGCTTTTGACACTGTACCTCACAAGCGTCTTCTAATCAAATTGCGTGATTATGGAATATCGCCACAGTTGTGCGATTGGAATCGCGATTTCCTGTGAGAAATGACACAGTACGTACTAACTGGCGGAAAGTCATCCAGTGAAAGAGAAGTGATATCTGTCCTTTCCCAGTGAAGCGTTATAGGGCCCTACCGTTCCTTGTCTGATAATCTATTTAGGAGACAATCTGTGCAGCTTTCTTAGACTGTTGTCCTTAGGTTAGTTTATCTTAGTTTAAGTAGTTTGTAAGATACGGACTAATGACCACATAGTTGAATCCGATAGATTTACAAACAAAAATCTTAGACTGTTCGCGGTCGATGCTGTCCTTTTTCGGTTAGTAAAGTCAGCAAAATATCAAAAGCTACTCCAAAACGATTTAGATATCTGTGTGGTGCGAAATTATGAATTAACAGTAATTAATTAAAAGGGTGAAGTCATCCATATGAGCACCAAAAGAAATCCGTTAAAATTGAGCTACACGATAAATCAGACTACTTTACAAGCCGTAGATCCAACTAAATACCTAGGAACTACAATTACAAACAACTTTAATTGGAAAGATCACACAGAAAACATCGTAGGCAAGACGAACCAAAGACTATGTTTCAATGGCAAAATACTTAAAAGATGCAACAGTTTTACTAAAGAAAGTGTCTAGAGAACAGTGCCGTCCTGCTTTGGAGTTTTGCTGCGCATTGTGGGATCACCATCAAATAGAACTGATGGAGATTATAGAGACATGATTCTTAATGGTGAGTTGATGGCCAAGGGCGGCAGTGATGGCTTTGAAACGTGCTCCCACGCCGGCCAGAAACCTGCAGTGGAGTTTTTGTACGCCCCCATCTTGTCCCAGACGACTGGAATACGGCTGTATAATTAAACAGACTAACACACACCTGCAGCCGTGAACGTCCTAAAGCGTTCGCTTATTAGCTCCTTGTTACCATCTTCAGACTTGACTATTATCACATAACGAGGATCCATGTAGATGATCGAGCATGTCGACCTATCATTTATACCTGTGTAACAAAGTATCAAGAGACGACTGTCACCTAACTGTGTAGCTCCTGCACAGTTAGTTGACAGACCTCTGTTGATACTTCGTTAGACATGTATAACAGATGGGTCTTCGCCCTCATCATCTACATGGACGCTGGTTTTAGTGATAATAGTCAACTAAACAGGGGTCTGAAAAGGTAACAATCAGTTACCGAAACTAATAAATAAAGGATCTACAACATTAATTGCTGCAGGTATATGGCCACGTTGGACTGGTAGAGCGTTCTAAGGCACCTCGCTGCGGAGCGAGCGGTTGCTCGCCGTCGGAGGTTCTAATCCTTCCTGGGGCACGGGTGTTTGTGTGTTTGGTTAGTTTAAGTTAGTTTAAATAGTATCTAAATCTAGGGACTGATGACCACAGTAGTTTGGTCCAATAGGTATACAAACATTTGAAGATTGCAGGTGTGTGTTGGTCTATTTATAAGAAATGCAGTGCAACTGTTCGGCGTTGCAGGGCGTTCTATTCCGGCACAGCGCAGATGACAGATGCTCAATGCTCGGTGCCAGTGCATTCTCCCAATATCCTCTGGTTCCGAGAATCGTCGCCTTTGATGCCGTCTGACACTTGGCGTCCATAGTCACGAAATCACAGAGAATGCACCATCGAAAGGATGCTGTACAGTGTAACAATAACGTTGGCCGAGAGTGTACAGCTTTCAAAGATTTGAAGGTTAGTGTGACCGTGTAGAGCTCGAGCAAGAAGTCGTGACCCGCGCGCAGTCCAGTCCTTCGCTTTCAGGGGCGGCCGGCTCAGTTGCCAGTTGCCTGTTGAGGCGTTCGTTTCATTCGTCAGTCGGCTGTCAGCTGCGCCTCGCGACCAGTAGGCAACACGTAACTGAGGCGGTTACCCCTACAAAATGTTCAAATGTTTGTAGAGCTTATGAGACTAAACTACCGGGTCATTAGTCCCTAAACTTACAAACTACTTATGAAGTAACTAATACTAAGGTCGGCACAAATATCCATGGCCGAGGGGGTATTCGAATCCCCGACCGTAGTGGCCGTGCAGACCGTGACTGAAGCGCCTCAGTCCCCTCGGCCACTGCGGCCGGCGCTACCCCTACATATACGAGGAATGGACTCGCCCAGGGCACAAGGCGAAGAAAGCAGGGGGCACAACTTATTGCACGAGCTCTGATACTATGCCTGAACATAGCGTAATACATGAACCACTGAAACGATTATGCTCGGGAATGTGATTCTTTAGTTTCTCCCGGCGTATTTGATAATCAAAATATCCACGGGTGTACTGTCGGTCTACAGTGTTCAACGGGCGCTGGACGATGTAGACCCGCTGTACACCCGTGGATATTTTGATGATGATCGGGAATGTTTCTCTGTCCATTATGTGGTGAGATGCGGGATAAGGATCTCAGCGGAAAGTTGTAGCTCGACATCATTTTCTTCGTATGACACTTCGATTCTCGGCCTACCCTGGGCTGATTTTGGGTGACGAAACGGATAATACTGAGACAGACTCGTCCTGATCATTTCTACCCACACAGGCGGCTGAAGGCAAACTAAGTGATTCAGTTTCTGGTCTGCTGTCGTAACAGCAATTTTCCGTTCGCCAGCGAGCTACGGATACAACGTGTTTTCTCATTCCTCGAAGCTCCCTCCATTTATATACGTACATTACATCATATGCTTATTGTATCATTTTGTAAAAGTTTAGCAGCAGCGTTAGTTGATATGGATTACTATCATGCTGGCGCTAAAGTCATGACTGTTACTACCACATACCTAACTGTAGAGAACAAGTATTGGAAGAGCGCCGCAGTGTAATAGAACTTCAGAGACAAACTGCTGATACAAAGCAAATGATTGTGAAGGCTTTGTGGTCTGTTTGCGGAAACACTGCGCTCGCTGAGCTGAAGCCTGGTGCTCAGCAGGAGTAGCAGCAGCAGCACGACCCAACCGCGGCTGACAGGTCCGGGCAGTCCCGCTGATGACGTCAGCTGTCGCCGCGGAACCGGATCTAGCCTACACGCACTTCTTTGGAAGACAGGTAGGCATATACAGCCAGAGCAGGCGACGCTGGCGTGCCTACTGGGAACACGAGCACTTGCCAGTTTCACTTAATGGGCAGCGAACTACTGAGGATACACTTCTTCCCTCATAAGTCACTGATTTTGTCGCGAGTACCTAGCTCCACGTAACGAGAGCAGTCAGAAGACAGATTGCTCGCATCCTTTTCTCTACATCATCCAAATTAAGACAATGTCTCATCAGAGTTCGCTAGAACTTAAATATCCCGTCCTATCTACACACACACACACACACACACAGACAGACAGACGGAGAGTGAGAGAGAGAGAGATAATTTTGAAAACTCTGTAATCAAGAAAAAACCAGCACTTTGTTATTGTTCATTTCACGTAATAGAATTTATACAGGGTGTTACAAAAAGGTACGGCCAAACTTTCAGGAAACATTCCTCACAAACAAAGAAAGAAAATATGTTATGTGCACATGTGTCCGGAAACGCTTAATCTTAATTTCCATGTTAGAGCTCATTTTAGTATTTCTTCCACCTATGCTCACGGGAGCACGTTATCGTGATTTCATACGGAATAGTATTTTTTTTATAGTCTATGGGACTTAACTACGGGGTCATCAGTCCCTAAACTTACAAACTACTTATGAACTACTTACGAACTAGGACGGCACAAATATCCATGCCCGAGGGGGGATTCGAACCCCCGACCGTAGTGGCCGTGCAGACCGTGACTGGAGCGCCTTAGTCCCCTCGGCCACTGCGGCCGGCCGGAATAGTCTACCTGTGCTGCTAGAACATGTGCGTTTACAAGTACGACACAACATGTGGTTCATGCAGGATGGAGCTCCTGCACATTTCAGTCGACGTGTTCGTACGCTTCTCAACAACAGATTTGGTGACCGATGGATTGGTAGAGGCGGACCAATTCCATGGCTTCCACGATCTCCTTACCTCAACCCTCTTGACTTTCATTTATGGGGGCATTTGAAAGCTCTTGTCTACGCAACCCAGGTACCAAATGTAGAGACTCTTCGTGCTCGTATAGTGGATGGCTGTGATACAATACGCCATTCTCCAGGGCTGCATCTGGGCATCAGGGATAGCATGCGAAGGAGGGTGGATGCATGTATCCTCGCTAACGGAGGACATTTTGAACATTTCCTGTAACAAAGTGTTTGAAGTCACGCTGGTACGTTCTGTTGCTGTGTGTTTCCATTCCATGATTAATGTGATTTGAAGAGAAGTAATAAAATGAGCTCTAACATGGAAATTAAGCGTTTCCGGACACATGTCCACATAACATATTTTCTTTCTTTGTGTGTGAGGAATGTTTCCTGAAAGTTTGGACGTACCTTTTTGTAAGACGCTGTATAGTACTGGCTGAAAACCCTGCGTTGCCCGGGTATTTATTTATTTATTCCTGCCATTTTTCAGGTACATATTCATTTGTATAAGGGCTGTATGTCTGTAAAATCTCTTGAGAATACAGTTACTAGCAAAGAAGTAATAGATTCAAACTTGGTGCGGGAAGGGGAGGTTTTCCATGAACGTTACTGTTTATGTGACAATTTAGAAGGTGCACTCAACTATATGCGCGTTTATTGTTTGTAAAATTTACTGCGGCTACAATTTGTAGTGTGGAAATTGTAAATTATAACGTCATACCGAAAGCCGTAGTTTTAGTCCATGGACAGCGGGCCGTAACTGTTAATGTGCTCATATCTCACGAACTATGTTTCGTATTGTGATACAATTTAGAAGGTACATTCAACTATATATGTGTATACTGTCTGTAACATTTCTTGTGGCTACAATTTGTAGTGTACAAATAATGAACTGTAACGTCATACCGAATGCCATAGTTTTACTCCATAAAAAATGGAAAAGTAGTAAGCGAGAAACTTTTTTCCTTTCATCAGTTTGCTATAGTTGTCAGCGAGAAAAGGTTTAATAAAGTTTTGAAATTATATTTTAATTTTTTTGCAAGTCGATAAGTACTCTCCATTTCATATAGCCTATTAATAAAGTCTCGCCGCATTATACGGCAGTTATTTGAGATTCCTATTGTTTATGACGTCATATCTTCTGAACCATGTGTCGTATGTGATTCTTAATCCATCAGCAATTGTTACCTCACGGTAAGAAATGTGTGTACTAAATTTGGTTGAAATCGGTCTAGTGGTTTAGGAGAAAATGAGTAGCTCAAATGTTCAAATGTTTGTAAATCTAACGGACCAAACTGCGTGGTCATCAGTCCGTAGCTTACAAACTACTTAAACCTAGGTAAACTAACCTAAGGACAACACACACACCCATGCCCCAGGGAGGACTCGAACCTCCACGGCGAGCAACCGCGCGCTCCACAGCAAGGCTCCTCGGCCGCGGCTAGTATTTGATACCTTCTCGTGATTACGGCTGCGTAATTATCAAGATATGACTGTATTCAGAATAACTAACTCTCATCTAGATTTAGATTTTCTGTTCTCCCACACCATTCCTATTTCTTCTCCTTGCCCTGGACGTTACTAAATAATCGTATGACTGACTATTTGATATTGCTCTAACAGCATCTTCTATCTCTGATTTAGAGTACGGTGGTCGTTTGCAATGCAGTTTCAAGCTCCCGTGTCCCGTCGACAATACTGATGGAAGTCTGTATTGTCCAAATTACATGTTTGCTGCGTCCATGTAACAACTTTCTGCGTATTTATTAACCATTTAATGCATAGTGTAGCTGATCAGTTACATACATTATTTTTTTCCATTATCTCTCAAACTGATCAATTTTACCACAAATTCATTTGTAGCTGCTTGTATACCTAGTGTTATATATGCTAGTAGCTCGTCCTGCAAATTGTAAATTGCAGAGTGCTACTGAATCAGTTCGACAGTTAGCTGCATTGAGTTATTCCTAACATGCGTTTGTGTACTTTGACTTTTTTTACATGGCAAAGGACGAATAGTAATCACAAACTACTTGCATTATGAGTTACTTTCTGGAAAGATGAGATGCACATTAGTGACATTTACTGCATCGGGTACATCGCGGAAGAACTATATAGCTGACCAGTTACGAACTTTTTGTTGCTAGTAGTGGATAATAATTTTAAGGATTTTTTTTCAATATTTTTCTCAGTACATACGCATTATAAATTAATCGTAGTAGTTATTATAGCTTCAATTAAAAAGTCATGCATTAAAGGGTTAAATTTTGAGTTTTAGTTGATAATAATTTTACAATGGTAGCCCTGTAACAAACTAGAATATTACACTTTGAACACTAACTAATTAATAAACAGTGAAAATAAAAACATTTCTGAAGGAGAAAGATCTGTTAACAACAAATATAAATGTACGTGTTGGGAAGTCTTTTCTGAAAACATTTGTCTGGAGTGTAGTATTGTACGGAAGTGAAACGTGGATGATAAGCAGTTCAGATAAAAATAACACACAGATTTTCAAATGTGGTGCTACAGAATAATGCTGAAAAACAAATGAGTACATAGTATAACTAATGCGGAGGTAGTGTAAAGAATTTGCAGGAAAGAAGTTTATGGCATAACTGGACGAAAAGAAGAAATCGACTGAGAGGACGCATTCCCGTGAGAAACTGCGTCAATACTGCCTAAACGTATCCCGACTGGCTGCCCCCGCCTCTGTATAAGACCCCCATCTACGATTGTTTTTTAAAATTATAAACATTATACAAATCATTGTATAGAAATTAACGTAATTTTGTGTAATTAATGTGTTTACAAGAAGCTTCATTATGGAAATTTTCGTTTATGTAAGTTTACTATAGTTAACAAAAACAGTTGAATGTCGAAGTTCTAGAAAATGCGTTTCGCGCCAAAATTGGTGGTACGCGGGACCAGAACTGCAGAGTTGCAAGCGGTCCAGCACAGACCGCTCTCCCGTTAAGACCTATCACAGTCGCGCTCTTATAATAGCCTGTCGGGCAGTTCACACTTTACACTATTAACTACTGTAATTAGGGTTAAAGTGTACGAAGATCATTGACATTATTACATATGTCGCTTGTTGTTTCACGATATATAAATAAATGTTATGAAACAACTGGCATCCCTTCTTATTTGAAAAGTAGCCACAGTTTTAAAATTTCCACAGCACTTCACTTCGAGATTCGAGGTACAACGATCAACGACCTGTGTGCAGCTTCTACGTGGGGACAACAACGGGGAAGAAGAAGCCAGATTAGTGAACAGAAACTTTAACTGCACGCACTGACGATGCATGTAGTTCTACGGCCGTCACGTGCTACGTAATTAAATCTTGCGACATTGGCACGAGTGCAGCAGTTACCCCCGCGATGGAAAGTCTTAGAGAGACAGATAAGCCGGGCACAGTGGCCGAGCGGTCTGCGGCGCGCCAGTCACATTCTGCACGGCCGTTACGGTCGGGTATTCGAATCCCCCCTCGGGCATGGATGTTTGTGTCGTCTTTAGTATAAGAAAGTTCATAAGTAGTTTGTAAGTTTAGGGACTAATGACCCCGTAGTTAAGTCCCATTAGCTTAACATACATTTTAAAGACAGATAATTTACAAAAGCTTTCCAATTACTGTTATCAAACTGTCTATCCACGTAATATCTACGGTCTCGCCGTACTTGTTTCATGATCGAGAGTTATTCTAATCGTGATTTTGTGTGTTCCCGATCGCTGGAGGTGAAATGTATCTCTTGTAAGGAGCGCTTAGTCGAGAAGAAGAAAGCAGGACGTTTGGCGACACGTTTGTGTGAAGACAGCGAGTGTAAGGGAAACGTGAAGTGTGAGAACAGCGAGCACGGCGGCTTGGATGTGCTGCTGGCAGACGACCACGGAGCACAGAAGGCAGTAGAGCTGCCTTCGGGCGCGTGAGGTGTCTCAAGCTTCCCCCACTCCATGAGCACCAGCGCCTGGGGATATCCCGTAAGCTTTCACGTGGAGCGGTAACCCGTCTACTGCGTTTCGTTGTCTGTTCGAGTTACAGTTTACAGGTACCACGTAAGTCTATGTGATGCAGATATCATCGTGCGTCATCATTTCCCAGGTTCAACATGTGTCAGTGTACGGCGTATGGATGTAACAACAGAAAAAAGAAGACAAACGGTTTAGAGGGAATAAAAATTACTTTTCACAGTTTTCCTCAAGATTCAGAACTGCGACAAAAATGGATTCGAGCAATAAGGAGGCATAACTGGACACCTACAAATCACAACCGTCTTTGCGGTGCCCATTTTAAAGAATATGATTTTGACAGAAGTTCTCCTTTTAGAACATATTTGAAGATAGATGTGGTTCCGTCAATATTTGCGGGACGTCCATCACGCAACCATCAACATCGAGTTGGAAACTAACAAGAGTTCTAAAGCGTGGTCTCGCCGATTTCGCCGCCAATACTTGCAAAAATTCCAAAAACTGATTTGGAAACAGCTACAGAAGAACTTGAATTAGCCCAACAAAACTAACTGAAACAAGGAAAAAAATTGAGAATTATAACACTTAAACAGGAGAGACTACAGTTAAAAGTGGCTAGTTTAGAAGATATTTTAAGCGAATTAAAACAGAAAAATGTTATTCAGATAGAGCACGGTGATTTTTTGAACAATATTTCAGAAACATCTTTCTGTCTTATGCAGAGAGAATCACAGAAGCATATCAACCCCAAATTGTAAGCACTGTATCATGAGCGCATACGAAATTTCGCCACGACGTTGCATTTTTGTCCCCTAAAGAATATAGCTTCGTTAGATACACTTGTCTTTCTCATCCCGAACAATTGATAAGTGGTATTGATCAATGAGTACCGAACCAGGTTTTAGCTCAGAAGTTTTCCAACTGCTCAAAGAAAAGTGCAAAAATCAACATGGCTTAGTGTGCAGTCTGATGTTCTATGCAATGGCCATTCGCCAATTAAGTCTGCTTACTGACGCGTCGTAAGTTGCGGCAGTTTATCAGGCAACTCATTGTTTATGACTAAACGTCCCCTGAACTACGAGTCAAACTGTGATATAATTTCTAAAGTACATTCAGTAGCATATGTGCATAATATCTGTAAAATAACTACAGAATTCGTTTAATAGAGTAGAATTCAATAATTGTAGCTTATTTCCGTAGTATTACTGCATGAGAAGCGGGAAACAAGCCATAAACATTTTCTCTCACCATTTTGTAGAGGTTGTCGGTGATAAAAACTTACGTGAATGTTTGAAATTGTGCGTAAAGTTTCTTACAAGTGAGCTCGTTCTCAAATATTGTATGAATAAAGTGTGGTTACCCACCCGTCACGGGCTAATATACTTTATCAACCCCGCCTTCACACCCTTGAAAGGTAGATGGATTTTACCCCCACGATGAATGTTGTCTGGTAGTAAGGAATATGGGTATCAAGTTTGACTGAAATCGGTTCAGTAGTTTACATCTACATATATACTCTACAAATCACATTCAAGTGCTTTAAAACCTTTCTCTACCGTTCCATTCTCTAATACCGCGTGGGAAGAAAGAACAGGTAAATCTTTCTGTTTTCTATCACATTTCTCTTATTTTATTGGGATGGACATATCTTCATATGTCGGTGGGTGCTAGCAAAATATTTTCACATTCAGAAGTACAAGTCGGTGAGTGAAATTTCACAAATAGATCTCGCCGCAACGAATAACGTCGTTCTTTTAATGACTTCCACTTCAAATCGTGCAACATTTCCGTGACGCTTTCCCTGTGTAACGCGATAAAACAAGAGCAGCTGCCCTTTTCTGAACCTTCTTAATATCTTCCGTCAGTCTCACCTGGCGAGGGTCCGACGCTGGGCAACAGTACTTCAGGAGAGCCGGCCGCGGTGGCCGAGGGGACTGCGGCGCTTCAGTCACGGTCTGCACGGCCACTACGGTCGACGGTTCGAATCCCCCCTCGGGCATGGACATTTGCGCCGTCCTTAGTTGTAGCTAGTTCACAAGTAGTTTGTAAGTTTAGGGACTGATGACCCAGTAGTTAAGTCCCATAAGCTCTACAAACATTTGAACATTTGAACTTCAGGAGAGGACGCACAAGTGTGATGTTGGCAGTCTCTTTGGTGGAACTGTTGCATCTTCGAAGCGTTCTGCCAATGAAATGTAACCTTTGGTTCGACGTCCCCACAATATTTTCTATGTGTTGTTTCCAGTGTAAATTGTTCGTAATTGTGACTCATAAGCATTTGGTAGAATTTACGACCTTAAGGTTTGACTGGTTCATCGTGTAACTGAAGTTCAGCCGATTTCGTTTAGTGGTCATGTGTATTACTTCACACTTTTCATTATTTAGTGTTAATTGCCAATTTTAGCACGATGTAGAAATTTTGTCTAAATTGCTCTGCAGTTACTTTTGATCCTCTGTTGACATCACTAACCGATAAACGACAGCATTATCCACGAACAGTCTAAAGGAGCTATTCAGATTGTCTCCTAAATCGTTTATAAACACGAGGAAGAGTAGGGAACCTACAACGATTCCTTGAGGAGGAAATGTGCAAAATACACAAACAGAAAATTACGTCCTCTTTTGTAATATGTACCGATTTGTCGACACATTTATGTAATTAACTTGTCAACTAACTAACAGAAAGCAAATTTGTTAGAAAGGCGAGTAAACAAGTAGAAATAGAACAAAACCGAGATCGGTGCTGCACTAGACGCGGTTGGTATTAATAGTAGTATTGTAGAGCTTATGGGACTTAAGTAGGGGGTCGTCAGTCACTAAACTTCCACACTACTTATGAACTACCTTATACTAAAGACGGCAAAAACACTCTTGCCCGAGGGGGGTTCGAACCCCCGACGGCGAATTGCCGCGCGCACCGCAACACGGCGCTCCAATACGCACGGCTAATCCGCCGCGGCGGGTTGGTATTAGCAAATGTTACTCTGTGGTGTGCGCCTTGGTTGCACAGTGGTAGAGTGCCAGACTATGAATCCAAAAGTCGCGGGTTCGATCCCCGCCAGGTCCTAGGATTTTTATCTGTCACTTTCCACTTCTTTCACCTCTGGCAATATTGCTCATGTGAAAAATACCGAGTAGCACCGTGGTTCGGAACCCACGTTAAACTGTAGGTCTCCCTATAAGTGGCTGGGTAAGTCTGTTCGAAGGTCGGAGGAAGGCAACGGCATACCACCTCCAAACAGGACCATGCCTAGTAAAGCACTGTGGTGTTCAAACCAATCTTCGGACTGCTTTTTACTCTGTGGTATTAGCACAGACAAATATATGTTACTCTGTGGTATTAGGTGGCGGCTGAGCACACGGCTGTCTGTCCCCCGTCACAGAAAAGGCAGCTCAGCTACCTTGTGTGGTGTGTGGAGAGGACGCGTGGGCGCCACCGCGCTGTGCTGAGCCACGGGGGCGGGGGTGGGGGGTGCTGGCAGAGGCAGGCAGCAGGCAGGCAGCAGGAGGCAGGCAGCAGGCGGCAGCGACACGGCGCGGCTAATGGCGGTATCTGGCCGCGCCATCTGCCGGCCTTCTGCGCTCGTGAGGGCGCGCACGACCGCCGCCGCTCCGGGCCTCCACTCTCTCTCTCCTGCTATCACCACGCCAACCACACACTTTACGCCCACGGCGGGGGGACACCTGCTGATCACTCGCCGATCTTCCCACAAACGCTGTTCCCACATTACCGACACTCACTTTGAGGACTGGAAAGACTACACAGTCTAATACACTGCTCAAAACAATTACGAGATGTGCCGGCAACGGCACACTGCGATCTTTGGGGCTGACTGTGTCATTTCGTATGACTTTTGCCTTGCGCGGTGGTGGCGCCATCGGGCGGAGCGAGGGTTTTGGACGACGACGGGTGGGCAGTCGGTGTTAGGCGTGCGCGGGAGTGATGTGTGTCTGTGTCTTAGCGAACTGTCATTTCGTTTGGACGCCTGATGCCGGGTCGGATTATAGGGCACGGTAAGATACGCCTACGTATGGACAGTATGAGAAATTAACAGCCAATGTCCTAGATGGAGATCGTTCGACAGCTGCTGTCTAGACAGTTGCGCTCACCACTATACCACCGGGAACACAGCGATCACCACACCTACACAGAATTACTCAAGTACGCCTCTTGCCAGATACAAATGCTCAACTTTACCCTGCCGACTAGTACTCCGTCATCGGCATATTGTGTAAGTTATGTATAGGCCTACAGGGGCCGGCCGCGGTGGCCGAGTGGACTGAGGGGATCCAGTCACGATCTGCACGGCCACTACGGTCGGGGGTTCGAATCCGCTCTCGGGCATGGATGTTTGTGCCGTCGTTAGGATTAGCTAGTTCATAAAGTAGTTTGTAAGTTTAGGGACTAATGACCCCGTAGTTAAGTCCCATAAGCTCTACAAACATTTTTTTTTGCCTTCAGGGAGAATCACCTAAAAGTTGCACTGGAAATATTTCGGAAACGGAAAGTGCGATTAAAGTGTGGTTTTCACAGAATGGATACAATCTGATATTACAATCTGTTTGTTGGCTAAAAATACGAGCCCCTGACTATCAATCCATTCTGTGAAATCGCACATCAATCGCAGTTTCCGTTTCCGCAATATTTGCGGTGCAAGTGTTAGGTGATTCACCCTGCATATTTGGCGCCTGTTCTTTCGGAGATGGGAGACTGACTGCGGACGAAATTATTCGGAAAAGATTCCGGCCACCTCTGGTATAAACTTCCTGATCTATTACATACGCCACATAAAATTTTTATCTTCTTGCTATGGCAGTCTTATTGTCGTTAAATAATCCCGTGAATTTCTGACGGCTTAATTTCAGTCTACAAAGTGTTGGAGAGTGATTCAGTAACCAGCATTCACGGCGATGCTTACTATAACTCCTGACTCTTGACTGCAGTCATAAAACTGCTTTTAAATGACTAAACCGCTAACCTAAACAGATCGAACTGCACAACACCACCTAGACACAAGGCCTCACATCAGCCCATGCTACGTCACACTGATCAGGCTGCGGCCGCCAGCTGAATGGCTGGGCAATGGGACACGCCCAATGCCTCGTAGTGGCCAGCCAGTAAGGTGGCGGCCGCGGCCTGGTCAATGTGACGTAGCATGGGCTGTTGTGAGGCCTTGTCTCTAGGTGATGAACTGCGACGCAAAGAATACCGCGCTCTCGGGTGTGGTTCCTCTAGGGCAGGGGTGATCAACCGATCGATCGCGATTTGCCAGTCGATCGCCATGGCTTTATGAATCGATCTTTCAACGCGTATGTCTGAAATGAGGTGTTCTGCAAAATACCATTTTGATGACAATGAGTGTTTCGCGCGGTATTTGTTGGCGGTAAATCTCACAACGTCGACTTCGCTTCGTTGGTCTCCTTGTGCATTTCACCGCCTTAACGTTCGCGCCAAGCAACAGCCCTTCCTGTTTCAGAATACAGATTCACCGCCAGCCGACGCCGACGCAAGCTGGCGCACAGCACTACACACGCGAGTTCACTGTGTGTCTGCAGTGCAGCAGCAGTCTCAGCCGCCGCTGCCAGCCGCTTTTGTCTGTGGTTCGTCCAGTGCCGCTGAACCCCCTGACATCTTCTGTGCCGTGTGCCGCGACGGCAAGTTGCTTTCGGTCTGGCCTTTACACTTCTCAAGATAACGTGTTTGTGAAAAATGAATGCAACTAAACACTTCCATAGCGAGTAGGAAGAACAATTTTTTTGTTACAATGCTTAAAGAAAAGTGTATATGTTGATATGCAACGCTTCTTTATCCATACCTAACGAGGGCAATATTGAAAGCCATTTTAGAACAGTTCATAAAGACTACGAATCAAAAGCAGCTGCTGATAGTTTGTTGAGGAGGATGAAAATTTCTAATCTTAAAAGTAAATTAAAATCAAAACATCAGAAGAGTCTTTCATCATACATAGCATCATTTCAAGCCGGCCGCAGTGGCCGAGGAGACTGAGGCGCTTCAGTCACGGTCTGCACGGCTACTACGGTCGGGGGTTCGAATCCCCCCTCGGGCATGGATATTTGTGCCGTCTTTAGTATAAGGTAGTTCATAAGTAGTTTGTACGTTTAGGGACTGATGACCCCGTAGTTAAGTCCCATAAGCTTAACAAATATTTGAACATCATTTCAAACATCTGAAGTACTGAGGAAACATCCAAAACGGTTTGAGGATGGCACAGTTGTTAAGGAGTGCTTTCTGGAAGCTAGTGAGTCTTCGTTTTCCACCTTCAAAAACTAATCAGAGATAATATCAGTCGTCAGAGAGGTGACTCTCTCACGACCAATCGTAACAAGAAAAGTGCAATTAATGGCAGAAAATATATAAAATATTTAATTTTTTAGGATGTTCATAAACTAACCACTCTCCTGGTAACGCGTGATGCTGAAAATATGTTGATATTGCTGGGGTTAAGTTAGTAGATCTCTGTATGGATTTAACATCTCATACTTGATCTCGAGCCTAAAAACTTTGAGCACACCTGCTTTTGGGGGAAACTGTCCATTGCAATTTAGTCGAGCTGATATCTGTGAGTTTATGGAAGTAATACGGGCGTGCACTCGTGGTATGCTTATAACAATAATAATAATTACTATTATTATTTTCTGGGATAAGGTGCAAGAAACAAACTGAATTGGTCGCTATTCGCCGGTTACGACCAAGGTTTTCGGGAGGTTTTCCCTGGTTGTAAGCCGTATGCCGGAACTGGTAAGCCTCTCCCACTTATTTCCAGTTGGGGTCCCCCCTTGCCGCACTATCGGCTTGGGAGCCTATCCCGCCTATCCGTTGTATCCGTGGCGGGGCCCGAGCGCGCCGCGGCGGTGCCTTTGACGTCCGCTCATCGCGGCATCGCGGCTATTCGCCGCACATCTGGCCGCCGAGCCGGTACACCGCAGGGCAGGGCAGCGCCGCTTCCTGCTGCAGGCACCCTTTGCCCTCGATCCAAGATGCGAACGCGACCAAAGAAAGTGGCTAAATATGAGAAGAAAACCACAGGTTTTCATATTGAAGGCAAACGTTAATGCTCTGGTTTAAAAGAGATCTAGGGCTTAAGACGCTCTAGCGACTGCTAATTTATAATTATCAACTTATTTACTAGCCTATTTACTGCGTGTGTTCATATGTTTGTTAAGCTTATGGGACTTAACTACGGGGTCATCAGTCCCTAAACTTACAAACTACTTATGAACTACCTTATACTAAAGACGGCACAAATATCCATGCCCGAGGGGGGATGCGAACCCCCGACAGTAGTGGCCGTGCAGACCGTGACTGAAGCGCCTCAGTCTCCTCGGCCACCGCGGCCGGCACTGCGTGTGTAGTTAGAAAAAAATGTTCAAATGTTCGTAGAGCTTATGGGACTTAACTACGGGGTTATCAGTACCTAAACTTACAATAATATATTTTTGCAAACATTTTAGTTTCACTATGTTTGGGTCAACAGCAATCTTATTTAAATTTATGAATAAAGAACAGTCTAGAATGCAATAATTTATTTCATTCGAGTAGTTTGTCTTATTTAGACCATCTTCAGGAATTTTGACTCCATCGATGTTGTGGAGCTGGCAGGTAGCTGGGAGCCTTCTAGTGCGACGTGACTGGCGCGCCGCAGACCGCTCGGCCGCCACGGCCGGCGTGTATTAAAGGTAGGTCAAAAAGTATTTATCTTCAAAATTAAAAATTATCAATAATTTACAGTTTTATTTATTTTGGAAAAATGCATTCTGAAAATTGGTTGGATATTCTCAGGGGATCGGCTTACAGTAACAATTTTAGGTATATTACCTTCGTAAACAGTTGTACTTCAACGATATGCAATAAGTTTTTCACATTTTATTAAATAGAAGTATTAAAACAATACTATCTCAGTTTCTGTATTATGGACATAATTTTAAGGAAGGTTATTAATAAAAAATTTTCACGAATTTAAATAACAGTAATTTTTTTCTACAACTATTTGAATCCGAGAAAATTCTCCCTTTACAAAATTTGTAGTTGGCGCAATTAATCGTTTACAGCTGTATTTCCAAACACCTAACCGCCTCTTCACCAAGCCATAAGACTACTATTTGGGAGATCTCAAAACGAACGAACGGATTTCTGTTTCTGTTGCTACTAATTTTTTTACAAAATATGATGTACTGTGTTATATCTTATTGAATGAATATGTAATGTATATTTTGGAATGGAACATAGTCTACCATTACATGATTTCCGCCAGAGAAATACATTTTGCACAACGAGTGTTAATCATTTCAGGTAAGACACAAGGGAATTATACTCGTCAAGGAATATCTCACTGTTTGGTGAATTTATAGAGAAGTACACAGGTTTTATGTCCGAATTTATAATAATTACTTATTGCAACTTGCGCAGTTAGATATCAAGTGATTTATAAAAATGGTCTTCACGCTTCGCGTTATTCATCGTTAACAGTGAATTTATTATACCACAACCCGTACGTTCTATTCAGAGTAGGATTAATTTTAACATCGAATTACGTAATTCTAATGTAAAATACATTCACTGTGTTTTATATTATTAAATCGGTAGCGTTCAGACGTGCTCTGGGTTGGTTACTATATGGTGAAACTACTTCCTACAGTGAAGGCGACTCCCCGAGCAAGACTTCGCGACCGCCCCCCCTCCACTACCGGGTGCTGCCACCCACAGGTTAAAAAACACTGGTTTACAGCAATGAGCTCGAAGGAAATTGACATTACATACTGTCATTTCAAGGAAAAAACTAGGATTTGTTTTACTGTTTTGGTGTAGTCACTAAACGAGTAATAAATAGAAGCCTGCCAAGGCGTATAGACTGATACGCAAACGCGCAAGCGCGTTTGTCGGCATCTGCCGCGGCCAGCGGGCCACAGGCATCCCACGCGCGCTCGTTCACACTCTGCTTCACTGCAGTTTACAATTAAAATTAGGCAATTGTCATGAACTAAACAAATCATTTAAGGAGCCGTACTATTAAATATTTGGTACGCGCCGTCGTTTATAATCAGTTTTCGGACTGACCGCGGGTGGTTGCCCCCACTCGGCCGACCGCATATATTTTCAGGGCAAATCAAACGAAGTGCTGCTACTCCGTAGAGAGTCGCAGTAAACCACGGAGTTTTTATAACAACTACTCGTATAAATCTATAAGTTTTTTCAATATATTTCGGTTTAGTCCTATAAATATGCACATTGCTTCCGTAATCAATCAATTTCCTCCAACAGTGTTAAAATTTGCTGTATCTTCGGCCCACAGTGTCACAGATATCGTAGATAGATATAACTTTAATTGATTGGTCGAAAACAATGTAAGATTTTTATTTATTTATTTAAACATTAGATATCTTTCGGCGTAAGTGCCGTCGTGGGGTGTCTTTCTGCAAAAATATTTTCTGTTATCAGTATGCAGCCAAGTGCTACATAAATAAAATTTACAAATTTCGATTACATAGTGCAGTACATACAATTAGCGACGCAAATAATTTATTAAACTATCAAACCGATTTTAAATACAAAAATTAAATTGATAACAGTATTGATACTTTAACGCTGAACAAAGGATAACACCAAGGACGTTAAAATAAAGGGAGATAAGGTTATCTATGGCGAGCACCTGCGTCAGTAGAAGCAACACCGCATAGAAGACAAGGTCTGCCACCTGGCCGTGTCTACGTCACACCTGCCAGTTAACTGGCTGGCGGCTGGGGCACGCCCACCGCCTCGTAGATGCCCGCCAGTCAGCTTGCGTTCGCGGCCTCTCGATATGACGTCTACACGACCAGTTGTGAGGCCTTGTCTTCTAGGCGATGTTGGCTGAAGCCTATTCGCCACCTTGGAGAGTCATGGAATGTATGTTTCCATTAAAACTATGCGTTAAGTCGACCCTCTTACTGTTAATGCATTGAATTGATAGTACGAAGCATGTACTTTCAAACAATATACTTTCTTCAATAAATACTCACCGTAACATATTTTGAAAACTTAATTTTTAATGCTAATTTTCAATTTATTAACACGTTGTGCATCACGGCAATACCGCCGGACGTTTTATTCCTGTTTTTAAGTGACGTAAAAAATCAGTTCTAAGTACGTAAACTTCTCAAAGAGCAATATGGACGAGCAAGATTCATTTATTCGGCATAAGGGCGTCTCCCTGTATTTTAACCTCCTTGGATAATACAGTTGACCACTGATCAGAGATCGTACTATAATGCTAAAGTCAACCAAAGACTAAATAACGAACACCATGTCAAACAAAAGTATATCGTCTTCATATCCTCCTAAGATCTCTAACTTTATCCATACTCCCTACATAATACCATATACAGAAATAATATATAAAATTATTCCATCTCTGTTTACATCTATATATCCTCAAATCAATCCTCAATCAATTAAAATTAGACAACATAGGGGGCAAAGAAGTGGGAAGGGGCATGGACGAGCTCCAAATCAGGCAAAAAGATATCGAGAAAAGACTACCACTCAGACAAAAATGAAAGGATGCCAAATGTTTCCAGTAAAAACCGATGAAGAAGACTGGAGCCAAGTGGTCCGAAGAAAAATGATGAGAAATATGGAGAAAATAAAGGAGAAACAGTTGAAATAGTCTTAATCCATAGTGACTTATACGTAAAAGAAGAATACAGTGCTTTGCACCAACCAATTACAATTAAGTGTTAAAACTGTTTCTTCAGCGTCTCTCTTCCAAGTCCCATGTGATACGCGACAAAACCAAAGAGTCTCTCAGACAGATATTTCAGTAGTAACCCAACCACATTAGATTAGATTAGTACTTGTTCCACAGATCATGAATACGACACTTCGGAATGATGTGGTATGTGTCAGGCTAATGAAAGGTGTTTTTACAAATTATTACTTTGTACTAAATATTACATGCCACAAAATTTTTATTATTATTTTTTTTAAATTTATCTTTCAGATTTACTAATTTCTATCTAAAAATTCATCTATAGTGTAGAAGGAGTTGCCATTCAGAAATTCTTTTAATTTATTTTTAAATGCTAGTTGGCTATCTGTCAGGCTTTTGATGCTGTTTGGTAGGTGACCAAACACTTTTGTGACAACATAATTCACCCCTTTCTGTACCAAAGCTAGATTTAACCTTCAATAGAGAAGATCCTTCTTTCTACTAGTGTTGTAGTTATGTACACTGCTATTGCTTTTGAATTCGGTGGGATTGGTAATAACAAATTTCACAAGAGAATATATAAACTGTGAAGCTACTGTGAAGATCGCTAGCTCTATAAATAAGCGTCTGCAGGATGATCCTGGATGGGCTTCAGCAATTATTCTGATTGCACGCTTTTGTGCAATGAATAATTTTTTACTCAATGATGAATTACCCCAGAAAATGATGCCATACGAAAGCATTTATGTTGTGCATCGAACAGGTGCCCATGAAAATGCGATCAAATATGCAGTATATCGGGATATCAAGGAAAAAAAACTACAGTTCACCAAAGTGAACTAAGATGAACTGTTGCTCATTTCACGGAATATTTCAATTGAACTACTTCGGTCCCGACGGAATATACGTGCGCACTGTGGCGCCGTGCTGCGGCGCGCGCAGCCGTTCGCCTTCGGATGTACGACGGGTGTATGTGTTGCCTTTAGGTTAGTTTACTTAAAGTAATTTGTCAGCTAGGGACTAATAACCAAGCTTTACAGACATTTGAACATTTTTGATCGTGTTTGGACCTATTTTTCACTCTGTAGCTATAACTACACATCGCAAACGAATAGTGGTTGTATGAGGTAGTAGGTATCAGTCTCCCATTGTGCACTATGGCGGTAGAGGGTTGATAACGATAAGGGCTGGAAGACATGGCAGTTGAAAGTTATCGAATTATATAAAATTGTACGTGTGGGTGTGAACATTTTGCTCTTTAGCTAAAACTACGTAATGGAGACGAACGATCTCTTTGTGTTGTTGTAGTAGTACAAACTGTCCCGATGTACACCATAGAACTTTCGTGTCGATTGTAGATATCGTGGTTAAAAGTCATCAGATTATATAAAATTTGGACTGAAGACCAGCGATGGGTTTTGACACTATAATAGCAAAGAGGTTATGTGCAGCGAAACATGTTGTACATTCTTCAGTTGTTTTTCTAAAACAAGCGTACGAAAAAAAAGAGTGCATATATCAGTTCGAAAAGTAAAACTACCAAGAAAGATTCCAAAGCGTAAGAAAGAAATTTCACGTTCTCGATCTGTTTCTAAAAGACAGAAAACTGCACTGAAAAGTGAATCGACAGACGATAGATACTTGAAATTTGTAGACGTTGTTTACCTTACCTTGTAGGCATAAGCGATTTTTCGATATCCCCATCCCTAATGGGGTAAAATAGGGGCTGAACGGTTTTTTGAAAATACGATGCTGTTAAGGCAATTTTGAAGCAAGAAATACAAAACTTCGGATTCAGATTTTTTATTGGTGTTTTAGAAACAAGTGTTTTGATATTTTTGGAAATTCAACCATGAAGAAGGTGAAATAATTGAAAATCTTTTACGGGTGCTACTAAGACTGTTTTGATGCTAGAAATGCAAAAGTTTGGAAGCATAGTTAGAATTTCAAAGAAGTGTGTTTCTACATCTACATCTACATGGGATAGTCTGCAAATCACATTCAAGTGCCTGGCAGAGGGTTCATCGAGCCACCTTTATACTATTCATCTCCCATTCCACTCTTGAATAGCGCGCGGGAAGAAAGAACATCTGAATCTCTCCGTTCGAGCTCTGATTTCTCGTATTTTATTCTGATGATCATTTCTACGTATGAAGGTGGGAGTCAACAATATATTTTCGCATTCGGAGGAGAATGGTGATGATAGGAGTTTCGTAAATAGACCACGCCGCAGGGATAACCACCGTTGTTGTAATGATTCCCATCCGAGGTCTAGTATCATTTCCGTAACGCTGTCTCCCCTGTATCGTGACAGTACAAAACGAGTAATTCCTAGGAATTTTGTGGAGTTTACGGCCTTCACTTTTGATTGATTTATCTTGTAAGCAAAGTTGCACATTCTTCAGTTGTTTTTCTAAAACAAGCGTACGAATAAAGAAAAAAAAGTGCATATATCAGTTTGAAAAGTAAAACTACCAAGAAAGATTCCAAAGCGTAAGAAAGAAATTTCACGTTCTTGATCTGTTTCTGAAAGGCAGAAAACGACACTGAAAAGTGAATCGACAGACGATAGAAACTTGAAATTTGTAGACGTTTATCTTACACTATAGGCATCAGCAATTTTTCAATATTCCCATCCCTAAGGGAGTGAAATAGGGGATTAACGGTTTTTCTAAAAAAAAAAAAAAAAAAAAAAAAAAAAAAAAAAAAAAAGATAATTCAGGCAATTTTGAAGCAAGATATACAGAACTTTGGGTTTAGATTTTTGGTTGGAATTTTAAGAACACGTTTCGATATTTTGAAAATTAAAATATTAAGCGGGTGAAGTAAGTGAAAATCTTTTGCGGGTGCTACTAAGACTATTCTGATGCTAGAAATGCGAAAATTTGGAAGCATTGTTAGAATTTTGCTCTGATTGTTCTGATTGTTGTCAGCACGATATTTAAGTACCTAGGAAGCAGGTTGCTAGCCTTACTTTCCCAGGGCCCCACTGGGTTTTACCCTTAACGGTTGAGGAACTAACCGGTGGATTTGGTAGTCTTTGCCGTCTGAGCACAAAGGTGGCCACGATCAGAATATGTCAGAGATGCCCAAAGTTATTCCAAAGTAACTGGTATCCCAACTGTTAGGACCACTTACTTGGCCACTCATACGTTGCCCGTGGTTCATGAACTAGGACATGACAACAGGAACCCACACCATGAACCACCATTGCTAGAATTAAAAACGTGTGTTGGGATGTTTCGAATTCTGCCTTAAGTGGTGGAATAGGGGATGGCGAATTGTATCAAAATACTTGATTAGGAAAGCATTTTTAATGCTAATTCTATGAAAATTTATATCTCGACGTAGAAACAACCAATGCAGACTATCCAGTCTAGGCGTGCGTAGCAGCTTGAATTAAGCTAGTCCACACATAAAACATCGCACACAGACACGTGATGTAGGATGCTGTTGGAGCAGTGTTACAGCAGGGTCAGGAAGGTAGAGACGAGTGGCTGGGTGGGGGGGGGGGGGAGGTGGTCAGGCAGACACAATCGTCCGCATTTCGCGTTTGTTAGTCAGCGGCGGCGGAGGCGCGCGAGACAGCACAGGACAGGACAGGGCAGGAGCCAAACGCCGTAAAAAAGGCGAGCGGCGCGGGGGCGGCAAGGGGGCGGGCGGGGGCGAGATAGCGCCGCCCCCAGGGACTGCCGGCCGGCCGCGCAGGTCCGGCGGCGGCGTCCACCGGCGTCGCGACGGAAGGAGATGGATGGGCGGCAGGCGTCGCTCCCGCGGGCGCGCATCTAATCTGCGCGCGCATTTAGCGCTGCGGCGGCGGCGGCGGCCGGCGCGGGGCTTATGCAAATTACTCTTCCCCGATTTTTACACGGCCGCCCGCGCGCGCGAGCCCGCCACCCCGCCGATAAAAATATACAAATTACATTATAGACGTCAACTGCTTTCGGTTTGTTTTGCGGCTCCGATAAACGCGACGCTGTGTGTACACGCCGCGCCGGCGCTGCCTGCCAGCCCTTATCTTGGCGCGGCAGGTTTCGATTGCGGTCCGTCCGCGTTTTTTGTGTCCCCTGAAAGGACGGGCAGATACGCGCAGGGGGCAGGCGCGCCGACGCAAAAAATAATAACAAATTAGCTGTTTGTACGGACGGCCAAACACGGCGCCACGCCGCGCAGATAGCCGCCGCGCGCGCTGCCGCCTGCCTGCCTTAACACTGCGACACCGCAGTCCGCTGCAGGCTGTCAGGCGTTTTTACGTTTGCGCCAATGACGTGCGGTAAAACCTTCACAGATACAAAATAGTACTACACCGATGAGGTTTACACCTTTTCCAATTCTTTTTGATAGTTAAACTTATGTTAGACGTTTATTTGTTATAAATGACTGTGTGAACCTACTGTCAACAATAATGACTTCTATCAAATAGCTGTGACGGAGTGGCCGAGCGCATTTAGGTCCTATGCTCTGATGCGCGAGGCTGTTCCCCATCAGACCGGCCGCGTTGGCCGACGGGACTGAGGCGCTCCAGTCACGGTCTGCACGGCCACTACGGTCGGGGGTTCGAATCCCCCGTCGGGCATGGATATTTGTGCCGTCCTAGTTCGTAAGTAGTTCATAAGTAGTTAGTAAGTTTAGGGACTGATGACCCTGTAGTTAAGTCCCATAAGCTATACAAACATTTGAACATTGGGCTACTGGAGCTCTCGGCCTTTACAATGCTCCCCCTCCGTCTGGAAGACGGTGTGGAGCACATGACTTGTGCAATGCCCATCCACAGGCGACAACACTCAGCAGTTACACAAACTCTACGCCAACTACCTTACGGTGGCGCTTATTCATGGCCGCCAACATGACTTAACACATTGAAATTGCGAATCTGTCACTGAATGGAATAAATGTGAAGTATACAAACGTATTCCTTTGGTCTTCTTTTTCTTCAGTGCATGTTGCAGGAATTAGATTCCATTTTCCTTTCAGACCCATAGGAATATGTCGCTTTGTGTTCTCTTCTACTTCTTACGTGCAGACTATTACAAACCAGGTGAAACCCCCCCTCCCTTGGGGTTCGGAAGTAACCTTTCTTCCGGTACAACCTTCTTCCCAACCCATTTCCATCGATAACTTACTGCGTTATGTGCTTTCTGGGTCACTGGTTCACGTCCGTTTTCTAAAAGTAAACATTTTACCGTAGTGTTCAATCTGTCACACTGGGGTATTAAAGACTACTTTGTACGTACAATATTTCCCAAAAATTACGGGTGCAGGGTGTTGTAAAGACTAGTAATTGATAAGTTTTCAAAAAATTATGTGAGTCTCAATAAGCAAATGTACACGGTGTGCTAACAGCACACCACAGTAATACATGATAAAGAAAATTTAAACTGGAGAGAAATTCCGCTTTATGTAAGATACTTTTTGTGTCTTTTTATCACCAAAACATGTTTCTAAAGTTATTATGCCATTTTCCGAGGGGTTTTACCTTACATTTCTGATAATTATTGTAATACATTTACAGAAATTACAGGCACTGTTAGTGCTGAAACAGGTTTTGATGACAAAAAAACACAGAAAGTGTCTTGCATAAGGCAGGATTCCTCTTCAGATTATCTTAGCAAGCAGGAAAATGAGAACAACTGGCACATACACAAAAACCAGTTTACTGCTTGCACAACTGTGAGAGAGTAGATCCATTAATACATCAGAAAGCAGGCCGACTGCGCTCGAATGTTCCATTTGTTGCTTGCCCTCGTGTTCACAGAACTGTAGGTATCATAGTTTCCGGTAGTCACGTTATCTGAGTCGGAGTGCTATTTAATGACAATCACGAGATTATTTGACGACGGAGCTTCCGAAACAGAGACTGTGGAGTTTCCGTATGAAACTTGGCCTTCCAAAATTATAGATTATGAAAGAAAAGTCAATGCATATGATAAACTTCCATGGAGTGACAGTAAAAAAAAAAAAAAAAAAAAAAAAAAAAAAAAAAAAAAAAAAAAAAAAAAAAAAAAAAAAAAAAAAAATTACGCTGCGCTGTTTATAATCAGTACGGAAGTTAACTAATGTTAACTAAAGTTAACTAAATATTCCTTTGGTTAGCTGGAACAGAACAAGAAAATAAATGTTGGCGCACGACACTGCTGAGCTGTGGCGTTCCTACTGTCAAGGTCAAATATTTGCGTCAATCTTTGTCTGGTTGAAGCAAACCAAGTGGAAAAACCTATGGCAGAAGACCACATGACATAACGTATCATGCCGTTTGCGGTGCGTTCACTGTGGCGCCTGTAGTGGGAGCGAGTAAACAGCCCCACTGCCCGAGTCGCTGCCCACAGCAGTGAGAGAATTAACGAGCGTGACCGATGCAGTGTTTATTCGGTAGTTATGTAGACGTTTTGACTTCAAACACGATTAGAATGTATCCAATTAAATCTGTGAAAGTTATAAAGTTTCTGCGCGGAAAAGGAAATGGAATTTAGGGACTGGACTATGAAGATTTAGGAGAGTGGAGGATGAGCCGTTTGGATGCATGTTATATGACATATACCTGGCGTCATATAAGAAGACGCTTCCGCGCATAGAGGCGGTGCGATAGGGGAAGCGAGGAGGGGAGGAGCTACGGCCGAGCGCCAACAGTGGAGCCTGCGGGAGAAACATTGCGTAACTCGCAGCCAGTCACGCGCCTGCAGAATGAACATTATTGGCTGTCATTGCGGTAATGGTCATGGATCACGATGCAGAGGATACCGTGCTCACGGGTGCGGTTCCTCTAGGGGAAAGCCTGTCCACTGTTGGTCGAGCTGATCTCTACGAGTTTACGAGAGGAACTCGGGCGTCCGTTCCTTGATTGTCGTGAGTGCACGCGTGCTCTCCCGATAATCCATTTGTAGTTTGGGGCAATGTCCCAGAGATAAATTAAATTGGTCCCAATCCCCCGGTTCCGACCAAGGTTTTCGGGAGGTTTTCCTTGGTTGTAAGGCGTTTGCCGGAACTGTATGCCCCTCCCACTTATTCCCAATTGGGATCCCTCTTTGCCCCACTATCAGCTTGTCTGATAATTGGCTGAATAGAACCGCGACCCTTTATGGGCCGGATCTCAAACAGCCAGCCCCACTCTTCGGAGTGGAGAATGAAGACAATAAGGTTTTTTTTTTTTTTTTTTTTTTTTTCGGTAATGGAGGTTGATGCGCGGAACGGCTGAAAATAGGGCCACTTCGTAGGTGACGCCGACTATAGAGCAAAAATACTATGGAAAATTTAACGGAAGTACCTACTGATACATGGGAGCGGGATCGTGATTATAGCCTGACGGCGGAGAAGAAGCTACACGCTGGTATAGGAGTGCCATCAGTTGTGTAACGGTCTCTCCACGAAATGAAGGAACTCCTCACTGCCCGTTGTGTACGTTCGACGTCTCTTTCCGCGCAGCACCTTAATAACGTTCACAGGATTAATTGGCTTCCGCCTACTCGTGTTTGATGCCAGTACATGCACTTCACTACCAAACACTACGTCGGCCATGCTCGTAACGTCTGTATAGCTACGAACAGTGGTGCAGGGTGAGATGTTGATAACGGCCGCATACATATTTTTACAGATTGATGGCGTTGATTGCTTTTAAAACAGGTACTACTTTATTCCTTGAACATGTTTCCAGTCGGTTTTATAAACTATTTAAACTAGCTTCCACTAACGACAATACACACACCCATTCCCGAGAGAGGACTCGAACCTCTGGCGGGAACGGCCGCAAAGTCCGTAGCATGACGCCTTAGACCATGCGGTCATTTTGTGCTGCCCGCATCAGCATCGAGACATAAGTAGCCGAAGAGGCGTGACCTAAAAAATATTTGCAGTAGCCAGACGGGGGACATCCGGCAGCAAAATCATCATCAGCAATGTTCAAATGTTTGTAAATCTATCGGACCAAATTGCGTGGTCATCAGTCGTAGCTTACAAACTACTTAAACCTAGGTAAACTAACCTAAGGACAAATACACACACATGCCCCAGGGAGGACTCGAACCTCCACGGCGAGCAACCGCGCGCTCCGCAGCGAGACGCTTTAGACCGCTCGGCTACTCCACAACGGCATGATGAGGACCACACCGCTGCACAGTCATTCTCGATGTTCAAATGTTCAAATTGTTTGTATAGCTTATGGGACTTGACTACGGGGTCATCAGTCCCTCAACTTACAAACTACTTATGAACTAGCGAATACTAAGGATGGCACACATATCCATGCCCGAGGGGGGATTCGAACCCCCGACCGTAATGACCGTGCAACCCGTGACTGGAGCGCCTCAGTCCTCTCGGCCACCGCGGCCGGCAGTTATTCTTGGTGAAAGAGTCAGCGCGTAATTGTTCTCCAGACTCAGACTCTGACATCGAGCCATGATCGCCGCGTTTATGCGTGATTTTCTCAAACTGAGTGCTGAGATTCTACGGTACAAAATTTACAGTTCAGATTTTTGGCCGCGGCAATATTTTTTTCCTTTATTGATGGGGACAGGCTAGCAGGCTAGCAGCGGTCTCGGTGCCAGTCGTCAGCCAAATGACAGTATACAAGGTGTACAACTTTGCTTCAAATGTTCTAATGTCTGTAAATCTATCGGACCAAACTGCGTGGTCATCTGTCCGTAGCTTACAAACTACTTAAACCTAGGTAAACTAACCTTAGGAAGAACACACACACCCATGCCCCAGGAGGACTCCAACCTCCACGGCGAGCAACCGCGCGCTCCGCAGCGAGACGCCTTTAGACCGCTCGGCTACTCCACCGCGGCCATCATCAGCAGGTACCGTCCAAGTAGGCTTCTACCATTCAGGTACAGATGGTTGTGGCACGGGTTTCGCTTCCTGCCACCTTTATGTCGGGCTACTGCGTTTGGAGAGTACAAGACGTGCAATGCGCGGAACATTAGAGCGGCTTCATTCAGCAGCACGACGTGACGTCAGGGCTGGTCGGACATCTGAGGCCGTGCATCGGGTGGGGAGTTATTAATGAGGAGGGCGGATCTGCGGCGGGCATCTGGTGATAGCGCCGCGCCGCGCCCCTCCCGCTATCTCAGGGCGGGCGGCGTCCCTGGGGAGGCCTGCGGTCGCGTCGATTAATGGGGCCGATTGCGGACGCCTTCTGCGAAGCGCAGCGCGCGCTCTACTCCGCCCTGCCCTGCCGTGGCCTGGCCTGTCGCCTGCGCCGCCGCCTCTTCTTGCCGGCTCAGGCCGCCCGAGTGCGCCTCTTGAGACAGGGCAGGGGCTCCCTGGTATTTGGTATACTTTGCAACTGTGGGAGAAGCAAGGTTACCTAAGAGGCCCATGAGCTCGGCAGCAGAGGGTAAGAGGAGTCGAGGTAGACCAAGAAGAAGGTACTTAGATTCGGTGCAGAATGATTTTGAAGTAAAAGGCATAACATCAGACGCGGAATCAATGTTAGCATTGAATAGGGGATCATGGAGGAATTTCACCAGAGGTACTTTGCTCCAGACTGAACGCTGAAAGGCATAATCAGTCTCTAATGATGATAATGCAACTACTGCACCACACCAGGTAGAGTGTTCTACTGGTGGACTGTTCCGCAGAACAGTCCACTGCTTTTAATGTTTGAACCACAACATTAGAATTCTATGGTGTCATTGTCGGCCGATACATTAAGGCGCCCGCTGCCTGCGGTTCACACCTTGCCGGCTGCAAGGATATCGGCACAGGGCAGGGCGATACACCCTCCGCCACCCACACCCAGGCCGACACTGCAGACAGCGTCATCCATCTTACAGCGCGCGTTGCACCGCTGTCTTTTCCCTTCCTCTGCTACATTTACACGGGCAGTGCTGCAAATGTTTGTTAAGCTTAAGGGACCTAACTTTGAGGTCATCAGCCCCTAAACTCACAAACTACTTATGAACTACCTTACACTAAAGACGACACAAACATCCATGCCCGAGGGGGGTCATTCAAACCTCCGACGGGGAGCGACCTCAAGCATCGCAGGATGGCGCCTCAATGCGCTCGGCCACTCCGCCGCGGCGGCAGTACTGTTAAATGATTCAATTCACTCCTTACTAACTGGTAACAACGGGTGACAGTTCAAGGGACTAGTGAATTAAGCCATCAATCATCATCGGATTCGAGAGAAATTACATTTGGCGTCCCAAAAGGATCCATCTTAGGGCCATTGCTTTTTCTTGTGTACAAACCCTATGAGTATTTTCAGATATGATAGGCATTGAAATTTGATTTCATCCCACTTTATTTACTTAAGGGAGCTCATTACAATTAATTTTTCTTTAATTTTAGTAAAAAATATACAGAGGTTGTCTCACTGTAAAACCACTGTGACAAATGGGATTTTTCAATGTTTTCAAAGAGTCCACTTTTTAACGTTTATTTCTCTCCTAATTTTTTTTTTCAAAATAAAGCCATTTTTTGGTTCCATGAAAAATTTATAAGTACATTATATAAAGCACCTGTTTTTATTTCTAATGATATTAAAAAAAAATTTTATCAGTTAGGCGAAATCCGACATCACACACTTTACATGACCATATCGTCCTATGTGACCTTTCTTTTGAACTGCAATTTGCTCATCGTTTCGAATTGCTATGAATAGGCAATTGCGGTGCATTGGATTGTCTTTTGTCCAGAGATATTTTTATTCTAAAATCTTTTTAGGGCTTTAGGGTGAGACGGTGGTTTTACATTGAGTCATCTATGCCACAAGGGCATACAGAACAGCAAGAAGTGGTTTCGCAGTGAAACCACTGTGACGTAAAGGGTTAATGGCCTCTCATCAGTTACATTGCCAGAAGTGGAATTCGTTTTGTTTGTATTGCAATAAATAGTAAGTCAAACAGATTTCTAGAATGCTCTGCTAATGACATTTTCATGGACATTAATAGATGGTTTAAACCGAACTCGTTGAAATTGAACTTAGAAAAGACTCACTACAGGCAGCTCACAACATGCAAGAGGTTTCCATCCAACAGATCCATAAAGTTTGGAGAAGAGAAGCAGAAGGGATTGACAGTATTAAATTTCTGCGATTACGACTTGTTAATAAATTCAGCTGGGAGGAACACGGCAGGTAACAACACGCTCCTCTGCTGTTAGTCCATAACTTCCAGATATAATTTAATAGAAACAACACATTGTCCACCTCTTCGTACTACAAATGGTAGGTGCGTTGGAAGTAAAATTTGATACTTGTTACCACAACAGATATTTCTTTAAAAAACTACGGGGTCATCAGTCCCTAAACTTACAAACTACATATGGACTAGCTAACACTAAGGACGGCACAAATATCCATGCCCGAGGGGGATTCGAAGCCCCGACCGTAGTCACCGTGCAGACCGTGACTGATGCTCCGCGCCGGCCGCGGTGGCCGAGGGGACTGAGGCGCTTCAGTCACGGTCTGCACGGCCACTACGGTCGGGGGTTCGAATCCCCCCTCGGGCATGGATATTTGTGACGTCCTTAGTTGTAGCTAGTTCATAGGTAGTTTGTAAGTTTAGGGACTGATGACCCCGCAGTTAAGTCCCATAAGCTATACAAACATTTCAACATTTGATTTTTGACGCGCCGCAGTCCCCTCGGCCACCACGGCCGGCTAAAAGCATAAAATGTAATTCAATAATCACAAAAAATCTGCAGCACGTTTCGTATAACATTCAGTTATGATAGAATGATAGCAATTGATTGACAACTGCTGCCGACTGTGAAGTAAAACAATATTTCGAGACGGACTTGATGTTCAGGCGGAAGAAAGAAAGACTTCGCTATTTGCCGACGACATTAATTCCGTCAGAAATGGCAAAGGATGTGGAAGAGCAGTTGAACGTGGGAAGTGTCTTCAAAAGAGCGTATTAGTTGAACATCAACAAGAGCAAAACTATTGAAATGGACCGGCCGCGGTGGCCGCGGGGACTGAGGCGCTCCAGTCACGGTCTGCGCCTTAACGAATGTGTATTTGCAATTCGAGTTTTAACACATGTCGGCGACATAAAAAATAAATTTGTATACTTTGCTTACTTTCATCCTATACTTTTAAAAGGTACAATATTCAGCATTAACTGTTCAAGTCAAACAAAAGTTTTCATAATCCGGAAGCCCTTAATACGCATTATTTGTGTAGTAAATTCACGGTCATTCTATCGGAGCCTCTACAAAGAACTGATTGTTCAGTTTGTGAAGAGCTACGGCGCTGTTTGTGGAAAGTCATCTCCAGAGTTACTAATGGATTTACAAGCAGTGAACCTACTCAACCATCGTTTTACGTGACAACGAGGTTTCCAGCTCCTCTACAAACACATAAACAAAAAGTGACACATAAACAAAAAGTGACACAACGCGTGGAATGAGAGATCCCAAAATGTTTTATGTAACTGAATTCGAAAAGAAAACAAAAAATTTTGAATAAAACAATTCTGGGTATTAGGCCGGGTAGTTTTTTAAAACACTTAGCAAATGAATTGCCGACGTTTAGACCAGTCTGCAGTGATCCTCTTCAGGTCGGTTAGCTGTTGGATGCCGCTGGACGTACACCCTTATATACCGTGAATATTTCGGTTATCTGATACCGACGTCATGCATCTAAGATGGTTACTGTCAGCAATCACCATCTTAGATGCATGACGTCGGTATTAGATAACCGAAAAATTCACAATATATAAGGGTGTACATCCAGCAGCATCCAACAGTTAATCGCCCTGAAGAGGACCACTGCAGAGTGGTCGAAACGTCGGCAATTCATTTGCTAAGTGTTTTAAGAAATGACGCGGCCTAGTACACAGAATTGTTTTATTCAAAATGACACCGGACGTGGAAGCCTACGTAATTACAAAAGAAAAATGTTTGTCGCAATGGGATTAAAAACACCGACTCTACGGTTATGAGGCAAGAACGCTGCCACCTGAGCTACACAGGCAGATGCTGCAACTATTTTAATTATTTCTACTTACGTCTACTTTTCAAAATTTCAAAGTAGATTTTCTCGAGAATTTCTGAGAGTTGCGTCGAATGGCTTTGGCTGATTGTTATTTATTTAAGTTCTGAACTTCACGTACCATACATACAAAGAAATTTTAAAATCCGATACCCATATGGTCTCCTTGTAAAATGAAGCGGCTTTGGGGTTGGGATATACACAGATCTAGACGCGGTAACGCGGTAGTATCTCTACTTCGGCTGTCATATGTTATTTTGGTATCTGATCAACAAAACTGACCTACTACTTTTATTGTCACGTTTCCCAATCTAATTCCTTCAGCATCGTCTGATTTTCTTACACTACATCAGTGCATTCCATTACAATATGTTGTAATGTTTGTTAAGCTTATGGGACTTAACTACGGGGTCATTAGTCCCTAAACTTACAAAATACTTACGAACTACCTTATACTAAGGACGACACAAATATCCATGCCCGAGAGGGGATTCGAACCCCCGACCGTAGTGGCCGTGCAGACCGTGACTGGAGCGCCTCAGTCCCCGTGGCCACCGCGGCCGGCCCATTTCAATAGTTTTGCTCTTGTTGATGTTCAACTAATACGCTCTTTTGAAGACACTTCCCACGTTCAACTGCTCTTCCACATCCTTTGCCATTTCTGACGGAATTAATGTCGTCGGCAAATAGCGAAGTCTTTCTTTCTTCCGCCTGAACATCAAGTCCGTCTCGAAATATTGTTTTACTTCACAGTCGGCAGCAGTTGTCAATCAATTGCTATCATTCTATCATAACTGAATGTTATACGAAACGTGCTGCAGATTTTTTGTGATTATTGAATTACATTTTATGCTTTTAGCCGGCCGTGGTGGCCGAGGGGACTGCGGCGCGTCAAAAATCAAATGTTGAAATGTTTGTATAGCTTATGGGACTTAACTGCGGGGTCATCAGTCCCTAAACTTACAAACTACCTATGAACTAGCTACAACTAAGGACGTCACAAATATCCATGCCCGAGGGGGGATTCGAACCCCCGACCGTAGTGGCCGTGCAGACCGTGACTGAAGCGCCTCAGTCCCCTCGGCCACCGCGGCCGGCGCGGAGCATCAGTCACGGTCTGCACGGTGACTACGGTCGGGGCTTCGAATCCCCCTCGGGCATGGATATTTGTGCCGTCCTTAGTGTTAGCTAGTCCATATGTAGTTTGTAAGTTTAGGGACTGATGACCCCGTAGTTTTTTAAAGAAATATCTGTTGTGGTAACAAGTATCAAATTTTACTTCCAACGCACCTACCATTTGTAGTACGAAGAGGTGGACAATGTGTTGTTTCTATTAAATTATATCTGGAAGTTATGGACTAACAGCAGAGGAGCGTGTGGACGATCTGATAAAGGATATCCGAATGCGGGCACGCTGCTGACACTGTAGTTCTCGTATGCATTGTGTGTCGGCAGGCATTTCGTTCGGCGCTGGTGTGATACGCAGTGGCCTCGCAAGCCGCTATCCGAGTAAGGCGGCGAGAGCTGCAGAGTCGGCGTGTCGGCGCAGCTCAGCAGGCTGTCCGTCCCATTAGGCGATGCCATCGGTGGCGCAGTGCGCGCCGCGGGGAGTGCCTCAGCCAGCGTGGGCGGCGGCGGCGGCGGCAAGGCTCCACTAGGTGCTGACGTCGCTTCCCGGCAGGCTCCTGCCTTAACTGCCCTACATACGATGCCATTTATTGGACCAATTCATTGGTTAATATTCACAGAAAATATGACATCAACTGCGATTGGGCAAAGCTGAAAATGTGCACCCAGCCGGGATTCGAACCCGGGTCTCCTGCTTTGTAGGCAGTTACCCCTACACTACTGGGGACACAGTGATCACCGCACCGCACCGCACTACTGTGGGCAGGGCGAAGGTGAGAATTTGTAACGACGGGAGGCGTGCTTAGGTAGTCCTTGCAAGTGCGGTGCCGGCCGCGGTGGCCGAGGAGACTGAGGCGCTCCAGTCACGGTCTGCACGGTCACTACGGTCGGGGGTTCGAATCCCCCCTCGGGCATGGATATTTGTGCCGTCCTAGTTCGTAAGTAGTTTATAAGTAGTTTGTAAGTTTAGGGACTGATGACCCCGTAGTTAAGTCCCATAGAAAAATACAAACATTTGAACATTTTGAGCAAGTGCGGTGATCACTGTGTCCCCAGTGGTGTAGGGGTCAGCGCAACTGCCTAGAAAGCAGGAGACCCGGGTTCAAATCCCGGCTGAGTGTACATTTTCAGCTTTGCCCAATCGCAGTTGATGTCATATATTCTGTTAATATTAAATAATAACAACTGCAGGATCAGAAGTGACGTCTGTTCTTTCGGAACAGACGCCACATGTATACAATTCATTGGTCACCCGGTGAATTGGGCGCTTTTAGGCGCTACACAAACCAACTTCCCTTGTCGGCCGGTTGCTTGTGCCTGACTGCCCGATCTCCGATTTCCCCACACCACTTCACCCGACAAATTGTGCGTGTGTGGCGCTATCCCATCAACTTCCTGCCTGCGGTCGTCTGCACAGCGAGCACGCGAAAACAAAACCAGTTCGAGAAACAGACACCAGAACATGGAGGCGCTGCGTGCAGTTGGTCGGAACGTGTGTAGGCTGCTACCGATTAGTTGGTTCGTTGGACAGCTTGTTGGTTGGGCGATAAATCGGAGCGTGTGTAGGGGCCTTTAACTCTTTCAGTCACACATTTACAATAGGAACATAATTACCAATGTCTGTTCACACTTGTACAATAGGAACATAATTATCAATGTCTGTTCAAATCAAATGTTTGTATAGTCTATGGGACTTAACTACTGGGCATCAGTCCCTAAACTTACAAACTACTTATGAACTACTTACGAACTAGGACGGCACAAATATCCATGCCCGAGGGGGGATTCGAACCCCCGACCGTAGTGGCCGTGAAGACCGTGACTGGAGCGCCTTAGTCCTCTCGGCCACCGCGGCCGGCTCAATGTCTGTTGATTGAAGCAACTGTTACAACTGAAATATCACAGACAATAGAGGAAACATAATATAAGGTATTCAGTGATTGTGAACGTTATTTATTAGACGAATCGTCATTACAAACGTACAAAACTAACAAAAATATATTATTTTTTATGAAAATCTGCAAAACATGTTTTTACCTTTGCGTACGCAAAGAGGCACTTTACATGTACTACACTGCAATACAGTACGCACGGGAGATACTTTAGTGCTACAATTGCAGCATCGTCTTGGTGTGCTTCTTTCAGGTTGCTGCTGACTGGATTCCACATGAATTTCCTGTGGGACTGTAGGTTTGTGGCGTTTTATATAAATGCAGGACCTTGAGATGAGGCCGCGGAATTACGGCTGCTGTTCACTGAATCCGGCCTGTTTTTGTCTCTGACATATGCTGGTGCCAGTAGGCCCCGATATACTTCTCTCCGGAAGTCTTTCAGAATCAGCTTGTCGAGGTCTGGGCGTGAAGAGGACTGCGTTGTACCCGTCGTATTGATGTTTTTATCAGACACTCGAGACAAGGTACGTTAGCGCTATATTCAATGCTTCTGGTATGCACTGACATTCATGCAATGTACCCGGAATCTGTCATTTGTTTTGAAGCACAGTCCAAACGGACATACTAATCCAACCGTTCATCGTTAGATGGCGTGGAATAGAAGTACCGTGATCGAAAAGAGGTGGTTAGTAACACTACCCACCAAGACTGAAAGAGTTAAGGCTGGTTGCACACATGCCGATTTTGGACGGCCGGTAAAATACCGGTGGCCCACATTTCAGCAGTGAACCATCGGCGGACATCGAAGCTTGCACACTGGCGGACCACGGACCGGCACCGGCACCGGCGAAAAGACGGCCAGCTGCCTCTACACAGCAGGCGACTGCCACTGCAGACCGCCTGCGCCGGGCCGGTGCCGGCCATGCAGTGGCGCCCGTCGTCAAACGGCAACTGTGCAGTACTGGCACACGCACCGATTTTTACCGGCCGTCCCAGTGTTGCCAATTTAGCGACTTTCTCGCTATATCTGGCGGCTTCTGGCCATAGAAAGTGACAAAATTTGTTTTAGCAACTAGCGACAAAACTGGCTACTTCTGGCCATTGAACCAAAAATATCTAGAACGTTGAAATTTTGTGTTTTAGGAAACTATTTTATCAAATATTTTGTTAACCTGAATGACCTACAGTATTTTTATTGCATGTGCCTTCTCTATCTCGTCAATGCGTGATCTGATTGCAGAATGGAAGCGACTTCCCCAATTTAAGCCTGGTGTCTCAGTCTTAATGCTAACGGCTTTCAACATTCAGTTGAGATGCAACTGCCAAGGTGTGATGGTGTCCAACTTACTTACGTTTGATGGTGTTCAAGTTACTTATGTTATAATTTCCTGTTTTTCTTTTGTATGTGTATGGCTTTTTTTTTTTTTTTTTACATTTATCTCTGGTTATTATTTAAAGACAATGACAGTGCAAGTTACTAGGAATAGTGATGGTTTCTCTAACATCTTTAAGTGGAAGTGTTCTTAAAACCGTGTTTTGAGCCATATATCGTAGGTGTGTCGTTTCCAGGTGAAACTGGCAACCTACAGCATGTTGTTGCAGTTAAATACAAAGATTACATTTTTGAATATTAAAAACAATTGTAGTACTTGAGTATAATAAAAAAAGAAGACGTAATATGATATTTCTTGCTAAATGACTGATTTTCACATGGAATTATCCAGGCTGCCGTCCTCTTCAGGTCCGCGTCATTTGCTATCAGTCTTCTCCCACAAACCAGTCCTTCCAAGGCATCTGCTAGCATGCACTCTCTTCTCAACGAATGTACCAACCAGTTCTTTTTCCTCTCTTTTACAACCTTCAGCAGACGTCTTTTCCCCCCAACCATTTGCAACACTCTGGAAAGAGTGGATGGAAAGAATGAGTGGTGAAAGAGTGCTGGACTCAAAGGAAAAAATCAATAAATAAAAAAATTAAAAAGTTATAGTTGCGGACTCCTAAATTAAACACGAGTGTTGATGATTCGCGTCGCAATCATCCAAGCAATATATATAACATCCATGCGTTCCAAGCATTTTGTGTTAACAGAAGTTCGATGTTGTGTCAATATAAGTACGTTCTCTCTCTCTCTCTCTCTCTCTCTCTCTCTTGTGTTGTGTTGTGTGTGTGTGTGTGTGTGTGTGTGTGTGTGTGTGTGAATAGTGAATTTGTTTGATGGGCCTTATCTACAGAACGGCTTGCACCTTGCAGTAAAGTATACAGCCCCCTTGTTTCAATTATTGGATAGCACATATTGTAAAGATTCTGATAGTGATTAGTAATACATCGAGGAATCCGAACGCTGGTGTTTTACCAGAATATAATAATGAAGCAGTCGTATTTTTCGTATGCGAGGGCCTACTATAAATTTGGGTCGCATTTTTTTGTAATGAAGCGTTTATAGTTGGATATCCTTATTGACTGGACATGCAACATGTTACTGAATATTAACGTTTTTACTTATGTACATAACTGAGAGCTCATCGTGATGAACCTAGTACAAGGAGAGGAATGCGCGTTTTAATAGAAGTAATTTGACCCCCATTGTTTCCCTAAACAGCGTGATCAGCGAATCTGATGTAGTCGGAAACTTCTGCTGAGGCGCTCTCAGGTGGGATATGGCACGTTCACGCATACCTATCCTATACACAGGTATCGTCGTTTCTCAGCGTTTAGCAACGAGGCAAGCTCAGCACGCTCAACGTTGACGTTCGAACGCACAATTCGAACGTCCGAGCGCCGACGATTTTATTGAGAAGTACGGATGTGTTGGGACCTGGTGGTAGAGCCTTGTGTAACGGTAAGGAACCATATGCCATGTGACGCGCCCACCATTAGTTATCTATAGTGTCTGAAACTTCCTGGCAGATTAAAATGGTGTGCCGGAACCGGGACTCGAACCTGGAACCTTTGCCTTTCGCGGGCAAGCGCACTACCGACTGTGCTATCCCGACACGACTCACGATGCCGCCTCACAACTTTACTTCCGCCAGTACCTCGCCTCCTACTTGCCCGCGAAAGGCAAAGGTCCCAGGTGCGAGTCCCGGTTCCGGCACACAATTTTAATCTGCCAGGAAGTTTCATGTCAGCGCACACTCCGCTGCAGAGTGAAGTTTCATTCTGGAAACATCCCTTAGGCTGTGACTAAGCCATGTCTCCACCATATCCTTTCTTCCAGGAGCGCTAGTCTTGCGTGTTTGCAGGAGAGCTTCTGTGATGTTTGGAAAGTAGGAGGCGAGGTACTGGCGGAAGTAAAGTTGTGAGGCGGCATCGCGAGTCGTGTCGGGATAGCACAGTCGGTAGTGCGCTTGCCCGCGAAAGGCAAAGGTCCCAGGTTCGAGTCCCGGTTCCGGCACACAATTTTAATCTGCCAGGAAGTTTCATATCAGCGCACACTCCGCTGCAGAGTGAAGTTTCATTCTGAATCTATAGTGTCTGTCTATAGCGTCAGCAGCGCGGTATATTGGTTTTAATGTCACTTTGTGTATAGTGAAGGTATTTAGCAGCTGTAGTACTCACTGTGTGTATCTAAGCATATATTCAGGGATTATAGCAGATAATTTTTCTGAACAGATTCAGAAGAAGTAACATGGACCAGTTTTACGTTTGTTCGAGCATCGTTAGTTACCAAGGCAGACAACGGCTGAAATATGAGGCGCTAGACTATACGTACCGTATATAATCAAGACAATATGAATCAGAAAATCAAAACCGAATTTTGCTGTTTGCGACAGCTTTTTTTTTTTTTTTTTTTTTTTCACCAATTTAGACGCGCAGTGGTGCTTTACACAATCAAAAGACTAACGTGAATTTAGCCCCTCTCCATGCGCTCAGATTCGGCATCTGTTGTGTACTTTTCCTCGCAGTAGTACAGCCAACCTAGCAAGCCCAAACTCTGTGCTTAAGACACTCTGCGAAATCAATACTTCCTGTGTTACTTGTTGCGTAGTATCTTGTGAGAGCCTCTATCTAATTACAAGGTAGTGAGAAATGCTTGAGCAGTGTCAGGGAAACAGGCACAGATCGCACGTGCCGACAATTTGATACGATACATACACGCTCCTTGTCGCAATCGTCTGCCTTACAATTGCCTGTCATCACATCGTGAACGGCTTCACGCTAGCGACGGTATCTAGGAGGCAAGTAATATTTATCCGTGAGAACCTGCCGTTACGTAAAACGACTTAAAGTCGAGGGAGTTGCGTCATATCATGTCAGAAGAAGAGAGAAAAAAGGCAACTGTTTGTTCTATGTAGTATCATTAGGTATGCTAATGCCTCTTATTGCGATTTTATCCTCCACAATGTGGAAGCAGAAACTGATTCAGAATACGTTGGAGTGGCTGGGGAGTGAATTATTGGAGCTACGTAGTCATCAGACTACAGTCCAGATCAGAGGTTAGTTCCAAACAAAATGATAATTAGTAATAAGATATTTCTGACAGCTGCTGTACCTTCAACCATTGCCTACAATCAGACATAAAGATCCTTTCCTTTTCCCTGCAGTACTGCTTGTAACAATACGTCATTTCCTGGACTTAGCATCTTATGACATTTAATATGACCACCGTCTTCCTTCCGAGTTTCAATACACCGTTAAATTCGTTAGTAGCCTGTCATCTAAATTTCGTTGCTCAAATCTTACGCATCTTATGCTCATTATCGCTGACATATAAAAGAAAGAAATACTGTTTAGAATCTTAAACTTTGCTAAATAATTAATGTTTTCATCAAGTGATATTTTACAGTCGTTGTGTACTGAAAGAGATGCATTTTTATCGTCAGCTGTGTGATAATCCTTTGTTATTGACCTGTTTCTATCACTTAAACCATTATCAACGGACGCAAAGGTGATCAATTAACGGGAAATGCAAAGTCTCACTGTCATCAACTTACTGAACGTCTACTGATATCATTAGCATAAACAATGGAAGATTGTAAAAAACGTGCCCAGGAATATATATATATATATATATATATATATGTGTGTGTGTGTGTGTGTGTGTGTGTGACATTATACATCCAAATCTACTCACGTAAATAGCATTTCCACACACACACACACACACACACACACACACACACACACACACACACACTGTGTGTGTGTGTGTGTGTGTGTGTGTGTGTGTGTGTGCGTGTGTGTGTGTGTGTAAATGCTATTTACATGAGTAGATTTGGATGTATAATGTCACACAACTGGAGTGAGACGTTCAGAGAGTTGATGATAATGATAATTTGTATGTCACACTAATGTAGAACGTTTCGTCCATTGATGATAGTTTGAGCTATCGAAGCCCATCCAGAGTAAATGAATATCATACAGCTGGTGGCAAAATGCAGTTCTTTGATTTTCTAAGGTTTCCAAAGCCCTTTGGTATTTGTGTACATTGAATGAAGATACAAGGACGAAACATGAGGAAGGAGAGTTAACCGAAAGACGTAAATACTAGACATCTGAGCAGAAGCGACCCAGGATCTTCGGTCAGAGTACATGGCGGCACCCGCGTGTCATCTGGCGTGCTCGCAGACACTTTCCCGCTATCGCTAAATTGTTTTCAGAACTTTCTTACCATCAATTCACAATTAGGTTCCGTTTCCGCCATTAAATTATTTCTGAAGTAATCGAGCAGACCGCAGGTAGTCTGGAGATGGTGATAGGCGCCTGTGGCTAATAGGCGCAGATTTTTATTAAGATGTGAGGGCGAGGCAAACATTAACGACCGGTTTAGTCGATCGGGGACGTGCGATAGACGCGGCCTCAGGAGAGGCGAGCAGGACGCGTCGTGCGGCGCCGCGCGGCCCACGCGGACAGCCGCACCGCAATTCGTCTTCCTTCGCTTTCTGCCCCCGCGCTCTCTGCGCCAATGATACCGCATCTCCTGCCCTGGAACTCAAACTACGAGATCCGTTTAAACGTGTTACCACCAGTTTGCAACGCATACCATCCAGGGTGCCTTGAAAATCCCTCTCTACCTCTGGACAGCATATGTTTCATTGGCAATTTATTTAACCTGTAGATTATATCAATATTAGGTTTTTAATTTATACTGATGTTATTCTACGAGGAAGTTCAAGTGTTATAATGTTTGTTAAGCTTAAGGGACTTAACTGCGCGGTCATCAGTCCCTAAACTTACAAACTACTTAAAGGTAAAGCGGTCAACAATCCGAAGATTGGTTTGAACACCACAGTGCTTTAATAGGCATGGTCCTGTTTGGAGGTGGTATGCCGTTGCCTTCCTCCGCCCTTCGAACTGACTTACCCAGCCAGTTATAGGGAGACCTACAGTTTAACGTGGGTTCCGAACCACGGTGCTACTCAGTATTTTTCACATGAGCAATACTCCCAAGGTGAAAGAAGTGGAAAGTGACAGATAAAAATCCTAGGACCTGGCAGGGATCGAACCCGCGACCTTTGAATTTGTAGTCTGGCACTTTACCACTGTGCAACCGAGGCGCACTACTTATGAATGAACTATGAAACCTCCTGGCAGATTAAAATTGTGTGCCGGAACCGGGACTCGAGCCTAGGACCTTTGCCTTTTCCGGGCAAGCGCTCTACCGACTGAGATATCCCGACACGACTCACGATGCCGCCTCTCAACTTTACTTTACTCCCAGGTCCCAGGTTCGAGTTCCGGTTCCGGCACAAAATTTTAATATGCCCGGAAGTTTCATATACGAGCACACTCCGCTGCAGAGTGGATGTTTCATTCTACTTATGAACTACCGTATATTAAAGACGACACAAACATCCATGCCCGAGGGGGGATTCGAACCCCCGACGGGGAACGGCCTCGCACACCGGAGCATAGCGCCTCAATGCGCTCGGCCGCTCTGCCACGGCTACGAGGAAGTGACGTAAGAATTAGTCGTCATGAAAGGTGACTAAGATACCAATATTGACCAACCTTAATAATGAACATATTTTGTCAGATTTGAATCGTCAGTTAGCTGTTTCCTTCTTAACAAGAGAAGTACAGAAATGAGAAAAGAACTCAACTATGTATCTGCTGAAATAGTGAAACCACTATAGTCACGCAATAACGTAACGCACCACACTACATACTTTCACTCTCAAAAAATGTACAGCGGGTTTCAAAGTATTAATCTTGTTGAGGGGTATTTCAAATTAGGCTTCAAAACCTTGGTTTGAAATGAATAACGACAGATTCAGGGCTGTGTAATGAAATCGTTGTCCTCTGAGATCGGTCAGTGAGGGTTTTTTTGTGCTTGTATACGCTACCCGTACAACAATGTGTATGTTAGTCTATGGTCATCTGTCCAGTAACACGTCACATTTCTTTCATTCGCGTTGTCCGCCAAAATATTCATGTTAAACAACACTGCGTGTACTAATGAGATAAGATGGCCATAGCGATGTTGTTTCTCTACGGTATTCTGTCTCTTTGGTAAGCGTAGCATTGACAACAAACAAGCAATGATAAATATCCAAATGAACCTTTCAGGAACTGTGAGCCCTCTAGCAAAAATTTAACTCTGAATAAATCTCGAAGTTTCGTGTGGATGGGTGAAAGGATAATAGCTTATAGTTAGATATCCTTAGAGGAAAATGTTGTTATCATTACGTCTCTCATGGTTCGATTCAAAATTTCAAGTTTGTTAGATGCACTACTGAGAAACACTAGCGTCGACGGGTCGCCGCACTCTTATGTACTTCCTATCTCAAAATTCTCACGCTAAACTTTAGTCGACCATCTCCCTGTCCCACAACTGTCCTTATACATAGCTCAAAACAGTTAGGGGACCACGTGAGATATCATATACAATATACACATGGTAACGTATTTTATTCAGATATTGGTTACAGTTGTAATTTGTGTGTTATACTGTACAATATTTTGCTGTCTAAACGTGTTACCTGAGGTTTACATGGCGTATATTTAGAGCGAGGCACCATGGGGCTATCACAATAGTAAAAAACATTGTCGGTGCCGTCTAATATAGTGTGTGATCACCTCGGATGACCAGTACAGTTGCGCACTTCATGGCATGGACAGTATGAGGTTATCAATCAGCTCTTCACGGATATTTGGCTATTTCTCCACGAGTATAATATCCAGCTCTGTAACCGTTGTGGGAAGTGCTGGTCTGGCTGCAATGCGTTAGCCAATTGCTTCCCAGACATGTTTAATCGGCTTTAAGTCCGGTGAACAAGCTTGCCACTCCATTAGATCAATTCCTTCAGCTCCTAGCACGTTGTCCACAGTTGCAGCTCTGTTGGGACGAGCGATTTCGTCCACCAGAAGCAACCCATCACCAATGGAACCATCGTAGCGGACATCAAAAGTTCGAAGGATTTCGTCTCTGTACTTCTGAGTAGTCAAAGCGCAATTCTGGACGACATAGAGGTCCGCACGTCCACCAATATTGACGCCTGTCCATACCAATCGTCCATCACAATGATATGGTGATGTTTCTTGCACATAAGCAGGATTGTTCCGAGTTCCACGTTCTCTGCAGATGAGGGAACGACGATTATCCGCGGAACACAAAATCTTGGCTCATCTGTGAACAGAACCCGCCACCATTTGAAACGACTCTAGTCCTGCAGTTCATCCACACAGTTTCTGCGGGACAAACCATGTTGCGGTGGCCAAGGGGACTGAGGCGCTCGAGTCACGGTCTGCACAGCCACTACGGTTGGGGGTTCCAACCCCCCCCCCCCCCTCGGGCATGGATATTTGTGCCGTCCTTAGTATTAGCTAGTTCATAAGTAGTTTGTAAGTTTAGGGACTGATGACCACGTAGTTAAGTCCCATAAGCTATACAAACATTTGAACAAACCATGTTGTCGTTTTAATAGGACACACCATAGGCCTCTATAGAGGCCACATCCCCGAAGACATTTTCGGACTGTTTGTGTTGATATTGTGGATGCGTTGCCTGGAGAGTGCGTTGCTGCTGAGTTGCATTCAGCCTTCTGTCTAGACCAGCTGTTAACCGGAAATAACGGTAATCTCTTACTGATGCTACCCCTGACCGACCTGGACTTTGCCTTCTTTTAACGGTTCCTGTTGTCTGAAATCGCTTCCAGGTCCTGGAAATTGCACTCTGGGACACTGCAATACCTGCAGCCATTTCCCTCTGTGTCTGTCCCACTTCCAACCTTCCTACGGCTCTCCATACCATAGCTTCTGGTAAGTCACGTTGTTTTGAATTACTTGCTGGCTGCACTCCCTGAAGCCAACAGCTTGTGTTATTCGTTTGGTAGATTAAACACAAGTTCACAGCATACCCATCTGCATCAATTTTCTGTTATTACCACTATCTCAGTAGCCGCAATATTGTCGTATCCAAGCCGTAGAACCGATAGAAAGACGTCAAACCATTTTAGTTCATTCCGCCTATGACAATACTTCAGAACCTAGATATCTGAAGTGATCGCCTAATTGCTTTGACCGGTGTACACGAAGAATTTGCAGTGACCAGGGGGGAGTGGGAATTAAAGCGTGCGTCGCTTTGATGGAATAGGGCAGCAGTGGGGGGCAATGAAGGCGCTATTAGCCGCTATAAAGGTCAGGCCGGCGTGCCGCGGCGGCATATGTGCGACTGTGGCGTGGGCACGGAAACGCCGCAGATATCGGCGCCGCTTATCGCTGCAGTTAAAAGCGGTGCACCTTAGCGCTAGTCGCGGGAGTAAGGCAGGCACGCGCCACCGTGCCAGATACCACTGCAGTCAACACACTCACCGCGCGGCATACATACGTACTTCATATTTTCGAGGGAACAGTTTTATATATATGCAAGGACTGAGGACGAGGGAAATGTAGAGGAGTTAAGTCAGAAAGTGTTCAAATGTTCAGATGTTTGTAGAGCTTATGGGACTTAACTACGGGGTCATCAGTCCCTAAACTTACAAACTACTTGTGAACTAGCTAATATGCCGGCCGCGATGGCCGAGGGGACTGAGGCGCTTCAGTCACGATCTGCACGGCCACTACGGTCGGGGGTTCAAATACCCCCTCGGGCATGGATATTTGTGCCGTCCTTAGTCTTAGTTAGTTCATAAGTAGTTTGTAAGTTTAGGGACTGATGACCCCGTAGTTAAGTCCCATAGACTATACAAACATATGAACTAGCTAATACTAAGGACGGCACAAATATCCATGCCTGAGGAGGGATTCGAACCCCCGACCGTAGTGGCCGTGCAGAACGCGACTGGCCCGCCGCAGACCGCTCGGCCACCGCGGCCGGCTCAGAAAGTGTTACGTAAAGCCGCGGTGGAATAGCCGAGCGGTCTAAAGCGTCTCGCTGCGGAGCGCGCGGTTGCTCGCCGTGGAGGTTCGAGTCCTCCCTGGGGCATGGGTGTGTGTGTTGTCCTTAGGTTAATGTAGTGTAAGTAGTTTGTAAGCTACGAACTGATGACCACGCAGTTTGGTCCGATAGAATTACACACATTTGAACATTTTTTTGTTACGTAAAGCATAAAGCATTCCTTATAGGTGCAAACGCAGCAGCGCTGTCTGAACTTATTACTATTGGAATAGGTGGAAGACAACTTGATTGGCCATATGAGGAGCGAGGTGATGACAAAGCTTCAAGGTATTTTTACTATAGTCGACATAATCGACTTGCGAGCAACTGCACTAATATTTGAAATGATTTATTGTCTGATTATCAGTCAACAGTTGCAACTGCATTTTATTTATCAATTTTTATTTGTTTTTTATTTATTTATTTGAATGTTTCGATCCATCAGGATCATCTTCAGAATCTTCGTAGTTGGAACTGTATTAAATTACTTATTTTTGTTTTTTATTATTTATTTATTTATGAGTAAAGAACAGTCTAGAGTTACCTGCCAGGTCCACATCATCGATGGAGTCAAATTTCCTGAAGATGGTCTAAATAAGACTGAAACTAGTTGAATGAAATAAATTATTGCACTCTAGACTGTTCTTTATTCGTAAATTTAAATAAGAGTGCTGTTGATCCAAATATAGTGAAACGAAAATGTTTCCAAAAATATGTGACTTATTTATTTGCATGTTTCGATCCATCTGGATCATCTTCAGAATCTTCGCAGTTGCAACTGCAACACGTCTCGTCTATGTTATGACAATTAGATGTAAATGCAAAAGAAAACATTTGCAACAGGTGACTAATTATCAGACAATGAATCATTTCTTTAAGGTATTAATTCACAATCGAATAAACCTTTTAATAAAACCGCTGAGCACGCGGGAAATGTACAGGACACTAAAAACGTTAATATGTAGTCTAACTATCATGTAAGTAGTTTGCTACTGTCCATACCGTGCTGGCGCGCTTTGCCAACAGCGTTTCATGAAAATAACACACTGTAGTGGATGGGTTTTTTTACTTGTGTTTTAAGGTCAAGAATGGAAATTACGTTTTCGCTGATTACAGAAAAAGGTTTCCATTCTGATGTGATGCATATTGAAACAACATCCAACGGTTATATTAACTTTCAGCTGATTTTCCAAACTGTTGTAATGAATGTAGCAAAAATCAAACAGAAATTTTGTGCTATACAACGGTTCTAATTTGTCACAGACATGAGTTTTCGACTTCAGAAGTAAGCAATAGCTACATATTCTGCAATGCTTTCTTCCAGGAAAGTAACATAAAATTATTCAACTACTGCCATCGGCAAAGCATTCCGTGAATGAATTTCACTATAGTCTTTTTCAGTGAGATTACCTTTACATATCAGAAAAGTAAGGGGTATTTTAAAACTGTGACTCCAAATGGCAAACGAATTCCGTAATACGTATTCCACTGCCTTTCTGCGGTAGTCTCTTCGTATATGTCTTAAAATAACGCTTGCTAAATCTCCTGGTGAGGTAAAACTGTTATGGACGCGAACGCCTCTCCGTAAAAACAAGTCAAAATACTACGTGTTTCGTACGTGCGTCTAGGCGTTTTCGAAATTGAGGGGTCAGCAAAAGGTTCAGCAAAATCGCGAGCTCCATGAAAAATTGAAAATAGATTGCACGTTCTCCCATAAAACTAATACTCAATGAAAGATCCTTATGTCTGGATGAAAGAATAACTGAGCGAATATCCCGTTTACATGAAACTCTGTCTTTGTCTAATACTGAGTAACAATAAGCATGTAGTGAGGCGTGGTCAGATTGCAGTGATACTATCAGTTAGCGAGTGTTAAGCATCTGCAGCCGGCGACTATATCACGGGGTCAGAGGAAATGTGAGCCAGTTCTGAAACTCGTTTGGGTTTCCGGAGTCAAGCTGTTACGTGCGTGAGCTGCTTAACGGTGCATGAGACTTGTAAATCGGCTGACGGATAAATGAAAGCCAGCGCGTGAAAGCCCTCCCTCTTCCGCTCTTTCCAACAGGACGAAACACTGGCTCAGTTACTTTTATTCCTACTTAGAAACTGGACGCGATGAACTCAGCAGATTTCCACGAAAAACGAAAGCATTTAACCATTTAATTAGATACAAGTGACAATTATTGGACGCAGGTAGAAAAGTGACGTCATTGTAGCCAACGAATATGACGTTCTGCGAACTTCAACAGAGCAAGTACGCCTTCTCACAAGGTATATTCGGAGTGTCGCAAGGATACTGAAATAATATTCATTACAATGGGGACTTAAAAATGCAATCATTAAATACTACACAAATTTTAGCTTCCTATAGTGGTAATTTTTTATAGTGGTAATTATACATGTTGGTTAGCGCTATAGATCGTTGTGTAATAATGGATAGGACAGTATGTTCCTTTTTTTAAATTTTTATTTATTTATTTTTAATTCGTATCAGAAGCATCATGTATACAGGAGTATAAAAAAGTAGAACAGACAGAAATTAATTAATTATATGCATATACAACACTATAAACAACAAACAGAAACATTATATACATTTGGCCCAAAAGCGGGCTACGTCGACAGCATTTCGGGTTGCCAACATCAAGTCCTCTAAAGTGCTATATGAAATACATTGAAGGCACTTATACATAAGTTGGTTCGTCTACACGTCTTCACAATCACAGACGTTAGATGTAATAGAATAACCGCACTTCAGAAGATTATCTCTTGACCGTACAGTGTTGCTGCGTAACCTGTTTAGTGACCTCCAAACCGTCCACACCCCAGTGTAGCCTGATGCCAATTCTTCCTTTGGTTTCATCCCTCGGTTACTCTGAGGAAGCTCCGTCTAGATTTCAGGCGTTTGGTGGCCGACTGAACGTTGTGGGGGAGGTAACTTTCAGACAACTCGGCCCTCGTCCTTTCACTGTATAATGCAGCTTCTCCACGCACAGCAGGAGGTGCAAACCAGAAAGGTGGTATAGCTTGTCGGTTGGCGTAGGTTTCAGGCATCCAGTGACGAGCCTGAAGGTCTCGTTCAGAGCAACGACGACCTTTTTAGCGTGGGTTTAGTTGTACCAGACGCAGCTCGCATATTCGCCTGCTGAGAAGCAAACTGTCAGTCAGTGGTTCTCACTTCCTCTGGCTTTGCGCCCCAAGAAGAGTTAGTAATGTTTCAGAGAATGTTGTTTCTGTCGCTTACCTTCATTTTGGTGTTAATGCAGTGCTGCTTATACGTCAAAGCCCTGTCCAAGGTTACACACCTAGGTTTTTGGGGTTGGCACAGTATTCGAGTGGTGTGTCCTTCCAGAAGACACGCAGCCTGCGGGATGCATGCTTGTTACTGAGATGGAAGGCTCAAACTTGTGTTTTTCCGGGATTCGGCCTGGTTGTCAGCGTAGCAGTGACAGGGCACCTCTAGCACATCTGGAAGGCTATTCTCGACCTCCTCGAATGAGTCCCCTGTACGGCCATAGCACGGTCGTCAGCGTAGACATAGTTTTCCGTACCAGCTGGCAGTCGTTCGTCGTTAGTATATATACTGAAAAGTAAGGGTGCCAGTACGCTGCTCTGGGGATGACATTTTTCCGAGCCTGCCATCTACTTTGCTTCCCATGGAATTCTACAGAGAACCTACGATTCTGTAACATACTTCTAATTACAGAAGTACATTTAAAGTCCCTAGTAATGGCATGCAGCTTCTTCATTAGCAGACGTAAATTGACGGTGTCATATGCGACTGTTATGTCTATAAAGGCAACGCCAGTTATTTTCCGGTTTTCATATCCGTCTTGAATCAGCTGAGTAAGGTTAATTATCTGAGATGTAGTGCTTTTCCTTGGACAGAAACTTGCTTGTTGGGGGATAAGGTAGGTTCCTATGGCCTTGGAGAGGCGATTCTGGAGCACTCTTTCAAAGATTTTTAAAATATGACAGAAGAAGTGATATAGGTCGATAATTTCTCGGGTCATCAGCACTTTTGCCATGTTTTACGATGGCAGTAATTTTAGCCTTCCTCCGGATTGTGGGAATCTTACATGTTTCCATGCAATTGTTAATCATTTTCAATAACCATTGTTTAACGTTGGGTCCAGAGTGTCTTATCTGCTTAAGAAAAACCCCGTCCAGGCGAGACTGAAATAGGAAAAGGAGTAAGTGACTTACCTTCGCCACACACTGTGAGGTGGCTTTCTGAATACAGATGTAAATGTAAATGTCCCATATGGCAGAGAGGGCAGTGTTTGAGGGGACACTTGAAGGCTACAATTCTGTGGTAAATCGCGGACATGCCCGGGAATCGTGATGTATTTGACAGCTACTGAGTCGTCGTAGTTCAGGGGTTAGTCAAGAGATAGCGGCACCTTTCATCTGTCAAACGAGCGTCTGGTCGCTCACTTTGTGTAAAGACACGTGACAGGCAAATCCAGACCGTTATACAATGAATGGCGAACGGAGGGAGAAGCCCTGTTTGGTCTTGGATAAATATGCAATAAACCATATAAAAATTAATAACTATTGATCCACATATGACACAAAGGAGCGCGTAGGCCCATTTCAAAGAAGACTACTAGACGGATGCGCTTATATAAACGCGCCTCCTATCACTTCAATAGGTTTTGAGTTATAGTAAATAAAAAATCATTATAAAATAACAATTTTGTAAACGATATATCTTGAAAACGGATTAACCAAATGTTACCTACAAGGTGTCAAATATAGATCTAAGTGAGTATTATTAAGATGTATATTTAGTTTTTTGTGCATATTAAGTAAATTTGAATTAGAGGCCAGTAACATGGTTTCCAGGTATAAAAGCTGGATTTTTAATAAATAAACAATAATAACTGTAGTATTAGCGGCAGTATGGTAAAATAGACTTAAGTAAATAGTTAATGAAACTGATGGATCAATATAACAGTGAATAATCTATGTTTAAATACTGTAAAAGCAAAGGTAGAAAAGTTTAATTTTTTGATAATGCAAAAACTACGGTATGTACAATGTTTTTGATGCCATATTCTGTTTCAGTGGAAAATTTCCGTCAAATACTATTATCACATGTATTTGTTTTTGTGTGTGTATAAAAGACATAATTTTGTGAAAATAAGATATGACTTCAGAGTAAGCCAGCGAGAGTACGTAATGCAGCCATTTTGGTTTTTTAGGGGCAGTGTGTTGGTGTCGGTTTGACAGACAAGAGGTGTCGTTATGCTGGGCGACTGTAGAGTCGCTTGAGGGCTTTTAAAATTTAGTGTCGAACTTAGAAATATTTGTTCTGTGGTACTTCAAGAACTTTGATTTTCTTCTGCGTCTTTGGGACATATAAAGTCTTCAGTGGTGCTTCGTGAACTCTAACAGTGAACAGTGGAACTTACAGTTTCTCAGGATTGTTACTAGACTTTAATTTTATTTAGCGACTGTGCCACTTAGGAACTATTCAGTGAAGTTTGTATGTTTTGGTGTGGCAGTCTTAAGGAACTCGGCATTGCTCTGAAGTCACGTGTAACAGCCGCAGTGGAGTAGCCGAGCGGTCTAAAGCGCCTCGCTGCAGAGCGCGCGGATGCTCGCCGTGGAGGTTCGAGTCCTCCCTGGAGCATGTGTGTGTGTGTGTGTGTGTGTGTGTGTGTGTGTGTGTGTGTGTGTGTGTGTGTGTGTGTATGTGTGTGTGCTGTCCATAGGTTAGGTTACCTTAGTTTAAAGTAGTTTGTAAGCTACGGTCTGATGACCACGCAGTTTGGTCCGATAGATTTGCTAAAGTTTGAAGATTTTCAGCTATAACAAATATTCACTGATGGATATTAGGTGGAATAAACATCAATTTAGTTAAAAGTGAATGTGTCGTTTGTGCATTTTTTTGTTCCTGCCTGCATTTATTTAAAGCTAAACATTCTGGGGACATTGCAGCAGGTGTGGCTGCCCCGTAGACACGACGCACCCAGTTTGTGTAATAAAATAGGGTCTACAGTCGCACATCACGGAGCCTCAGACAAACACTGACTCTAACTGGGTGATTTGTGTAGTTTCATTTATTTATTTATTTTGCTCGTGCTGAAGCACTGGGGGCTCGAGCCAGCCGGCCGCGGTGGCCGAGCGGTCTGCGGCGCGCCAGTCACAATCTGCACGGCCACTACGGTCGGGGGTTCGAATCCTCCCCTCGGGCATGGATATTTGTGCCGTCTTTAGTATTAGCTGGTTGACAAGTAGTTTGTAAGTTTAGGGACTGATGACCCCGTAGTTAAGTCCCATAAGCTCTACAAACATTTGAACATTTGTCTTGAGACAACTGAAGGAAATAACTGATAAAATTGTGTCACCCTGCAAAGAATAGTGTGCTTATTCCTAGTTTGTGTTTGGAAAATCCGTGTTGAAGTTCGCAGTAGATAATCAGTTGCGTAGCTTGGTATTTAAGTAGACGAGAATTTGTAGACAGACAGCATTCGGTCTCTGAGGGAGATAGTCCCTCTCCACTCGTCACTTGCGAATTACATAATGATTATATTTGTTACGTGTCTGGTCCTGGTCTCGACAAGCGGCTGCAGCCCTGCTTTCCGCTTGCCTGTGTACAGCTGGGTGGCGCGCGAGCAGCCGTTATGAAGTGGGTGGGAAGGGTGTAGGCAGGCCCTTAGCAGCCGCGTCACGCGCCGCCATGACGGCCCGGTGTCCACCAAATAAATAGGCTGCCGGCAAACAAATGGCTGCCTAAGACGGCGCTGTCCCTCGCAATTTGCTGGTATCTGCGAGCGCTCGCTCCGGCGCGCGCGAATTTCCTGCCCATGATGCATCGTCGGCCGATACATCACGGCGCCGCCTCTGCCGCCTGCGCGCACACCTTGCCGCCTGCCAGCAGGCAGGGCGACACACGCTGCGCTAGCCACACCCAGCCCGACACCGCCATCCACCTTACACGTCGCTTCTTCCGCCGCTGTCTGTTCCATTCCTCTGCTACATTCATACGGGCAGTGCTGCAAAATGGTTTAGTCATCCTTCACTAACTGGAGACAGAGGGTGTCAGTTCAAGGGACTAGTGAACTGAGCGATCACTCATTTTCAGATTGAGAAGAAACTACATCTGGTGTCCCCTCAAGGATCCATCTTAGGGCCACTGTTTTCCTTGTGTCTATTAATGGCCGCTCACCACTTACCCTGCCAGAAGCAAGGTTCGTTTTGTTTGCAGATGATATAAGTATTGCAATAAATAGCACGTCAAGCATAGTTCTAGAAAGGATGACTAACGATATTTTCATGAACATTAGTAAATGGTTTAAAGCCAATTCATTAACGCTTAACTCCGAAAAGGCTCACTAAATATAGTAGGTTTCCATCCAGCATATGCATAAAGTATGAAGAAGAGCAGACAGAAGAAGCTGACAGTATTAAATTTCTGTAATTACTACTTGTTGATAAATTCAGTTGGGAGGAGAACGCTACAGTAATGCAGAAACGACTTAATAAATCTTTATTTGCAGTTCGAGTGTTATCAGACGAAGGTGACATAAAGATAAAAAAAGCTTTCATACTTTACTTACTTTCATTCTATAATTATTCTTTCCCTCTTTCTTTTCAGTAGTGTTCCCGTACAGGCAGTGTCATGTTAATAGTGAAAGCATGGCCGGACGCCCTTCTTGAAACGACTTCCTGCCACTCGGGAGGAACTGTTACCCCAAATGTCTGCGTATAGTGTTATATATGTGACAGTGTAAAGTGTTATGAAATGTTTGCGAATCGTGTAACTGAGACGGGACTTGGGGACCAGCCCGGTATTCACCCAGGGGGATGTAGAAAACGTCCTAAAAACCACATCCACGCTGGCCGGCACTCCTACTCCCCTTCGTTAATCCGCCGGGCGGATGGGCGGATTCGAACCGGGGCCGGTACGCCTCCTCGCCTCGGAAAGCGTTACGTTTCACCGACCAGCCTTCATTCTATAATGTCCTATGGTATAACATTTTGCGCTAACTCTTCAAATCAAGCAAAAGTTTTCAGACTCAAAATGCGTGTAATACGTAGCCTGTTATTTATGGAATAAATTCAGGGACATCCTGCAGAAGCATCTACAAAGAACTGGATATGCTAACTACTGCCTCTCAGTATTATTCCTTTATGAAATTTGTCATAAAAAATGTATCCCTTTGCCCAACAAGTAGTTCAGTTCATACATACAATACTAGAAACAAAAACGATCTACACTAGGAGATAAAAGCAGTAACTTTAGTTCAAAAAGAGTGCCACTACTCAGGAACACACATTTTCAACTTACCAGAAACCATAAAAAAAATTAGCTACAAATAAAAATGTTTAAGAGGAACCTGAGAGAGTTACTAGCAGCCAACTCTTTCTAATCTATTGACGAATTTTGTAATAGAACCAATTAATGTATTCGTACTATTAGTAGTATTATTTCAGCTTGTAATAAATAAATAATATATTGACATGATCCAGATTCACGAGGATCTCCTCAATATGGATCAATTGAATCAACAACTAATCTAATCTATTCAAGAATACTCCGCGGGAAGGTCAGCAGATTTCTGCTTGAGCTGTAATCTTTCTGATTTCCTCGTTCTGGCTAATGTCAGAAAGGCATGTGAGAGACAATAATACTTTTCCGACTCTTCTCAGAACGAACGCAGTCTCTAATGGCCACGACATCGACGGGACGTTAAATTATCTGACTTCCTCCCACCGTGCCCTCTCGGAATTTCTCCATGATGCAGAGCGCCTCTCTCACGAGCATTCACCAGGAGACGCCGTAACGATCTCGCCACAGATCGCTGGCTCTTTTCCATCTCATCCATTAATCCAGTTTAATGATGAACGATGCTGAAGAACTGGTTCAACAAGCCTTTTGCGTGCCACTTGTTTTGTGGATGCAGTACATTTCTTAAGGTTCTTCAACTCATCCATAGATTTCCCCGGATAGTTTGTCCTGAATATTTTACTGTACTTCCTCCAGTAACTGAGCACTAGTGGACTTCCGCGCCTGTTCATGCGTAATACGTCCAGTTTATTTGCGTTCAGCAAACTTCCATTAACTGCAGCAACAATGAAACATATTCTTGTTAAACAAACCGCAACAGTTGTACAATAATTCTTTTATTTATTATATCGGTTTCACAACCTAAAGTTGCATCATATGTATAGCAAAAATAATAATTATTATTACAACAATACAAAAGATCAACTGAAAAGAGTATTAACTGCCTGTTTAAATACTAAACATACCAAATAATACTTCTCAAGACAATCGGGGGTATAATAAATTCGTTTCATTTACGTCATTTACAGGAATACGTAGGTGGCAGTCTGATCACAGTCAGCCCAGTTTTATTAAAATCAAGGAGACGCTCATTGTAAATGTCTCAAGATCAAAGAAGAAACATGGAGAATAACACAATAAAAACTGGGCAGAAGAAAACTTAAAGTCGTAAGAATAAATTCTCTCATCCTCCCCGGGAAGGAGATAACCATGTTATGACGTAAAGCTATAAAACTGCATCACTATATAAGCGCTAAAATCGTTTACCAGTAATGAAATACGGAAACATATAGTCAAAATGAAACGGGCCGAAGAAAAAAAAGTGTCAAGGAAAACAAAATAAACTAAAGGCGTACATTCATAGTGTTTCATTGACAGAAAAAATTGATAAATAATTAGGGGTCTATTAACTGCATTTAACACTATTTACAAAAGTATTCTGCTCATATGTAGAAATGAAATGACAGCTCTGTTGCCAGATATGTGCCAAATCTAAACACAAGGTATAAAATAACAACCCTTGGGACTCTTCTCGCAATGGACACGTCTATATAGGATTGTTAGTTAGTATCGCACTTGTTTCACAACGATGCGTAACAACGTCAAGCAACGCATACAAAATACTCCTAAATCACATCTTCTGGTCATAATCCAAAGAAAAAAAAACTAATGTATTCAAATCGCGTAGCTTAATATGTCTTTTCCGTTACATCGTGTACATTGTGCTACGAAAAGAAAGTAATGTAAGAGAGAAAGTTTCCTATTCCAGTAAATTACAAAGCTAAATACTTAAATTGTGTGTAATTTACACGTGAGACAAGTAAGTCACGTGAACCCTTGTAAACTGTGCACTGAAGATCCAAAGAGACGCATAGGCATGCGTATGGAAATGCAGAGATATGTAAACGGCGCTGCGCTCGGCAATTCCTATACAAAACAACAGGTGTTCAAGCAGGCTTCAGGCTGATTACCGCTGCTACAAGGGCTGGTTATCAATATCTAAGTGAGTCTGCACGTGGTATTACACTCGGTGCCCGAGAGATGGGCCACAGCAATCCGAGGAAGCGATGAGACATCGCTCAGCTGGGAAAATATCCTACAAGAACGAGACCAACGACGACTGAAGAGAATCGTCCAACGTGACAGAAGTGCATTCCTTCCGCGAACTGCTGCAAATTTCAATGCTGGGTCAACAACACTGCGCAGTTGCTCGCCGTCGGAAGTTCGAATCATACCTCGGGAATGGGTGTCTGTCTGTTGTCCTTTGGTTAGTTTAACTTAGGTTAAGTAATTTGTAGCATATGGAATGATGACCAAAGGAGTTAAGACCAATAGATTTACAAAGATTTTCAACCTGCAGACCACATTATTGCTCGATTAAAGCAACGCGTAAACAGTGCCATTAACTTTGTGTAAGTATGTAAGTAAATGTAGGCCTAAATATTCGACCTAATTTTCAAAACATTCGCTATAGACTTAAAATTGTTAAATAAATGTTTGTAAAACTGCAACACGAAGCTCCAGTGCGTGTGGCTAATCTGCCGCGGCACGTAAAATTCATACGTTCAGATGTTTGTAAATCTATCAGACCAAACTGCGTGGTCATCAGTCCGTAGCTTACAAACTACTTAAACCTAGGTAAACTAACCTACGGACAAACACACACACACACACACACATACACACACACACACACACCCTTGGAAGATTTTCTATTAGCCGGCCGCGGTGGCCGAGGAGACTGAGGCGCTCCAGTCACAGTCTGCACGGCTACTACGGTCGGGGGTTCGAATCCCCCTCAGGCATGGATATTTGTGCCGTCCTTAGTCTTAGTTAGTTCATAAGTAGTTTGTAAGTTTAGGGACTGATGACCCCGTAGTTAAGTCCCAAAGACTATACAGACATTTGAACATTTTGAACACACACACCCATGCCCCAGGACGTAAAATTCTATAAACATATTGTAAATAAAGAATTCAGTGATACAGATAAATCGGTTTACTTAATGGAAATTGATGTAAAATACTGCTGGTGAATTTGAAACTATCAACAAATATAAACAATGAAGTAAACTGTTTACACAACCCACACAAAACTTTAACATAAAAAAACAGTTTTCAGAAATTAAAGGGAAGTACCCCCACTAAAGATGACTCAGTAAAAGCCGAAACATGTTTGGGTGAAGAAAACACAAGCTGTCTTTGTATAAGCCGCTATTCCTCGAACTTTTATCTAAGCAAGCACATAAATAAGAACTGCAACATCCACAAGATGATGGTTGTCTGGAACGCTTTTCGAACTGTGTTCCTAAAGTTTTAATTCAGCCGCGCCGGCAGCATTTCGTCACAGACTTTCGCAGTGGGGGCCCGGCATCGGCGTGAATAATGTGGCACTCCCTGGCGGGTGGTTGGCAGACGTAAATATTGCGAGCAGGAGCAGAGCACGGCAGATGACAGGCGGCCGACCGGCGCCGTCTTTGTGCGGCAGGCGAGGGCGGGGCGGCAGGGAGCGGCCATTGTGGCCGCGCCGCCAACAATAAACAATGGCCGGCTAATCAATCAGGCATCGGCGGCCGCCCCGCGCACCAGCCGCGCACTCGACAAGTCTTCCCGCGGCCGCCTCACCTGCCCACCACACTGGACGCCGCCAGCACTGACGGAGGGGCATCTGTCTCAGTCGTGTCAACGAAGGAAAAATAGCGGGGAAAATCGAGTAGTCGCAAATTTTTGTACAAGGGAGACTGTCATGAACGACATACTGTAAGTCCCGACCTACGGAGTGTCAGCTCAAGCGTGGGTGGGCGGTTAGAGGAACAATGTTTACGTTTTTCTTAAATAACTAGAAAACTATTACCTCTAGCAAAAAAGTACAAGAGTACGAAATTAAACTTTGTAAAATTTATTAAAAAAAAAAAAAACTTTTAATAATTTCTTTAGGATAAATATTTTGCGAGATACGGGAGAAGCAAACTAAGCAAATTCTTAAAAACCGATTTTTATGTAATAAAGTTAAATAAACAATTTGAGCTCGAATAAAAAAAGTATATACGACATTTCAGGACCTCATGCAGTGTGAGGCGATACATTGTGCACTTGTGATGTGGTATAAGGGAAAGGGGGTGGGGGGAGGCTGGACGGCTGAGCCGTGAGGTGTCAGGTAGGCGATTCAAACATGGCCGAGCTCGTCCCTCTTTGTGCGAAAGCGCTCCTGACAAGCACACCCAACAGCCGGGAAGCATTTATGTACCAGCTTCAGTTCTCTCTTTGAGTGTGCCAGAGATCTTTACTGTTTTTGCGTATATAAATAATTTATTTTCAGTTTATTACGTGAGTATTCGTTTCCAGGTAGTGAGAGCACTTTCTTATTTAAGGCAGCTTAACATCTGAGAACTGTATAGTTTATGAATGGGATATGTCAGTGACATTTTTTCACTGGGGAAAAAGGGTTTGGTGAATTGGTTCATCCAAGTAATTTAGGAAACGATGGGAAAGTTCAAGGTCTCCAGGACAACAAACATTGCTCTGCCGTCCAGACTCTCTCCTTCCCTTATACCATATCGCAACAGCACAGTATATTCCCTAACACTGCCTCAGGCTCGTAGACGTCATATCGACATTTTTACGCGATCGCAAACTACTTCAGTCGACCTTAAATTTGATTTGACTCACGTGACGTCGGCTACGACACTATCTCTGGTATTGCCAACATTCTTAGCAGTCGTAGCCGACGTAACGTGATGTCTTGTGGTGCCCTCTGCATCGCCTATACAGGGTGTCGCAGCTATATTGTCCACCCAAAATATTTCTGGAACAATAACAGCTATTGGAAAACGACTTTCAACGGTATCAATGTACGGCTGGGGCCCATGAATGTACATATTTGGAATCATTCTAAAACGAAAGCAAATGTGTTTTTTAACACAAACTTTTTTTTAATGGACACCCTACACTTTTTCTTCAGCAGTCCATAGCATGACAAATCACATAAACAATGGCGTTGATTGCATCGCAATATTCCAATTACATCCCGAGATATTGCGACGCGAAGTTGACGCTTGAAATACGTGAAACGCGCGGCTAGCGCACGTCCTGAGACTCGGGCGAGAACCCCATGCTGCTCAGGACGTGCGCTAGCCTCGTGTTCCACGTATTTCAAGCGTCAACTTCGCGTCGCAATATCTCGGGATGTAATTGGAATATTGCGATGCAATCAACGCCATTGTTTATGTAATTTGTCATGCTATGGATTGCTTAAGAAAAAATATAGGGTGTCCATTAAAAAAACGTTTGTGTTAAAAAACACATTTGCTTTCGTTTTAGAATGTTTCCAAATATGTACATTCATAGGCCCCAGCCGTACATTGACACCGGTGAAACTCGTTTTCCAATAGCTGTTATTGTTCCAGAGATATTTTGGGTGGACTAGATAGCTGGGACCCCCTGTATATATGGCGCTCCTTCAAGTTCTCACCGCAGTTCGCCACTCTACCTCTGAAGATGTCTTCTGCAGCCGAAGATGAAACGTTAGGGGAAAGTTTTACAAATCGACCACGGCTTATGAGCCCGGAAGTTTTAAAGGCAGTTGACGCCGGCCGTGACAGTTTACAATGTAAACTTTACATTGTATAATTTTTATGAACAAACTGAAGAGAAACAGCGTGTCCTAAGAACCTAGAAGATTTGACCGTGATGAGAACAAAACCCTATAGATATGTCAGCTTAGGCCTGTCAGTGCTGCTTTTGCAGTGGGCAGCGCTGCAGGCAGCTGCCGATGGCGCCGCCCTGAGCTATTCTGGGGTGGCGCGCCCTCGCCGCGGGAGGGTGCCGGAGCGACGCGCGGCGGTCATGCGCAGGAAAATTAAGAACACAGATTTAGGACGGGCGATCTCCCGCGGCGGCGGATCTTCCTGCGCCTGATTAGTGGCCCACTTAATTAGAGGCCTCATTAACATGGCGACAGTCGCGGGCTAACGCGCCGGCCCGCTAAGTACCCGTCCCCCCTCCCGCTGACTTCAGGCTTCACCGAAGTCTGTATGCATAAAAAAAGGAAAAAATATCATTAGCAGAGAATATCACCGTGCACAAGACCGTCGTGTATATATCAGGCCTCTTACTTTCCTGTAAAAGATTCGCTGTAGAGGACTTAGTTTCACCAGGAGTGAGCCGGCCGCGGTGGCCGAGGGGACTGAGGCGCTCCAGTTACGGTCTGCACGGCCACTGCAGTCGGGGGTTCGAATCCTCCCTCGGGCATGGATATTTGTGCCGTCCTTAGTATTAGCTAGTTCATAAGTAGTTTCTAAGTTTATGGACTGATCACCCCCTAGTTAAGTCGCATAAGCTATACAAACATCACCAGGATTGAAACACGAGATGCGAGGCTACATGGACCAATTCCTAACGAAATAATCGTTAAAAGTTTCAGAAATAGCTATCTTACTGCGTGGTATCAATTATTCTAACCAAATCATATCGTGCATGAAAGTGTAGGGTCTTAATTCGTTAGCAAACGCCGCGTACAATATTGAGATTTTAAGGAACCATTATTTATTTGTTTATTTATTTTGCGCCAACGGCGGTGCCGCAGTGGATACGACGGTTCCCGTTATCTCACCGAAGTTAAGCACTGTCGAGCCTGGCTGGCACCTGGATGGGTAACCGTCCGGGTCTGCCGAGCGCTGTTGGCGAGCGGGATGCACTCAGCCTTTGTGAGGCAACTGAGGAGCTACTCGATTGAGAAGTAGCGGCTCCGTCACCAAGACTGACATAACGGCCGGGAGTGCGGGTCGCTGACCCAACACCGTCTAGATACAAGGCCTCACAACAAGTTCGTGTCACGTCGCACATATAGGCTGCCCTCGCAAGCTCACAAGCTCACCGGCTGAAGCTGCTAGGCAGCTGCTAGGCGGTCATCCAGTGAGCTTGCGAGGGCAGCCTATATGTGCGACGTGACACGAACTTGTTGTGAGGCCTTGTATCTAGACGGTGTTGGCTGACCACGTCCCCCTCCATACCGCATCCGTTGAAGCCCTCGGGCGGAGGATGACACGGCGGCCGGTCAGTACCTAGTGGGCCTCTCGAGGCCTGTCGGACGGAGTTTACTTTTTATTATTTATTTATTTTATGCAACATGCCCCTGTTACTCTGTAATACCATATTTCGCGTTCTGTTGATCATAGAGACTGCGGAGCGGACGGTTTCTCGCCGTCGGAGGTTCGAGTCCTCCCTGGGGTATCGGTGTGTGTGTATGTGTGTGTGTGTGTGTGTGTGTGTGTGTCTGTGTGTTGTCCTCAAGTTAGTTTACCTTAGTTTAAGTAGTTTGTAAGCTAAGGACTGATGACGACGCAGTTTGGTCCCATAGATTTACAAACATTTGGTTTTTGATCATAGATACAAGGATGGAGTTTTATTGATATCTCTTGGCCTAGTGTTCATTCGTATACCTATCAGAAGAATGGGCATGTTATATCCGTCCTACAGCACAGGGTAAAAATTCAAACTTTATACAGCCCGCAACATACAGCCTAACCATACGAAGAAAATAGGTTGGTTTTAATTTATTACGTGTGGTCTATGGTGAGCTTTATGAGGTTTATAAAACGTTATTTGCTCAGGGGCGGTATACACAAAAAACGATTATTTCCTACGCACTAAGTCTAGAAAATCAGTAAATTCTAATTAATGGAAACATTTTTTCTATTTGTTTATCCGTTACAGAGCTAGAGACGTTCACATTTATCGTAGTTACGCAGAAAATTGCGAATAGTGATTTTTAGCCATTTTTGCACAGTGAATCACAAATCATTGTTGAACGTTGCCGCCATAGCTGACTATAGCGACTGTTGCTTTCTCGGCATTGAACCAAAGAGACTCCGGGAGAGATATCGGGCTAACGGTCTACGCTGCTTCCAAACAGTACCCAAGTTGACTTTGCAGCCTGAGAAAATAGCCAAACTTTTAAATGCGTATGCTTTAGAAATAATTTAAAAATGTTCAAATGTTTGTAGAGCTTATGGGACTTTAACTACGGGGGGGTCATTAGTCCCTAAACTTACAAACTACCAATAAACTAGCTAATACTAAGGACGGCACAAATATCCACGCCCGAGGGGGGGATTCGAAATCCCGACCGTAGTGGCCGTGCAGATCGTGACTGGCGCGCCGCACACCGCTCGGCCACCGCGGCCAGCTAGAAATAATCTAATATGCCTGTTTGAGAAAATCATGTTCGTTGTCAACAAATATTCCAAAATCCAGGAGGTTTGGGTACTAAAAGCGAAGTGCTGATTGCGCTGAGATACGACATTCCGTCCGTTATGAAACTTACAATATGATTGTAACGGAAAAAAAACGAAAAAAACAACAACAACAACTCTATTTACTGTTTAATATATTCGGTCGGTGAAGAGTTGATTTAATTTCGTTACTCGCCACAGTTACCATCCAGCGTTAAATTAAGAAAAGTATTGCAAAAACACATTTAAAAGAGTTACGGTCGTAAAAACACATTGCGTTGACTTTCATCTACATCTACATGGATACTCTGTAAGTCACATTGAAGTACAATTCTCTACAGTTCCACTCTCTAACAGCTGGCGAGAAAAAGGAATACCTAAATCTTTCTATTTTCGATTTTATTTCCCTTATTTTATTATGATGATCATGATTCCCTATGTAGGTGCATGCTAACAATGTATTTTTGCATTTTGAAGAGAAAGTTGGTGAACGACATTTCACAAATAGATCCTGTGTCAACAAATAACGCGTTTGTTTTGCTGATTTCAACCCAATTCGTGTTTCATTTCCGAGACATTTTCTCCCCGATATCACGATAATACAAAAGGAGCTACCCTTTCCTGAACTTTCTCTCAGTCGTCCGTTAGTCACACCTGGTGTGTATCCCACAATGCGCAGCAATTCTCCAAAAATAGGACACACAAGTGTAGTGTAGGCAGTTTCTTTGGTAGAACTTACATCTTCAAAGTGTTCTGTCAATGAGACGTAGTCTTTGGTTCACCTTCCCTTCGCGTATGGTATATTTTAGTTTATACATAGAAGTGTATGAAACGTAGAGGGTATATCAAAATTTTATTTAAAAGTGATAGCACAATTTACTTCATTTCGTTTTCGAGGGTTTAGTTTCGTATACGAACCCGCCCGTTGAGCCCAGTTCTGACCAGGCGGTCTTTGTGGCAATTACTAAATACGAGGCGCGTCCAAAAAGTAAGTTCCGTTTGGCAATAAAATGAAATTGTACACAGATACAGAAGAAATTTTTATTGCACAAAATTCTACAACTCTTAAACTACTTTTCCACATAACTGCCGAAGTTTTGCAGGCATTTGTCATAGTGTGGCACCAGGTTTTGTATACGTTCTTCATAGAAATCTGCCGCCTGTGTCTTCAACCAGTTGGAAACAGTTTCTTTTAGCTCGTCGTCCATAGCGAGAGCACTAATTGTAAACCTACGGTTTTCCTGAATCTTGTCAGCAATCGCGTGAACCAGTTCTTCTGTAACCAAAGGTGGACGCCCACTTCGTTCTTCATCTTGCACATCATAACGCCCGCCATTGAACTGTCGGACCCACCAACGAATCACTTATCGCATTTGGTCCGTAAACATCGCAAATTTGCCGATAAATTTCACTTGGTTTCACTTTCCTCGCATTCAGAACCTGATTTCACAGGCTGCGGGATTTTCAATCAACGCCGACATTTCAAACAAGCACAACAAAGCGTACGTAACTGACAGCGATCTTCAAATGGCTCACGTTCTTCTACTTGATGCACATCGTCTACAGCGAATGTGCAGAACTGCAATCTCAGCGCTGCAGCGGAGATAAATTGAAACGGAACTTACTTTCTAGACGCGCCTCGTACTTATAATTTCAATAAAATTCTTGTATATCCGTCTGCAGATCGGTTTTATTTTCAAAAAAATTCAGTAACGACTGTGAAAACTCGTTCATCACGCGACAGGTTGCTCTGTAACTTCATAAAATTGATCTGATGATAGGCAACTGTCCAGAAACCGGTCATGTTGTAGAAATTAAAAGTGATCTGCAGACGTATATTCAAGAATTTTATTCATATGACTATCGCGGAAAATCGCTCAAGACTCTTAAGTCTAGTTTTGATAAACTTTAAGAAATCTATTCTGTAAAAAAAGAAAATTAATATTGGCAGCGAACAGTCTGGTTTCTCGTCACGCTAAACGACTGAATTTATTTCTGTTATTCACCATAACCATTACGTAAATAAATTGTGAAACCAGCTGTTGCGCGCAACGGCAACAGACAAAAGTGCGCCAGTACACGCGCCACGGCGCGGCGCAACAGTGTCACCGAGCGCACCCTGCTTAAACCCCGCGCCTCGCCTCGACAAAGCTACGTCACGAGGCACGCAGGCCAGCCGTGGCCGAGAGATGTCGCTGGGCCGTTCCCGCCGGGCGCCGGCGCAGTATCAGCGACACCACGGACTACTCGACGTGAGGGAAGTAGACACTAAAGCGGCCTATCACAGCACGCCGCGGACCGCCGAGCAGCTTCGAGTGTCTCCTTCCGCGCCGCATTAAATACCGCCCCCACAGCCACGTCAAGGCGTCCTGGACCACGCCGCCGTCGAGGAACGGAGTCGCCGCTGGAAGCTGTTGGAGTCTCTCGGCCGTCGTCTCGCCACGCCGCGCTGCCCAACTCCCGGTCTCCGCCCGGCCACCTCTGCTCTCCACAGGAGGCTACGCCAGGAACGCAGGAACCAAAGGATCGTAATAATTTCTACCTGTCATTACTCTGCCTTAGGAGCAGGTGCATTGCTTGTGAATTTTGGTTGTCACGTATATTGCAATATTTTCAAGAAACGTATACTGAAGAAACTGTTTGTGAGGTATTTGTAAGAAGAATTTAAACAAAAACTTGTATGGATAATTGTTATTTTATAATTATAAGAAGAATTATTGTTTTGGTTGTTGTGTGGCTTAGCTCCACTAATTCAGTCAATAAATTGTTTCAGGGTTTAGTTTGCAAGACACTTCAAAACCCTTTCTGATCTCGGAAAGTTCTTGATCTACTGATTTCACATAACGTTGCATTCTAATACGGGCAGTGCAATGCATGCCGGGTACAGCTAGTACCTAATAAAATCAACAGAAGATACGTTTGGGCAACACGATTTCATCTGGTACCGGCGAGTTATCGATAGGGAGATTTAGCTGTAGCGAGCAACAACGCGGTGCTCACAGATACAAGCGTCGAACGCATAAATGCACCCGGTCTTCATCCGAATTTCACAACATTTCGCTTCGACGAGATTTGGGCGCTTACCGTGCAATACGATTGCCGAAATGTTTTCGTTCGGCAGAGATAAGGCGGCGGAAACAGAGCGGCGATTCGCCGGTGGGGGCCGCGTCGGTGGCGGGCGGTAAGCCGGTGTTTGAGCAGGCGCGGCCGCTGTTTGGATTCGTTCCGGCGAGTTAATATTTACGGGCGCGGATTACGACGGCGCCGACACGCGGCCATTGTCTGCGATCCACCAGCGGCTGGCTGCCATTCACAGGGCTGTCTCTGCCACTGACAGCACCAGCTGTCACACGACACTGACAAAGTACGGCTCCTAACTGCTTATATGGCTATTAATTTGTACCACTTTCTGACCGCGTCCTTTGTTACTGTGTATGCGGAAAACTGTTTCCAGCATTCGTGAACATAACGATTTTGTCCAAGCCGGAGATGCTGACTTAATCGACGTGTCGAAAGGACAGATGTTTCCCAACACCCACTAGAGATTTACAACAGCACTGGCAGGTAGCAGCATTCTAACAAAAGTCATATGACACCTCGTCAAATTGTGTCATGTCTCCTTCTGCCAGGAGGAGCTCAGCAACGCGATGTGTCCTGGGATCAAATACTCGTTTGAAGTGCCCTGCACGAACATTGAGCCATCCTACCTCTCTGTTATTGTTGCGATCCTTAGTCTGGAGACCGGTTTGATGCAGCTCACCATACTACTCTGTCCTTAGCAAGACTTTATTTATTTATTTACCCTTGTTGCGGACCAGCTGCCTTTCAAATCTTTGTATAGTCTATGGGACTAAACTACGGGGTCATCAGTCCCTAAACTTACAAACTACTTATGAACTAACTAAGACTAAGGACGGCACAAATATCCATGCCCGAGGGGGGATTCCAACCACCGACCGTAGTGGCCGTGCAGTCCGTGACTGAAGTGCCTCAGTCCCCTCGGCCACCGCGGCCGGCCCAGCTGCCTTTGGGTATGCAGCTGGTCGTGATTACAAAAACTATGTGATACATTTATGCGACTGTGATACATTATTTTCTTTATAAATTTACAGTAATTAGATAAAAATACAAAGAAAAGCATAAAAAATTATCGTAAGGAAAATGGAAAGGCAACTTAAAAACATTTTAAGAAGAGAATAATAGAAGTTAGGAAAGATTGGTTTGATTGACAGTCTGAAGAATAAGAGTGGGTAGTCCAGGGTGGGAGGCCTCGGAATTTATTTCGAGCCCTGCCATACTCCTCCTATGATGGGCTATATCTGTAGTGGGGATACTCTGCAAATCACAATCGAACTACCGTTATACTATTTTACCTCCCATTCCATTCTCGAATAGCGGGCGGGATGAATGAACACCTGACTCTCTCCGTTCGGGCTCTGATTTCTCGTATTTTATTCTGATGATCTTTTCTACCTATGAAAGTGGGAGTGAACAATATATTTTCGCATTCGGAGGAGAAAGTTGGCGATAGTAGTTTCGTAAGTAGCCCACGCTGCAGCGATAAGTGTCGCTGTTGTAATGATTCCCATCCCAGATGCTGTATCATTTCCGTAACGCTGTCTCCCCTGTATCGTGACAATACGAAACGAACTGCCCTTCTTTGGACTCTTTCGATGTCCTCCGTCAAACCCATCTGATAAGGATCCCACAATGAACAGCATAAAAGGACGGACAAGCGTAGTGTATGCAGTTTCTTTTGTAGTTCTGCTGCATGTTTTGAGGGTTCTGCCAATAAAACGCAGTCTCTGGTTCGCCTTTCCCACGACATTACCTACGTGTTCTTTCCAATTTAAGTCACAAGTAATTGTAATTCCTAGGTATTTTGTAGAGTTTACGGCCTTCACACTTGATTGATTTATCATGTAAACAAATTTTAACGGATTTCTTTTCGTACTCATGTGGACGACTTCACACTTCTCATTATTTAGAGTCAACTGCCAATTCTTACACCATACTGATACCTTATTCGACTCGTTCTGCAGTTGGTATTGATCTTCAGACGATTTTAGTAGACGGTAAATGACGGCGTCATCTGCAAACAACGTTAGAGAGCTAATTAGATTTTCCCCTAAATCGTTTATGTAAATAAGGAACAGCAGAGGACCAATAACACTACCCTGTGGAACGCCCGAAATCACCTCCGTTTTAGTCGATGCCTTTCCATCGAATACTACAAACTGTGTCCTCTCTGAGAGGAAATCCCCTATCCAGTAGCAAATTTGGGGCGATATACCGTAACCACGCAATTTGATTAAAATCCGTTTGTGAGGTACGGTGTCAAAAGCCTTCTGGAAATCAAGGAAAACGGAATCAATTTGCGAAGTAAGTTGTAATTTGCGGCTGTTTGCTGATGATGCTGTGGTGTATGAGAGGGTGTCGTCTGTAACTGACTGTAATAGCATACAGGATGACTTAGACAAAATTTATAGTCGGTGCGAAGAATGACAGCTAGCTCTCAATGTAGAAAAATGTAAGGTGATGCGCATGAGTAGAAAAAACGATCCCATAATGTTCGAATACACCATTAATAGTGAGCTTCTTGATGCTGTCGCGTCGTTCAAATATCTAGGCGTAACATTGCAGAGCGATATGAAATGGAACGAGCATGTAAGGACAGTTGTTAGTAAGGCGGACAGCCGACTTCGGTTTATTGGGAGAATTTTGGGAAGATGTACTTCACCTGCAAAGGAGACCGCGTATAAAACGCTTGTACGACCACGTCTTGAGTATTGCTCAGGTATTTGGAACCCGCAGGAGATCAGTTTAAAGGAAGACATAGAGGCGGTTCAGAGACGAACAGCTAGATTTGTTACCGGTAGGTTCGACCAATGCGCGAGTGTCACGGAAATGCTCCGGCAACTCAATTGGGGATCACTGGAAGAAAGACGACGTTATTTTCGTGAATTTCTGTTAAGTAAATTTAGAGAGCCGGAATTTGAAGCCGAGTGTAGTACGATCTCGCTGCCGCCTACTTTACATTTCGCGTAAAGATCACAAAGACAAGATAAGAGAAATTAGGGATAGTACGGAGGCATATAGGCATTGTTTTTTTTTTTTTTCCTCGTTCAATTTGGGAGTGGAATAGGAAAGGAAATGCCTAGTAGTGGTACAGTGTACCCTCCGCCACGCACCTTATGGTGAATTGCGGAGTATGTATGTAGCTGCAGATGTAGATGAAGAGGTACTAAGCAGAATGGGGGAGGAAAGGAATTTCTGGCATACCTTGACTAAAAGAAGGGATCGATTGGTAGGACATATTCTTACACATCAAGGAATCGTAAATTTAGTGTTGGAGGGAAGTGTGTGGCGGAAAAATCACAGAGGGAGACCAAGAGACGGATGTAGTAAGCAGATTCAGTTGCATGTGGGTTGCCGTTCTTATGAGGAGATGAACAGGCTTGTTCGTAATAGAGCAGAGCAGGGTGTAGAGGTGCATCAAACTAGTATCCGGACTGAATACCAGAAAAATAACAGTTTTTATTATTTTTTTACCTTTTTTTTAATGGGCTGATTTACCCCAGGCAAAAGTGGTCCCTGGCCACGTGGGAGTGTTGGGGAATGAGTTTAAGGATACGGCTGCCAAGGAGGCAGTTCTCCTCCCTCGGCTGACTACCTTTTCTACTACCTCTGACGACAATCGTACTGGCGTCTCCTGGCGTATCATCTCACGTTGGTTTTTACATTGGTCGTCCCTGTCAGGCAACAAATTGCGAGCCGTTAAACCTGTGCCTGATCTTTGGTCAACGTAATCTCGATCCTCTCGCCGAGGTGAGATTGTTTTGGCTCGGCCGTTATAGCCACCAGTATTTACTTCGGGGTGGTCCTGCTCCCTTACGTGAGCACTGTGATGAACCTTTTACTGTGAACCATCTTTTAGTGCAATGTCCTTTTTTTATCGTCTACGTCATGATCTGTGTTTACCATTTGAAGTGCCTGATATTTTAGCTGATGATCCGCATTCTGCTGGCCGAGTTTTACTTTTTATACATCGTGCAAATATGCAAGTTCTAACCCCGGTTCGATTTTACTATGGGCAGTGTTGGGCGTTAATGATCTAAGTAGTTTTGAGCATAAAAAAGGCAATTTGTAGGAAATGTAAATTAAATTAATGAAATAAATCGCAATTTGCGATGTTATGACTTGATTGTATTAGGTTTAGATGGAATACCAAACTGTGGCGAATGAAAATTTGTGCCCGGCCGGGATTCGAATCCGGGATCTCCTGCTTACTAGGCAGACGCGTTGACCACTCCGCCATCGAGGGCACAGCCCGACTGCAGAGGACTCTTCTCTGCACGTCTCCCGCCACACACAAATCTCCATTCACCACGCTGTCTGTTTCCTATACCACAGCCTATTTATACTATAATGCTCGCAGTCACAATACTGTATTCCCGCATCAGGGAGAACAGACCATGAGGTATCGAGACACAATTAATTGTCGTCAGGAGCCCAGCCTCGGCTTGTATACAATTATATATATTTTTGACGAATTACAGCGTTCAAATGAATGAAATAAATCGCAACTTGCGATTCGTCAAAAATATATATAATTGTATACAAGCCGAGGCTGGGCTCCTGACGACTATTAATTGTGTCTCGATACCTCATGGTTTGTTCTCCCTGATGCGGGAATACAGTATTGTGGCTGCGAGCATTATAGAATAAATAGGCTGTGGTATAGGAAAGAGACAGCGTGGCGAATTCAGATTTGGGTGTGACGGGAGACGTGCAGGGAAGAGTCCTCTGCAGTGGGGCTGGTCACTGTGTCCTCGGTGCCGGAGTGGTCAACTCGTCTGCCTAGTAAGCATGAGATTCCGGGTTCGAATCCCGGCCGGGCACAAATTTTCATTCGCCACAGTTGGGTATTCCATTTAAACCTAATGCAGTGATGCCATAACATCGCAAATTGCGATTTATTTCTTTCATTTGAACGCTGTAATTCGTCAAATATATATAATTGTAAATTAAATTCTTTCTGATAAATTTTATCATCCGAAAGACGAGGCAAATGAAAAGTTGTAGACCGGTGATCGTTTTACAAATGTGAGCCGCCGCACTGTCGTCAGAAACGACAAATGACTGAGTGACGTGACATGGCAGCAGGAGCAGTATCAGCAGCAGTGGCGCGGCTGCGGCGGGTAGAGCGGTGAGGTGAGGTGAGTGTGCAGTAAGAGGCAGCGGTGGCGGTGGCGGCGGCGGCGGCGCGATGGCCGGCCGATACGGGCAGAGGTGTCGGCTGTTTTGACTGGCCGCTAATCCGCGCGGCACGCCCCCAGCACAGCGCAGCACTGCCAGATAGCGATCCGGCGGCGGCGGTCATTATCGAGTGCGCAGCCTCCATTTGTCACGCGCGGCCGCGTATCGCGGCTCGCTGACTGATGGCCAGCTAATCGCCACGGCCGCGGCCGCCACCTGGATTACCCACACGGGCAGACACTCGCCGGATAATAACGTCCGCCACGAGCGCGCCTCGGCCCGCAGATACGCGAGGCGGCCGGCGCCAGCGCGCGCCCAGATAACGTCTCGCGCGGCCGCCCGCCTATCTGCCGCCATACGTCCTCCAGTCCGTACCCCGCCGCTAATGCTCTTACACTGCTGTCAAATCGAACGACGACCGCCGGCGATGGATCCGACCGCAATATACTCTGCTGGGAAGCCGAAACGCGACGTCAAGAAGGTGCAGAGATAACGCGGCCAAATTTATTCGGGAGATAGCGCGTCGTGTAGACATCACGTGACTGAAAATACAGCCACGTGTGTTGTGAGAAACCCGATGAAATCAGCACTATTGCCACTGCTGTCTATAATCGCCACTGCACGCCTCGGCATTGAGTCACAGGGGCTCTGGACCCGTTCCTGCGATATAGTGGTCCACACTGCTTCGTCGTCGTCATCGTTGTTGTTGTTGGCATTTTCAGGAGACTGAAATGCTGAATCATCACTGCCCTGAAACTTCCTGGCAGATCAAAATTGTGTGCTGGAACCGAGACTCGAACCTGGAACCTTAGCCAACCTTTGCAAAGGTCCCAGATTCGATTCCCGTTTCCGTCACACAATTTTGATCTGCCAGGAAGTTTCATATCATCGCACACTCCGCTGCAGAGTGAAAGTTTCACTCTGGAAACATCCCTCAGGCAGTGGCTAAGCCATGTGTCTACCATATTGTTTCTTCCATAAGTGCTAGTCCTGCAAGGTTCGCAGGAGAACTGTAAAGTTTGGAAAGGAAAAGGCGAGATACTCGCAGAATTAAAGTTGTGAGGACCGATCGTGAGTCGTGTCCGGATAGCTCAGTGGGATAAGCGCTTGCCTGCGAAAGGCAAGGGTCCCAGGTTGACTTCCGGTTCCGGCACTCAATTTTGACCTGCCAGGAAGTTTCATATCAGAGCACACTCCGCTGCAGAGTGAAGGTTTCATTCATCAGTGCCCTGTTCCAAACGAAGATGTAACAGCGAAAGGTGAGCAAAAGAAAAATCTAGCGCTCAACACTTTTAATAGTCCCCACTATGCCAAGAAACGGTACTTGATAAGTTGTTCATGAAGCGAACTCAATTGCTACAACGAGACTACATAATTCACAATTAGCGTTGAGGCTATGAAGCTGGCTATGCAGTGAAACGCAGACGAACAAAGCCTGTTTCCTTTATAAATGCATTACCCTGCACTCATTAGACTTCATAGAATATCGATATAGTGCTCGCCATCGCGTGAAATTTCTTTGGATGATGTGCTGGACAATGATGTACTTACGTAAGTGTTGGTAGGCTGCGCGATGTCACCACTTAGTCTCCCACCTCTGCGTTATGCGCTGTACTTACCTGCAAGTGAAAAGAACATGTTTTAGAATTTTAATATTCTATCATCAGTTGCATTAATATTAGATAATGGTCGCAAATGGAAGCTGTCCTAGTTGACAACATTAATTACATCTCTAACGATGACAGTGAACATTTACCTGAGAGAGAACTACTTGTATCAGAGTTCTGCTGATTCCAAAATTCTCAGTCTCATTTTTCGCAGAACTATGCTAAGAAAGATTGTTAAGTTTTAATGTACGGTTAATGTCGGGAAAATTTATATTCGATTTAAAATCGGACTGAGTTTGTAAATATTCTATGTTGGCTGCACTTCAGCTCAACCTGAAAGCAAAGCGCGTAACATGGCAGCAGTACAACAGTTTTAGTACGCTCTAACGGTTCATCTACAGCAATCGAAAAACTTTTTTTATTACCGTTCCAGATGTGAATACTGATGAGTTTTACTAGTGCATGAATGTATTATTCTGGCCGCGCGGTCTAAGGACTGAGTGGCCGTTCCCGCCAGAGGTGCGAGTCCTCTCTTGGCACATGGAACGACTGCTCAAAATACGTTTATAAAATTAAGGGAGCAAATTGTTGAGGTCATCGGTCTCTAGAATTAAAAGTACTTAAATTAACTTATATCAAGGACAACAAATATACATGCATTCTCACATAGACACACCCTAGGGAGGACACCTCCAACGGGAGCGGCCGTGTAATGCGTGGCACGGTGCCACAGACCGCGCAGGAACGACTGCCAAATGATCTTCTCTACAATATCGGCCGCTGAAATTTTAATTCATGTTTCTTGTTGCGTTTGTCCCGCTCGGTGGCAGGCAGCACTTTGAGGTTTCGTTATCTCCATTTCGTCCGGTCTTGAGCCATGTCTAGGTGTAGACGTAATATATTCAGATCATTGTGAAGTGTGTCTACCTCTGCTTTAGTGGTCGCTTGGATCTCTTCCGCCGCGGCGGAATAGCCGTGTGCACTGGGGCGCCGTGCTACGGTGCGCGTGGCCGTTAGTGCCAAATTCAGCTCCTATATTTGTTGGCACTGACTCAACTTTCGACAGAAAAGCATAGTCGAGAATTGCAGACAAACTCAGTGGAATTATTCCGCATTCGATGAAGCCACTTGTACCATTTTCGACGGTGGATGATTGAGCCCACTCTGAATTTAGTAGTTTTCCAAACTGAAGACAGTTTATTTTCCTTCCTGGATTATTTATCTAGAAATTGTAGCAAGCTTTGTAAAAATAGTTAATCAGTGATTTGAAAAATGTTCGATGCAACGGTTGCAACCAGTGGGATGTATGTGGAGCTAGACTCATTAAAATAATCCCTCTTTCATCTCCAAACTCCAAAGCTTCCAAACAGCTTGTGTGAGAAAAATACCAATTATCGAAAACATGTTATTCGACTAATTTTTAAAATATTAATGTAATTTCCATGGTGAATTGAGATATACTTAATTGTGATCCATCTCTCCCTAATTAAAATGCATGGTCCATCACTCACAAATAGAACTGGTCCATCTATCCCGATTGTCTGGGAGAGATGGACCACCCCGCTTTCAGTCTGCAGTTTTAGAGCTCGGTGGCCATTTTAGGTTAGGTACATGCCAACACATTTGTCAAGTAATACAAATAACAATCCCAGAGACGGATTTACGTCTCAAATATGTCAAAGACATTATTGATAAATCTGAAGCATTGAATTAAATTTTGTGGTGCGGCCGGGAATCGAACCCGGACCTCCATGCTTAGGTCCGGGTTCGATTCCCGGCCGCACTACAAATTTTAATTCAATTATTCAGATTTATCAATAATGTCTTTGACATATTTGAGACGTAAATCCGTCTCTGGGAATGTTTATTTGTATTAATTGATATTTATATCACCTTAACAAGATTGTTCCACCATGTCCATTGCCGAGGTGCTATTCCGCTGCATGGAGAGCCTTGGCAGTAGTGGCAGTTATGGCAGTTATCTTTGGAACACAGAAGCTGAATTAAAGTTTGAGATGTGGAGGGAAATCGTACATAGACTATTCCAAGGCGCCTTAATTGTTAGTGGTGTGGTAGTCTAACGGTTAAGACGTCTGCCCAGTAAGCATGGAGGTCCGGATTCGATTCCCGGCCGTACCACAAATTTTAATTCAATGCTTCAGATTTATCAATAATACATTTGTCAAGCTTTTAGTAATAAAATTGCAGGAATACTGTGCAAAATGTGCTATAATACTAAAGGAACGTAACTACACGATAAAACTTTTAGACTTACCAGAACAAAAAAATGTGATTTTTCTCCTGAACTAAGACGACAATGTCAACAATACTTTTGCACGACGTTCGTTCAACAAAGAGCTTAACCACAAGTGAACGGTGCTGCTCTGTAGCGGCGCGTTCACGAAATACGTCACTGGTCGGTCTCACCCAATGGTCCAACTCACCCCAAGTTACCGTGTGTGTCGCTGATTGGCAGAGAGGGCAGCCGCCTGCAGCGGGAAGAATGAGTAACAGCGGTCCGGCAGGGTGCTGGCCACTTGCTGATGGATGGCGCGCCTGGGCGGCGCTCGCACTTCATTTCCGGAGGGGCGCACTCCCTGCTCAGCAGGCGACGCGGCCGCCTCCGCACCCTATCAGGCGACACGCACGACCAAGTTAACGTGCCGCATTCAGCGCGATCAGCATCCTCCACTGCTGTGTCCATAACGGGGCGCAATATTGTTCCTCTCGTGGTGATATTCTGAGAGCCTACTGAAGTACCCTACAGTCGTTATGGAAGATGGAATCAAAACGACATTTAGTGACAGAATGATGCCCAACTGAGTAAAACATTACGGTCTCCTAAATACGAAACTCTTGGTCGGAATCAGGGGCGGATCCAGGACGGCCTGCTGGGGAAAGGGGGGTGTGGGGGGGGGGGGGAGAGCGGTGAAAGAATACTCATGGTTAGCTAAACTCTGGTTCAGTAGAAAGACTCTAATACCGGCCACATCGTTTTACCCCAAGCCCAATCTAACAAAAGTCTCACAGTTTTGAAGACTCAGTGCAATGATAGCATTTTAAAAAAGAGAGAGAAAGTGTGTGTGTGTGTGTGTGTGTGTGAGAGAGAGAGAGAGAGAGAGAGAGAGAGAGAGAGAGAGAGCTGCCTGGGGGTGGGCGAACCTCCCTTCGGAGAAGGAATTAAAGTTCATTTTAATTCTGTCAGAGACAGCATAAAAGCTTTAGTAAACTAATCTAAGGACAACACACACACATCCGTGCCCCAGGGAGGACTCGAACCTGCACGGCGAGAAACCGCGCGCTCCGCAGCGAGACGCTTTAGACAGCTCGGCTACTCCACCGCGGTGAATGGGCAATGCCTTGAAAGGATAGTGTAAGATGAACATTAACAAAAGCAAAGCAAGCGTAATGGAAGATAGTGTAAGAAAATCAGAGGATGCCGAAGGAAATAAATTAGGTAACGAGACGATAAAGATGATCTAAGAGTTTTGTTACTTGGGCAGTGAAATGAAATACGATGGTCCTAGTATAGATGACATAAAAGGCAGAACGGCAGTGAGAAGAAAAGCGTTTCTGAAAAACAGAACTTTGTTAACATAGAACATAGAAATCTTTTCTGAAGGCATTTGAGGGGAGCGTTGCTTTGTACGGTAGTGAAAAATGGATGATAAATATTTCACACAGGAAAAGGACACACGCTTTCCATGTGTTGTGCTACAGAAGAACGCTGAAGATTAGGTGAGTACATCGCGTAAGTAATGAGGAAGTACTGAATAGAATGGGAGAGAAAAGGAATTTCTAGCATACCTTCACTAAAGGAAGGGATCGACTGGACACATTCTGCTACAGCAAGGATTCGCAAATTCAGCACTGGAGGGATCTGTGAGGGGTAAAACTTGCAGAGGGAGGCCAAGAGACAAATACAGTAACACATTCAAATGGATGTGGGTAGCCATTCTTAAAAGATGAAGAGATTTGCCCTGGGTAGAATAGGGTAATAAACTGCATCAAACCAGTCTCCGAAATAAAGGCCAGTACAACAACAAATACGAAACCCTGGAAAAAGTCTTATGTCTGCAAGATATGAATGTTGAAATTCCGTGACACTTTTAACCATTACAACCAGAAATAATACTGCATCTAGTTCCTTTATAAAGTGATTGAAATGGAAAGTGCTGCACGACAGAGTATTAGCTCGACGTTTACCGAAATTTTTCTTCCGAAATGTGTCGTCAGTAGCCGTGCAGATTTAATTTTGCACGCGGCCCTATGGTGCGCAGTCCGATGAAGCGCCACGAGCAGCCGGCTAGGTAAAATACACTTTATCTTTGCAATCGAGGGTTGCCTTACTACCAATTAAAATCGTAACGTCGTTGAAAAAGTCAGCCATGTTTAAAACTTTAATAATGAACATTTCAGTTTGATTCGAAACGGCATCAAATGTTCAAATGTTTGTATAGCTGATGGGACTTAACTACGGGGTCATCAGCCCCTAAAGTTACAAACTACTTGTGAACTAGGTAACACTAAGGATGGCACAAATATCCATGCACGAGGGGGGATTCGAACCCCCGACCGTAGTGGCGTTGCAGACCGTGACTGGAGCGCCGCAGTCCCCTCGGCCACCGCGGGCGGAGAGACGGCATCCCAGCGACCTTTCCGAATGAGAGTAACGTCTTTTTCCCAACTGGAAACATAAAAGAGAGTACGTCGCGGTTGTAGAGGTAACTGCTTTATTCTTTTTATTTTTATTTTTTTATATCTTTTATTGATTCCAAATCGCTGCTTATATTCTTATATTTATTTAACATTGGCCATTTAGGCTACAAAGCCGTCATCAGGTTAGGTGCAATTGTATAATACAAATGTCGTGAGATAGTAGAAAAGTCACAGGATACGATATTTATGTAAATTTTGATTTTACTTCCTGTAAAGTGGTTTTCCATAGAAGATCGTTGTCATGCCACGAATATGGTACGGTTATAACAAACCGTTGAAGGCATGCAATATTGTTGCCTATCATAATTAGAGACAAAATTTAATACACACTTTGAACTGTTTAATATATCGTTGGTATAAATATAAAGAAGCTATTGTAAGCATAAAATATCGTTGGCATACACCAGCAGATAACAGCTACAGGAATTTATTATAATTGTACCATATTGGTGACATGACTCCAATCTTCTATCGAAACCACATTACAGGAAGTATGTAAAATCAAAATTTATGTAACTATCGTATCTTGTGAATTTTCTATTATCTCACGACATTTGTATTACACAATTGCAGTTAACCTGATGACGGCTTAGTAGCCAAAATGGCCTCGTTAAATGAATATAAAATATTAAGCAGCGATTTGGAATCAATAAAAGTTATATTATGTCGTTAAGTGACATATTTAACGCTGCAGGACCCAAATATTGCAAACTGTTGGCACTTTATTTATTTTTTTTTTTAAATTTGTTACCGTTGCTGATTGTATGGGAGGTGTTTAAATAAATAAAATGTTTCTACAGCTTATGGGACTTTACTACGGGGTCTTCAGTCCTGAAACTTACAAACTACTTATGAAGTAGCTACAACTAAGGACGGCACAAATATCCATGCCCGTCTGGGGATTCGAACCCCCGACCATAGAGGCCGTGCAGACCGTGACTGGAGCGCCTCAGTCCCCTCGGCCATTGCGGTCGGCTATAGGAGGTGTAGTTTGGAAGGTGTATTTTTAGCGGCGGCACCGAGTAACATAAAAATCTGTACGTAATGATATTCAGTTAGTGAAACTATTTAATAGACCACTGTGATTCCCTACGTTAGACGTGGCACTTTGGAAAATGATGGAGAGTTAATGACAGTCGGGATTTGTTATACAGTGGATCTGCTCTTCCAAACTGCTCTGAGTGGGACCAGTGTCATCGCGATGCTATCAGCGAGTTAATTTAAAATTTCTCAGCCGACAGGAGCAGGAGAGGCGTAAAGCGCAGCGGCGCTGCGCTTCCGAAGCAGTCGACGACAGCCGGCGCGGAATACATTTCCTAATCTTTTCCATTTTCAGCCTCCGCGGCGACAGGCGAGCAGAGGAATCCAATTCCCACTTGTCGCGATGGGATAATTATATTTCGGTAAAATAGCCGGCCCGTCCTGGAGGGGGGCGTGCAGAATAGGGCGCGATCGCCGCCGAGTTAAGGAAATGGAGTAAATCGTTAATTCGGCGGCGGCGGCGGCGGCGTGTCCGGGCCGCAAAGACGGCAGATATACAGAGGCGGCCGGCCTTTGTTTTCCATTTCCAGCGCGCGCAGCTCGTTTCCTGCCAGATTATGGCCCTGCGCGGCGCGGGGCGGCCGCCATCTTGCTTATGGAATCGTGAAGACTTGGCCAGGAAATGAATCCGCCCGGCGGGCCGAGATGGCGAGAATAAATAGCCGAACGCGGCAGGCGCGCTTCCAGGCCGGCGAGCTTCATGCTGATGCGGCGGCCGTGCTAGCCCTGCCCCAGCACTGCCCTGCTGCTGTGCTGCTGCTGCTCTGCGACTGCGCCGGTCAGCGGGGCGGCCGGACAGCGGGGTGGAGAGGCAGTGTCTCACCCCACGCGAGGGACCGCGTCATACGGCACATTCGCCGAGTGTCTTCCGGACATCGATCCAGTGCCTGGCACTGCTAAAAACAGTTACGGCACCAGTTGAGGTATCTAATCGTCTTACTCTGCGGACGATACACACGTCAGAGACACAAAGCAGCTTCACTTTGCAACAGGCGATACGATATATGACATAATAAGAGACGAGCAAAAATGAAAAACGGACACAACTCAACACACTAGCGGACAAGATATCCAATGCAACCTATGAAGAATACAATAGGACAAGGCCCTACAAGAGGCGTGCCCAGATGCCCCACAGAGTGGACAGGTATAGTTGGGAACAAACAGACGAGGAAGAAGGCGATGAAACTTTCACAGATGGAGCAAGTGACACCGTCTCACCAAACAGCCGCTCTTCACGCGAGGGGCCGCGTCATACGGCATATTCGCCGAGTGTCTCGCGGACATCGATCCAGTGCCTGGCACTGCTTAGGGCACTAGTTGAGGTATCAATTCGTCTTACTCTGCGGACGATAGACACATGTCAGAGACACACAGCAGCTTGACTTTACAATCGACGATACGATATATCACATGCCGGCCGCGGTGGCCGAGATGACTGAGGCGCTCCAGTCACGGTCAGCACAGCCACTACGGTCGGGGGTTCGAATCCCCCCTCGGGCATGGATATTTGTGCCGTCCTAGTTCGTAAGTAGTTCATAAGTAGTTTGTAAGTTTTGGGACTGATGACCCCATAGTTAAGTCCCATAAGCTTAACCAACATTTGATATATCACATATCACATAATAAGAGACGAACAAAAATAGACACAACTCATCGCACTAGCAGACAAGATATCCAATGCAACCTATGAAGAATACAAAAGGACAAGACCCTAAAGGAGGCGTGCCCATATATTCCGCAGAGTGGACAGGTATAGTTGGGAACAAACAGACGAGGAAGAAGGCGATGAAACTTTCACAGATGAAGGAAGTGACACCGTCTCACCCCACAGCCGCTCTCCACGCGAGGGACCGCGTCATACGGCACACTCGCCGAGTGTCTCGCGGACATTGATCCAGTGACTGGCGCTGGTCAAAACAGTTAGGGAACCAGTTGAGGTATCTAAGCGTCTTACTCTGCGGACGATACACACTCGTATTGGTCGTTAATATAAAGCTATGGATGTGGGTGGACCAGCCGACGCCGACAGGAATGCATAACGCACGTCTTGGCTGCCTAAACTGAAACACATGGCCGCGGTGGAGTGGCCAAGCGCATTGAGGCGCTATGCTCCTATGCGCGAAGCCATTCCTCTTCGGGGTTCGAATCCGCCCTTGGGCATGGATATTTGTGCCGTCCTTAGTCTTAGTTAGTTCATAAGTAGTTTGTAAGTTTAGGGACTGATGATCCCGCAGTTAAGTTCCTTTAAACATTTAAAATTCATGGGAGAGGGCCCACGTCTTCGCCTTGCGTATGCCGCCTTGCAGCTGACGTTCAGCAACTTACATGCTTAAAGAATTAAAATATATGCAGATGTCGTCAGCATACAACGAAGGAGACTGGACATACTGACGACCCGACGGCTACTGCTAGCCCATTAATACCCACTAAAAACAGGGAGAGGTTCAATACAGACTCCTGGGACATGCTGGACATGCAGGGTGCTAGAGGACGCACCAACTTGAACATGGAAGGTACGGACAACTAAAATGTTTTGGATAAAAACTGGGAGTAAGCCCCACCCATGAAATGTGGTGTCGCCAGGTCGTATCATACACCTTCGACAAGTCAAGAAACACGGCTAACAGATGGTGACGTCGAGAGAACGCTGTCCGGATGGAAGATTCAAGTAGATCAAGTTATCCAAGGTCGAGCGCCCCTTGCGGAAACCACCTTGGCATGGAGCCAGCAGGCCCCGAGATTCAAGGAGCCAATACGACCACCGGCTCACCATGGGTTATAACAGTTTGCAGAGAATGTTCGTAATGCTGATGGGCCGATAGCTGTTCACATCTAGCGGATCTTTACCCGGCTTAAGCACTGGACGATGGTGATTTCTCGCCACAGTGATGGGAAAACATCATCGCTCCAGATGCGATTAAACGATGCAAGAACATATCGCATGGAATTATCAGACAGATGTTTTAATATCTGCCTGTGAAGTCTATTCGGCCCAGAGGGGTGTCAGGGCAATGGGAAAGGGTACTGAAGAGCTCCCAATCGCTAAACGGAGCGTAATATACATCAGGGTATCGTGAGGTAAATGAGAAGTTTTTGCGTTCCAAGCGCTGTCTTAACATGCGGAAGGCAGATTGATAATTATGGGACGCAGCAGCGCAAGCATAGTGCTCGGCAAAGGCCTGGGTCTTGTAGCCATACAGGCTGATCTTAGTCCAGACTTGGGAAGGAGAGGTACGCCACCCTGTGGTTGATACGTACCGTTCCCGACATTCCTGTTTTAGTCTCCGTATTATCTGGCGAGCACGAGCACGGAGTCGTTTAAAAGCAATCATATTCTCGATTTATGGGTGTCGCAGAGCAGGATATTGCACTCATAGAAGAAAGGCAGAATATCCATCAAGAGCTGATTGATAATCTCATAATGTCCACGCCAGACAGGTGTGCAGTTAACTGGCCGTCCGAGATGATAAAACTCCATATTGGAAGGAAACCAGCATAACTTTTTCACTATTATGGAAGCCCCATTGGCCTCACTCTAACTAAACGCCATGTAAACCTCAGGTAAGGAGGTGAGACAACAAAATATCGTACTGTGTCTCACACAAATCACAATTGTAGCCAATATCTGGATTAAAATCGCAACTATGTATGTATATTGCGCATGATATCTCACCTGATTCCACGCCAGTGTACAATCCCCTGTAATGATGTAGCATTTGTGGCCGTTAGACTCCAGCTGGGATCGTGATCGGTTTGACCGTCCAAGTCTTTAAGTGACGCCACATGGGTGTCTTGCGCGTCGATGATAATGATGATGATGATGATGACTGCCGAGGCGCGCCCCGCAGAACCCAAACGTCGCGTCGCAGCGCAGCCCTTTGCGCACCAGCTCAAGAGACGCACACACCGCGCACCGATAAGTCGTCAGCTACGGACGGTTCGAATCGCGCGCCACGACCAAAGTCCCGGCGCCTTCCGGCAGGCGGCACTGGACTTTTACCACTCGAAGTTTCAGGTCCGCTCACCGCGCAGACGCGAGGAACCTCTTCATACCTCGCAAGTACAAAGTAAGACCGCATCAGCGGCTAATCAGCGGTCGCGGGCGATCGCCAATTCGCATGCAAATAGCGGCGCAAGGACACTAGATGTTAGCCTGTGTTACGTTCCTTGAAAGTTCAGCACGTTCTTCTCCTTGATAAACATCGTCTACAGAGCATGTGCTGAACTGCAATCTCATCGCTGCAGCGGAGATAAATTGAATCGGAACTTACTTTCTGGACGCGCCTCGTAGTTAGTTCAAGGGAATCATTTTAGTTAACTTAGCTATCCGAAGATTTTTTTAAAACTGAAGTATTATTTTTCGAGTCACTGTACTGTGGAAATTAAGTCGAGAATACACTCGGAATTATAAATAAAGAGATACCGATCATCTCAAAAAAAAGTTTCAAATGTTTGTATAGTTTATGGGACTTAACTACGGAGTCATCAGTCCTTAAACTTACAAACTACTTATGAACTAACTAATACTAAGGACGGCACAAATATCCATGCCCGAGGGGGGATTCGAACCCCCGACGGTAGTGGCCGTGCAGACCGTGACTGCAGCGCCTCAGTCCCCTCGGCCACCGCGGCCGGCTCCTGCGAGGTAATCTATCGCGCTATCCATTAGGACTACGGAGGCGGACTGACCCCATGAACCGCCAGTAGATGTGAAGCTAATGTCTCAGTGGAGACGGAGCGCCCCGCTGTGAGGTAGGTGACTGCAGCCACTGTGCGGTAGACGGAAGTTGTCGCGTCACGTGACCCACGCGCGGGGCGGCGGGCGGCGCGTGTCCGGCCAGCGGCGGCCGCGTCCATATCGGGCGGCGCAGCTACAAGTGCGCTTTGTTGCGCCGGATTAATTGAGCCTGCAGATTTATCGGCCCGCGTGCTGTATAAACCAATAATCGGATGCGACGGCCCGGGGGTTAGGTGGCAGTGGGGGGAGGAGGGGCAGGGAGGGAGGGGGCGCTGCTCGTTACTGCTGGCTGTCAACACGGCGCCACCAGGCTGGCCTGTGCCTGCGCGTCGCGGTGAAAGCGCCGCGCCGCGTTCACACCGAGGACGTCTCCACTGGTTAGAAACTTGTGGTACGCGTATTAACAGCGTTCGTCTCTGTTGCTGAATAAACACACTGCCGCAGTACCTCAGCGCGCTCGATCAAAGGGATGGATGCCATCTGTATTTTTTTGTTTTTAGTTTCGAAAATGAAATACATTTATTGGTACGTTTCTTCTGAATAAATTTATCATACACATTTAAAGTTTAGATTGGCCAAAACATTTAGTGTCCATAAATGTCCTTGATACAGACCAGCTGCCTTTGGGTATAAAGCTGGTCGTAATTAGACCAAGTATGGTTTGTATTGTCTTTTACATTTTAATAGCGTTAAGTTTAAATATATAGTGATAGTAACGATTAGATAAGTTAACGGTGAAATTCACGGTTTTACATATTTATTAATTTATACTATTTTAAATTTAATTCGATTACTATCTATGAATAATGGATACAACAAATTATAAGGAAAAGGAAGGGCAACTCAAAAATCATTATTATTAAGAAGGATAAATAAAAGAAGATAGGAAAGGGTAGGTAAAGTAAAAGTTGTTGGGGAGAGTCTACCAAGGTGTAAGGCCTCGGAATGAACATCGAGCCCTTCCATCATGGAATTCCCTCCATAGGTGGTAGTCGTTCATTTCATTTACATTAAGAGCTAAAGGCGGTTTGACTCTAATGTTTATGGTGCTCAATTGTTTAGTAATAAGTCATCTTCTGTGCTGGGGTTGTCATCTGTTTCGTTATCTATGTCGCTTGTACTTACACTGCTTACACTGCCACGTGTCCTGTGCTATGGTGTTGGTGTTTTGTACGATGTTACGTCTGACCGTCTGTGCGTATTCTTCCCGCTTTAGTGATGAGACCTCATTCGTCAGTCTATTTAGTGTGTCCCAGCCATCCTTATCTCTTATCAGTACGTTTAAGTCTTGTGTGTTATTTAACATACAGTGTGTGTGTGTGTGTGTGTGTGTGTGTGTGTGTGTGTGTGTTCTGTATAGCTGACAATGTAATACCGTGTGTTCTGGTGACCCAGTCTCTCCACATGTACAGTTTGGATTGTTGCTGAGTCCCATTCGTGTTAGGTGTGTTGGGTACGGGCCATGTCCTATCAGAAAATGGATCATACACCGGCTGGGATTAATATGACCCATCCTCAGACGTTCCCTTGTGTCCGGAAAGAATTCGTATAATCGACGTCTTTTTTCACTATTATTCCATTCCCTTTGACAGGTGTCCATTCGCCATTTGAGTAGTTGGTGTCGCTCGGTTACTGATTGGCCTACTATTTCTTGGACTTTGTCAAGCTTCCCCGCCTTTAGGCAGTACATGGCAGCCCTTTGTCTTATGGTGAGATCTACAGGTGGTATCCCAAGTACGACGCATAGTGCTTCACCCGATGTTGTGTTAAAGGCTACAGATAGCCTGAGTAAGGCACTCCTTTGTCCTCTCCTGACTGCATTGATATGTGTTTGTAGTGCCAATCGTTGGGCCCATGAACTGGCTGCGAAGCAGATCACCGACTCAAAAAGTGCTATATGGTATGCTCTAAGTGTTTGTGTTGGTAGTTTTTATTTTGTTGTGTTTAGCCTGGCAAGTGGCTACCTAGATGACGCAGACTCTTGCCCTCTGTAATAACAATCTGCCCAAGAAATCGTCGATCGACGCAGAACAAACACGATCCCACGTGCCCAAATAGAGCAAAAAAAAATTGCCAGCGCGGCGGACTACCATGTGAAGGACTTGGATTCTATTCTCGGTACTTGTAATATTTCTGGCGTAAAGCCATCGTATTAAGATCGGAGTATTGATTCAGTGCAGCCGTTTAGGACCAGTAGGCGACAGATGTTAAAAGCTGGTGAGAACCACGACAGGTGGTAGAATAGGTCGGGGTTCTCATGGGAAAGAGCACTGGCAAATTTCCTCGAATTCTAGGGAAGTCCCCGAGCGGCAGGCACTGGACGCCGATTGGCTGTAGCACTGGCGGTCACGCGTCAAAACGCACTAATATTTAATAACCTAATTATTTATTCAATGTCAAATTCGATTTAGAAAAACCTCTAAAAGCTAAGCTATGCCCTGAGTAGGTAAAATATATTAACAATTTATAATCCAATAAATAAAACAATTTATTTAAGACGGACGATGCACGGCGGCCATGTATACGCGTCAAATTGTGGAGCAAAGGAAGCCTTGCATCGAGCCGCCACTCTTCACTTCAGTACGCGCTCTCGGAGGAGTAACATGTGACTTCAGTACGCGCATTCGGTGGAGTAACATGCATACGTAGGCGGTCATAAGACATTGTTCAATCATCTTAGAGCAAGGGAAATGACTTTACATTTACTTTCATTTAAAACAATCTGTGTCAAGTGGATGTTTTCATGCAGTTTACTGGTTTTCTGCTTCCTTTAAATAAATCAGTTGGCATCCCAATAGTAATTTCAGCCTCAGTCAAGAACTGCGACCTGTGTCCTGACATGTGCGTGTAGACATCTATAGAAGACATCAGGTTGATGAACTTTTAGAGTTTCTACTCTTCACACAGTGCAATGGAGAGTAATTACAACTCTCGCGTACACTGTCATTGCGGTACAAACGCAAACTGTTGTGCGTAATCCATGGTAACATGGAGGAGGAAAGATAATGATACGGAAAGGTTTAACACAACCCCGTGTAGACGTTTTCCTGTTGTGTACTGCTTGGTGGGAAGACTGGATGATTCCTTTCAAATTACATGGCCCATTTCCTTCCCCACCCCTAACAAAACTATCAGAGCATGTGCTCCGTCTCTAGTGAACGTAATGTGGACAGGACGTTAAACCCTGATCTTCCTTTCCTTATTCCCGTTTTTAAGGTATCTGCAAATGCTAATACCATGTTACACCTGTGGTTGCAACTCTCACATTATCGGTAATAGAAAAAAATTACAATATAATTATGGAATTGTTCAGAGCATAACACGCGTGAAGATACATTACGAAGGATTCATTGCTGAAAACTTACAGGTGGTGATCCTGTCATAGACCGTTGCTAAGATATTACGAAACCACAGTGCGAATGCATCGCTAGAGTGTTTGGGCTATGCGGTATTACAATTTTACCAAGTTTTCAAATACGCGTGGAGCGTCCCAGAAGCTAGGACCAGACCAAGGAGGTTAGAAAACAGGGAGACGACCTTACGCTGAAGAATTGAAGCCTGCCTCCTCCATATTGCCGAGTCATGCGCGAATACGATACCATGAAAGGTGATGCATCACTTCTTAATATTTCAGGGCTGCTCATAAACTTTGCATTTCTTCGAAAGGATACTGAAAACCCTTAACCAGAAACACACTAATGTAGTCCAGTAATAAAATGGCATTGTTATTAGTTAATTAAAAATAATACTGCACTGAAAACTAGTTGTCAGATACTATGATCCAGTAGTAAAAATGTACTGTTATGTATTGATTTAAAAAATGTTAATTTCGTGATGTTTTTCTGACATAACCATATTTGAACATATGTGATACAAGAAGATTGCTACCATAACAGTAGCAGTACTGCACAAACGCTGTTAACTCTTACAGACTTACATTATGAACTCATCTTTGGAAAAATTAAAATTCAGTGTTTGCTGTGTTAATACAGTGCAGTAAACATAAAAAAAAATGTGTTTCAAAGTTTTTGGTGGAACTATTAATTTTTTATGTCATGTATTTCATGCACATCACAGACGTTTGTATCGAGTTATTTTATTACTTGGACGTTATTTTGTTGATAGTTAACACTGCCAGATCAAGACAATTTACAGATAAGACAATGCAATTCACTGCTGGAATAAAATAAAAGGAACCACGCTCACACTCTCAGCCACGTACAGATGGCAACGCAACACAAACTCCAAGATGGAAAGATTACTGCCTCAGAAGTGGCCACACACCGTACCAAGCGGCAAAATGTCGTACTAGAAGCACATTGTTCATCAACAAAAATACGACTTTAAGGATTGATGCACAAAATACGGTATAAGTCAACTTTTAATGCGTTGTTGTCCAGGAACAACACTGGAAATGAAAGGGTTAATTAAGTGACTTTCGACCGAGCGAGGTGGCGCAGTGGTAACGCAATGGACTCGTATTAGTAAGGATGGTGGTTCAAATCCATCACAGACAAAATAAAAAAAAAAATAAAAAAAAAAAAAAAAAAAAAAAAAAAAAAAAAAAATCACATGTTTGTATAGCTTATGGGACTTAACTACGGGGTCATCATCCCTAAACTTACAAACTACTTACAAACTAGTTAATCCTAAGGACGGCACAAATATCCATGCCCGAGGGGGGATTCGAACCCCCGACCGTAGTGGCCGTGCAGACCGTGACTGGAGCGCCTCAGTCCCCCATTTTTTCCATCTGGTAGATCTATGGTTCGTGGTCGTTCGTTCATTTTGTTCGTGGTTTTTCGTTGAAGGGTTGGCTCAGCTTTGTTATTACAAAGGGCATTTAGCCCCCTCACCGGGCGCGCTGAGCCACGGCGCCCGGCGTCCTCTCGGCCACCGCGGTCGGTCCACCTCCGGCCATTCAGATTTAGGTTTTCCGCGATTTCCTTAAATCACTCCAGGCAAATGCCGGGTTGGGTTCTTTCAAAGGGCACGGCCAATTTCCTTCCCCCATCCTTACCTGGGATTGAAAGAGTTAATTAAGTGACTTTCGACCGAGCGATGTGGCGCAGTGGTAACGCACTGGACTCGTATTCGGAAGGATAGTGGTTCAAATCCACCTCCGGCTATACAGATTAAGGTTTTCCGTGATTTACTTTAATCACTAGGCAAAGGACGGGATGTTTCCTTTCAAAGGGAACGGCCTATTTCCTTCCCCCATCCTTACCAAAAAATCTGAGCGTTATCTCCGTTTCTAATGACCATGCTGTCGACGGGATGTTATGTTGTATCCAAGGTGGCACAAAACAATTAACATGAGGCGTGGGCTTGACCCAAAACACAATTCATTTCCGACCAGAGTGGTAACACAATCTGTAGTACAAGGTTCGTCGGTGGCAGGCAGCAGAGCGGAGTCCTTAACACAATCCTTTCGAGGCGGCTGAAGCATGGCGTCATGATGACGTTAAGGCGACGATCAGCATGAGACTGCCGGATGCGGTCGAGCGGGGGGCTTATAAAAGCCGGTGGCGTAGGAATACGCCCGCCATAACCTGTGGCGTGTCAACGTTACGAAACGTAGGTTTACTATCGAAGGTACTGTTACTGCAAACTTCTGCGATCGTGATCCCCCGATCAAAGCTTTGCGACCTCCCAGGGGGTCGCGACCGACAGGTTGAAAAACACTGCGTTAGAAGAAAGGTAGAATCACTTGAAGATAAGGTAGCAGGTCGGATTTCTTTCCTAAAGAGCTGGTTTCATGGGAGCGACTGCGCAGTTGGTCAGCAGGGACGGTGAAAGACACGGTGACAACGATCGACAGCAGTGAACAGAAAAGGAGGAGCGCGGCCGCAGTTGGCAGGCTTTGGCGGGAGTCGAAAGTGTGTCCGGTGGCGCAGTTTATTGCGGCGGCGCGGCGGGCGCAGATGCGGCCGGCCAGATTAAGCCGTCGCGACGCCCTAATTGGAGCTGTGGGCGGCCGCGGCCGAGACCGGCACCGGCCCCGGCACCGGCGGGGCAGCCGGGGCAGGCCGTATCTCGCGTCGCCGCAGACCAACACTCCTAAAGCTGTCGCCGCGCCAGCAGTCTTCCGGCCCAGCCGGCGCAACGGAGCGGCCGCGACGCGCCGAAGCCAATAATTCAAATAAAATGTTTGTAAGTCTGGGCGACTTTGCTCGAATGTTCAAATATTTGTAGAGCTTATGGGACTTGACTACGGGGTCATCAGACCCTAAACTTACAAACTAATTATGAACTACTTAATCCTAAGGACGGCACAAATATCCATGCCCGAGGGGGGATTCGAACCCCCGACCGTAGTGGCCGTGCTGACCGTGACTGGCGCGCCTCGGTCACCTCGGCGACCGCGGCCGGCACGACTTTGCTACTGCAGTTATCAGTCCCTACGCTTACAAACTACTTAACCTAATCTAACGGCAACACACACACACACGTTTGTTGTTGTTGGATTTTTTAAGGGACTAAACAGCAACGGTTATCATTCCCCCTTTCCGGTCTTAGAGATAAAACATTGTATTAAGCGTTCCTAAGGAATTGCGTTAACAAGGTTGTGGAAATAAAATCCGCTACCAGTCACAATTATTGGTGGTTTATTAAAACACTACGGGTTTCGGGCTTGTGCCCATCTTCAGGTGTTTACATTCAGTGTTGTTGACTGTTTAAAGAAAACGTAAATTACTTTGTGCTTATCATATAGTTATATGTACACAGGTATCCTATAGATATACATATACATAAAACTTGTATGGTATGTGGTGGAGTGATTTGTGATAAGGCTATAAGTGTACTCACATATAAGTAAAGTATCCAGTTTGTATTCGTACATTTCTCATTGATATTAGTTGAGATCATTGTAGTAACAGTAACATGATGCTAATTTACACTCCCATGTTTCAGGTTTTACACAGTACACTTTATAACTGTCACTCCAAACATCGCAATGTTTACATTCAGGCATATGTTTTGGTCAAAAATTATGCCTAAATGTAAACATTGCAATGTTTGGAGTGACAGTTATAAAGTGTACTGTGGCGATGTTTGGAGTGACAGTTATAAAGAGTATTGTGCAAAACCTGAAACATGGGAGTGCAAATTAGCATCATGTTACTGTTACTACAATGTTCTCAACTAATATCAATGAGAAATTTACGAACACGAACTGGATACTTTACTTATATGTGCGTACACTTATAGCCTTATCACAAATCACTCCACCACATACCATACTTGTTTTATGTATATGTATATCTATAGGATACCTGTGTATGTATAACTATATGATAAGCACAAAGTAATTTACGTTTTCTTTAAACAGTCAACAACACTGAATGTAAACACCTGAAGATGGGCACAAGCCCGAAACCGGCAGTGTTTTAATGGACCACCAATAATTGTGACTGGTAGCGGATTTTATATCCACAACCTATAAGGAACAGTCAAGGAGTTCAACATCCATAATGGATAAAATTCACTTAATGCGTTAACAAGTCAAAGATTAAAAATCACTGGTAAATATGAGAAAAGGATACAAGTAAAAACGAAGAAGAAAACACACCACCATTAAATCACATGATAAAAACCACCTGCGCGAATAAAATCTAAAACACGTTCAACCATAGCAGCATCGTCTCCTACCATAAAAGAAAGCGCATCTGGCAGATTAAAAGATTGTCGCAAGGCAACTAAAATGGACAGTCCACTAGAATGTGGACCACTGTCAAGGGGACGCCACAGTCACACTGTGGTGCGTCCTCCCGCCGAAGAAGGTGGCCATGCGTCAGCCATTTGTAGCCGATTCTTAGGCGGCAGAGAACAACCGATTCCCTACTAGACGACCGCAGCGAGGACTTCAATGCGACCGTATATAGCTTCACTGCACGAAGTTTGTTGGGTTGAGCAGAATTAGCCCACTCGGAATCCCACAGGTCAAATATCTTCCGATGGAACTCTAGTCGGAGATCGCTCTCCGGAAGACCAATCGCCAATGAACTGGAGGTAGTAGCCTGATTAGCCAGCTGATCCACACGTTCGTATGCCGATGTGGCCTGGGGTCCAAAGAAAGACCACAGAGCGACCAGACCGAAGAAGCCTGGAAAAAGACTCCTGTGTGGAGTGCACCAAAGGTTGTTTTGGGAAACAGTTGGCGAGGGTTTGTAAGCCACTCAGGGAGTCAGAATAGATAACCAGAGACTCCCCAGGGCACGCTCTGAGATGTTCAAGTGCCCGATAAATGGCAACCAATTCCGCAGTGATCACGCTACTCCCACAGGGCAGCGAATGCTGTTCGATATGCTCACCATGGACTATGCATATCCAGTACGGCCGTCGGCCACGGAACCATCCGTGTACACACATGCCCGAGGAAGGACTCGAACCTCCGACGGCGAGCAACCTGGTGCTCGTCAATAATTATTGAACCACGTCACACAGCTTTTCTTGCAATGATTTGTGCGTCGGTAGGATTGTTGTCTTTGCTCAGTTTTCTCGTTTGCTTAGTTTTCTCCTTCAGTTGATGGGGCTAGTTCTGTTTACGCACAGCTCAATACAATTACGAGATCAGGTGATTTATCATACACCTTATACACACGGTTACGTATTTTATTCAGGTGCAGGTAACAATTGCAATTTGTTTGTCATACAAATTTGTTTGTCTCAGCCCTTTACTTCAGGTCTACGTGGCGTTTATTTAGATCGAGGAACCGTGGGGCTACCACAGTAGTGTAAAAGTTTCTCCAATATGGTATGTGATCACTCCAAAAATGTTCAAATGTTTGTAAAGCTTATGGGACCTAACTGCGGGGTCATCAGTCCCTAAACTTACAAACTACTTGTGAACTAGCTTATACTAAAGACTGCACAAACATTCATGCCCGAAGGGGGATTCGAACCCCCGACCGCAGAGGCCGTGCAGACCGTGACTGGCGCGCTGCAATCGCCCGGCCACCGCGGCCGGTGTGATCACTTCAGATGAGCAGTTGTACACCTGAGTGACGTGAACAGTATGCGTTTATAAATCAGGTCTTGACGGATATTTTTAAATTCTTCCATTCTGGGAGGTGCTGGTTTGACTGCAATGCGTCTGCCAAGTGCTCTATCGAGTGTAAGTCCGGTGAACAAGTTGACCACCCCATTCGTTCAGTTTCCTCAGCTTCAAGCGTGTTGTCACCAGTGCAGCTCTGAGGGGGCGAGCGTTATCGTCCACCAGAAGAAACCCATCTCCTTTTGCACTAGTGTAGGACACAACAAAAGGTAGAAGCACTACCATGCTTCTTGCACATAGCAGGATTGTTCCGAGATTTATCTATGCAGATGATGGAACGAGGATTGTCCAGCTGAACACAAAATCTATACTTATCTGTGAAAAATCCCAGCGCCATACGTTACAACTCTAATCCTGATGTTTCTCCATTTTGTGTGGGCTAAACGGTGTTTAATGGGAGATACACCATAGGCCTTCACGCGTGGAGTCCACATTCCCAAATGCGACTGTTTGTGTTGATATTGCGCGTCCTATTGCTGTTTGGAGGGTGCGTTTCAGCTGAGTGGTATACTGCCTCCTGTATCGACAATCTGTAAACCGAAGATAAGGCCAATCCCTTGGACGACCTTGACTTTGCCTTCTTTTAATAGTTTCTGTTGTCTGAAATCGCGTCCAGGTCCTGAAAAGTACGCTTTGCGACAGTCCAGGAGTGCAGCCTCCTCCCTCTGCTTCCGTCCCGTTGCAACGTTGCTACGACTCACCATGCCAAAGCTTTGGGAAAATCGCGTTGTTGTTGCATTGCACACTACCTGCTCACCACACTGTGTGAACCCAACTGCTTGTATAATTCGTTTGTTAGAGTAAAGATAGGTCAAAAGCAATCCCCTCTGCCGGATATTTCTGTTTTTACCACTATCTTGTGGCCGTTATGTTGCTCCTTCCACTCCTTAGAACCAACAGAAAGACGTCGAACCAATTTAGTTCATTCTGCCGATGACAATACTTCAGAACTTATATATCTCAACTGATCCTCTCATTGTTTTCACCAGTGTAAGCTAGTCATTTTCTGGACTCCAAAGAGATCCAAAGAATTCTTGGACTGGCACCATTACTTACAATTTAAGTCTTAAATCACGAGTCCACGTCATTGACACTGATCAGCCAGAACTTAATGACCAGCTATCTAACAGCTGGTATATCCAAGTCATGGAAGTAATGAGGCCTCGATAGGTCGATGGACGAGTTACCAAAATATCCGCATTCACAACTTTCCATAATCCCGTTAATTCCGAGGAGGAAGGCAATAAGAGCTCTCACGCCACATTAATCACATCCCAGATATGTATTGTCAGGCTCAGACCCCCCTGAAGTTTAATTTCTTCTCCGACATTTTCTTTGTTTTCCTCTACTGCTTGTTCAATGTTCAGATTTAATAACATAGGGCCGGGGTATACGGGGTGCAGCCAAGACTGGAGGGCGTCATCTCTCTAGGGAAACTGGCCTCAGTATTCCAGGCCGAAATCACTGCCATCAGGGTATGTGTGTAGGAGAATTTGCGTAGGTGCTACAAAGATCGTAGCCTCTACACCTATTCAGACAGCCAGGCAGCCCTGATATCACTGGCAGCTCCTGCAACAAGCTCTAAAATTGTTGCAGAATGTCACAGGGTTCTTGTGGAGCTAGGGGAAAGCAATAGAGTAAACCTATTGTGGGTCCCTGGCCACTCGGATATCAGTGGCAACGAACATGCCGACATATTAACCAGGATGGGGGCAGAGACTCCATTTATTGGACCGGAACCTGTCCTGACAATCACCAAGGCAATGATCAAATTGGAGCTACGTAACTGGCTCAGAAGACAGCACGTAGAATATTGGACCAAAGTCTACCAACAAAAACATGGCAAGGTAATGATGCCAAAGCCATGTTTTAAAAGAAGCTCTGCAATCCTGGGCCTGAACAGGAGAGGGATTAGTCTCGTGGTTGGATTGCTGACAGGCCATAGGAATTTAAAAAAAAACACCTACATACAACGAGAATAACAGAAGAGGACCTTAAATGTAGGATCTATGATGACGGTGATGAAACTGCATCACATCTAATCTTTGAATGCATTGCATTGGAGAGCAAAAGGCACAGAACATTTGGGACAACTAGACCCGAAGAAATTTTGTCTAATAAAGAACTGGTAAAGGGACTCCTTGCACTGTTCAAGGGCATTGGTTGGCTTTACTACATACACAGGGAGCGATACCGCACAATAAACTTAGTTTCGGTGCGGGCAGTGGCGGGTTGGACCAAGACTGTTTTGGCTTCCCTGGAAAAATCAAATCAAATCAAATCAATCCCCCGTAACGTGATAAAACAAAAGGAGCTGCCCGTCTCTGAACCTTGTCAATATCTTCCGTCAGTCCCACCTGGTGAGGGTCCCACACTGGGCAACAGTACTCCAGGAGAGGACGCACAAGTGTGATGTAGGCAGTCTCTTTGGTGGAGCTGGTGCATCTTCGAAGCGTTCTGCCTATGAAACGTAACCTTTGGTTCGCCTTCCCCACAATATTTTCTATGTGTTCTCTCCAGTCAAAGTTGTTCGTAATTGTAACTCCAAGGTATTTGGTAGAATCTACGTCCTTAAGGTTTGACTGATTTATCGCGTAATTGAAGTTCAGCGGATTTCTTTTAGCGGTCATGTGCATTACTTCACACTTTTATTTATTTAGTGTCAATTGCCAATTTTCGCACCATGTAGAAATTTTGTCTAAATAGCTTTCTAGTTGCTTTTGATCCTTTGTTGACTTCACAAACCGATAAACGACAGCATCATCCGCGATCAGTCTAAGAGAGCTATTCAGATTGTGTTCTAAATCGTTTATAAACACGAGGAAGAGTAGGGGACCTATAACGCTTTCCTGTGGAAAGCCAGATATCACTTCTATTTTACTCGATGACTTACCGTCAATTACAACGAACTGTGTTCTTTCTGATAGGAAATCGTTAATCCAACCGCACAATTGGGGAGATATTCCATAAGCACGCAATTTCATAAGAAGCCGCTTGTGGGGTACAGTGTCAAAAGTCTTCCTGAAATCCAGAAATATGGAACCGATTTGAGATCCCTTGTCGATGGCACTTAACACTTCATGTGAATAAAGGGCAAGCTGTGTTTTGCAAGAGTGAGACTGCACCACTCGATTGTCAATCACTGCTGCTCTTCTATCCCTCGGTTCTTGTATCTGCCATATGGTTTATCTACAACTTGTATGGGATTGGATCCCATTTAATAATAAAGCTTAAAGGTTTCTAGCATGTTTAGAGAAGACTCTTTGCAGAGGGAGATAAGTGGCCTTAATCACGAGGTAAGGGGCGAGGCGGCAGAAACGCGGGCGGGTTGGCGAGGTGGCGTTGGGTGGCGGTGTTTCCCCAACAGATGGAAGCGGCGCGCTCCGTGACGCAGATAAGGCGAGGCGGCCACAAAAAGCGAGCGCGCCCGTCACTCGCTTTTTGTGAGATGCTGGCGCGATGCCTATCTGGCCCGCTCCTCGCCCGCCCCCGCCTGTACACGCGCGCGCACGCAGACGACGCGCAGATAAGCGCAGGCCCACTTAGCCTCTGATTGGACTCGTGTTCCGAACGGCAGCGCTCGCTGTCCGTCGTATCTTATACGACTGTGCCCGCGCTGTCCCGCGCACTGCGCATGCCCAACAAGCCGAGACAGTAGGTGCCGGGAATAACCGAGCCACGCTCACCTACACACTGCCGGGCACTCACACTGCGCCACTGCCGAATACTGTGCCGGCGGTGAACTTGGCCACAGAGTAACATGTACAGAGGAGCAGCCCGCCCTAAACCACTGTCCTACGCTCCCCTCCGTAGTTCCGTAAGATGCTAGCAGGTGTCAGGCGGATCCATAGACTTACTAAATAAAAACTAGACCGCTCGCTGGCGCTAGTGTAGCGTCCCCACATTGAATGTGACAGAAGCCGCCATTTCCAGGGCATTTGTGCGTAAACATGGTTCGTTCGTGTGCTGCTTTTAATTGAGCAACGGAAGCAAAGACCCTGACGGAAACACTTACATTTCTCAGATCAGTATACTGTATAGTATTTCATTGGAGAAATAAGAAATCATGAGCATTTGTTTTTTGTTTCGGTTTCCTGTTACAAACGACTCTCTAAAACTGAGAGACGTACTTTGGTGCATGTGGAGTACTTATATTCTATTTGCATATAAATTACTAAAAATACTAATTTGAGCTGAATGAATACCTAGGCGTATTAGAGGTTTTTATCACATATAAGTATGATGCAGAAGTAGGTCGAATAGTTGTTTTTAGACACTTAACAGGTGGTGACTGTACTTCGTAAATGTTCATTACTTGATCGAATGTTGCACACTCAACCACTTTGAGAAGTACTATCTCTGTCAAAAAAGTAATGTACGAATGAAATGCGTATTTAAAATTTTATGAGTTATTACAATTATTCATACCCAAATTCGAGGAAGTTGAAAGAAAAATTCTATGTAATATGGAAAGGAATGTAGACAAAAATGTGATGTACAAAAAATAAGCGTGCAAACCTTGCAGAGTAGTTGGCGATAAGTAAACAGGACCTGACAGAAAACTACGTGAATTAAAAAATAATTGCACTTTCTGCTACTCTACAACTTTCATGGAATCTTGTTATGCAAATATCTCGATGAAACGTCGTCCCACCTAATCAGAAAAGACCCTTACATTATTAAATTTCGTGTCTCTATGCAGACGTTATTTCGAAAATTAGGAAACTTCATTCATTGAAGGATACTTTTTAAACAGACTGCACTAATCAGTAAGTTTTTTTTTTAAAAACATGTGTTTATTTTTTGCTTTATTTTGCTCTTGTTGCGTCTCATATACTTCAAATCACAACCCCAGTACTAGATTTTTCCCTGCGAATGGCGGCGATCAGCCGCTTCAATTCGGGGACAGTTGCCTCGCTTCTCCGCTACGGCGTGTTAGGGGCTTGGGCGGATCGCTGGCTTAGGGTGCCTCTCGCACGTCAGAGGGTAGCGTGGAGGGGAAACTGAGGGGAGAGCTTGTGCCGCTTGCCACGATGCCACGGCTGTGTCCAGCTTGCTGGTGTTTGAGGGGAGGTGGTGGTGGGGAGAGCTGCTACCTGCCGTCTGCTCTGGCCAGTTTAAAGGGCTGCTTCTGACTGCAGCGCCTTCATGGGACATCTTACGGAACTGCTGGAAACCCTCCCTCCCCGCACCCCTGAGCGTAGGACCGGGCCCTTACGAAGGTTCCCGTCTATATATATTTGTCTGTGACTTGGCAGAGTTGCCGGGATAAACACGGACACCGCGCCTTACACACCGCTGGCCACCCAAAAGGCGACCCCCGTAAGCGAGTATTCAAATCATCTACCTACATCTACTTAGACACTCTGCAAATCACATTCAAGTGCCTGGCAGAGAGTTTATTAACCACTTTCATGACTTTTCTCTACCGTTCCATTCTCTAATAGCGCGCGGGAAGAAAAAAACACCTAAATCGTTCCGTTTTCGATCTGATTTCTCTTATTTTATTGGGATGGTCGTGTCTCCCTAAGTAGGTGGGTGCTAGCAAAATATTTTCACATTCAGAGGTAAAAGTCGGTGATTGAAACTTCGCAAACAGTTCACGCCGCAATGAATAACATCTTTCCTTTAATGATTTCCACCCCAATTCGTGCAAAATTTCCGTGACGCTCCCCCCTCCCTCCCTCCCCCACATAACGTGATAAAACAAAACGAGATGCCCTTCTCTGAACCTTCTCAATGTCTTCCGTCAGTCCCACCTGGTGAGGGTCCCACAAGGGGCAACAGTACTCCAGGAGAGGACGCACAAGTGTGATGTAGCCAGTCTCTTTGGTGGAGCTGGTGCATCTTCGAAGCGTTCTTCCAATGAAACGTAACCTTTGGTTCGCCTTCCCCACAATATTTTATATGTGTTCTCTTTAGTCAAAGCTGTTCGTAATTTTATCTCCTAGGCATTTGGTAGAATCTACGACCTTAAGGGTTGACTGATTTATCGCGTAATTGAAGTTCAGCGGATTTCTTTTAGTGATCATGTGTATTACTTCACACTTTTCTTTATTTAGTGTCAATTGCCAATTTTCGCACCATGCAGAAATTTTGTCTAAATCGCTTTGCAGTTGCTTTTGATCCTCTGTTGACTTCACTAACCGATAAACGACATCATCATCCGCGAACAGTCTAAGGGAGCTATCCAGATTGTCTCCTAAATCGTTTATAAACGCGAGGAAGAGTAGGGGACCTATAACGCTTCCCTGTGGAACGCCAGATATCACTTCTGTTTTACTCGATGACTTCAGGTGAAGCATGCGTTTGCGGCGACGGAAGGTGCACAGGGGCAATTAACGGAAGTCAGTATCGCCGCTTGCAGGAACGATATAAACGAGGTGCATACGACCCTGTGGTCGTAATGGAATTGTTCTTTCATGCTGTTGTTTGAGCAAGCAGATTCAGTATTCCTTCTAGAGAGAAGCGAGCATTTTTCGAGTACGTTTCGGAGTTCTATTGAGAAAGAGTAGATGCCTATAGCGTTTAAGGGTTATCACTCAGACAAATCCGCGATCGTATAAAACGTTAGCAAGCAACTGTGGGCGTAGCCAAAGGGTGAGTTTCTATGGTTGAAACTACTCTCGAAATATTGACAAAGCTAACAAAAATGCCATCATTCTGTATCTGGATATAACCTTCCTACATTTTGTTAGGGCTGGAAGCCGTTACACAGGCCCCACACACTCACGATTTCTCCTCATGCGATCCCCATGTTTTTGGGAGCCGTAAAGAAACATATTCATAGCTATCGGTATATTTCGGTCGAAGAGGTATACACCTGGGTAAAAATCATGGACCTGAATGTAACTGCTTGGGGGAATTGACGTCTTGCCTCTCAGTGGGTTGACTTATTAACAGTTATGAAGATTACTGCTGAAATAATGAGCAGTATACTTAGTTTCTTCACGGGTGTCTTATTTTAATTTGCCTGCTCCTTATAGATGAGTGTGATTTGCCTCTTTTGCCGCGATGGAGTGGCCGAACGTTCCAAGGAGCCTAGCTCGCCGTCAGAGGTACGAGTCCTCCTCAGCGCAGTTAAGTCCCGTAGATTCACAAAAAACTTCCTTATTTTCTTAGCAATAGGAACAATTTCCTTGCTCGTGGTACGTATGGTAAAGGAGGGGACTAAATCAAGCTAATATTATGTGTACTAACTGTCAATGAACCTTAGAGCCCTGCTTCTCCATTGTGCTTTACAGATTTGAGCCGTTTTTCAACAGAGTAACGACAATGCCAGTAATTTATTAAATGTCTATCGGCAATATTTCTTGATCTTCCTATGTAATGAATTAAGATTCCCGTCTAGTCAAAGAATCTGTCTACACTTATTTTTTCCCATTGACAGCTATCACGTAGCGAAAATATTTGAGCTAGGGAGTGCTTCTCTGATAATACTTCAGAAGCTATTGAAAACTTCATGAATCGCCTTTGCCATTGCCATCAATGTTTGGATCCACATTTACCTTGTTACTCTTTAGGAGGATATATAAAGTATACTATGAAGTTTACTAATTTTGTTTCTATATCGTGGGGAAACTCTGTATACAGTCCCTTAAATTAAATACAGCCGCAGTAAGCGCCTTGCTGCGGACCGCGCTGTTACTCCCCGCCAGAGGTTCGAATCCTCCCTCGGGCATGAACGTGTGTTTCATCCTAAAAGACTGATAACCAAAATACTTAAGTCCCATAGATTTACAAATTTCTTAAGCACTTTTTATCGAAAAAGAACGTCGTCTCCCTCCAGCGATTCCATTTCAGTTCCCGAAGAGTTTAACTAACACTCGCGCATTGTTCTTACCTATCAGTAATAGACCTATCCGTCCGCCTCCGGAATTGCTTCTATGTCTTCCTTTAAAGCGATCTGTTGGGGATCCCAAACACTTCAGCAAAACTCAAGACGGCGTCGCCTGAGTATTTATATGCAGTATAATTTACAGACGAATCACATCTTCCCAAAATCGACCATTCGCCTTGCCCACGACTGTATTTATATGCTTGTTCCGCTTCATATATATGTGCAGCGTTACGCTCAGACATCTAATTGACGCGAGTCTGTATTCGAATATTACGGGATTGTTTTTGTTACTCAACTGCATTACCTTACGTTTTTCTACATTTAGAGCCAGCTGCCATTGTTCACACCACCTAGAAATCTTATCCATGTCATCCTGCATCCTACTACAGTCATTCAATGATGACATCTTCCCATACATCACAGCAAAATCAGCAAACAGCCGCAGACTGCAACTCGCTCTGTTCGTCAGATCTTTTATGTAGACAGAAAATAATAGTGGTCCTATCGCACTACCCCGGAGAACTCCTTACATACCTTAGTCGCTCGCTATCGAGGACAACGTGCTCGGTTGTATTACTTAAGTAGTCTTCGAGGCACACAAATGTTACCTTCGTTAGCAGACTGGAGCAACACCGTCTAGATACAATGAATCACAACAGTCCGTGTCACGTCATGACGAGTAGGCCGCGGTCGCTATAGTTGGCGTCATGTAGGAAGGCGCTTCCGCGCAAGAGACGGAGCGATAGGGGAAGCATGGAGGGGAGGAGCTGCGGCAGAGCGCCAACAGTTGAGCCTGCGGGAGAAACATTGCGTAACTGGTGGTTACCCATGCACCTAGAGAATGGATATTGTTGTCCGCTAGTGCGGTAATGGAGGGGGATATGCAGAACAGCTGAAAACTGGGCCGCCTTCTTACGTGTTGCGGACTGTAGCTGACTGGCTGGCCGCTGCGGCACAGCCCACCGCCTCGCTGCGGCCAGCCAGCTACCTAGCGATCGCAGCCTACTCGGATGACGTGACACGGACTGTTGTGAAGCCTGGTATCTAGATGGTGTTGACTGTAGTGGGGCACCGTGTCGAATGCTTATCGGAAGTGGAGAAATATGCAGCCTGCGTGTTGCCCTTCATCCGTAGTACGCAAGATATCACGAGAGAAGCTTTCCGCACGCACCGGCTGTTTACAACTCGTGTAGTTTACACGGCCGCCGCCTGCGCTGTGCCCTGACCTCCGTCCCGCAGAGCAGTGGGGCGGGCGTGCGCGCAGGCCTTGGAGGCGGAGCCCGGAAAGCGGCGCAGCGTGCGTGTCCAGCGGCGGGCGCCGGAAGGCGGCGCATTCATATGTGCCGGCTGTTTATGCACGTGCAGACAAGATATAATTACGGCCGGGCGGAAGCGCTGTTCGCGATCCGCGCTGGCCGCTTTGCATATCGCAGCACGCCTTTGTTCCCGTCCCTTCCTGCCGCCGCCGCCGCCGCTCCCACGCCGTGTATCGCGGCGCGCATCTCCCGAGATTCGAACCCGTGACCGACCGCAGTCATTCGCGTTGTTCAAACTACCTGCTGCCCACCGAACCGCACAAGCCGACAACCGTGAAGCGACGGGGAGTTTTCAAAGTCTCCGAAACAGAGAATCCGGGTTCGAGTCCCGTTACTGCCACGGATTTTTTCTCGGTGGCAAGACTGGAACGTGCTGTACTCAACCTCGTGGGGCGAAATGAGGAATTAGTTGAATGACTACTGGCGGCTCTAAAGTCAATGGAAATGAGCTTTCTTGGCCGGGAGATCCATTACGGGATGAGTCGGCCGCCTGAGTGTGAGTCTTTCTATTTGAAGCCTCATGGGCGACTTACGTGCCATTGATGATGAGATGATGATGATTAGGACATTTCCAGTGCTGAAAATCTCCCAAATTCTTGTTTTCTTTAATTCTAATACCACCTGTAGCTATGCTTGTACCAATACATATTATAAAATGTCTCAGTCTCTCTCTCTCTCTCTCTCTCTCTCTCTCTCTCTCTCTCTCTCTCTCTGTGTGTGTGTGTGTGTGTGTGTGTGTGTGTGTGTGTTTTAACATCCAAAACTACTCCGTCCATATCAACCAAACGCAGTACACACATTCCTTACTATCAGCCTACTAAGAACTACTTACGATACATATACTTCAGCAACATGGAGTCAAAACTTTTATACGCGAAAAACTGCGTCATCGTGCGACGTGTGACTAACGAGAAGTTATTCATCCGTTATTTGAGAACAAGAGCGCTTACGGACTTGAAGCAAACTTTACACATGCTTTCAAAAGTTTACGAAATATTTTTATTTTCCCCCTGAAAACCCTAGCCAATAGCATGAACTCAAAAAATTCATCGCTTACTACTTTTCCGCTGTTCGTCCAATAAAACTACGGCCATCGGCATGACGTTACAATTTTTATTTCTCAATTAACGTTCGTATGGTGGCACACTTTAGTGGCGGGCCTACTTGCGCCACTACCGTAAATCGTTAATAGCATACGCTTTGGCAAATGCCATGCTCACTGTCTATCTGATAAACAAATAATTAACGTGGAGTAGTAAAGTCAGGAAACTCATACATTCTGCCACACGCGGTTGCTACGATGTCGGATAGTTTCTTAAAAATATAACGACCCCTCACAACAACGGAGAATTAGATGAATAGTTAGTAAGGATTTGAGAGAGGCTGCGAAGACTGAAACGACTATTAAAGAACACATTTTCTGCAAAAATCGTGGTTACATCTATTATTATTTTTAATATTAATTTTATTTCTTCTTTACTTTACAAGGTTTATTTTTTGACGTAAATGCCGACAAAAATATATGTTGTTGCTTGCTTCATATTTGCAACTTAAGATTGTCAGTCATATTGCACCTATCTTTAAGTTAGTTCCGTGTTTATATCTCCATAGCAACAATAACACCTTGATATTGATTTTACATTTTCTACGATCATTTTACTTGGAATTTGAAGCATGTGCGACACGACAACTGAAACAAATTTTATTCATTGTTGTGGTGTCGCACAAGTACAAAGTGCGCGCCACCTACTTTCGCCGCGCGCCGCCATGCACACACGGCGCGGCGTTCTCACGACGACAGCCACGAGCGCCCTCTGCTGCAACCCCGCTCGTGGCCACCACGGAAAGACACCGGGCACTTCGGACTGAGATAGCAACGAGTTAGGACCTTCGCAATCAGATAGGCACCAGTGAAGACTTTGCTATTGTACAGGCACTAGGCAGGCCTCTAACAACTATGTATCAACATTCTGCAGTACTATGTAAAAGTTAAGTATTGTTACATTCTGTGCAATATATATCTCTTTCTAATTTACTCTAGTGTTTATAGTTTCTGGCTGCTCCCCTCCGTACCTGCACCAGCGTGCTATTTTTGTTCCTGTGTCGGTCTTATTCCACTCGGCCACCGACACCTACGACGAGGCTGGGACACAAAAGCGGCGACGAAGTTGGGACACAAAAATTGTACTGCTTGTTTAATCCCTGACCTCGATCTAATGTCTTCAATTCTGTGTACTTCGTGGGAAAATTTCAAATAAACTGATAGCAACACAGCTTGTCCGTGGCATAATAATTACGTATGATGAATGTAAGGTTTTTTTTATTATTTATTTATTTAATTTTTTTATGTAGCATACAGTTAGTAGCCTCAAACTACATTCGGACACTAATGATTTTGACGACAACAGTTTCTTAAAATAGGCTTTCTCTCCTCTTCGGTGGAACAGAAGCGTTCCTGGTTTACTTCGTTGCTTTGTCGGCGTGGGGCACCTCAGCTGCAGCCTTTGACGCCTGTGCCCCTGCAACCCGCAATGCTAAATGCCGCATTCGAGGCGTGACATCCCCCGTCGGAGCGATAACGTAGCAGCAGGCGCTCAGTTGCGAAAAACATGTGCACGGCCGAATCATTGCTGTCCGCAGAGATGCTTTAACTGTACTTTGTTTGTTGGGCCGACCTGTACGATTCGTTAAATAATGTCTATTTTCGACGCATAGGATCGTTATTTGCTAAGAATAATCATTCCGTCTTAAATACTGCCTCCTACTTTGTTGTTTGTATAGTCTATGGGACTTAACTACGGGGTCATCAGTCCCTAGACTTACAAACTACTTATGAACTACTTACGAACTACGACGGCACAAATATCCATGCCCGAGGGGGGATTCGAACCCCCGACCGTAGTGGCCGTGCAGACCGTGACTGGAGCGGCTCAGTCCCCTCTGCCACCGCGGCCGGCGCCTCCTACTTTCCTCTGTTTCGAAAATATAGTAGACTATCGCATAAGTTCCCTTACAATTAGCAGATGCACTTTTGGTTATTCATCAAATATTGCTGCCGCACGGAATGCCCGCGTGGTCTAGGGCGTCATTCTTACTACCGGCGCCCGTTCCCGCCGGAGATTCGAGTCCTCGCTCGGGCAGTTTGGTCCACTAGTTTACGAACATTTTTTTAAACACCACTAAGACTATTTCCAGATGCTGTGATTATATACGCATATTAGGGGAGAATATTCCTACACATGTATCTCAGTTTACTGTCGTATAACCAGTCTCCTCAGTTCTCAAATACTATGTCCTAGCCTAAAATCATACAGATATGGAAAAGGCTTTCCAAATCCTTGATTATAACTTTGTCACCTGAAGTAAGGATTGTACTTTCTACTTCTGTTTTTGAATCTTTCCTAGATTTTTAACACAACGATGCCGAACATTCATTCCATAGCAAACCCCGCTTTCTCTGTTTTGCAAGTTCTTCGTCATGTTATTATGTTGATATGCGTCATAGTGAAAGAATCCCTCAAATAATCGTTCAGAGTATCAGCATCCGGTTTATATTCGACATGTCTCGGTGGCTATAATTTCTTTAACCTTCACCAGATGCACGAGTGTGGTAATGATAGCTTCACGCCAGTATATTCTGTTAAAGCTTCACATTGGTTGGTCTGTGCGCTGAAACTAACGGCTTCGTGCAACATTAAAACTGTAGTTCCTTTGCAGCATCCAGTATTATACTGAATCAGAGTTAATACGATTCTAATTCTAAATCTAATGTAGAAATTCATAGCGCTAATTTAATTGAAGGAACCAGATTATCTGTTGACATTATCTTAATGCCGTTTTGAACCATATAGCTGCCTTTAATATCTCTATATGTGAGATTATTTGTTCAGCTCAAGAATAATTTGGCTAATATGAGAGAAAAAGAATTATATCGGATTTTCGATATGGTACCAACATTATCACTATGTAATACGCATGCGCTGGTATTTTCACGTCAAATCACTACATATGGGAAAATTATTCAGCACTTAAATAACAGCACGTTTTTCTTGTCTTCCGCAGGAGTTTTAGTATGTTTGTGAATCTGCCATTCAGACGAGTGAACATAACACGAAGCAATACTGTTTTATCTGAACTTGAATGATGCTGTTTTTCTGTTGATTTTATTAATTTTTCTTGTTTCTATGTAATAACAGTAAGACTAAGTTTGTGTGGCAGTGTGGAGATTTAAATTGCCATAGTTCCAAATGTGACTCTTGATTCGTAACCACTATATCTCCTTTCTTCAGAGCAAGACTTTAGTACATTCGTTATCAGTAACAGCCACACAATGGTAATGTCACTATAACTATGCAACCTTTAGAAACTGCTAAGAAGAATGTATCATATCTGATTATTGTTGTTGATCTGGTCTTCAGTAAGGAAATTAGTTTAATGCAGCTTTCCACCGTGATATATCCTGTGCCAGCCTTGTCATGTTTAATTGGCTCACTCTAATCCAGCCTAGGCATTCCTCTACAATTTTCGCGAGAAATTTATATTCTCCACACTTCGATTCGTTACCTCCCCATTATTTTTCATTTTACTCAACTAATCAGCAGAATTCTTCTGTAGTACCACATTTCAAACCTCATATTTCTTGTCTTAACCGTTTCTCCTCCATACAAAATTACACTCCCCACAAATACTTTCAGATAAGTCTTCCCACGTTAGAAAATTTGTCTTTTTCAGAAATTCTTTTCTTGCTTTTACCAGGCTTCACTTTACATCCACTTTACTTCGTCCAGCATTAATTATTTTTCTGCTAAATAAATAAAAAATAAAACCTCCTCTACTTTTAATGTATCTTTTCCTACTCTAATTACCTTATATCCGCAGGATTTGCTTCAATTATATTCGATTATCGTTATTTTTCCTATTTTATGTTCACTGTGCGACATCTTTTCAAGGCACTAGACATTCTGTTTACTGCTCTTCCAGTTTCTTTGCCATCTATGACAATACGTAGATGTCAGTCGAGAGACTGACAATGCCAGTTTGTAGCCTATAATCGGAAGTAAGTGGCGCACAGGTGAAGCACTGGACTCGCATTCGGGAGGACGGTGGTTCAAATCCACCTCCGTGTATTCTGATTTACGTTTTCCATGAATCTCTAAATGACTCCAGGCAAATGCCGGAATGGTTCCTTTGAAGGCCACGGCCGACATCCTTCCTCATCCTTTTCCAAACATTCGAGCGTGAACTCCGTCTCTAATGATCATGATGTCGATGGGACGTTAAAACCTAATGTTCCTTCCTCACCTTCCTCGTGGTTTATAAAAATTTTCAAATGTTTGCAATTCTTATGGGACCAAACTACTTTCGTCAGTTGCTAGACTTATAAACTACTTTAACTAAGTTAAACTAACCTAAGGACAACACACAAACCCATGACCGAGGGGGGATTCGAACCCATGACACGGGAGGCCGCGTGATACGTAACGTGGTGCTCCAGACCGCTCGGCTACTATCGGTTCGTCGGTTACAAACTGAAACTAATTTATTGTTCTCCATAACCTAATAATTATAAAACGAAATACTCGGTTACACTGTCGTTAATAGTAATCAAAGGGCGCTAATATGAAAAGGTACGAAACCTTTGAGCAACAAAATCGGTTGAAATTTGAATCTGCTGCTTTGGGGTAACCTAGAGGGACATCTAGGAACGCGAATGTGGTGTCCGAGTCGGTTATGAGCATGCGCGGGAGCCCAGACATGTCACAGGAGAGAAAAGGCAGTTGTGTGTTCCGTCCAATTGACATGGCAGGGCGTGTGAGGATATATTGTGTTCGCATTGCAAGATTCGACGACTTAGGAGCAGCGAGGTGTTCAGTGACGTGTAATGTAGCCTACGCGAGTCCATCGAGAGCAAACGGCCTGGTCTGCTAACGCAGGGCGTGATTTTCTTCCATGATAACGACCGTCCCCGCATGTCTAGGGTCCCACGAATTGTACTGGCCAAGTTAAAGTGTAAGCAGCTTGAGCATTTTCGAACATGCCGCCCTGTGACTTCCATCTATTTGGTCCGCTAAAAAAAAAAAAAATAAATAAATAAATCTTAAAGGGAAGCGCTTCAACTTGGACGATGAAGTGAAAGACACAGTAGAGGACTGTCTCTTTTCACAGCCACAGGAATTTTGGGAATAGACTCATTAAACAGTGGGATAGTTGCGCTCAAGAATCTAGTGATTACTTCTGGATAAAGTCTTCAAATGAAAAGGTACGGAACGACACTATAGGTGTAACTGAACACCCCTTGTAAAATCATGAGGGACATCTTGCGGAAGGCTCTAGGAAGGCTAACCGACCAAACGACGCTTGACATGCCGCACCGTGCAGAGAATAGACGATGAAAAAAAAAAAGTTCTGTCCCAACGCTCATTGCGTAGGTTATGATGCACATGAATAGGGAAAACAATCCCATAATGTTTGAATACAGCGTTAGTAGTAATCTTCTTGATGCAGTCGCGTCGTTCAAATATCTAGGCGTAACATTGCAGAGCGATATGAAATTGAACGAACATGTAAGGACAGTAATGAGTAAGGCTGATACCCGACTTCGGTTTATTGGGAGAATTTTGGGAAGATGTACTGTTTGTGTAAGGGAGACCGCGTGTAAAACGCTGTACGACCACGTCTTAAGTATTGCTCAAGTGTTTGGAACCCGCAGCACATCAGTTTAAAGGAAGACACAGAAACAGTTCAGAGGCGAGCAGCTAGGTTCGTTACTGGTAGTTTCGATCAATGCGCGAGTGTCACAGAAATGCTCCGGGAACTTAAATGGGAATCGCTGGAGGAAAGACGATGTTCTTTTCGAGAAATTCTGTTGAGGAAATTTAGAGTGCGGGAATTTGAAGCTGACTGCAGAAAGTTCTTGATTAAAATGGTTGTGTAGTCTATGGGACTTAACTACGGGGTCATCAGTCCCTAAACTTACAAAGTACTTATGAACTACTTACGAACTAGGACGGCACAAATATCCATGCCCGAGGGGGGATTCGAACCCCCGACCGTAGAAAGATCTTGGTACCGCCTACTTACATTTCGCGTAAAGATCACGAAGACAAGATAAGAGAAAATTGGACTCGGACAGAGACATATAATCTTTTTTTCTCTCGTTCTATTTGGATGTGGAATAGGAAAGGAAATGCCTAGTAGTTATACAGTATACCCTCCGCCACGCATCTTCCGGTGAATTGCGGTGTAAATATGTAGATGTAAATGTGTCCAGGACAACATTAATTTTTGACCGAGACAAATGAGGAAAAGTTGCTGTGTTCTTTTCTCTTAGTTCGGATGACCACCATGCTCGACGTCTTACGGGAATGAGTAAAAATGGCAGCGGGAGTACCTCAGTAGCGTGTGGATAAGAGTATTCAAATGTCTGTAAAGCTTTGGGACCAAACTACTACGGTCGTCACTCCCTAGACTTAAAAGTACTTAAACTAAGTTACGCTAAACATAACACACTCTCTCTCTTTCTGTCTGTCTGTCTGTCTGTCTGTCTCTCTCTCTCTCTCTCTCTCTCTCTCTCTCTCTCTCTCTCTCTCTCTCACACACACACACACACACAGACACGTCCGACGGAGGACTCGAACCTCCGTCGAGGAACAGCTGCGCATTGCGCAGCAAGACGCGTTAGAGGGCGTGGCCAATCCCACGTGGCAGTGTGTGGATAAATTGCAAATGTGCAAATGTTTGTGAAGCTTATTGGACTTAACTCCGGCGTCATCACTGCCTAAACTTACAAACTACTTATGAACTGCCTTATACTAAACACAACACAAACTTCCATGCCAGAGGGAGTATCCGAACCCTCGACGGGGAACGGCCTCGCGCATCGCAGCATAGCGCCTCAACGCGCTCTGCCGCTCCGCCGCGGCGATAAGTTGCAGATTTGCGTCTGGTGGAAGGCATACTAAGCTAGTCCGTGCAGTCGCAGTGATCACTGTGTCCATGTGGCAAAGTGCTCGTCGCGAGTGCATAGTAAGCGGCAGCATCGGGTTCGAATCCCGTGATGTCTCTCTATACAGTTATTTAATTCAATGACCACTGACAAGTAAGTTGAAAATTCTACTGTGTCTGGGTATATTAGTGTCACAATAAGTGTTGTCGTGCGTCAACAGTTGGGCTGAAATGCCAGTATTTCGAAATTTATAAACTCATTAGTAATGAGGGACAACGACGAGTAGGGCATTACGACGAGAAATGCGTGCTCGGGGACGTGGAAAATAGTGTGAATGACGGAGCAATTGAAGTTGGTTTGCCCCTAGAGACGTCAGGGGGCGAGATAAGGAGTGCTCACGGCTGCGTGAAAACGGATCGGCTTACGCATCGCGAGAGGTGGGGCCGGGGTGGGCGTGCGGTAAGACAGGCCGCGGCTGGACACAATACCGGCCCGGCTGGGCTGGGCTGGACGCCTCCCACCACCCTCGATCACCCTCGCGGCCGTATCTCTTACATAACGTAAAAAAACACCGCGCCAGCGCCGGACCTCGCCGCGCCTCGCCTCCCCGTGATTAATGGTATAAACCCTTCGATCTCTCTACACGGCGGGAATTAATTTGAGGTAAAAGAAACGTGAGAATACGCGAATCTGATAAAGCGCTGAATAAAGAAACTGTTTCGAGTGAGTCCCCTCCCTGTTGTAGCGGCGAGAGAGATGCGGCCAGCAGATTAGGTCGCGGCACGGGAGGCGAACCCACTCCTCTGCTCTCCCTCTCCTCTCTCTCTCTCTCTCTCTCCTCTCCCTCCCCCGCTGCCTACAGTCGCGCCCATGCAACGTGCAGCCAGGCGGCGTCTATCGGCCGTCACACCTGCCGCCGGCTGCAGTACCGTTACAGGATGTCCCCTGTGCGACGTGATTAAATTTCAAACCGAGCGCCCATTTCGCTTACGGGCGAGATTTTCTTAGACCTGGCTATGGAATACAATGCACAAGCCGTTGCACACTGAAAGCTTAACTTCGTAAATGCAACACAGTCAATCGGTCTAATACGGCGTCTTCTTGATCAGATGTACATATGTAGAGTTTTTTATATGGTACGGCCGCGGTGGAGTGGCCGAACGCTCTCAGGCGCCTTCCTGGGAGTGCGCGGTTGCTCCCCTTCGAAAGTTCGAGTCCTCCTTCATGGGTGTGTGTCACGTCCTTAATACAAGTTGTTTAAGTAGTTTGTATGTCTAGGAACTGACGCAGTTTTATTGGCAGAACCCTTAAAACATGCAACAGAACTACAAAAGAAACTGCATACACTACGCTTGTCCGTCCATTTTTGGAGTATTGCAGCCTAGTGTGGGGTCCCCTGTTCATCTCCTCCTACACCTCTCTCTGCTCACCTTCTCCTTTCTGTGCCAATAACCTCCTCGTCACTCTGGTCAAGTCATCCTCCAATTTCTCACTCCACTGCCTCCTCCATCTGCCGTTGCCGGACGCGGTGGCCGAGGGGACTGAGGCGCTCCAGTCACGGTCTGCACGGCCACTACGATCGGGGGTTCGAATTCCCCCTCGGGCATGGATATTTGTGCCGTTCTTAGTCTTAAGTAGTTCATAAGTAGTTTGTAAGCTTAGGGACTGATGACCCCGTAGTTAAGTCTCATAAGTTCTGCAAACATTTGAACATTTGAACACCTGCCGTTAAACTTTGTTTACAAGATAAACCAATCAAAAGTGAAGGCCGTAAACTCCACAAAATACATAGGAATTACTGTTATTTCAGAGTTAAACTGGAAAGAACACGTAGATAATGTCGTGGAAAGGCGAACCAGAGACTGCGTTTTATTGGCAGAACCCTTAAAAGATGAAACAGAACTACTAAAGAAACTGCATACACTACGCTTGTCCGTCCATTTTTGGAGTATTGCAGCCCTGTGTGGGGTGCTTATCAGGTGGGTTTGACGGAGGACATCGAAAGAGTCCAAAGAAGGGCAGCTCGTTTCGTACTGTCACGATACAGGGGAGACAGCGTTACGGAAATGATACAGGATCTGGGATGGGAATCATTACAACAACGGCGCTTATCGCTGCGGCGTGGGCTACTTGCGAAACTCCAATCGCCAACATTCTCCTCCGAATGCGAAAATATATATATAACTTACATAGGTAGCAATGTTCATCAGAATAAAATACGAGAAATCAGAGCTCAAACAGAGAGATTCAGGTATTCTTTCTTCCCGCGCGCTATTCGAGAATGGAATGGGAGATAAATAGTATAATTCTGTAATTGTTGTTCGATGAACCCTCTGCCAGGCACTTAAATGTGATTTGCAGAGTATCCCATGTAGATGTAGATGTAGATCCAATAGGTTCCTAAATATCTGAACAATTGATATGGTACGAGGTTTGTTCTGTTGACTTACTCTCTCACCACTTCAAAAATGTTCAAATGTTTGTACAGCTTATGGGACTTAACTACGGGGTCATCAGTCCCTAAACCTACAAACGACTTATGAACTACCTTATACTAAAGACGGCACAAATATCCATGCCCGAGGGGGAGATTCGAACCCCCGACGGGGAACGGCATCGCGCATCGTCGCATAGCGCGCCTCATTGCTCTTGGCCACTCCGCCGCGGCGCAATGCAATGTAGCAGAATTAAATCAGACGATTCTGTGGAACTAGACCAAGATACAAGAATCGAAAAGTAGTGAATTAATTTTGTAATTAACGGCCGTGCAGACTGTGACTGGCACGCCGCAGACCGCTCGGCCACCGCGGCCGGCTATCTCAACACTCACTTCTACTGAAAACATCATGTTATACAAATACAATTTCAATTAAACACTGATATCACAATTTATTTGTCATATGGCATATATAATGATTATTTTCCACAATAAGCTGCGGTAGTAACACTAAAAGTGGGCCTTTGAGATCACCGTTCGACAGCTCGAAATTTGAATGAAAGGAAAAAGAAGACGAATTTGTAGATGAGAAAATTATTTACAGCTTTACTCTCTTACGTTTTCTCTTTCTCTCTCCCCTTTTTCTTTTATTTTTTTCCCCCATAACTCGCGCTGTTTCAGTCATATTTGTAAAATAACAACGATTTAATATCGTCACCTCATTTTACGTAAATAAGTACGGGCAAAGATAATAAACTTGAAAAAGAGAACAAACTATCACTGCAAGACAGGTGATTTATTTATTAACGGAGAATGATAATTAAAATATGGAAAAGACATTAAATATTAAACATATTAAAAGTAGAGACGTAAAACAAGCCACTACGATTAAAAGAATAATATTAGCTTTCAATACATGTTTCTGTGAACAGTTCGGCACAGTTCTTCCGAACTGTACAGCGCAAATAACGTTACACAAAGAACGTAATAAAAATATTACAGCCAAACATAATAGCTATACACTAATGAAATGGCTCTCTTATGTAATTTATCGCAACATTCTTCACTGTCGTGAAATCTTAGAAAGGACTCTTTTAGGCACATGTGGGACATTTTGGTATCACATGAACAACTGTCTGTCGTTCTACACCGCACTCACAAGATGCTGACGGAGATTTCTCTCACATATAGAGAGAGTCTGCAAATTTTTCACAGGCGTGCGGATAGGGCCACAGTAGTCCTAACCGTTCATGTCTGGTCAATCACGGGAAATTTTAGTGGATGTTCCAACAATTTTAGTGGATGTTCCAACAATTTTGGATGGTAATTCTGCTGCCAGCGGCGTTTCTATTCATTGATAACATCATTTTTAATTACCCTAACAGTCATGACTGTGATAAAAATGGGGTGTGTCGATCTTTACTCTTTTCTACTCCGCAGGGAGTACATTATTCACTATTGGGCTGGAATTATCAACAATGTTCTGATATCCACTTTGTAGCGCGCTTTTCCATCTCAAATCACGAGATGCAAAGTGGCTCTAGATAGATAAACAGTATGTGGGGCTAGGCTATACTGACTCAAAGGCAATACGCTTGACTTTCTGAAATCCGAAAAATGGCTTATATATGCTTAAATGTTAATTCTGGCGGCAAACGTCTTGCCTGTCGACATGCCTTCGTCCAGTCGCCACCCTCTTCTCGCTATCGTCAACACTGGAGATAAGTAAACCTCTCACATTTAAAGACAACATGCAGCTCCACACACGACACATCGGACTAGCAATGCCTCGACGTGGCGTCATTTGAAACGCTTAAGAACAGGTAATGGCCACTTGAGTAGCAAGTAACTGAAATGCGGTATCTCATGAAATCTGTGTGTACCATATTTTCATTTATTACAGTCGCCAAGAGAAAGAATAAATATCACGGTTTATCGTCCCGTCGAGGAAAATGGTCATTGTAGAAGGAGCACAAACTCCGATTGTTTTCGATGAGGAAACGAAGCTGACCGTGCTCTTTGAAAGGCACCATCCGGAAATTAGCATGGAGCGATTATAGCCAGATTAGCTGACTATCTGCCGTATAAATTTACTTATTTTTCTGATCCGAAACGACGCGAGGAGTGGCCGCGTGGTCTAAGGCGTCATGCTGCGGACTGGGCGGCCGTCCCCGCCGGAGGTTCAAATCCTCCCTCGGGAATGTGTGTGTGTGTGTGTGTGTGTGTGTGTGTGTGTGTGTTGTTGTTGTTGTTAATGTCAATTAATTTAAGTAGTTTCTAAGTTGAGGGACGATGATCATAGCATTTTGGTCCATAAGATTTACAGAGATTTTAAGATTTTCCAGTCCGAACCATACTCAAACTGAGAGAGACGTAGGGAACTGCCTGTGATGGAGACGCATTCTGTAACGAAATAGAGTTTCTCCTCATACAAAAACGAACTTTGAAAGTGCTATTACAGTGGACATTCAGTTGTACAATTTCTTGATGTTTGGAAAACAGAGTGAGCTACAATCGACGGAAATTTTCTGATCGGTGAAATTTCGGTTCGTGCACGAACCAGAAGATAGTCGTGACCGAGGTCGATAATTATATGTTTCGCAACAAATTCGGATCACTGTAAATCACGATGCGGTTCTGCCTGTGGAACTTCCAAATTCAAATGTTTGTAAATCTAAGGGGCTTAACTGCTGCTTTCAACAGTCCCTGGACTTACAAACTACTTAAACCACTTTAACGTATGCCAAGGACAACACACACACACACACACACACACACACACACACACACACACACACACACACACACACACACTTATGCCCGAAGGACGACTCGAACTTCCGACGGCGAGCATCAGCGCGCTCCTCAGTAAGGCGCCTTAGAGTGTCCGTCCATTCTACCTCGGTTCTGGAACTTTCGTGGCAAATTTCATCTCTTCTGGCGTCATTCTGTTACGGTATCAGGTATCAGATTAAGCTAATTTTATATAAAGGCTAAACTATACTTTCACTGGTATTTATTGAACAATAGCCAAACTTGCGACGTTCAATCTACAGCACTGGTATCGCTATGTCTGTGGTGAATATAAAATGGATGTTAGCTGGCTACTTTCGACATTACAAATAAAAAAAGAGTAAACTCTTAATTAAGAACGAATTGCGAATCAACTTCGCAGCTAAACAAATAGATTATAGTTTATGAGGCAAGTGCCAATAGTCGATATCGCGATGTAACCAATAAGTAAGATGACGTAATGAAGTTCGCTGCTCGTAATAACTACATACATCATCCTGACAGCTTCACAGATATATCCCCACTCCACAACAGGTATAAACTCGAGAGAGTGTTACGGCAGTGTTGGAACGATATAAAAAGAACGCATGGGTCATCACGTACGTGATTCACGCGGAGCTACGTTGCGGAGGCGGGCACACACGTCCGCACGTGTACACTACACGCCGAGGCAGTCTTTCGCATTCATGAGTAATATATCAGCGCCATACTTCAGAATTCACCACTAGTTCAATATCTCCAAATATAACGGCGTATAATGTAGCGGGGAGTGGTTCGAATTTTTTTTATTATACTCCAAGCATTTCCTGCGCGAAAACTTCGGCCAGGTCGTTGATTGTGCCTGTGGAGAAATACGGACCCAGAAGACATACTCCTATACTGCGACCGTCGGTGACAGGAAACGCACCTAGCATACACAGTTACAAACACACACTGTTACAAACAAACAAACAAACACACACACACACACACAACACAACACATATATACAGGGTGTTTCACTAAGTGTGTTTGTCTCTGTAACTTATAAAATAATAGGTGACGCGAAATTTTAATGCGGTAGGTCAACACAAGAAATGTTATACTTGTCGCGGAGCTATGAACATAGTTTATTGTATCATTTTCCAAAGAGTTACAGCACAAAGATATAATTTTTTTAATGGAACAAAAAGTTATTCTATCGTGCATTGGATTCGTTGAAACCAGCTCCGTCCAAATCAATTTAAACTACATTTCTATCACTGTTAGTTTGGGAGCAACAACCCTTTAAATTTTAGGGGGCGGAGGCTACGACAGCGTAGCTGACTGGCTGGTGGTCTGGAGACAGTGGGCCGTGCACCAGGGGCTAGCCACTCGGCCAGTCAGCTACGCTATCGCAGCCTCCGCCACCGGAACTTTGAAGGGTTGTAGCTTCCAAATTAACAGTCATAGGAATGTAGTTTAAATTGATTTGGACGCAGCTGGTTTAAACGAATCCAATACACGATAGAAAAAAACTATTGTTCCATTTAAAAAATTATATCTTTGTGCTGTAACTCTTTGGAAAATGATACAGTAAACTGTGTTCATAGCTTCGCAGAAAGTGTAACATTTCTTGTGTAGACCTACCGCATTAAAATTTCCCGTCACCTATTATTTTATAAGTTACAGAGGCAAACACACTTAGTGAAACACACAGTCACTTAGACATCAGTTATTCCGGAACGTATAAAACGATACTAGAAACGAAATATACTAAGTGTTACATTAATATAAGTTGCAGGGACATGAGTATGTGCAACAACAAACACAAGCGTCGAATGATTTCCCGTCAATATTAGTGTTAAAGGCAGCAGTAGCATTGACAGCAGTAGCATGAGACAGCATCGGAACAAGCGAAGGGAAATCGACGTGCAAACCATATACCAACATCAGTTACGAGATACAGTACACCGCTAACTACTAACACAGGTCAGTTATATATCCTAGACATGAAACAATACTCAGAACTGATTATTGAGAACGTAGTATACACATAGGCACAGTGCAAGTCTCACCGATCCAAAACAAAAAATTACAAGTAAAAAAATAACTAAACGTACCAGGTGATTGGCATTGGAAAGTCGGGTAAAAAGTTAAAATCAGTCGGTAAGTTAAGACGGTAAGACGCATTTATAAATAGAGTGCAGCACGGGCTGCGTTGATGAGTAGAAGAAATAATACAGTGTAACTTAAAAATGACAGCGCGAGAATCCAAGTACTGGTGAGGTCGCGCTCTTGGTTGGGATGTGGTACCAGATCATAAGGTTTAAGAACGTGAGGCTATATTTTTTCCTGAGGTCCCCCCCCTCGTGCACAATATCGATAGCGGCAGTCTGCAAATCCAAATTCTTTCCAATCCTTCTGTCTTCTTAATCCAAAAGCAGTTAATTATCAAGCATTTAGGTTTTGTTTCAAGTGTTTTTGTTAGAACACCAAGAAACAAAATTAGCTCAAATGCAAGAACAAGTAATTACTCTGTACAACAACAATAACTTTTTGGTAAACCAGAAATTATTTTCTAATGGGTCACAGAAGTTTGAAATTAAGCACAAAGGTGTGTCAAATGTTCTAATGTTTGTAAACATAGTGTACCAAACTGCTATGGTGATCAGCTCCTAGACTTATAGTCTACTTAAGCTCATTTACACTACGGATGATTCAAACACCCACACCCGGGGGACGACTCGAACCTACGGTGGGAGTGGCAGCCCAGTCCGTAGCATGATGCCTTAGACCACGCAGCCACTCCCGTGGGGCTACAACCTTTCTCTGTAATTATGCAAAAATTACATACTCTGCGATTTCCTCTTTGTGTTCGGCGATGTTTCAACGTGCCGACACTTCCGAAAGACATGTCAGAGCTCAGAATTTCATTGGAGGGTCAATGATTTCTCACCAAGTTTCGCGACAACTTTGCCAGAGCCACGAATACTTGTCGTACGGTGGAAACGTAACGTCGCAGGTACTGATGCTATCAATGACAACTACACCACTATCTGCCGCGGCGGTGAGGCCGAGCACATTGAGGCGCTATGCTGCGATGCTCGAGGCCATTCCCCGTCGGGGGTTCGAATCCCCCCCCCTCGGGCATGGATGTTTGCGCTGTCTTTAGTATAAGCTAGTATATAAGTAGTTTGTAAGTTTAGGGACTGATGACCACGTAGTTAAGTCCCATAAGCTTAACAAACATTTGAACATTTTTTCAGAAATTCTGCACACGTGCGATGCTGCTGCACATGTGCAACTTTCGGGGCACGGCGTGCACTCAGCAGCGGTCTCCGCTCATGTAGCGCGTGTCTCTACCCACAGGGGTCGGCAGGGGTAAACGAGACTGGGTGTGTTGCGCTCTTGCTTGTACCACATAAACCAGGAAGTGGAGCCGACGCCGTTCATTACGTACACGTGTCCAATAACAGATGTCGCTGTTGCTCGCTGCCGTGCCTGTGCAGCACTTTCGCACCGCTGCACAGTGAGGAGCTTTGGCCGGCCCTGATCTACACTGACAGTCGCGGCCACGGGAACACGGACAGCTGTCACCACTAGTTCCTAGATTGCCGTCAGACGCCACACACGCAAGAACACTGCCACATGGACAAGCTGGTTGACCAGACTGCAGTTAAAGAGCCGGCGCGTGTGGCCTGCGGGACGGACAAAGTGCAGAGGCGGGTGCGGCGGTGGCGCCACCAAAATTTCGCGTGTGTTCAACAACTGAGCACCGGTGACGTCACTGGCAGCGGCACCGCCATATTAGCACATCAGGGCACCGATTGGACAGTGAACCACTTCTCAGTGGCAGAGGAGATCTCTGCCGAAAGCTCGAGGGCACTAAACCACCAGCCGCGGCGGAGTGGTCTTGCGTACTAAGGTGCCTTGCTGCGGAGTGGCCGGTTGTTCGTCGTCGGAAGTTCGAGTCCTACCTCGGGCATGCACATGTGTATTGTCCTTAGCGTAAGTTAGTCTAAGTTATTGTAAGTCATTTGTAAGCCGAGTGACTGATAACCGCAGCTGTTAAATCCCTTAGATTTACGAACATTTGAACATTTTAGTAAACCGCTTGACGCTGCTTCAAACCCGACAATGTTTCATTAATTTAATAGGCATTCGATAAAAACAGTTCACAGTCCAGTGAACAGGTCGACATTCTTCACAACCTTTGATACTTGTTACGTCCCCTAACATAAAGACGGTAAAATAGTAGTAGTCGCCTAATACAATCGCTGTATAAAACGGGCTATGGCATAGAATTATCCAAAGACATACATACTAATGTTTAATAGTACCTATATAATTAATGGAAACTTCTACTGAAGTTACATGTCCAATGTATAATAACTATTGTAATAGCAGTATTCGTTTTTGTTGTTGGGAGTCGGATTTCTTATGGAAGGAGAGTTACAAGGGTTAGTCAGTAAATAAGTCGCAAAGTGATGTAGACACGCCAGTATTGCGTTTAAAAGCCTGAAAATTGCTTTACTTTTCAGCTGACTTCACCTGTAAATTTAAACAGTCGTCCCATCGATTGAGAAGACTTTAAAAGACTGGCGCTTTGAATTTTTGTGGCAGCGTTTGCATTGTATAAGTGACGCTCTTGAGCTGCAACTTTATTTGGTTTCTTAAACTGCTGCAACCCACAAGATGGATGTCTCGTTGCAGTAGAGACAACCCCTCCATAGCTCCAATTTTCAAATGTTCGTAAATCTAAGGGAGTTAACTACACTGGTCATCAGTCCCTAGGCTTACAAACAACTTACACAAACTAACTTATACTAAGGACGACACAAATACCCATGCCCGAGGGAGGGCTCGAATCCCCGACGTTGAACGGCCTCGCGCACCGCAGCTGGGCGCCTTAGTGCGCGCTGCTATTCTGCTGACTCACCCTCGTAGGAATTATTTTTAATGATGGCATCGCTGCTACATTATTAGTCTACAAATGTACAATTTGAGGTCTGTATCACACAGCTACGTTCAAAGTTGAATAAAGACTTGAAATATTTAAATGTGTTTCCATTCAGTAGAACTGCACCCAAACGATTCCGTTGAGGTTTTTTTTAATTAATTTTTTTTCCGCAATTTGGCTCCGACTATCGACACTGCCATGTTTTACGCCGGAATGCAGTATGATGTCGACCGTTGGCGGCCTTGTTCAAATAAACAGATTTCGATGGATAAAAGAAGGGTGTGAAAAGGCAAAGATTCCAAAATCTTTCTTTTTCAGGCCACTATGGAAATAATACCAAATGTGGTACACGTAAGTAACCGCAAAGACGTGACGAACTGAAAGTAACTTACAGAATTATTAAATTCGAGCGAATCCTTTAAATACAGAAAATGTTAAAGTTAAGTATGGAAAGGATTTCTTAAAGTGATTCATAGTGTCTCTCTCTCTTTTTTACTAAGGCTCAACATAATTTATCACCCTTTAACTTTTTGTCTCATGTTTATCCATGCGTTAACTGGGGCAATGCATTAAAATATTTAAACAAATTAACTTCAGATCTAATATTCCGACAAGAGGTAGTACATCACTGGAAATAGTATGTTATCGTTTTCAAATCAGTTTGTAGTATTGAAACGATACTGTAGTAGCTTTCCATTAAATCCTTGTATACTACAGTGTACGTTACTTTCATGTGATTATCATTTCGTAAAAGTGTGCTTGGCCTTTAGTGCCACTATAATGGGAGATGTACTAGGTGGAGACAAGAATGCTCTATTATTTATTAAAATTGTTATTACAGGACAAATAAGTGAGCGTCGCTCACATAAGGAGCTTTGCTCCACAGTACCCAACTCATCTTATACCTTATGTGATTGTGTGTGTGAGGGTCTGTAAGTGTGCATGAAGCCGCGGCTGGGAAGCCAGAGATGCAGAACACTCGGTAGGTTTGCCAACTTTAGTTTTGGGGTGTGGCAGAGAGGTTTCCTTGGGGATGAGATGGTAAAGTGGCTGCGACTTGCGAGTTCCTTCAGATTTCGGAGGTTGGCAGAAGATCCCGTTAGATCACAAGCCAATGAGGGCGCGGCTACTCGCGAACGGGAACGGGGGGATCGGTTAGGACGAGGAGCGGCCACGAGAAGGAAGAACGTTTCCGGGTGACGGAGAGGAAGGATGTGAGTATGGTGGCCTCCGTGGTAAAGTATGAGGAACTGTGTTGGTTGTTAATTCTGTCTCTATTTCAGCGGGGAAATGATTTTGTCTAATGGGAATGTTGTGCATAGCTACGTGGGTGCAGTATGAGAGAGTAAAGAATGTACGGTATGAATGTAAGTTTACGATCCTTGTCTCAATCCATTGGTGATACATTTAGTGAATGAATATTTTGTATTTTGGCTTTAAAATGATGATAGGGAGATATACAGTGAATTTAATAAACTTGTGTAAATAGTATACATTTCGTCTCTAGTTGTTTTTATTAAATTCTGAGTCCCAATTTTGCTTAATGATTAAATGGGGGAATTTCAACTAGTAAGGGAACTGCCATCAGTTGCTGCAGTCTTTTGTGTGTAAAAAAAAAGTCGTTATCCGTTGCAATGCAATTTTATCAGGGCAATAACATCTGCATTTAAGACCGAAAATAATCACTGAGCAAGGCGGCAACTGGTAGGAAGCGGAGGGTGGTTAACTTACAGTATATGTGGAAAGACTTTAACAATGTTTAAAAGTACAATAAACTACAGTGATTGTTCACACATTAGATAAAATAGTTTGATCGACATATGTGAATTTCATTTGCATTATATGTCATCAAACATTTAATCATTTATGTATTATGAACAAATAATAAATATATAATTTTTTTTGGCGGGGGGGGGGGGGGGACGCCACATACAGTAAATACAGTAAACCGCTGCAGGAAGAATTAACTCGTCTCTAAGGCCATAATGAAGCTCCAACACAAATGAACATGATCGAATCCCTTTATAATGCAGCTAGACCGAAATTTTTCTCTCTGATATACAGGATGGAATCCCAAAGGACCGTTCAAAACCATTTGACGAAATTTCAACGCGACCCTAACCAAGAGCTCGGTCTGTATGGCTTTTCTCCCACCCTCGTGTGTACCTTTGTTGAGCTCTTTACAGATGTAACTGTAAGCGATTTCGATATCCATTGCCTTGAATGTTTCTCTGCAACTTCACTAGCACCTGCCAGTAGGCAAGATAAATCTATGCATGTCGACTGGGTTGCTTACCTTTAGGCGCGAGTGACGTAATGGAGCTGAATGGGTGTCGAATCGTTACCCTTAGATGAGATGATTCATCGGTTGGGTGTCTGCACAGTCAAACGTTGTCGAGAATGTTCTCCTCCTAACTGCTCTGTGAACTGTCGTTTCAGACTGCTAACTGTGTCGTTACCAACGCACCAAAGTAAGGGATGGTGTCATTGATGCCCTTTATGCCACCCCTTTGTGCCTTTTGCCTTTTCGTATGTCTGAAATATTTTCCTCGGTAATAAGGTAAGCGCGATGTTTTAATATAGTACGCCGCGGTCCTGACCTCCACCACCAAGGCTTCAAAGGAAGGGCTGGAATATGCGCGAGAGAGGGAAGAGGAGGTTGACGACATTGCCATCGTGTGACAAATGCACAGTGACTTTGGCCCGAATTGTAGTTGAAATTTGGTGCCAATGAGATTCGATAACCCACCTCAAACCTCATACAAAATTCTTAACTCTGGCCTCCCTCCCTCCCTCCTCCCCCTAGGTTTTAGATAAGAATAAAGCAGTTAGCATTATGTTTTAAAGGCAGAAATAAATTTCCCGAGGCAAATTATACTACTATTACCGTCATCTGTATTCTGCGGATCCTTCCGCAACAGTTTTAGATTTCTAGAGAATCTTACTACACTGTGAAGTGGTGTAAATTTACATGCTTCGTCGAATTAATAAATACTAAAAGGAATTATAATACAGTAATTCTACAGAAGACAGTGGATATCTGCAAATTTTCCAAATCAAGATAACGTGCAAGGGTTTCTCTTCCTCGCAATTATTATCCGACTACTAAGAAAAGAATGACGGCGTACTTTTCCTCCCTACCTGGCTATGCGCCAAATGAATTCGCTGAATCATAAACCTCGCCCTGCCGCAACAGAACAGAACAAGCTGCTGATGGTGATCAGTCCGTCAGATAGCGGCGCTAAGCCAGGATCCATTTTGACAGGAAGATGGGGGAGGGAGGTAGTATTTAGCCTTACACAGCTTGCCTTCACATTAACGTCACTGCTGTATTCATTCACGACGGCCGAGAGCCACCGCCATACTGATCGTGCAGCGGACGAAGAATGCATGCTGACGACGCACTGATAACGCAAATTGTAATATTTTTATTTGGTGTCAAACACTAAAACTTATCACTCTTCTCCATAGATAAGAAATGGTTCTTTCCAAAACACATATTATAAAATTCTGTTAACATTTGCTACAGGAGAACTGTGCTTACGAAAACTTGGATAATTTAATTCTTCACTCGGCACAATCAAGGAAAAGGCTACTATAGATGCAGCTGTCGGTACAATAGTTTATTTCTCATTGGGCTTCGTATTGGACAGATACAGCTAAGAACCTCAAAGTCTGCACAGAGCTCTTTACTTTCATTTTTTGGACGTTTAAAATTTAGATTGCCATTCCCGAGTGCACATTATAACCTAGAAAATACCGCAACAGTAGCCATATTTCTGAAATGAAAGTCACTATTTTCACAGAGAAGAAACGAACTGTTTCGTTCCTTGACTGTTGTGAGCCGCGGTGGAGTGGCCGAGCGTTCCAAGGAGCCTAGCCGCGGAGTGCATCGTTGCTCGCCGTCGGAGGTCCGAGTCCTCCCTCGGGCGTGGATGAACTTATTGTCCTTAGCATAAGTTAGTGTAAGTATTTTGTAAGCCTAGAGTAGTTAAGTACAACATTTTTTTTTTTTTTTTTTTTTTTTTTTTCTGCTGTGACAGAACATGGGTACACTTAGCCGATACCAAAAATATGTGTATCATGCCGTAGAAAGTTACACATTGAACAACTAATTAAATGCTGAGTGCTTATAATTAAACAGACAGTGTTCCGAGTGCTTCCGTGTGGGCTGTTAACATCCCAGAACATTGAAACTTTGTATGTATGATCAATAATCGCCAGTAAGGCACAGTTAAAGTAAAGTACTAAGAATTAGGTCTAATTACTATCTTTCTTACAAGGGCAAGGTCGGCAAAGAAATGAAAATTGCAAGAACATAGTCAAGTTCTAAAACGGGCGTGGGCAGGTCATATCGCAAGGAAGATGGAGAAAGGTAGTTGTAGAGCGAAGGTCCCAGGGAAAGAGCGCAAGACAGACAATTGGACTGCTACGATAAATAGCTTGAAGTATGCTGCAGGTTTTACCTGAAAAGGCCGCAGTAGACAGATAGGCTTGGAGAGGGCTACTGCAATTATATTTGTCAGTTAAAGAGGGTACATGTTGTAAATGTTGAAGTTGCTAAACAATTAAATCCCTGGATGAAACTTTCACTCTGCAGCAGAGTGTGCGCTGATATCAAATTTCCTGGCAGATTAAAATTGTGCGCCAGAACCGGGACTCGAACCTGGGATCCTTGCCTTTCGTGGGCAAGCGCTCTACCAACTGAGCTATCCTGACACGACTCACGATTTCGCCCCACAACTCTACTTCCGCCAGAAGTTTGGAAAGTAGGAGGCGAGGTACTGGCGGAAGTAGAGTTGTGGGGCGAAATCGTGAGTCGTGTCAGGATAGCTCAGTTGGTAGAGCGTTTGCCCGTGAAAGGCGAAGGTCCCAGGTTCGAGTCCTGGTTCCGGCACACAATATTACTCAACCAGTAAGTTTCATTTAAACCCCTGTCATAATATATGCGACTGCAGGCTCTCTAAGCGTATTCCAGCGATGAAATGTTCTCGGGTTATCAGCCAAGTGGTGGCGTCGTCTTGGCGCAACGTTTCAATGAGTTTCGTACTCATCATCCTCAGCCGGCCGCGGTGGCCGAGGGGACTGAGGCGAGCCAGTCACGGTCTGCACGGCCACTACGGTCGGGGGTTCGAATCCTCCCTCGGGCATGGATATTTGTGCTGTCCTTAGTCTTAGGTAGTTCATAAGTAGTTTGTAAGTTTGTAGTTAGTTTGTAGTTAAGTCCCATAAGCTTAACAAACATTTGAACGTTTGAACATCATCCTCAGGCGACGTGCAGAACACCATCCCGACACCTCGACTGAGGATGAGGAGTACGGAACTTATATTTTGGTGGACATATTTTATATTTTGGTCGGACATGTCCGAAAGAACAGACACCACGCCTGCTTCGCGGCCAATTGCATTTGCAAATTAATGATAATGGAGAGGAAGGAAGAAGGATTAGGAAGGTAACGATTGATAGTGGCTGATTTAGGGCACTGAAATGAAACAATGGCTACAAGTGAAAATGTGAGCCGGACCGGGAATCGAACCCGGGTCTCTCGCTTTGGGCCAGCCGTCGCCTTAACCACTTGGCCACCCGTGCTCGCCTCCTGGCCGTCTCAAATTCCCACATGTCGCACGATATGAGTGTAGCGCCCCTATCGTCCATGCCCTCTTACACTAGCCATTTCGGATTCCCGTGGGAGGTCGAACGTATGACCTCATCTGCGGTGAAGTAATTGAAGCTGACGCCGTCGTCGCGTCTAAATATTTATTATTTTGGAGTGGTGTCTGTTCTTTCGGACGGGTGGGCAAGTGGTTGAGGCGACCGCTGGCCCAAAGCGGGAGACCCGGGTTCGATTCCCGGTCCGGCTCACATTTTCACTTGTCGCCATTGTTTCATTTCAGTGCCCTAAAAGCAGCCACTGTCAATCCTTTACCTTCCTAATCCTTCTTCCTTCGTCTCCTTTATCATTAATTTGCGAGTACGAAAATGATTGAAACGTTGCGCCAAGACGACGCCACCACTCGGCTGATAACCCGAGAACATTTCATCCGTGTCATAATCGTTGACACTACCCTTGGAAATGAGCCTCGCTAGAGACTGGCGTCGTGAGCTGGCACTCGTTGTGTTCCGTGTGAGGCGCGCAGTGGAGATTCCGATGGCAGCGTGTAGGGCAGCCTGAGAGCGCGCGTACGCAGCCAGATCTGGCTGTCGGCCACCGCAGCGCCGTCCAGGCCCCGATAACGCGCCGGACCGACCCGACCCGGGACCACACACGGCGGTAGGCAGGCGCAGGCGCAGGCGCATCCGACACGCGCCGACCGGCCCGGCCACCTAAACTTAATCCCAGGCCGGCGCCCGAGACGCACGGCCGTCTCCCCTCGTGTTGCTCTACTCGCGGTGCCACCTCTAACCTCCTTACCTGTTTACAAACTAAAATGCGAAAATTTATCTCTCTGCACAGTCAAGTTTTGCACAGAGCTCACATTTTAGGAATTCCTTGCCAACCAGATTGTCTTTGTTGGTAAATCATGTTCACTTGTCCGTACGGCTTGGACTGATAGGATACGTTGCTACATTTAATTCCATCACATCACGGTCTCACACACTTACTATACTCCACACATACCATAATTACTAAACTACACTGCTGGTCATCCGAAATGCAACACCGAGACAGGCCGGAGAGCCGGCCGTGGTGGTCGAGGGGTCTGCGGCGCGCCAGTCACAGTCTGCATGGCCACTACGGTCGGAGGTTCGAATCCCCCCTCGACCATGGATATTTGTGTCGTCCTTAGTGTTAGCTAGTTCATAAGTAATTTGTAAGTTTAGGGACTGATGACCCCGTAGTTAAGTCCCATAAGCTACACAAACATTTGAACATTTAAACATTTGAACGGGTCGGAGATGTAACAGACAATTTTATTATTTTATTAGAGAAAAAGCACAATTTTTTTTTTTTTTTTTTTTTTTTTTTTTTTTTTTTTTTTTTTTTTTTTTTTTTTTTTTTTTTTTACAATGGTCACTTGACTGAAAGTACTGCCCCATGTGAAGAAAAAAAGATAATCAGTTCAGTGTTCAGTGTTGCCACCATTACTGGCTATAACCGCTGCAATGAATGGAACACACTATGCATAAGTTTTTAGTGTGCAGCAATCCATACTGTTTCTACTCATCGCTGAAGCTCATTTGTTGAATCCCTCCTCGGTCGTTCCGCAGTCATTAGCCAGGCTTTTGGATAGCCTAGAGATCGGCAGAACACAGAGACCAAGGAAGCAATGCAATGCGATGGGTGACGTACAAGCCTTGAACACTGTGTGCCACCTGTGGTCGAGCGTTAAGTTGTCGCATGTGTCCGTCGGCGAACGGTCAACGTCAAAGTTGGCACTTGCGTGTATGTTTCCGTGGAACAGAGTTTCATATTCCGAAAGTCACCCTACGGTGCTCGGTTTGGGTACTTTGAAATCAACTTGGACACCGTTTCAAGCAGTTAGATGCATCCAGTTTTTAATCTGACATGGAGAGGAAGGACTGAGAGAGGCTGAGGAGCAGATGGGCAGAGAAGAGAAAGAAGGTGCGCCGCTAAAGCAATAGGACATATGCGAGAGAAGGTAAGAGGGTCGGCCGAGGTAGGGACAGGAGGACAGGAAAAAGAGAGCGAAGAAGAGGAGACTGACAGAAAGTGGGAGGAAGTGATGGATGAGAGACAGGAACGGGTTAACAGGGAGAAGGTGAGTACGTGGAAAGAACAGGTGCAAGGAGGAGATGCACCAGTGGAAAACTGTAATAAGACATGATGTAGGAAATGTAATTGTGAGTTACGTATACAGTCACGTATGACAGAAGTAGAACATATTGAGATTCACAGAGACAGGAGAATTTGTACAGTGGGAGGAGGAGGAGACAGCCATCGAGGAGGAAAAGAATGAGGTGGAGATAGATAAGGGGAAGGAGGAAATGGACAAACAGAAGAGGTAAAACACCGAGAAAAGATGAAATGGACGAAAAGAGGGAGAGACGGATTACGGGGGGGGGGGGGGGGCGAGAATGAGTCGAAAGGTGGGGAAGAGGAAATGAACTGAGAGAAAAGGGATAGGAGATGAACAGAGAGAGAAGTGGAGATAGTTTGACAGAAGATCCATGTAAGTAAATGCCCGAAAAATCCGAGTATTAATATTGTTCTAATATATAAAATTAATGTTTGTTCGTTTGCTAAGTGCTGCCGTACCTTTCATGCGATTGCCATGAAACTTCGTCAATTTAATTCATGAACTTTCACGAAGGTTATAGGAATAATTATGTCACTAATGACACATAGTTCAAGAAATATAACGTCATTAACACTGAGATGCGTAAAAAGATGTCGCATTATAAATTACCTTTAAATTTATTATTTCTTTGCAAATTAATATATTGACAACATATTTTGCAGACAGTGTCCATTTATGGTAATGAATGTACCTACGAAATTATATCATTGTAAAACTTCTATTTTGGCAGACGTGACGTCATAAACACTGAGATGCGTGGGAAACTGCCGCATCATGCTTGTTCATATTTGTACACAGCCTCACCGTTTATCCGATTGCGATGAAACCTTACACATTTAATCTTAATAAGAAGAGGAAAGTCACTGTCTACGTAAAATTTTGTGTGGTGCGTGGAAGAGGGAACTTGATCTACGAACTCTACGGTTTTATTCCGACCCTGATGAAATTTCGCACACTTAACCTTTAAAACAAGAGGAATATCACAATTTACCTTCGATTTGGCTCGGTGCATGACGGAGAGTACCTCTAAATAAACATAGACATTACGTCTTTGATCAGTAATCACCATGATAGTTAATAGTCCCATAAATTTTCATAGATGACGGAGGCCGTGGACCAAAGGGGCGGAGGAGGAGTTCGACAGAAAAATGGCAGAGAAAGAGGAAGGTGGATATGGGAACAGATAGGGGTAGGAGATGATGAACAGAGATACAGAGAGGAGAGAGGAGGAGATGGAGGAGAGAGAAGGAAAGAAGGTAGAAAGGGAAAGAAAATGGAAGGAGGGAAGGACTGACTGGAATATATAAGTACTCGGGTGACAAATGGTTTTCAGCTAATGCACAACAAACGTCTAATGGAATAAATGAGCTACCTTGAGTAGCAGTCAATGTGTGGCACATGGAATATTGGGGGTTGTGTTGGGTTGTTTGATTGGGATAGGGGGACTAAACCACTGAGTTTATCAGTCCCCCAGTGGGAAGGGGAAGGAGTGAGGATAGGAGAAGAGGGGAGGGGGAAAGGAAATGCAGGCCAGGAGGTGAAGAAGGAAGGAAGACTGCATTAGCTCGGGGCCCCGTCCTCGCCCCACAGAGTAACATATACAGAGGAGAAGTCCCCCCTAAACCATTGTCCTACGCTCCCCTCGTAGTTCCGTAAGATGCTAGCAGGTGTCAGGCGGTTCCCTGGCTTAGTACCGGTAGACCACACTAGAGGCACTTCTGAGGGTGCCTCTAGCACGTCAGAGGGTAGCGTGGAGGGGAGGGTGAGGGGAAAGCTCGTGCCGCCTGCCACAAGGCCACGGCTGTGTCCGGCTTGCTGGCGTTTGAGGAGAGGTGGTGGTGGGGACAGCCGCTACCTGCCGCCTGCTCTGGCCAGTTTAAAGGGCTGCTTCTGACCGCAGCGCCATTATGGAACATCTTACGGAACTGCTGAAATCCCCCCGCCCCGCACCCCTGAGCGTGGGACCGGGCCCATACGGAGGTTTCCCGTCTGTATATATTTGTCTGTGTCGCCACGCACATATTCACGAAAGAACCGTGAGCCCCCTGAAGAGGGAATTTTGGGTCTCTGTGGTTGGCGTTCACGGATGGCGTAATTGTTAATGCGACAGGTGGAGAATACCGGAAAGTGCGGGTTGGAGTTCCGGTCCGGTGCAAATTTCCTTATATGAGCAAGAAATTGTAAATCTGAAGCTGACTCATATTGGCAGTTGAGTGTCGTGCGGCACGGCGGGTGCAGCAGGTGAAGGCTGAGCCGGCGGACGGCTGTGGGCAGTTGTCTTTCTTGGCACGCGTGAGGCGCGCTTTCTGGGCACGCCTCTTTGCAGGCTGTCGCCGCGTCCTCAAAATTCTCGCGGAGTGCGCGCGCCGCGTCGCCCGCTGTCCGCGCTGCCAGCGCCGGCCGCGCGGCGCTGCAAAACAATCCCACCTGCCGGCTTATCCGCCAGAGGTCACCGCACAGTGTCGACCAGGCAGAGTCCGGCCTCTTCACAGGGGCATCCTCCTCCACGTGTCATCATCTGTGAGGACACTTACCAACGCAAACGCGAAGAACCAGCTAATGTTCCTTTTCACTCCACTCAGCGAGAAGTTATATAGAGTTACAGTTTACACAGACGCTAAACTGAAATAAAACATGGAGGTATTTGTAGAGGAAGAATCTGACCGCCTATGATTCGTAGATATATGTCACAAAAAACACTCAACATGATCATCATTTCAGCCTTTTCCCACTTCATGTGGGGTCGGCGTTTTTTTGCTGGATCCTTCTCTTCCATAAATGTCTATCCAGTTCTTCTTCTCCTAGCCATCATTTATCCCGCAGTTCCCCTGATACCTTGTCTTTCCATCTCAGTCTTCCTCTTTTCCTCGATCCTTCGATTTCTAGGTCTTCAACTCTTCTCCCCACACAGTACTTCCCTCTCCTCTGCACATGTCCTACCTTCTTGGGCCCTTCCCTATGGGCCCCACTTTCTCTGTTCCTTTCGTATCACCCCACTCATCCACTTTAACATTCTCATTTCTGCCACTTCCACCTTTTTCTCTTGGGCTTTCGTAATTGGCCAAGTTTTTGAACTATACAGCATCGCAGACCTCAGCACAGACTTGTAAATTTTCCTTTCATTCGACAGCTAACCCAGTTATCACACAGTACTCCGCTCAATTTCCTCCAGTTCATCCATCCACTATTTATAGTGTTCTGTATTTAAGCCTCCAGTCCTCCATCACTTTGCTGCTACAAAACGTCTCAAAACGAAGCGTTTCGATTTGGACGACCAACTGAAGGACACATTAGAGAACTGGCTCTTGTCACAGCCATAGGGATTCTGGGAACAGGAAGTGACTGAACGAATTCCATCAAATCTGTATGTATAAACTGTTCCCTTGTATGCGTAGTTTAATTCTCTCCCCTCCCTTCCCCCTCCTCTCCCTCCCCCTCTCTCTCTCTCTCTCTCTCTCTCTCTCTCTCTCTCTCTCTCTCTCTCAAACACACACACACACACACACACACACACACACACACAGACACGCGCGCGCGCCTTCACGAACACATATAGACAGTGTGCGTGCGTGCGTGTGTGTGTGCGTGTGCGTGTGTGTGTGTGTATGTGTGTGTGACAGAGAGAGGGAAAGGGGGGGGGGCGCACAAACACGAAGCTCTTGTATTGATATTTTCTCTGAAGCCATTACGTTCCTGGTAGACTCACTTACAAAAGCGTTATCGAGTAACGGAAATCTGGAAATCTATCCTAGAAATCTGAGAGCTGGTAATGAAGTTCCTAAGCGCCTAAGATATTGAATCCCAACCGTACGAGAGCAGAATTTCTTTGTGCCTAACACAGATGTAACCAACAAATTTTATTTAGTGTCGAGTACCGACTTCAGCTACCCTAAAACCGCTTGCCCGTAGTGCTTTGTTGCCACAGATTCATCCGGGAAGTTTAAAAGCATGTTGTAGTAAAGCAATGCTTCACATAGAAGGAACAGTTCCATTTGAATGTTAGTGTTCCTAATTTCGCATTTCTCATTCTTCAACCAACAATTAGCCCCTATCTCCACAATCTTGTTGAGTATTGTGGACAATAGCGTTACGAGAGTTGGTGGGTGTCTTTTAGATACAATTTTTTTTACTCCTCTTGGAAGAATAAAACAGCTCTTATCTCGTTGCAAGCTAGCCAACGGTTACTGCTGAAGTTATCACGAAAGCGGGAAGAGCTGGCTGCTGCTCCAGATTTCTGTGAACAGATATTGACACCAGGCGCTTGATGGCCGCTACGTGCGGTGCGCACGTGTGTGTGTGGGAGATCGGTATCGGCCGCGGCGGTCGGCGGTCGGCGCTCGGCGGTCGCCTGCCCACTTGGTCACGCAGCGCGGCCGGTTCAGGTCTTACTTTTTATTTACGCTGGTCGATTTTAATCTCGGTGGCTGACTGGTCCCTTTACAGCCCGCTGCTATCTATTTTAATTAAACTCTTATATCTTTTAGGTTCACTTGCCGTAATTTTAATATGCGTTAGGGAACTAATGACTCTGCGGTCGGGTGGCCTTAAACCCAACACCGCAGCCGGTGCAGCGCTCTCTTCTCACGGCAAATCGGAAAAGAGGAACGCAAAAGAAAAAGCACAGAAAAATACACTCACGGCGAATCTCAGGATTATCCTTTTTCTTGTGTACTAGAGAGAAATTTTCGGCAAACTTTAGCATGGTACGATGACACAAATTTATATTTGGTAATGATTTGCAAACCGTGACATGCTTTTTTAAGGCATGTACAAAATATTTTGCGTAATGAAGAAGAACTAAATACTGTGTCATGTTCTTTTCTTAGGAACCTTACACGTAGATTGAATTCGAACATGAATCCACAAGAAAATGGCGAGAAACTTCGAAGTTCTCACTTTACACTAAGAGTAAATACTTGTACTTCCATTTGTGTTTTAATTGATATTTATTTGCATTAAGCACAGTGTAATTTCTGAATCACCAAGGGCTGCTTTGTGCGAAATGTTTGTATAGCTTATGGGACTTAACTACGGGGTCATCAGTCCCTAAACTTACAAACTACTTACGAACTAGCTACCACTAAGGACGGCACAAATATCCATGCCCGAGGGGGGATTCGAACCCCCGACCGTAGTGGCCGTGTAGACCGTGACTGGAGCGCCTCAGTCCCCTCGGCCACCGCGGCCGGCTCTTTGTGCGAAAGGCTGCTACGTTTATGAGAAATCGGGGTTGTATATTTCACAGAGAACAAGGTTCCGCTTTCAATGATTCAGCGTAGTTCACAGAACGTGAGAAAGTAGCCTCAGCACACTTCCTAAAATTATGTAAAGTTGAATTAATCTGTCGTATTTACTTACAGCACGTCAGATAATAGTATTTCTCTACAGCAGGTTTCATTTTTCTCGTTTCGCCGAGTTCAAATCCGCGTCCGTTCATCCAGAATTACGTTTCCCGTGATTTTCCTAAATCATCCCAGGTAAACACCGCAAAGTTTCCTTTCAAAGGGCACGGCCGACTTCTTCCTCCAACCTTGAAACGTGCCGAGTTAGTGCTCCTCCTCCAACATCGGCCACGACGAGTCGCCCACCAGTAACTTCCTTCTTTACTATCATTTCAAGTAACATTCTTGGACATTTTTGTTACGGAAATGTAAATATTACAGACAATGAGAGTTTACAAGTGGATATTTGTAAGTTGACATTCTTCGTGTACAGAATATTTCAGAACGGTATCTCTGCATATAGGCCTTGTATAATACATATTATCTAGCAATTATGAACAGATCGAACTACTCTGAAGTTCATCACACAATTTATCCTGAATGGGTTCTGTGGCTCTCCTTTTACAAATTAAATATGGCTCAAAAACATATTATAATTCTCGATAATCGTCGAACCCGCTTGCAGTCGGCCTGGGGGACAATGTGAAGGCAAAAATTGGCGTGGCTTAGGTAGTAACAGCAGTAATACATAAACAATGTTGCGTCACAGTAAAAATATAAATAAAACAAAACTACGATCTTCGACTCATAGGAGGTATATTCTGTGTGAGTAATGCTGTAGCTGCGTGGGAGTAACCGAGCGGTCTGGAGCGCGGCCTCCCGCGTAGGAGGTTCGAATCCTCCCTCGAGCATGGATGTTTCTGTTGGCTTTAGTATAAGTTAGTTCATAAGTAGTTTGTAAGTTTAGGGATTGATGACTCCGCAATTAAGTCCCATAAGCTTAACAAAAATTTGAACATTTTTGAACGAAAGAAAGCAAAGTATGTAAAGTAAGTCCCATAAGTTTTACAAAGATTGGTACATTTAGTAAAGCTGTAATTCACACAGCCATCAAAGAGTGGTTGAAGGGAAGAAATGGGACAGGTTTTGACAATGTATTATCTTCGGATAGAAAATATGACATCCACATCTCTTAAATTGTGGTCAATTTTCATTAATGACGGTCAAAGACGACAAATACAGCAACAGGAATAAAAAATTCCGTAAAATCCGTCTTGCAGGCCTCGAAAGTTGCAATAGGTACCGACCTGCCGCCGTGTCAACCTCTGCCCGAAGGCATCAAAGTATCGGAAAAGGAGGTGGAAGCAATCAGTGCCCCACAATACCGGTTTCAGGACCAAAGCCACTACTTACCAGTCAATTACCTCCTCTATTGGCCTCACAAGTGTCGAGGGCAACCCGCTTGCCAACAGCGCTCCGCAGAGTCGAACAGTAGCCCATCTAAGTGCTAGCAAACCCGAAAGTGCTTAACTTTAAGGATCTAGTGGGAACCGGTGGTGTGACTGCGGCACGGCTGTTCGCGAACAGGAATAAGACTTGTGGAATGTAAACTACAAAGTGTATTCAAAGTAGGACATTATATGCCAATGATTACTTTCGCAGAGCAGTCACAAACCACCGGTGGCATAGGGCAAAGTTTACAAAAAAAAAAAAAAAAAAAAATGTTCAAATGTTTGTATAGCTTATCGGACTTAACTAAGGGGTCATCAGTCCCTAAACTTACAAACTGCTTATGAGCTAATACTAAGGACGGCACAAATATCCATGCCCGAGGGGGGATTCGAACCCCCGACCGTAGTGGTCGTGCAGACCGTGACTGGAGCGCCTCAGTACCCTCGGTCACCGCGGCCGGCCAAAGTTTACAAAAGGTGATGGCATGCAAACGAGCTTTACTGTGTGGATAATTTTAGCCTTTATTTATCTACAGGGGTAGTAAAGCAGACAATGTTATGTTTTTAATCCCTCCTCACGAGCATGCTGCCCTATTTGATCGAACTGGCTATACGATATTTTGAAGATACAACTGGCCGCCATTTTAGGTGAGACTGCAGGTGTCCAATCACGGCGGAAATTTTAGCTGTTCGTTTTGGTTGTGGTTCAAATGTTTGTAAATTTAAGGGAGTTAACTGCTGCGGTTATGCGTCCCTAGGGTTACAAATTTAAGCTAGGGACAACACATTCACCCATGCCCGAGGGAGGACTCAAACCTTCGACGGCGAGCAACCGTGCGCTCCCCGGCAATGCGTCTTAGAACCCGCAGTTTTGAGTGTGGTCTGTGGTCATACTACTGCATGGGAGAGCCCCGGTAATTAAAAAAATAAGTGAAAGTTGTCATATTTGGGGGCGATCCTTTCAAACAATTTATTAAGCAAAACAGCCAAGCTCGCTTGTAATATGTATATGTATCAATTCGTTTACGGCAGATCGAACTGTTTGGAATGTTAAAATGGTTGTGAAGTTATGGGACCTAACTGCAGTGGTCATTGGTCCAGAAACTTACGAATTATTTAAACTAATTTGCCCTAAGATCAACACACACACACACACACACACACACACACACATGCCCGATGGAGGACTCGAACCTTCGACGGCAAATTGCCGCGTGCACCCCAGCGAAGCGCCTTAGTGCGCACGACTATTCCGCCGAGGCCGATCACTCTGCCATCTTTGGAGTTTTAATTTCATTTATTACATCACACACATTTTTTAAACCACAATTATTCACCAACATTATTGTTGGCTTGTCAATATAGAAAAGAAAATAAAGATACGAAGATGGCAGTTCTATCTGCCGAAATCGGTAATCGAAACAAAGAAAAATATAAACGTTCTTGCCTCTTGTCCTTAAAAAATTAAAAAAAAATTCTAATATCTGTCAGCGACGAAGTTAAAGAGCAGATAGTGTAGCCATCCCACGGATGCCCTTTCCTTACAAAAATTTTCTTACAAGTGCAGACCCAATATTAGCATCGACCGCGCCGAAATCTATCGAGATACGTTGATAACTGTCACAGCTGCGGAAATATTTGTTGCGAGCAGCTGGCCGCGGTGGGGTAGCCGAGCGGTCTAAAGCGTCTCGCTGCGGAGCGCGCGGTTGCTCGCCGTGGAGGTTCGAGGCCTCCCTGGGGCATGGGTGTGTGTGTGTTTGTCCGTAGGTTAGTTTACCTAGGTTTAAGTAGTTTGTAAGCTACGGACTGGTGACCACGTAGTTTGGTCCGATAGATTTACAGACATTTGAACATTTTTGATTTGTGAGCAGCTGTCACCAATTATCCGGCAAAACTTTAATTTGTTCCGCGCGGGAGTAGCCGCATGGACTAAGGCATCATGCTACGGACTGGGCCGGAACTCCCAATGGAGATTCGAGTCCTCCCACGAGCATGTGGGTTTGTGTCGTCCTTAGTGTAAGTTAAAGTAGTTTGTAGTCTAGGGACTGATGGCCATAGTAGTTTGATCCGATAGGTTTACAAACATGTACCTTAATTGGAATAGTTGTCAGCCACGAAGCACCGAGAGAGCAGGCTGGCAGCACTCGGACACCTGGTCAGGTGCGACGCGACGGCGGCTGCAGCGGCGGTGGGCCAGCGCCGCGGTGCAGATGCGCCGCCCCCGCCGCCCCCGCAGCCCTCCAGCAGGCGGGCGCGCCTGCCCCGTTCCTCCCTTCCTGCCCCTCCCCCGCCCCCGCGCTCCTCCGATCCGTCTCCCTCAGCCCCGGCGCGGCGCCGCGAGATAAAACTAGTCGCCCGGGGCCAGACGCGGCGCCGCGTCTGCCCCTTATCTCGCGAGAAAACTTTTTCGTTATCGCGAGTCGTTGCGACCGTCCCGGCACGAGAATTTATCCTCCTCCCCGACGATGCTGGCGCCATCCCTCCGTCAGATATCCCTATCGCCGATGGCTGCTGCCCTGTGCGCATAACAATATTTCCTTCCCTTTGTTCGCCTGCAGTCTCCGGCTATCGATGCCTACTTTGGAAAAGCAGACACAGTGTCGCATAGTTTAAACGTAAGTAATATCTTCGTTTAAAAGCGTCCGAAGACAAAATTTAGTACCCGTTATCAGAAACGTTCTAAAGTTGCCTGGTGTATCTTTTACAAGTGCACAGTATACTTCTTGGAATTCTCGTACTTATGATAAGAAAAGTCTAAGACGTGGTCGTATAGCGTAAGGCGCCGGCATGAGAGACGGGACGGTATGCCAGGCATCGATGACCGGAACAGTACGGTGGATTGGCGACGGCCAATGCTTCGGCGAGCGAATCGTGGATTTTATGCGGTTTCACACAGACGTTCCGACAAATGCTGCTCTTGTCCTCAATTTCCGCATAAAAAATACGTTACACAAACTGTTCACAGTCAAAGCAAAGTCTGCACAGCTCATAGTCGAGTGGTGGCCACGAACCCCTCCCCTCTCCTTTAGCAAAATAATGTGTAAAATAAGTATGGCCATGCCTTGCGCCGGCAACCTGGGACCTTTGCCTTTGCCCACGAAAGATAAAAGTCCCAGATCAGAATCCCTGTTCCGGCACACACTTTTAATCTTCCAGAAAGTTTCACAAAATGTTCGAATGTTTGTAAATCTATGGTACTTAACTTTTATTATTAGTCCCTAGGCTTACAAACTACTTAAACTAAGTTAATTTTTTATATTTTTATTTATTTTTCATTTTCATTTTTTATAAAAGAAACGAATTCCTTGTGCGAGTCCGCGATCTTCATTTTTCCAACAAGAATAAAAAGCATCTAAATCGCTAAAATTATATTTATTGATTACGACGTTTCGGCATCTGTCATCATCAGATCTAAGAAATCTCTTAACTTGCACAATAAAGTTCAGCGTCAGTGATAAAATATCTACCTAGTAGGTAGCAGTTGACGTACCTACGATGTAGATATTACTGTGCATGTTTAGAGGTTTTTAGATCTGATGATGGCAGATGCCGAAACGTCGTAATCAATAAATATAATTTTAGCGATCTGGAAGGTTTTTATCCTTGTTGTAAGGTAAACTAACTTACGAACAACAAACTCACACCCATCTCCGTGGGAGAGCTCCGTACTCCGACGGAATCGCGGCAGTTTGTCAGTGCGCTGTTTCTCATAAGTCAGCGTGGGCTGCTGCGGCTGCTGCGGCGGCCCCTCCGCTCTTCCGCTGCGGCGTCAAAGTATCAGTGGCTGCACTTTCAAACCGCTTACACGACGGCTAATAAGGTTGTTCGCTACGCCATATGTCTGGCCGCCAGTCTGACCGCAAGGTCACTGCGGCTGAAACGCCTGCTGTGCGAATGACGAGCGATGCCTGCGCAAAATCACAGCGCCGGCCGCGGTGGACGAGGGGACTGAGGCGCTCCAGTCACGGTCTGCACGACCACTACGGTCGGGGGTTCGAATCCCCCCTCGGACATGGATATTTGTGCCGTCCTTAGTTGGAAGTAGTTCATAAGTAGTTTGTAAGTTTAGGGACTGATGACCACGTAGTTAAGCCCCATAGACTCTACAAACATTTGAACATTTGAAAATCACAGCGGTTGCTCCGCCGCGGAGGCATCGCTGTCGATAAACGCAGCTTAAGGTGGCACTCCACCGCGACGGAAAGATCATGTCACAACACACACAGCTGCAGAGTGAAAATATTATTCTGGAAGTATAGAATGTCTGCCGACCGCGGTGGCCGAGGGCACAGGCGCTCCAGTCAATGTCTGCACGGCCACTACGGTCGGGTGTTCGAATGCCCCCTCGGGCATGATTATTTGTGCCATCCTGAGTATTAGCTAGTTTGTAAGTTTAGGGACTGATAACCCCGTAGTTAAGTCCCATAAGCTATCAAAAGGTCTACACATAGTCAGGGAGATGTATACAGTGGGAGAGGAGAGGATTGTGTTGCAGGAGTAAAAATTGAGGTGGAGGCACATGTAGAGGATCTGGAGAAAGAAAGGGGGAGGAGGAGGAGATCGACTGAGAGGGGATAAAATGGACAGAAAGAGGAAGAGGAGGTGCAGAGAGAGCGGAAAGATGAGTCAAAAGAGAGGGGGGGAGGCGGACGAGATGAAGAGAAACATGAACGATGAGGAGATGAACAGAGAGAGAAAGGAGGGGAGATCGGTTGAAGAAGATTGAAATAAATAAATACCCGGACAACGCCGCGAAGTAAGGCAAGTATATATATATATTGTGTGAATGAGTTGAAAATTTAGATATAATGGATATAATGGGAGCTTGACTATTGTGTCCGGATGGCGTAGTGGTGAGTGTAAATGCCTACTAAGCAGGAGACACGACTTCGAATTTCGACCCTGCACTGATATTCAACTTTCAACTTTCCATATTTTTGGAAATATTTTAGTTTCATTTATTGGGCAACAGCACTCTTAATTTTTTTTTTCGGTCTTCTCTTAGACCATCTTCAGGAAATATAGCTCCATTGATGTTGTTGAGCTATATTTCCTGAAGATGGTCTAAGAGCAGACCGAAACTAATCGATTTTTTTTTCATTCTAGACTGTTCTTTGTATATACTTTCAACTTTCCCCATGGGGGGATTCAATTCCAACTGGCAGGTGATGTCAAATCCCTTTGTGTGTTGGCCACATAAATCAGCCAGTCCTCAAAGGTGGCCTTTATCGAGTGATGATGGCTGTTATATGTCAGAATCTCTGTCCCGCGGCCATCTGTTACCACGACGGCCGAGTCGGCTGGAACAGCGTCGTTTCCATGCGTCCAGCCCCGCCTCGACGCCTCTGCAACCGGTATATAGGGTGGTGAGGAATGAGAGGTCTGGGCGGCGATGCGTGGGCGCTGGCTGGCGTAGCCTGCCGGCCGGCTATGGCAAAGTTTGGTGAGGCGAGCGGCGGTGGAGATACGCATCTGAGATATCAATCAGGGCGCGAGTGAGTTATAAGCCGCTGGCGCCAAACAAGATGGCTATCTGCGCGCGGAGGCGAGCCGGCCGGCCGGCGGCCCGGCGGACGCAGACATCTGATGGAGCAGCGCGCCGCCGCCGCCGCCGCCGCCGCTGCCGTGGCTGATGTCCTCGCAGATCGGACAGCCGGTACAGGCGCGCCGCAAGCCCCGCCACACGGGCCGCCCGGGCGCGCCTGCTGCGCTTAACCCGCCATTCACGAGCCGGCGCAACAAAACCAATACTCAAATAAACGCGCGACCTAGCGCAACACCTGCTTCAAGGAAAATTAGTCGCACAATGAAACCTCAGCATTTCATTTTCAGTCCGGGTATGCATCGCACCAGATCGTTCATTTTCGTGTGATGTGCACAGTAGGTTAATAGAGTACACAAAACTGGAAAAAGGTAAAGCAGTCAACAATCCGAGGATTGGTTTGAACACCACAGTGCTTTACTCAAAAAATGTTCAAATGTTTGTAGAGCTTATGGGACTTAACTACGGGGTCATCAGTCCCTAAACTTACAAACTACTTATGAACTAGCTACAACTAAGGACGGCACAAATATCCATGCCCGAGGGGGGATTCGAAACCCCGACCGTAGTGGCCGTGCAGACAGTGACTGAAGCGCCTCAGTCCCCTCGGCCACCGCGGCCGGCAGTGCTTTACTAGGCATGGTCCTGTTTGGAGGTGGTATGCCGTTGCCTTCCGCCGACCTTCGAACTGACTTACCCAGCCAGTTGTAGGGAGACCTACAGTTTAACGTGGGTTCCGAACCACGGTGCTACTCGGTATTTTTCACATGAGCAACACTGCCAGAGGTGAAAGAAGTGGAAAGTGACAGATAAAAATCCTAGAACCTGGCGGGGATCGAACCCGCGACCTTGGATTTGTAGTCTGACACTCAACCGGAAATTCATCCCGTATAACCCAGCTCCCCGTCAAAATACATCGGTGACCACACAAAGTGCAACATCTTGAAGGAAGCATCGAATCACCTGAAACTTTCAGCATGCGTGTGCCCACGATTAGCATTCCAGCACAGGTCCATACCACGGGCGTCAGTGGTGCCACATGGAAGCTCTTCAAAGACAGAACAGACGGCCGTGTGGACGTACTGGAATTGTTCACTTGTGCATTTGTGTTGCGAGGAAACTGCGAACAATATGCTAAAAGACCTGAATGGGGCTTGAGTTGAATATGGGATGAGGATTAACATAGCGAAAACAAAGAGTATGGTGCTCGCCTAAAGAAGGTGACTGGCAAATACTAAGATCGATCAAATAGCCACAAACCAAGTCGGAACTCTTAAATATCTTGGGAGTGGATTCCTGAAGATTTGAGATGCCGTCAGAAAGTCAAAACCCGCATTCCTGTAGCCAAGAAGGCATTCAACAAAGAAGAAAAGATTACTATGTCATAAACTCGATAAAGGTCCGAGGAAAAGGCTTGACAGATGTTCTGTTTGGAATGTGATACTCTATCGGACTGAAACTTGGTCACTGAAACGAAAGGTTAGGAAAATGCTAGAAGCATTTGAGATGTGCGTATGGAGGAGAACAGAGAGGATAACGCGGATGGAAAACAAAATGTTCAAATGTTTGTAGAGCTTATGGAACTTCAGTGAGACAAAAAGAGGATGGAGTTCCAGTATCCGCTCCAGTCGTACAAAAAAAGGCGCTAAAGTTAAACAGCAAGCTGGAAATCATCATGGGATAAGTCAGCTGTTAGTGACGGTTGAAACATTTTAATGGAATACAGTAGATGTAGAAAACTTCAGTAAATAATTTGAAGAAATTATTTCCTCTTAGAACTTAATCCCACACCTCATTTAAAATGCCAACGAATTGGGACCTTTTTTTATCGAATGCTACCCAATCATTACTGGATACCAAAGTAGATGACTCTTCAATGCGTTGCAAGAGGTGAAAATATTGATTTACAATTATAGCTTATTTTTCTCTATGGTGTAAAGTTTCCGGATTTTCGATCGTCCCACCCAGTCCGGTTAACCGAGGTTCCTGTGTCATTACATGTGACGGGAAATATATACAGATCACTGAACTGCATTTCTTATCACCTCTAATAATCAATCACGGATGTTTAGTACCATTTATAGCGGTGTAACATCAGTTTTTATTATTTTCTTTATCGTATGTATCTTTTGGAGTTTCTATCTGTCCTCGACATAACAGACACAAAAATAAACAAAATCATATTATTTTGTGACCAGTGGCGCAAGTATTTGGGTGGTTCAATTTGCACAGCCACTAACTTCATCCGACAGCTGCGAATATTCGCCGTTTTATACAGAAGCCCTGACATGCCGTCGCATACGGTTGCAGTAACACGACGACTTCATTTGCATCCAAGTAGCTGGTTCATCAACATATCTTCGCTCAAGATCGCAATCTAACACAAAACCGCGAATAACAATAAACTGTAGAAATTTATTGTTAGATTGAAGTAAGATGACATTGTGCATAGTAAGAAACGTTAAGTAGCTGCTTCTCTCCTTTTCCAAGCAGATTATTAAGAATGCAATGAAATTAGACGTTTGTATACTCGAGCTGCGCCTGAAAGGTTCGCAGGATGGTCCCAGTGAATAAACGAAACAAGATGTACTAACAAAATACCTGTAGTGACCTTCTAAACGATCACTATTAGCTACAGAAATTTCTAGAAGTCCTACTACTGATAGTAGAAGTGTGTTCTAGGTAATAGTGATTTACCTGACCAGAGAAAGGGGGGGGGGTGAGTTTCATATTGTATTTCATATTGTACTGTGTGTATTGCACTGTGTCTTGCATTGTTGTAGACGTATGGTTTTAATTGGCCGCCTCGAAGCTCGTATTCCGAGACAATTGCGACGCCAATTATTTCAATACTTCCGAAGTAGCTTGACCTCAGAGCAGCGACGGCACAGAAACGAGAAAATTAAAAACATTGTTTCAAGAAAGGTTAAATTCTCTAGAGTTATTGTGACAGTTCAGAGAGTTGTATTTACGCACTTTCAAGATGAATCAGTTGCACAACGGAAAAAAGAGGACATTTCCCCATTTTGTTAAAAACCCGGCCGGACCACTGTTAGGGTCTAAAAAAGAGGACATGTCCGGGTAAAAGAGGACGTCTGGAAACCCTACCAGTTGTGCCTTAAATCAGAATCTGAAAAACCCACGTATTGGATTGTAATAGATGTGCGCCACCGTTGGGAGAGCACGCCACGGCGATTATCGCTCTGTGCCCGACATTTTGTATCAGGGTCACTGGCCTTCGCTCTTATCCCATTCGCGATGGAGCGTGCTAAAAACTGATGTGTGTAACTTCCATATATGCTGCAATTTCCCTTATCTTATCGCTGTGACGTTCACGCGAACTGCGCTTGCGTGACGAGTTGGCTCTATGAAATCATGTCAGTAGTCTTTCCAGAACAATAACAGCGCCCTGTTATGCACAGGGTAGCTATTTCACAATTATCGCTTCACCGCAGTGTGAACAGGGCAGCTCAATCGCACAGTATGCCTCTCATGACTTGTTCGATCACTCTGTTCCGTTTTTCATACCTTTCAACGATTACCAAACACGATTTTAAAGTAATTTGAAGCCACGGCGTTTTGCTCCTTCACACGCAAGTAATCATTGCATTACAGTTGTTAGTATTCGATGTATCTCAGGAAGGTAAATACTGTTAGGCTTTCCGTGTAGTATATTGCATCAGTCTGTAGTATCTTCAAGATATTGTCTGTGAGATCGCAAAAAAAGTAGAAAAGATTCGTTTACCTATCCAGCAGCGAGGACGTTCTGGAATTCGCAAGTGGGGATTTAAAAATTACAATTTTTCATTCTGCAGTAGAATGTGCAATGGGATCGCGTCCTCCAAAACTATTGGTAAACCATGGCTCTAATTTCAATCATTGAGTCATGTACAAGGCCATGCCGCTTGAAATGTACCTCGGCGATCAAATAGAAGGCTTTGTGAGACGATAACTCTTACATTCAGTTCTCCATAGAAGATTTGACGCTGATCTCGGTAGACCAGACCCCTGGCAGAATGATACAGCTGAGACAAACAGTTCTACAGGCTACCATACGGGTCCGACATTGATTCCAGATGCAATGACCCTGATTTTCTCTTGAATATCCTTAGATAATGCGTGAGACATTTTCGTAAGACGTGCTGCACCGAGAATACTAGTCCTCAAATCCTAGGCAATTACCCTGGTAAGGAAGGAAGGAAAAAAGATTAGGGTTAAACGTCCCTTGGGCTACTTACATTGCCGGCCGCGGTGGCCGAGGGGACTGAGGCGTTCCAGTCACGGTCTGCACGGCCACTACGGTCGGGGGTTCGAATCCCCCCTCGGGCATGGATATTTGTGCCGTCCTTAGTGTTAGCTAGTTCATAAGTAGTTTGTAAGCTTAGGGATTGATGACCCCGTAGTTAAGTCCCATAAGTTCTAGAAACATTTGAACTACTTACATTGAGGGACAAATGGAGCAATGTACTTAAAAAAACTTGAACAGCATACTTACTGATCTGTCGAACATTATAACTATAGTTGTTATGGTGCAATCGTAGATTCGGTTTGCTTTATCTCTTACGGGTCCCGTCCTCTGTATATCTCTTCCGTTACGCCCACATTGGGTATGAAATGTGGTTATGGTACATCACCTGCCCGTGAGCACTGGTAGTACACACATAGTCAGAAATTGGTTACACTCAGAAAATAATATGCAGCTCCCTCCCATTGGAACTAGCACTTAGAGAGTATTGTTCAAAAATGTTCAAATGTTTGTAGAACTTATGGGACTTAACTACGGGGTCATCAGTCCCTAAGCTTACAAACTACTTATGAACTAGCTAAGACTAAGGACGGCACAAATATCCATGCCCGAGGGGGGATTCGAACCCCCGACCGTAGTGGCGTGCAGACCGTGACTGGAGCGCCTCAGCCCCCTCGGTCACCGTGGCCGGGTAGAGACTGTTGCACCTAAGTCAGGACAGACCACTGAATGGTCTTTATCGTCGCTACTGACCTATCCTCAATCGGCAGACAATCCGCAATTCTTCTCTTTTTGTGTTTCGTGTCGGGCTTCCATAACCTACATTTCATACATGCGTACTTTCTTCTATACACTGCCGTCCGCGGTGGCCGCGGGGACTGAGGCGCTTCAGTCATGGTCTGCACGGCCACTACGGTCGGGGGTTCGAATCCCCCCCTTGGGCATGGATATTTGTGCCGTCCTAGTTCGTAAGTAGTTCATAAGTAGTTTGTAAGTTTAGGGACTGATGACCCCGTAGTTAAGTCCCATAAGCTATACAAACATTTGAACATTTTGACCTTCTCATATCAACTGATGGACATAAGGTCGCGGCCCACCAACGCACCCGAGAATGCGGACGACCAGATAATAGTTGACACTGGTGTAGCTGTTGATGTGTATCATGATTAGATTAGATCAGATTAATACTTGTTCCATAGATAATATATACGACATTTCGTAATTATGTGGTACGTGTACGTTTAGTAAATGTTGTCTATACATGACAATCAATATTTTAAGGATATTTTGTTTTATATTTTTTAAGTTTTATCTAAAAATTCATGTACATTATAGAAGGAGTTGTCATTCAAAAATTCCTTTAATTTCTTTTTAAATACTAGTTGTCTGTCAGACTTTTGATGCTACTTGTAAGTGACCAAATACCTTTGTGGCAGCATAATTGACTCCTTTCTGTACCAGAGTTAGATTTAACCTTGAATAGTGAATATCACCCTCTCTTCTAGTGTTGTAGCTATATACAGTGATATTACTTTTGAAATGGGACGAATTCTTAATAACAAATTTCATGAGTGAATATATAGATCCCTAAATAAATGTCTGCAGGATGCTCTTAGGTGGGCTCCAGCAATTATTCTGATTACACGATTTGTGCAATGAATACTTTTTTTACTCAATGTTGAATTGCCCCACAATATGATCCCATATGAAAGCAGTGAATGAAAATAGGCATAGTAAGCTAATTTACTGAGATGTATATCGCCAAATTTTGCAATGAACCTGATAGCATTAGTAGCTAAACTCAAACATTTCAGGAGATCTTCAATATGTTTCTTCCAACTCAATCCGTCGTCAATGCAAACACCTGAAAATTTTGAATATTCTACCTTAGCTACAGATATATGTCCAAAGTCTCAAAAATGTTCAAATGTCTGTACAGCTTATGGGACTTAACTACGGGGTCATCAGTCCCTACACTTACAAACTACTTATCAACTAGCTAACACTAAGGACGAGACAAATATCCATGCCCGAGGGGGGATTCGAACACTCGACCGTAGTGGCCGTGCAGACCGTGACTGGAGCGCCTCAGTCCCCTCGGCCACCGCGGCCGGCAAAAGCGAAACTCATCTCCCCGGCGGGGAATCGAACCCCGGTCTCCCGCGTGACATCCAAAGTCTAAATTTATTAATGGTATCATGGCATTTACTGCATGAAACTGTATACACTGCTCACCAGTGTGCAGTGGATCGGTCGTATCTGAGTCAAAGCTCCTTTTGTGAGCATCAATATAGTTAGTCGTCGGAAAGTCCTGAGGCTACCATGTGCAGCTAGCCTGTGGTGAGGGCCAGGACTAACTCCCACACACATTTGGATGGCTGTCTCGTTACTGCAGCTGAACCGCACTCATCATCAAGCCATCTTCATTATATCGGTGTGAAATACATGCTTTTTGTGGCTAGTGTATTTCCTGTCTTCGTATTATTACGAATCCCTAGATACCCCAGTGGATAGACAATAGTTTTTGCTGAAGTATTTTCTTGTATTTGATGTGTTTGATCGATGCATACGTATAGGCAGACAACTTTTCTGACTTTTACAAATTCGAAAAATGTCGTGTTACCGCCTTGAACTCCCGAATAAAATTCGTTAATTCCTGAAGCAGTGTCAGTCGACCCGCCTTCATCAGATTTATAAAAGTACTGACAGAATCACGTTAGGTGAAATTTAAAATTATTAAACAGAAATGATGACACCAAGAGGAAATCACAGTTATGTGCTGTACTGCAGAGGCGTGAAGACGCATCGGAGCATTTCGTAAATCACTTTGCTGTCGAACGTCTAGACACTTGCGAGCACGCAGCATTCCGTCGTCCTTGACCCTGAGCCAATGCCTGAGTTGGCGTGAACATCTGACAGCAGGTGGCTCGCGCTAAGCGGCTCACGCAACGCTCTCCAGTGAGGTATACAGGGTAATCCATAACTGCTGTTAAAAACTCACTACATTTGTACAGGAGAGTGAATACATAGTATTTTGATTTGGAAAAGTTTCGTTTCCGTTCTACGATGGTTTTCAGTTCAGGTGTTTAACTCATTCTCTTCTGCTTGAAGAATTCAATAAGGCGTGACATATTACAATTATTTGGATATAATTGGAAATCCAACATGTGGAAAAGTCCATTTAACTTTGGGTACCCATCGTGAGCAAAGTTTTTGAAATTGCAGTTTTTCAGTAACAAATTCATGAATTAGTCGTCGTGAGATTTGTGGAACTTCAATAGCAAGCGCACTAAGTTTAAACTTACGGTTGTGCTTAATCTTCTCTTCAATTGTGTGAACCAGTTCATCAGTAACCTTCATCGCGCACTTGATCACGTCCTTCATTGAACAGTCTCATCCACCTTCTAACCATTGAATGACTCATAATGTTTTGTCCGTAAACCTCGAAGATTTGCCGATAAATTTCCTTTGGTTTAACTCTCTTTGCATTTAGAAAACGAATCACAGATGTGATTTCACTCGTGGTGGCATTTGCAAACATGACTGACATTATAAAGAAGCACTAGAAAGCACACGTCGGCATCAGCGATCTGAAAATGGCCTACATGTCTTCTCCTTGAGTCAGAGTAATTGCCGCGCATGTTCGGAACTGCGTTCGTAGCGCTGTTGCCGCGCCTGAATAGCCGTACGCAGTGACGCGGTGCACGCGGCCGTTCGCCGTCGGGGGTTCGAGTCCTCTCTCGGGCATGAGTGTGTGTGTTGTTCTTAGTATAACTTACTTTAAAAAAAATTATTTTTGTAAGAAAATGTCTAATATTGTGCCTCCTGTTTTGTATCGAGTAACTTGCTTGCAAGAAAATGTCTAATATTGTGCCTCCTGTTTTGTATCGAGTAACTTGCTAGCAAGAAAATGTATAATATCGCTTCTACTGTATGTATCGATATGTGTGCTTAACTCTGTGAAGTTTCATCTTTGGCAAAGATCATGTATTGCATAGCATTGCAGCTCGCACTGAGAGAGAGTAGCACTTGTGGTTCAGCTCGCTTGGAGAGCGGTTGAGTTGTGTGTATGGCTCCGATGTAGAGCAGAGGCTGCTTTGCCAGTAAGTCAGAAGTTGTATTATGTAGGTAATGTAATGCTGATTACTAATAATAAGTAACTTGTACTTTCTTTCCTGTTTCATTTACGTAGTTAGAAAATTAACCTACTTCCTTCATTTGATAAATAGTTATTAGTGGATTTAAAGTGGAGTATTGATTTGAATAATATTGTTGAACTGATTTCGTTATTGGTGCCACAGTAAATGATAGTTAATTGACTATGATACTAAATTTCAATAATCAGAAACTGATCTGCATAAAAATTCTTACAGTCAAATTTTTGAGTATAGTCAGTGTCTGCTTCAAATGGTGACTTGTCACAGTTCTTGCTTTGTTTAAAATATCCGTTGCGCACATAATCAGTTTAACCACTGTTTCTTGTTTATTAGTATATACATCAATATCAGGGCCATAATTAAACCAAATTGCTGTGTTAACGAACATTTTGCTGTCTGATTTAACGATAGGTTCAACATTAAACAACACACACAAAGCTTTTAAGTTAGTGTTAGTAGTTTGTAAGCCTAGGGACTGATGACCATCGTAGTTAAGTCCCTTAGATTTACACTGAACATATTTTGGAACTTTGTGGACGACCCTCGTATTAGTTCAAAATGTTCAAAAGTTTGTACAGCTTATGGGACTTAACTACGGGGTCATCAGTCCCTAAACTTACAAACTACTTATGAACTAGCTAACACTAAGAACGGGACAAATATCCATGCCCGGGGGGGGGGATTCGAACCCCCGACCGTAGTGGCCGTGCAGACCGTGACTGATACGCCTCAGTCCCCTCGGCCACCGTGGCCGGCAGCGATCAGCCTTCTCACCTAACGTGCTAAGGTACCCTGCCGACTGACAGTCAGGTTTGGCGAATGTTCTGGTACACACTCTCCATCGCGCCTGGCGCCTCTTCAATTTCTAGTGCGCGGTCAGAATTCGTGGCAGCCGATACTCCTCTGTCTCTCGAGGAGCCTCATTAACTAAAGCTTGCATACGATATCACGCTACCGCCTGACGTAATGCAAGTACTTCTGTTCACAATGTATGTACTCACTGCCGTCCTCTACCAGACCAGCAGGCTGTTAGCGGGAATTTGCGGACCCACGCAGTAGACTGCTGGTCCCCTGGCGGGTGCCCCCGCGGCCGGCAGCGCGCGGTGGTCCGCGGATGAAGACGCGGCGGTGTCGCGCGATGCGCATCTCGGCCTCATTAACGCGCCGGCCGCAGCCGCAGCCGCCGGCCCAGCGCTATCGGCCATCGCGGCCGCCAGCGCTCTCACGCGACACCACACGCCGGACACTCGCCTGTCCTCGGCTCTGCTGCGCTCTGGCCCCCAGGCAGTACACTACATCGCAACTAGGCTGACAAAGCCGCCTGCAGCGACGTGGGCTCGCCACCGTACTACCGATCTAGAGCGACTGCAACCACCTATACTGCTCAGAATAATTGGGGAATCAATTCAGATATCTAGCTTCTGAAGGACTGTTATAGGCAGAATCAACTGATTCCACGTCTTTCAGTCAATTCTACAGTGTGGAGACAACAACTTAGTGGTAATAACAGAAATCTAAGGCAGTAGAAAAAAATTCAAATGTTTATTGAGCTTAAAGGACTTAACTGCGGGGGTCATTAGTCCCTAAACTTACAAACTACTTATGAACTAACTTATACTAAAGACAGCACAAACATCCATGCCCGAGTGGTAATTCTATCCCCCGACCAGGAGCGGCCTCGCGGACCGGAGCACAGCGCCTCAATGCTTTTGGTGTGCAAAACAGTTGGATTCAGAGAGTATAGTGAGCAGGTAGTGCAATGCAACAACAACGCAACGTGATTTAGCCGAAGCAATGACAGGGTCAGTCATAGGAAGTTTGGAAGCTGGACCAACACATAAGGTATTGGAGTGTCCCAAAGTGTAATTTCGAGCACCTAGACGCGATTTCAGACAAAAGAAACCGTTTAAATAAGACAAGTCCAAATTCATCAAGAGATGACCGTTATCTGCGGTTGACAGCCCGTCGAAGCAGGAGGCTGAATGCTACTCAGCTGCAACGCCCCCTCCAGGCAGCAGCAGGACGTGCAGTATCAATACAAACAGTCCGATATCGCCTTCGAGAATGTGTCCTCTGCGTACGGAGGCCTATAATGCGCGTCCCATTAAAATCACAGCACCGTCTAGCACACAGAAACTGGGTGGAGGAACATCAGGATTAGGGTCGTAACGAATGGCGCCAGGTTCTGTTCACAGATGAATCAAGATTTTGTGTTCATCTGGAGGTATCGTCGTTCCCTCACCGTACAGAACGCGGAGCTCGCAACAATCGTGCTTATGTGCAGGAGACATCACCATATCCTGGTGATGGATGAATGGTGCGCTCAGGAGTCAGTATTATCAGACGTACGGAGCTCTATGTCGTTCAGAATGGCGCTTTGACTGCTCAGTAGTATAGAGACGAGATCTTTCGAACTTTTGTTGTGCCCTACGCTGGTGCCATAGGAGATGGGTTCCCTCTGGTGGACGATAACGGTCGTCACCACAGAGCTGCACTGGTAGACAACGTGCTTGAAGATGAAAGAACTGAACACTTGGAGTGGTCAGCTTGTTCACCGGAATTAAACTATATTGATTATTTTGAAAAAAAAAAAAAAAAGTTGTGTCAGAGCTGTAAAATACTTTTATTTGCTGCGTTCGACCGGTTTCGGCAATTGCTGCCATAAACAGGAAATAAAAAAAATAGTTTACGTCAAAGAAAACAAAATAAACAATATAACATTTTTACATCATGTAGTAAGAACTCCTTCACTTAATCCTTAACCAAGAATTAAGGAATACTTACTACCTGATGTAAAATAGGCAGTTTTTTTTTTTTTTTTTTTTTTTTTTAGAATCGGTCGCAATATTTATCTTAAATTTGAATTGCTGTACTCAGTAAAAGTGTTATTTTGTTCATTTCCTGTTGATGGCAGCAGTTGGCGAAACCGGTCGAACGTAACAAATGGAGAATATTTTATAGCTCTGGCACAGAAACGATTTTTTAAAAGTACATCGTGGTCGTAGACTGCCAGTTAGAAACCTATTGAAACATGTCTGGGATGGACCTAGCAGACGCATTGCAGCTAGAAGAGTATCTCCCAAAACGGTTGCAGAGCTGGATGTTGCACTCATGTAAGAATGGTCAAATATCTTTCAAGTGCTGATTGATAACCTCATATTTTCCTTGCAACGCAGGTGTGCAACTGTACTGGCCATCCGAGGTGATCACACACCCTATATTAGAGGGAAACGAGAATCATTTTTTTACTACTATGGTAGCCCTATGGTGCCTCGCTCTGAGTAAACGCCAGGTAAACCTCAAGTCCAGAGTTGAGACAGCAAATTATCGTACTGTAACACACACAAATTTAAGTTGTAATCAATATGTGAATACAATACGTTACCATATGTATATTTTGTATGTCATCTCAACTAATCCCCTAACTGTTTGAGCAGTATATTTAAGAACTAATAAAAGTGACTTAAGAAAAGGAGTTTTGACGTAGTGGTAAGTACGTGCTGTAACGTTTCGTAACAGAAACAGACTTTTTTATTTTTGGATCAGTAAAATGGCAGCATCAGGTTAGAATAATAGCTTCCTATTTGTCAGATTCGGTAACGAATGTCTGTGCCGCAGCCAATCGGTTTGTCTTCAGAAAGCGCTCTACGCCATGGAACAGGTTGTCAATACAGTATGCAGCTTCGGACAAATGTTGCAGTTTTTTTCCACAACTTCAGTTTCTCAAAGTTGCCACTTGGTAAATTTCTTAGAAATGCACGTGGTTTCCAACGCTAATTGTTACCTAACCTTGCGAAGTATTGGTATGAGTCTCACCGATTTGCATCAACCTGTGTTGGAAGAAGCACGTACTTTAACCATTTAAATTTCTAAAATATGCCTCCTTAGTAGACCATAGGAAAAGAGAAAATGCTCAACTCAATTCAAGAATTTACTGGTATTCCACCTCTAATAATGGGAATTATGAGACTGGAACTAGTCCAATATGAAAAATTAATCATATTAGTAAATAAGACATATTTGAACAGCTACAAACATAATGTTAGTCAGCTGAAACAATAAAAGGTTTCATTCACTGCAACGATGCACTACAAAAGTACCATTGAGTATAGAAGAGTTCGCTCCACCAGTCAGTTTTCTTAAATTATGCTCAGTCAAATTTAGACTTCAACTCAACGAATGAGATGAAAAACAAAAGTGAATAAAGAATTCCTTAAAAATGCGGCTTTAGGCACAATAAATACTAAGTAAAAACAATTTTTTTGAATTACGAAAATTATTTGAACATTATTTATTTATTTATTCAATGCTCAGACATTTGACACATGTTCATTAGTCTCCTAACTTCATAATACAATTGACCGCCTGACAGCTCGTCATAATATTGCAGCCTTTCTCTTTGGCATTTAACGCACTTCGGTAAGGGGAAGATTTCAGTTCTGTGCAGGTGTTCCACACAGCCTCACAAAACAGTCCTTTCTTTCCTAAAAGTTTCTCTTCTTCCACTGGTTTACAGTAACAGCGTTACACACTCCAAACACTTAAATATAAATCTACCACCTTCTAAGAACTATATTCGTCTCTTGTTAAAATCATCAATGACCATCTCCAGTAATCCACTTCCCATAGGACATTCAACAAAAAGTAATAGGCTGATTGTTATTTGATTTCTGAACTTCACGTACCATAAATAAAAAAAATTTCTAAAATCCGATACTCATGTGGTCTCCTTCTTAGACCGCCATATAAAACACCTTCCATTAAAATGTGTTGTACCGACATCTGTCTTCTGGGTCTGTCACGCACTGGTGGTTGCTAGTGGCGTAAAAGGACGCCTTGCGTAAATGGACAGTAACCTAAGGGTGCGTTTATGCTGCCACCTCGCTGCTCGCCTACATGGCACGGCGATAATGAATAAAAACCCATAGAGTCTTACCGGCCCATTTAGCGTGCACCTTCGCAGCTCGCCCAGGTCGCTGCTCGCTGTTCGCTACGATCCTCGCCAGGCGATGATATCAAACTGGTTTGTGTTTCGCCCTACGACCATTGTCGCCGGGCCTGAAACTTGCACTGTGATTGGTTGCTTCAAGGTGACTCTAGCAGAGTGGCGTTTGACTGTTGCGCGCGTGGAACTCTCGTGCCCATCGCGCACAATATTGTTTGTTATAGGTAGTTTCAGTACCGGCAGCAATGCGTGAAGATCTGAAGCAGATGATTATTATGTCTGAAAGAGCGATCTGGATGGTTTCTGAGCTGTTGGTATTACTTGTGAAAGTATCTGTAGTGAGGATGTTCAGCATTCAAAGGATGCATTCCATACCTCCTCTTCCTTCTTCTTTCTAATAACATTTTTGTGGCGAACGAATAACTGTCCCTCTGTTCAAAATGTTCAAATGTTTGTATAGCTTATGGGACTTAACTACGGGGTCATCAGTCCCGAAACTTACAAACTACTTATGAACTAGCTAATACTAAGGACGGCACAAATATCAATGCCCGAGAGGGGATTCGAACCGCCCGACCATAGTGCCTGTGCAGACCGTGACTGTAGCGCCTCAGTCCCCTCGGCCACCGCGGCCGGCTGTCACTCTGTCTGGCGAGACAATGTGGAGAACATGTTTCACACTTCACACCACTGCAGTTGTGCACTTAGCTGTAATGTAACAAATGATCAAATGTTTGTAAATCTATCGGACCAAACTGCATGGTCATCAGTCCGTAGCTTACAAACTACTTAAACCTAGGTAAACTAGGTAAACTAGGACAAAGCACACACCCATGCCCCAGGAAGGACTCGAACCTCCACGGCGAGCAACCGCGCGCTCCGCAGCGAGACGCTTTAGACCGCTCAGCTACTCCATCGCGGCTGTAATGTAACAGGTGCAGGAGAACATACATGGCGAGCAACGAGGTGCATGCAGCGTGAACGCAACAAGGCTGCCGGCGAGCAGCGAGCTGCCAGATACCAGCAGCGAGCAGCAAGCTGCCACCTGCGAGGTGGCAGCATAAACGCACCCTAAGACGAGTTAGGGCTCTTTGATGGGCTCGTCGAGGGCGGAAGGAGGTATGACAGTGACTGGAATAGGAAAAGAAGAAGAGGACAGTGGTAGTGGCCGCCCCACTCGTGAGGAAGGTGCACGTGTTGTGTAGGCAGGCGGGAGGCTGGTGCGCGGCCCATCTGTTGCAGGCCGTGATTACCGCCGCCAGCAACAGATGGGCCGCCGACAGGTGGCTGGCCGCGGGCCCAGCGGGACACCTGTCCTCGCCACAGCAGCTGCCGCGCTGACCTTAACACCTCCCACTGAACAACCGAGGCTCCTTCATAATTTACTCGAGTGCCGAGTCATTTACCAACTAAACGTGTCTCGACGACATCGTTTAATACAGCTGGTAGCTAAAACGGCCAAGTCGGACCGCTCAGATAAATTCGGTAGTAGCCGGCAAGTAGCTTGCCCCACCTCAGGTAACACCGACTAGAGCAGTATTTGCCAACCTTTTTGAATATGCGACCCCCTACCAACTAAAAACAGATTGGCGACCCGCCACCTCTTCCAGAACCGTAACATGATTGTTGTATTTTCAAATGCAACAGATTTAATTTTCTTCTTTTGATACAACTTTCATGTAAAAACAATAAAAATTCTGTATTGCACTTTATAAGATAGATTTTAGTCCATTTTTCTGAATGGAAAACATCCTGTTATTACATGAACTCCGACAAAAAACATACATTGCATAACGAGATTTTACATTGCTGCGAAAGCTCAGAAGTAAATTAACGCTCGTTTAGCAAAGTCCCACTGTATAGTAAATTTGTAAACAATCGAATTTCTCAAATTTACTTACTGTATCTTGTAAATTCAGCTATCGCCTAGTACCTGATATCAGCTTCGGACCTTTCGTTTATTCATTGTTAACACTGTATGTTTATTATAAAAAAAAGTCTTTGTTCTATTCAACAGAGAATTAATCAACAAGGAATCATGTAATTTTAATATGAAATACATTTCGTTTTTGTTAGGCATATGTTTTTACATTACGGAACCCCTGGTCTGGTCGTTTCATGGTGGAACTACTGTGCTTCATCCTGTACGGCGACCCCCAGGTTGAGAAACACTGACCTGGAGACAAGGTCTCAGAACAGGCCGACTGACGTCGTGGCTGGCCACTGGGGCACAGCCCACTGCTTCGTAGCGGCCAGCCAGTCAGCTGGCGGTCGCGGCCTGGCCGGTGTTACGTCAGTCGGCCTATTCTGAGACCTTGTCTTCAGGTGGTGTTGCCCTAGTTCACTCACCGCTGGTGTGCTGATGGAGACCTGTGGTCATAATCTCTTTACGGTTGCGCTTTGTCTTTGTACCGCTGTCTTTTCAGTTATCTGTTCCTTGTCGCAATAGCATTACGTTTGTTTGTCTTTGCGTAGAACATGACTGTTTGTGGAACGTGAAACGTCCACTGCACAAAAATAAAGAGGCCAAAGCAGCCACAATAACAGAGCTGGGAAAGATGACGAGAATACCGGGGTTTCAGGCGAAGGAGATGAAGTGGGAAATTAAAAGCGTCGGGTTCGGTACCGTAGTTATTTTCGACTTTCCTACTCGAGCGGAGTGTCAGGGTCCTTAGACTACACACACTACCAAGAAGCTACAAAACTGCATGCAGTTTATGCAGTAAGTGTGCAGTATTTTACTGAGTAATAAGACTGTGGTTACATGACTGCAGACTATGTCTAATGAATGACATCTGTGAGGGAAATGCTTTTTCAAAATGTTCAATTTTTGTAAATCTATGGAAGGTATCTACTCTCTGGTCATCAGTCCCTAGGCTTACAAGCTACTTTAACTTATGGTAAGGACAACAAATACACGAAAATGCACCCCGAGGGAGGACTCGAACCTCCGATGGCGAGCAGCGGCGTGCTCCGCAGCTAGGCGCCTTGACACGCTCGGCCACTCCACCGCGGCAATGCTATAAGTCTCTGAGTTGTTGTTATTCCACGATGTGTAGCAAGATGGGGAGTGTTCCTGTTGATGATTATTTGTTCATACAAACGTAGTCCAAAAATAAAAAATAAAAATAAAATAAAATAAAATAAAAAGTTCAAATGTTTGTTAAGCTTATGGGACTTAACTACGGGGTCATCAGTTCCTAAACTTACAAACTACTTATGAACTAGCTAATCCTAAGGACGGCACAAATATCCATGCCAGAGGGGGGATTCGAACCCCCGACCATAGTGGCCGTGCAGACCGTGACTGGAGCGCCTGAGTTCCTTCGGTCACCGCGGCCGGCAAACGTACTCCAGTAAAGACAGTTATCATACTGCACCAGACTTACTTGTGCTCCACTTTTTAATAAGAAAGTCAATTATTAAATCTCTTTCATTGTATGATCCTGTTTTTAACAATTTTCCATATTGTTACCACGTATGTTTTGATCTTAACATGCCAGACGTTAAAAAAAAAAAAAGAATAATAGAGCACATGATGATGAGCCCTCAGGGCTCGAAATGTATTGTGTACAATGAAACATAATTTTGTGACTGAAGGCGAGTTCATTATATTTTACACAGCACTTTCATCCGAGCCTGAATTTGTGAGCTCGCAGTCAAGGCGTTGCTTGTGAGATATTTGCATATTGATCGAAGCATTTAATATTGGCCCACTTTAGGTTACGGTAGTAACACTAAAAGTGGGTCATTGCGATCGTCTTTCGACAGCTCGAAATTTAAATAAAAATAACGGCTTAACTATTCATCTGACACGAAAATCGAATAACCAAATTTGTAGAGGAGAAAATTCTCTACAACTTAGCTCCCTTATGATTTTTTCATATCTCGTATCGTTTGAGACATATTTGCAAAAAAATAACGGAAATTTGACACCCTCCATTAAATGAACGAAAACCAGCCGTCCTGAGATGTCACATGACATTCCTCACGTATTTGATGATTTTCTTATTGTAACTTACACGTTGTCATTTCAGAGCAACGGCGCACTGAGGAAACAAAAACACATCGTTCTTCGTACGATAAATGATAATCTAATGTCTACAAATGCCATATTAGCATCAGGTAACAAAGACCATCAATAGTATGCGATTAAAGGACACATGATTTAGTTCAAAGCCGTAGCGTAGTGCACAAGGTGTTGGACTATGGACGCAAAAGGTCGGTGGTTCGGAACCCGCCACTACTTATTATTATTTTTTTTTTTTTTTTTTCTAAAAGGGTTTCAGACACTTTTATTAATAAATTTTTTATTGCTTAGGTTATTATTTTGGTCCAAAATGTTTGCAAAAACTTATAAAACTACAAATCTAAAGTGCGCCGTAAAACACGTCATTGCTATTTTTTTTTTTCTCTTTGTGAAGAGTAGGAGGTCGGTACGAGCGCTGAGAGAGGCGCGGCAAAGCGCTAGCCAGCGCCTTTCTGCCCGCACCTGGCCGGCCTGCAGGTACCCGCATGGCCCGCGATACGCCGAAAGCCGGCTTTCCACTCTGCTTCCACTGTGCTTCCTGGCCGCGCCGTGCCTCAGCAAGTGCCGCCGCCACACAGCGGCCAGCTAGCGCGCCGCATCGCCACCGCCATCCACCCGCGCGTTCCACGTCAACACGTTTGCCCGACACGCAGATCGTAGCTTTCAGTCGCTAATCACTCGTTATTCCAAAGCAATCACATTCGGCGAATCGCCCACGTGTGCCACTATCGATGTTTGTGTGCGACTTAAATCACTTAACAAAAGTGGGCCTCCCAGTCCCGGGTCCGATTGTATATCAATTAGTTTCCTTTCTGAGTATGCTGATGCAATAGCCCCATACCTAGTTATCATATACAATCGCTCGCGCAGCGAACGTTCCGTACCCGAAGACTGGACAGTTGCACAGATGACGCCAATATTCAAGAAAGGCAATACGAGAGAGGGGAGATCCGCAAAATACTGACATTGGTTTGCAGCAGAATTTTGGAACATATACTTTCGCCGCAGCGGATTGGCAGTACGCACTGAGGCGCCGTGCTGCAATGCGCGAGGCCGTTCGCCGTCGGGGGTTCGTGTCCCTCCTCGGGAATGGGTGTATATGTTGTCCTTAGGTTAGTTTAACTTAGTTGTTTTTAAGCTATGGACAAATAACCAAGCAGCTAAGTCCCACAGATTTACAAACATTTGAACATATACTTTCCTCAGATATTATGAACTGCCTCGAAGAGAACGACCTATTGATTCGTAGTCAACACGGATTGCCGCGGCAGAGGGCCTAGCGCATTGAGGCGCTATGCTCCGATGCACGAGACCGTTCCCGGCCGGGGGTTCGAATCCTCCCTCGGACATGGATATTTGTGCTGTATTTAGTATAAGTTGGTTTCCAAGCAGTTTATAAGTTTAGGGACTGATGAACACGTAGTTAAGTGAGCATTTTCAACACGGATTCAGAAAGTATCAGTCTTGTGAAACATAACTAGTTCTTTACTCACATGATGTGATGAGTGCTGTCCATAAGGGATGACAAATAGATTCCGTATTCCTAGATTTTCCGAAAGGGTTTTTGACACAGTAGATCACAAGCGTCCTCTAATCAAACTGCGTGCTTATGGAATATCGCCACAGTTGTGCAATTGGATTCGTGATTTCCTGTGAGAAAGCACACAGTGCGTTTGTAATTGACAGAAAGTCATCGAGTGGTACAGAAGTCATACCTGGCGTTTTCCAGGGAAGTGTTATAGGACCCCTAGTGTTCCTTATTTTAACAATTTGGGAGAAAATCTTAGAAGCTTTCTTAGACTTCGCGGATGATACTATCACTTTTCGGTTAGTAAAATCACAAGAAGATCAAAAGCAATAGCAAAATGCTTTATATAAGATAACTGCATGCTGCAAAAATGGCAATTGACCCTTCCTTAATAATAATGATTGTGAAGTCATCCATACGACCACTAAAAGAAACGCGTTAACTTCATTTACACGATAAATCAGTCAAAAGTACAGACCCTAAATTCAACTAAATAACTAGGAGTAACAATTACAAACAACTCTAAATGGAAAGAACACATAGAAAATATTGTAGGGAAGGTGAGCCAAAAGCTTCTAAACATTAGAAGAACGCTTAGAAGATGCAACAGTTCTACTAAAGCACTGCCTACACCACATTTGTGCGTCCTATTTAGGAGTATTGTTGTGCATTGTAGAATCCCCACCAAGTGGGACTGACAGACGATTTAGAGAAAGTACAGAGAAGGGCAGCTCGTCTTCTATTATCGCGATATAGGGGAGAGACTGTCATGGAAATGATACACAAGTTAGGATGTAAATCATTAAAAGAAAGGCGTTATTCGTTTTGACGAGATCTGTTTGCGGAATTTCTTTCATCAACCTTCTCTTCCGAATGTGAACATAATTTGTTAGCACCTACCTACGTAGCAAGACATGATCATCAAAATATAATAAGCGGAATCAGATCTAAAACAGAAATATTTCGTTGTTCCCTTCTTTCAACGAGCTATTAGAGAATGGAACTGTAGAGAAACATCATGAAAGCGGTTCGATGAATCCTCTGCCATGCAGTTCAATGTGACTTGCAGAAAATGTTCAAATGTTTGTATAGTCTATGGGACTTAACTACGGGGTCATCAGTCCCTAAACTTACAAATTACTTACGAACTAGGACGGCACAAATATCCATGCCCGAGGGGGAATTCGAACCCCCGACCGTAGTGGCCGTGAAGACCGTGACTTGAGCGCCTTAGTCTCCTCGGCCACCGCGGCCGGCTGACTTGCAGAGCATTTATGTGGATGTATTAAAGTGTACTTTCTTTTCCCCGTGGAACAACGAGAACCTCAAGGAAGAATTTATAATTATTCAGAAGTACGAACCAATGTGCAAACTAAAGTTGGACGCAAACTGGTCAAGAATCATATCAGACTTTGATGAATTGTTATTTATCCTCTTAGATTTTAGAGTGAGCAGGATTTTAAGTGTTGCGCTGTAGAAGTACAAATTCATGGCGGGTTAAGAATAACAGTCACAGTGTACTAAATTACAGCGCGTGATTTCGCTTAATCTCTAAACAAAATGAAGTAATATTAAGTTAATATTTTATTTCAAAACTCCTGTCGGTACCTTCCAGAACCCACTGGCACTCTTTCTGTGCGTGTTGCGGCTGTCCGTGCTGCCGAAGGTATCTATTAAGCCGTGTGACGGGTGGTAGCATTGATGTGACTGGACAGTGGATATCAGAAAAATGATTCACGTTCTCTGTACTACTGCAGGAATACAAACAGGCGGCATTGTAACTAATGACGCGAGATCTCCGACGGAACCTCCACCCCAATTAATTATCACCACAGGGGGTCATAGAAATCGATAACCAATGTGAGCCAGAAAACGTGCATCTTAACATGAAGAGAATATCAAAACAGCAGATAGGTCATTAGAGATGCAGTAATCATCTAATATAAAAATTGTTTGTTTTGTCTTTTTTCGTATTTTATGCACTTTCATACGGTACATTGGATAGCGATAAAACTTTGTCAACATATTGCTTGCACTTTCGTGAAGTTTATAGGCATACTAAAATTACTTGCGTGTGGTGCATTTCGCAGGGTGCTTTAGAATTAGTAAATTTGTTTCTTACGCCTTTACGCTGAAATGGCTGGACGGACATGAAATTTGGAAAAGTGGTAGCTCACACCCTGATTAATACATGGGTAAGCGTGGCTGAGGGTATCTTACAATGTGTTAATATGTTTGGTTCTCTTCACGCTGAAGATGCTAGATGGATTTGAATGAAATTTGGAATGCAGATAGCTTATACCCTGAATTAACGCATGGGCTACATTTAGGAAGGCACTTACAATGCATGGCGCAGGTTATCTTACGGTGGGTTAACACGTTTGTTACTTTTCAAGCTTAAACCGTTGATTCGAGTAAAATTTTGTATGGTACACGGCAGAGGGTACTTGACCTTCGAGTGTCGACAATATCCACGGTTTTATTCCTAACTTGATGAAATTTTGCATACTTAACCAAAAAAACAAGAGGAACATTACCGTCTACCTAGGATTTCATACGGCAAGGCAGAGGGTACTTTTCAATAAAGTAAGACAACACTTCATTGATCACCATGAAAATTAAGAGAGTGGTATAAATTTTAAGAGATCTACTATGCAAATCACACTTAAGTGCCTGGCAGAGGGTTCATCGAACCATCGTTATACTATTTTATCTCCCATTCCATTTTCGAATAGCGCGCGGTAAGAAAGAACACCTGAATCTCTCCGTACGAGCTCTGATTTCCCGTATTTCATTCTGATGATCATTTCTGCCTATGTAAATGGGAGTCAATAATATATTTTCGCATTCGGAGCAGAATGTTGGCGATTGTAGTTTCGTAAGTAGCCCAAAGCCGCAGTGATATGCTCCGTTGTTGTAATGATTCCCAACCAGATCCTGTATCATTTCCGTAATTCTGTCTCCCCTGTATCATGACAATACGAAACGAGCTGCCCTTCTTTGGACTCTTTCGATGTCCTCCGTCAAACCCACCTGATAAGGATCCCACACCGGGCAGCAATACTCCAAAAAAGGACGAACAAGCGTAGTGTATGCAGCCTCTTTAGTAGTTCTGTTGCATCTTTTAAAGGTTCTACGAATAAAACGCAGTCTCTGGTTCGCCTTTCCACGACATTATCTACATGTTCTTTCCAGTTTAACTCTGAAGTAATAGTAATTCCTAGGTGTTTTTTGGAGTTTACGGCCTTCACTTTTGATTGATTTATCTTGTAAACAAAGTTTAACGGCAGATGTTCAAATGTTCAAATGTTTGTAGAACTTATGAGACTTAACTACGGGGGATATCAAGTCCCTACACTTACAAACTACTTATGAACTAGCTAATACTAAGGACGGCACAAATATCCATGCCCGAGGGGGGACTCGAACCCGCGACCGTAGTGGCCGTGCAGACCGTGACTAGAGCGCCTCAGTCCCCTCGGCCACCGCGGCCGGCAACGGCAGATGGAGGAGGCAGTGGAGTGAGAAGTTGGAGGATGACTTGACCAGAGTGACGAGGAGGTGATTGGCACAGAAAGGAGAAGGTGAGCAGAGAGAGGTGTAGGAGGAGATGAACAGGGGAGATGAAGAGAGCGGGAGAGAGAGAGAGAGAGAGAGAGAGAGAGAGAGAGAGAGAGAGAGAGAGAGAGAGAGAGAGAGGATGGAGAAGATGCACAGAGAGGGAAGGAAAGGAAATAAATCAAATGTTTGTTAATCTTTAATCTAGGGGTACACAGTCGCTAGGCATACAAACTACTTACACTAACTTTAGCTAAAAACAACAGGCACACCCATACTCGAGGGAAGACTCGAACCTCCGGCGGGAGCGGACACGCAGTCCCAGATATGGCGTCTAGAACCGCACCGCCATTCTCGCACTGTAGGGAAAGAGGAGGACGACAGAGAGAGAAAAGGGAAGAACAGATGGACTAACTTAAGACTAATAAATAAGTACCATGGAGACGTAGCGTTTTCAGCAAGCAATTCATAATCTCGGATGGAAAGAATGATCGGCTGTCAAAATCGATTCAGAGAAGTCAACACATGTTACATTTTCATCCGCTGCGAAAACATATCGCGGCTCCAGTGATATACTTTCATGAATTTCAGAATTATTTTACTCAGCCTCCTCCTCTCTGTGTAAGCTACAGAGTTGTCTTGCATCACATTCGACAACTATATTTTTATCCTCTGTCAGGTCACCCACAAGCAGAAGAAGCGGGCACCGGGAAAATGTGCAGCCGAGTGATTTATGCCGCTACGCTGGGCAGGCCGGTGTTCTGGTTGCAGTACAGCTGCCAGATGTGTTGGCACGCCTTGTCCGGTACGGTAAGCACAGGCGGACAATTAGCCGGTGTGTCGGCCGGCCTGTACCAAACACGCAGCGCGGGGGCAGGGCAGGGCGGCGGAGCGGACCGGAGCCATCTACAAGGCAAAGCGCACCCGGAAGGCGGCCGTATTCATGAGGCCGGCCGCGATTACCATCTGTCGCGCATTTGCATGCCGTGTCCTTTGCCGTCCGTCCGACTTGCACAAAATGTTCGCCGATTTACATTCGGCCCCGTGGACAGACCGAATCCCGCCGCTCGGCCGGAATACGTTAAGCGGCGGGGGTGCCGCTTAACTACGTGTAATCTCGCGAGACCGGGCCGCCTCATCAGTCGCTGACCTTCCTGCCGGACAGGACAACGGCGGTGGCGCCGCTGTCTGACCGCTGCACAGTTATTCTCGATGTTCAAATGTTTGTATAGCTTATGGGACTTGATTACGGGCCGGCCGCGGTGGCCGCGGGGACTGAGGCGCTTCAGTCACGGTCTGAACGGCCACTACGGTCGGGGGTTCGAATCCCCCCTCGGGCGTGGATATTTGTGCCGTCCTTAGGATTAGCTAGTTGATAAGTAGTTTGTAAGTTTAGGGACTACTGACCCCGTAGGTAAGTCCCATAAGATGTACAAACATTTGAACATTTTGAATCCTAAATGTAGCTCATACGTTAATTCAGGGTATAAGCTACCTGCATTACAAATTTCATTCAAATCCATCTAGCTTCTTCAGCGTGAAGAGAACCTAACATATTAACACATTGTAAGGTACCCTCCGCCACGCTTACCCATGTATTAATCAGGGTGTGAGCTACCAGTTTTCCAAATTTCATGCCCGTCCAGCCATTTCAGCGTAAAGGCGTAAGAAACAAATTAACTAATTCTAAAGCACCCTGCGCCATGCACCACACGCAGATAATTTTAGTATGCCTACAACCATTACGAAAGTGCAAGCCCCCCTCGGGCATGGATATTTGTGCCGTCCTTACTCTTAGTTAGTTCATAAGTAGTTTGTAAGTTTAGGGACTGATAACCCCGTAGTTAACTCCCATAGAGTATTTAAAATAAATAAATAAAATAAAAAAAACCTTGATTACGGAGTCATCAGTCCCTAAGCTTACAAACTACTTATGAACTAGTGAATACTAAGGACGGCACACATATCCATGCCCGAGGGGGGATTCGAACCCCCGACCGAAATGACCGTGCAGACCGTGACCTGAGCGCCTCAGTCCCCTCGGCCACCGCGGCCGGCAGTTATTCTCGGTGAAAGAGTCAGCGCGTAATTGTTCTCCAGACTCAGACTCTGACATCGAGCCATGATCGCCGCGTTTATGCGTGATTTTCTCAAACTGAGTGCTGAGATTCTACGGTACAAAATTTACAGTTCAGATTTTTGGCCGCGGCAATTTTTATTTTTTCCTTTATTGTCTCTGTAAGCCCGTGATGGGACAGGCTATCAGCGGTCTCGGTGTCAGTCGTCAGCCAAATGACAATATACAAGGTGTACAACTTTGCTTCAAATGTTCAAATGTCTGTAAATCTATTGGACCAAACTGCGTGGTCATCAGTCCGTAGCTTACAAACTACTTAAACCTAGGTAAACTAACCTAAGGAAGAACACACACACCCATGCCCCAGGGAGGACTCGAACCTCCATGGTGAGCAACCGCGAGACGCTTTAGACCACTCGGCTACTCCACCGCGGCACAACGGTAAGTAGCAATCGAAAGAAACAGGTCGCATACGTCAGGCAATTAGCTTGTACCTCGGTCAACATAACCTCATTCATACATTACTCGATTTTTGTCTGCATCATAAAGCTGTTCTTGATTGAAAATGCCAGTTTACGAGCCTAATTCCCGTCTTTTGCGGGAGATGTTACTGATATTGTTTCAATATGAAGAAAACAGCGGCCGAGTCTCATCGAATACTGTTAAACACGTATGTTAAGGACGCTATTAGCGAAAGGACGTGAGACACGCTTCCTCGTCGACGCCCATACCAAATATTCACGACTCCAGGATCATGCTCTGCATCTTGTGGGACCAGCTCGGCGTCGTTTACTATAAGGTGTTAAAAGCAAGTGAGACAATCACAAGGGCTCGTTATCGAACCCAGTTAAGGCGTTTGAGCAGAGTATTAAGATAAACGGTCGCAATGCAGCGAGAGGCACGATAAAGTGACTTTGCAGCACGACAACGCTCGACCCCACGTTGTAAAAAAGGTGAAAACGTACTTGGAAACGTTAAAATGGGAAGTCGTACCCCACCCGCAGTATTCTCCAGACATTTCTCCCTCTATCACCTGTTTAGATTAATGGCGCATGGCATGGCTGACCTGATCTCATGAAGAAGTACAAATTAGAGCGATTCGTGGATCGCTTCAAAAGATGAACAATTTTTTCGACGCGGGATTCGTACACTGTCCGAAAGATGGGAGAACGTAGTGGCCAGCGATGGAAAATACTCTGAGTGATACATGTGTAAAGAATTTGTTTCATTGAAGCTTCGAATGTTGGGGAAAAAACGGCGGAAGCAATGTTTTACACCTTGTAAATTGACAATGAGGGTTTTTAACAATGATTAAATAATAGAAGTATCAAAAATACAAAAGGCGAAATGATGGCGAATGAAGTGACATCAAAAGCAGACTGTAACAATTCGCATGGAGATTTAAAATTTGCTACTGTGGCTAAAAACACACTGATGCCAGCACAGTGCACAGACGGCGAAACGCGAGCAGTGATAAAAACACATGGCAACATTTGTTCTGCCCGTACGGCGGCAGCTGACTTTTGAAAAGACGATGAGACACCACAAAACACTTGATAGGAAGAACACTAGTACACGAGTTAAAATTCCGAACGAAGATCCCGCAGGGGGCAGGAGAGAGATGGAAAGCGCGGAGGGTCAGGAGGTGGGAAGGGGGGAACAGAGGGGAAGATGAGACCAAAGGACTTCTGGGGGGGGGGGGGGGGAGAGCCACACGAGGGAGGGAAAGCGGGAACATGTACAGTCTTATTATCTATGAAAATGGATGTGTGTATGTATATATATTCCCTGTAGACTCGATGACGGCTGGAACAAATTTGATGAAATCTTCAGAATGTCTTGAGACTGGGTCAGCGGATTATCGTGTGCAGTTCGGAGCGATCGGCTCAAGGTGTTTATTAACATTTAAGTAGAAGTTTACATCTAGCATTTGGAACGTCAGTAGCCCCTTAGCGGAGAAAGAATCAACCGCCCTTCATCTGTAAATGCAGGACTGTTCGCAGTGAACAAATAAGTTTATGAACGACAACAACACCCAATAACGACCCAAAACCTCATGTCTGCTCTCTCGGGTGGAGCTCCTCCACGCTCGCACTAGCATGGTGACCAACTCAATAGTTCAACTGTCACCTCTGCATGTAATTGATGTAGAAGTCACAGGAGCGGGAACTGTGGATGCCGTACGTGTGGGTGAAATTACCCATTAACACGGTCCATATCGGGAGATAGTAGTGGCCGAAAACTTCGAAAGAAGAGCGGGTTTAAGGGCAGAGGGAAAAAAGTGCCAGGGCAAGCGCCAAGGGAAAAAAAACCTTCTGCGACATCGGGGACGAGTAGTGAGGGCAGTAGCGAATTCCTTGCTATTTGCGATAGTTCGTGCAAGGGTAGGTTCTGTTAGTAATGGGTATCATACATCGGATACCGTGTCAGTGCTAGGGTCCTCATAAGACATCAGTCCGGTAGTGCTGCATCAGAGCCTGCTGCGTTGGGCTGCACTGCTGCACTATACCAGTTGGTCAAGTGCGGCAGTGTGCCACGGTGGTTCTGGCGTCCTCTCTCCAGCGGCGGCGTCCTTGCTCACGGTTCCTCACCACGCAGATGAGTGCGCGGGAAGGTTCCTGCCGCCGGTCGCTCACGGCCGCAACATCTCTCGGTGGCGCACGACTCCTTCAGCGCCTTCTCCAGTGAATTCGCATCCAGTGCGGCCTGTAGGTCTTCTAACGCCTTCCTCTGGGCAGGCGTCACCTTCTCGGCAGCTGTCCACTGCGGTTGCGCAACCACAGGAGCGCCGGTCGTCTCCGCAGTGGTCGTACCAGAGCTCTGCGCCGCAGGGGCGGGCGCTGGAGCGTCCACAGCGTCGTTTTGCTAGAGGTCGTGCGCCAGTTGGGCGTGCGGCTGCTGGAGTCTGTGAACTAATCACTTCATTTTGCTGCAGACCTTGTCCACGTGTCCACTCCTCGCTAGGCATGGCCCACCTATTTCTAACAGCGTCCTGATGACAGCACACTTCAATTAGAATAAAATTTATAAATTATTAAGTGAATTGTAATCTGATTTTGCGATAGGTATTTTATATATACGGCTGATATCAACACATCATCAGAATAGCTGTCCCTTCCTTTCTATATGCCGTATCGCGTTGCTCTGTGGCTTCAATAGTTTGGCGTGATTTAAAAGAATGTACAGAATGCTTTATGCAAAGTGCCACATGGCATTTAAGCGTGATGTCATTTCCGCCTAGCGTTCAGCCTTCCACTTGGTTATAGCGAGGTCCGCTGTCGCTCGCAAGGCCACATCCTCAGTTCCGTTGCTAATCTTTCTAATCTCTAATCTTTCTTCCTTCTTCTTGTTATTACAGGTCAATGAAATAAATTCAATGGTGGTCGAAAATTTATTCTGGACCGGGATTTAAACTCGGATTTCCCGCTTCAGCACAGCGTTCGCCTTAACCAAATTATTTAAAACTAGCAAACCCGGCAACGCTTCGCAGTAGCTAATATGTATGGGATACGTACTGATCTCTTTTCTTCTTCTCCTAATGTCTGTTCCCTCCTCCCTCCTCTATTTCCCCATCGCCTACTCTCCCCTTCCTTTATCCATCTCCTCCTCCCCCGACCTTTACACCACTCCCGCTTATCCCACACCATATCTATTTCCTGCCATATCTATATAAACCGCCCTTTTTAAATCCATTTCATTCCCGAATTCTCTATGTCCTCCTCCTCCTCTCTCTCTGATCTTATTTACTGTTATTTCAATCGGGAGCCATATTGGAAATAGAAGTCAAAATGGATGAGTAAATCAACTGGAAATGGGTTATTAGACAGACCTTTCGAGCTGCTCTATCTGTGAGTTTAGTAGTTTTAATGCCCGTACTTTAAATGGCTGTATTCTACGAACAGGTATGATTATAAATTTAGGCATAAAAACAATTTGGTGTTTTATGTTAGAAATGACTGGGAAAAGGAAAACAAAACCTCACATTATTACAGCACAGCTTAGAATGTTTTTCTCGCAGCGAGTAGAATAGAAATGCTTTTTATAACATGTTTAACTGAGAACAAGGGGATGCTTGTCCAATGTTGGTCGAGCTCAACTCTACGCGAGAATAACTCGGGCGTTCCGATCCTTGATTGTCGTGAGTGCACTCGTGCTCTCCCGATAATCTACTTGTAGTTTGGGACAACGTCCCGGAGATTAATGAAATTGGTCCCAATCCCCAGGTTCCAACCAAGGTTTTCAGGAGGCTTCCCTTGGTTGTAAGGTGCATGCCGGAACTGGCAAGACCCTCTTGTATTTTCCCAATTGGGATCCCTCCCCCTCCCCTTTGTCACACTATCAGCTTGCCTGATAATTGGCTGAATAGAACCGCTACTCTTTATGGGCCGAATCTCAAACAGTCAGTTGAAATGCAATATTATATTTAAATGTTAGAAATGTCATGGGAGCTTAAAAATGTCTGAATGTAACATCATGAACACACGTTGTAATTTCCACGCAAATCTGTGTCTTTGTAGTCTCCTCGTGCGCCTTTCACGCCAACCAGACGTTGTGACGTCACAAGGCGAGGAAGGGATTAACCGAGACAGGGGAGGAGTGGTGAAGGACAGACAGGGCAGGGAACAGGAAGTGGGTTAAGAGAAGATGCAAATAAATGACCGCAAACACCAGATTTTCAGGCGACCACTATTACACGTTTTATATATACAGCCAGAGACTTCGTAAACTGGTGTTAATCCTAGTGTGCATAAAAGAATATTAAGCACAGAAGAGGAACTAAAAGAACCAGTGTAGTTGGCTGCTAATTTATGGACGCCCTGAACCAGTGGGTGGTCGGCACGGCGTGCAAAAGCAGAAGAAAAGGAAATGGGCTTATCGGCAGCGCGGCCGCAGCACGGCGAATCTGCGGAGAGTTAGGGCGGCGCGGCGATAAGCGGCAGTCGATTACCGTGTTCTGCGAAGGCCCGCGCGCGCTGGAGGAAGACGTGCGCCTATCGCGCCGCCCATCTCCCGCGGACCTCGCGCTCGCCTCGCCGCGCCGCGCCGGCCGCCGTGTTGTCTTTTCCGATATTATCCACGCCCAGCCATCAGCACAGTAGGGAGTGTAATATGTGCCCTCCTGTCCGCGACCGGTCCCGCGTTTATTCTGCTCCTCTGGCAGCGGGATGCGAATAACAAAAATTGTGCCGCACACAAATCGTCCAAAGGAATGGAACATCGCACAACAAATGACACCGGGTTCAGATACGATAAGAGGGCTCTGTTGTTCGAAAAAAGGAGCCGTGATTTCTACGATGACGTTAGTGCCTAGAAGAGAAACACTTTACTTCGTGTCCACTGAAATGGCCACAAATTATGTCAGTAACTGCAGTCTTCAGCATCTATTAGACAAATAACACAACAATTTTTCTCCCAATACATCGCAGGTGGAATGTTAAAATTTCGCTGTGATAGAATTTGTCAGTTTCCGCTACAGAGAGCATTGGCAGACTAAGGGGACAGGGGGAGGAAAGGGAGCGGCCGCGGTGGCCGAGAGGACTAAGGCGCTCCAGTCACGGTCTGCACGGTCACTACGGTCGGGGGTTCGAATCCCCCCTCGGGCATGGATATGTGCCGTCCTGGTTCGTACGTAGTTCATAAGTAGTTTGTAAGTTTAGGGACTGATGACCCCGTAGTTAAGTCCCATAGACTATACAAACATTTGAACATTTGGAGGGAAGGGAGAGGAGAACGGAGGGTGGGGGAGTGGACCCCACCGAGGCTCTCGTATTTAGGGGCCTCCGTATATCTCGAAAGCACCTTTTCTCTCTTTTTTTTTTTTTATTCGTTTTTATATATTTATTTATTTTGGACTACCCTTGGCATCTTATTCTACAGGGCATCGAAATCTCGAAAGCAACTTATTTGTCCGTCCCAAACTTCTCGTTCGGGAGGCCCTCTTAATCTGGAAAGCTACCTTTTCCTCCCTACCCCCTTTTTTTTATAAGTAACTACCTGAATACCCGGCGTTGCCCCGGTATTTGTGTATTTATTCCTGCCGTTTTTCAGGTATATATTCATTTGTATAAGGGCAGTATGTCTGCAAAATCTCTTGGGAATACAATTGGTAGTGAAGAAGTTATAGATTAAAACTTGGTAGGCGATGAGGTGGTTTTCCATGAACGCCATTGTTTATATGTTCATATCTCATGAACTATGTGTCGGAATGTGATACAATTTAGAAGGTGCACTAGAATATATATGCTTGTCTACTGTCTGTAAAATATCCTGCGGCTACAATTTGTAGTGTATAAATTAAAAACTGTAACGTCATACTAACTGTCGTAGTTTCTGTCCATGAACAACGGAACGTTACTGTTTACGTGCTAATATCTCATGAACTACGTGTCGGAATGTGATACAATTTAGAAGCTACATTCAACTAGATATGTGTATACTGTCTGTAAAAATTCCTGTCGCTACAATTTGTAGTGTTCAAATTATAAATTGTAACGTCATACCGAGAGCCGTAGTTTTACTCCATAAACAGCGGAAAAGTAGTAAGCGAGAAACCTTTTTCCTTTCATCATTTTACTATGGTTTCCAGCGAGAAAAAGTGTAATAAAGGTTTGAAATTATGTTTAAAGTTTGTTGCAAGTCGCTAAGTACTGTCATTCTCATACAGTGTATTTCGAAAGTCTCGCCGCATTATATGGCATTTTTATGCGATTCCTATTGGTTATGACGTAATATCTTTTGAACCATGTGCCGTATGTGATTCTTAACCATGCAGCAATTGTTACCACACGGTAAGGAATGTGTGAACCAAATGTGGTTGAAATCGGTGCAGTGGTTTAGGAGAAAATGAGCAACATTGTCGCAAAATGCAGTAGTTTTTCGCGCATCTCGTTGTTTATTTCGTCATATCTCGTGAACTATATATCGTATGTGATTCTTACACTTACGGCGACCGTCCTCATGGATTGAAGCTTACGTGTTCAAAATTTATTAAAGATTGGAACAAAACTGTAGATTTGTATGCAACACGTACAAATATAAGGACACTCTGCTTTATATATTAGATAGAAATACTTCATTTCCAAGTGGATGGGGGACCTCATTTACTTTTGCCACCCTGGGCCACCACGCGCTCTGCAGCAAGGCGCCTTAAATCGCACGGCCCCGGGCCTCTGACATTTTAGTTAGCCACTGGAAGCTGAATTCTGTTTTCGTGCTTGTTGCGGAGCGCGCGATTGCTCGCCGTCACAGGTTCGAGTCCTCCCTGGAGCATGGGAGTGTGTGTTGTCCTTAGGTTAGTTTAAGTTAGTTGGAGTAGTTTGTAAGTCTATGGTCTGACGAACATAGCAATCTGGTGTAATAGGTTTACAAAAATTTGAACAAAGGATTACGCCGCGCAGGGATTGGCCCTGTGGTCTGGAGCGACAAGTTAAGAATCGCAGGGCTCCTGCCGTCAAAGGTTCGAGTCCTCCCTCGGGCATGGGTGAGTGTGGTTTCCTTAGCAAAACTTACTTTAAGTAGTTCCTAAGTTTAGGGACCAATGAACAGAGAACTGGTCCCTTAGGATTACAAAGATTTAATATTTAAACATTCAGTTACGGTGTAAATAAGAAAAATTGTTCACTGATTTCTGATCAGCATCTTCATTCGTTTGGATAGTATAGTTTTTTCACACTATTAAAATAGGACTAATGTTAACACAGAGTCAAGCCTGCTCCTTACCCATTCCTGCGAGTATGGAATATTGCTAGAAATCACTCAACACGTTACAGTTATGGGCCCTGAACAAGGCAGGAAAGTCAACACTATCGATACTTCACGTTAACCGCGGATTACGCGACCATCAACGAAACGTTCTTAAATTTTTCTTTCTAAAATCTGAAATACAATTCTTGCAAGAATTATACAATTACTGGCTAAGATGTATTTAGGAGTATTATTTTTCCGTGAAGTAAGTTTGACATATTTACTTAACGTTACACACCTTCAATACAGGGTGTACACAAAGTCCGGAAACACTTTCAGTTATTTATTAGGCAAGACCCAAACACTGAACAGATATCACATATGTCAGTTTGCAGAGAAGCCCTGCACGTAATTATTATTATTTTTTTTTTCATGTATACCGTCACAGCGTAGTTTGGTAATTTGCCAATAGTCAGCGCTAGTCGCAAACATGGCGAGTGAGGTGCTAGACCGGTCATGGAGCGGCCCCTGTTGACTGGCAACACTCATGGCAGAGTGGTGCACTGGGAAACACAGGGGTGTCCTAGTACGAATATCCAGTGACAGGGCACTCGGCGAAATAGAATGGCCCGTATAGTTTTCGAAGTGAAAAGGCACAAAAAATATTCACCTTTGGGGAATCTCGCTCAAATGCAATGCAATCTTTGGACTCCTTATGAATGTCTCCCAGACGCACTCCAAATTCACTTCACTCACACTGGGATGTCCGCTTCTCTCTGCCGGGCATAAGCAACCTGTCGCAACGAATTTGTTGTGCCAGTGGTAAATGGCATTCCTTGTTGGTAGTTTCTTACCGGACTTGGTTCTAAATAGCCGATGAAAAGCTGTTTCACACTTTTTTTGTCGAACTTCAACAGACATTAAGCTCGCTTCGCACCTGTACTCGCCATGTTTTCAACTAGCGCTGACTATTCGCAAATTACCGAACTACGCTGTGGCAGTATACATGAAAAAAAAAATTCTTTGTTTCTCTTCAAAATGACATACGTGTGATATCTGTACAATATTTGGTTCTTGTGCAATAAATATTTGATAGTGATCCCGGACTTAATGTTCTCCCTGTATAATCGCCTCCGTTAATTATGACGTTTCGGCACATGTCCGGAAGGCATCGCATACCATAAGGGCGTCTATTCGTCTATTTCTGTTGATGTCCCATATTGATCACCTTATGGAATGGATAGTCTCTCTGGTGTTGTTTCAGATCCCTCGCAGTGTTTCTTCACTGTGCCAGAGAGATCGTATCACAGGGACTCACGTCAGATGAGTACGGTAGATGTTCCTACATTGCCATGCAGAATGCGACACCGCTGTTGCTGTGGAGAAACTCTTGCGTCCCTCACAATCGGATATTCGGGGACATCCGCCGTATTCACCTTACATCACGCCATAGGGCGTCCATTACGGGACATAATCAGAAACAGGCGCCCAAAACGTACACGATACCTCCTGGACATTTGACGAGAGGTCATACGAGGGTCATTCAGTAATTATAGAGACAAATTGTTATGGTGCAAGACCCATTTATTTTTTCGAAACAATACTTTTCCTACGTTTCAACATAATTTTCTCGAACATTTATGCACTTGGTCCAATGGGATATAAGCTTTTTTTTTATTCCGGCTGCAAAGAACTGTTTATGTTGATGTGTGAATCAATCTCCCACAAACTGATTCACATCTTCGTTATGTTGGAACCTCTTACGAAGCAATGCCTCCTTCAGTGCACCAAAGAAACGGTAAACGTAGGTGCTAAAGCATAACTGTAAGGAGGATGAGGCAGTACTTCCCAGCCCATTTTTTCGATGTTTTCACGGCTTGGTTATTGACTCCTTTAGGTCCAATCTTGCACAAGATTTGCCATACTTCAGCTTGTTACAGATAATGTTATGAACTGTGCCAGTACATCTTGAGCCCTATCAACTATCATTTCCACAGAAACACGGCGGTCGGCACAAATAATATCATCAGTTCGCCTTTAAAGTGAGGGAACTGAAACTGCAGCTGGTCGGGTAGAACAGTGTTTGTAAGTCACTGAATCGCTACCATTCCTGAACAGCTCTACCCATCAGTAAATTTTTTTTAGGTTTAATACAATCTTCACCGTAAATTTGAGACAGTCTGCAATATATATAGTAACTGGTTTACCATCTTCAGCAAGTAAATACCAAATAAAGGAACGGTGTTCAGCTAATGTGGAACTATCAAACGGACTAGCAATCTTGAAATGCATTATTTGATATTATAAACAAAACAATGTTGATACATCAGCTGACCAGAGTTCTTCCCAGTGATGCCAACTTGAAGCCACAAAAGTACCAAACTTGCCATACCAACAGTGTTTTCCACAGACCAGTTTCTATCTATAACTATTGAATGACCCACGTAAATAATAAGGGAGATTGTATTGTCGGGCCCGGTGGTCTCGAGGTAAAGCGCTCGACTCGAAACCGAATGGTAGCGGATTTGAAACCCGGTCGGACCTCGAAGTTTTTCAGTACGTGCTTTAAGTCATCCTTCACCTCTCAACGATGTGAGGAGTCGCCAGGAACGACACATGGTTCGGATTCCACGCTAAGCTGCAGGTCCCCTTTTGCCGGTTGGATAACTGGGGTAGGCTAGAGACACGCAAGTCGCCAAAGTGGCGTCCAGTTGAAAGACTTGCACCAGGCCAATGAGACGCACGAAATTATTATTATTATTAGGGTGATTGTATTGAAAATATGCAACTATAAATACCTGTCAATGGAGTCATTTAAGAGAAAAATAATTAGTCTCATTACTTTTTAACCAGCCCCTGTTTAAGGACAAAAACAAGGAACAATCGGTGTATGGGGCCACTGAAGTACTCGTGCGTCATTAACGATCGCGGTTCTGCACGAAGGAACCCTCTGTCTTCACATTTTTATTTCTCTTTGCATGAAGTCCACAAACCAAATCATTTATCTCATGCGATTTCAAGAACGAGACGGTAGCTGTTTATTACGCACGTATAGCATTTCATAGTGTTCCGCCAGCTAGCCACAGTTCCTGAGTATAGAGTGCTTAGTCCTGTGACGACTTTATGCACCTAATTCTAGCAGACAGCAGGTGGTTTGAAAAGCTCATCTGTACTCTGAATCTCGCAGATCGTATACCGCGCTGTAGTAGGAGATTCTGTATTCTCTAACGTTATATATGAGCTGTATCAAGCAACGTTTACCGGTACAAGAAACGTATCTTCGCACTGGATCTCGAGATAGTTTACTACCGCGCAACTGGATACTGTAGTACCCGCAGCGCCATAAAGCACGTTATGCAGGATCGCGTCTTCTGCAGGCGGCATGATAGCGGGGCTGCCCCCGTGACCGCCGCGGCCTTTCTTACGTCTGCAAACGCGGGGCCAAGACTAGGGGAGGCAGGGTATCGCCTGCATCAGGCCAGATAACGCCCGCGAAATGAGAGGAAACTGCGCACTCTAATTACTTTCTTATCGCCAGTGTTAATTATCTCCGGCCGGCATAAATAAAGATAATTCCTGCGAGATCCCGGCCACACCGGAAGACCGCGCCGAGATACGGATCGCAGCGTGTGGAGCACACACACGGTCGCATATGGGAAGGGAAACGCACCTGAGTCATGCTAGCTGTCCGTTACAACGAGGCCGAGCGGCGGGAGGAGTGCTTCCACGATGCGCCGAGCGGCGTTGCTCGATTTTCGGGTGGGAATCTCCATTATACGTCGCTGGCTTTGGGATCCAAAAATTCTGGCTTTTAGCGACGATGAGAGTGTCGTGATAGGTCCTGTGGTACTAACGTTTTCATACAAAGAGGCACTTTCTGGACGATGCGCCGCAGTGATTTCACGAAAAGTATTGTATCAAACAGTGAACGACAACGATTCCAAGCTGCAGACTAAACATGGAAAAAGAGTAAAAAAAAAAAAAAAAAAAAAAAAAAATACAGGTTTCTTCTGAGGGAATGTTAAATATTCCTGTCCGTATATCGAAGTTCAAGGTCTACACATGACTTACATAGGAAAGAACACGTAGGTAATATCGTGGGAAAGGCGAACCAGAGACTGCGTTCTGTTGGCAGAACCCTTAAAACATGCAACAGAATTACAAAAGAAACTGCATACACTACACTTGTCCGTCCATTTTTGGAGTATTGCTGCCCAGTGTAGGATCCTTATCAGGTGGGTTTGACGGAGGACATTGAAAGAGTCCAAAGAAGGGCAGCTCGTTTCGTATTGTCACGATACAGGAGAGACAGCGTTACGGAAATGATACAGGATCTGGGATGGGAATGATTACAACAACGGCGCTTATCGCTGCGGCTTGGGCTACTTGCGAAACTCCAATCGCCAACATTCTCCTCCGAATGCGAAAATATATTGTTGACTCCTACTTACATAGGTAGAAATGATCATCAGAATAAAATACTAGAAATCGGAGCTCGAACAGAGAGATTCAGGTGTTCTTTCTTCCCGCGCGCTATTCGAGAATGGAATGGGAGATAAATAGTATAATTGTGGTTCGATGAACCCTCTGCCAGGCACTTAAATGTGATTTGCAGAGTATCCCATGTAGATGTAGATGTAGACACAGTGCTGTGCACGCGCAAACCATGTACCGCGGCTCACAGAGATGCCGAGAGGTGCCTCACACACAGAGCATCCCAAGAATTGCTTCTCGCCTTCTGAAAAAAATCAATGTGTATACTTTTTTAAGTCACACTTTGCTTACGGTAATACAATGTATATTCCCCATTAAACTTAAAATCCTCATAAATACCTGAGCCTTTAGCTCGAATGTATACACTCTCATGTTCTCCATATAACCGCAGTACTTTTACCCGTTAATTCATGTACAAGGCAGTTTAGAGAGCAGTTACTTTATTTCCCTGGTAACCGGTTTCGGTCACTTATATGACCACCATCAGACCACAAGTGTAATGCCTTAAGGCAGCTGCAGCTGAAAACAACGGGTGGGCAACATTACGCGTATATTTTATTCTTATTTTTAAATACTCACTTTAGAAATAATGTCTCCCTCTAATATTATATATCATTACAGTTGTGGTCTGATGATGGTCCTGTAAGTGACTGAAACCGGTTACCACGGAAATAAAGTAATTACGATCTAGACTGCCTTGTAACATGAATTAACAATTACTCGTAAGATCGCTGTTAATCCATAATGTTCGCAGAAACAATTAATTCTTCCGTTCCTCTCATGGATGCTATTTATTCTCGTTCCTAACAGAGCTTTCTACTTATGATTTTATATTAGGCTATTTATTTTGAAGCCTATTTTTAACTACGTAAAGATCTTTTTTCTTCAAAATACCTTCAAAGTTTTTTAATTTTCAGTTAACATACCACTTTCAAAAGTAACAGTGTCTGGAGATATAATTAGCGGGTTCTGATTTTAACCGACACAATTGTTTTATGCATAACAGACTGACAAGGCAGACAGCGGAGCCTTGCGACAAGAGCATAATTCTCACAAGGGGAACACGTTTGCGGCGATAATCCGACGTATGGGGTGGCTATTGCTTCTTCACTGACAAGGGAAACACCAAGTTTGGCACAAATGAATTTTGATGGGTTGCAGGTATGTTGTGCGGGAACTTCTCCAGACCACGAAGCTAAAAGGATTTGTTCCAATGCGCCTTGTTTTCCACGAAAATCGAGATCAAAGTCCAGTACGTAACAGCTATACCAGTACTAAGTCACCAGCGGAATGTGATTTATCGTGGTGTAATTACCAAGGCACTTGACAGCCACACGGACGACTAAAGTTCAAATCATGCTCGGAATTATTTTTACACTTGTCCGCATAATTATATGCTTTCATATCCACTCTTACGTTCATTCTTGAGTAATTGGTCATGATAATAACTTAAGTATGTTAATTGCTTAATATGTTATGTATTGCGTGACGATTATTTTATTCAAGTCGTTATTTCGAAGAAAATTTTTATGGCGATTGAAATATCAGTAAACCGTCCTTAGTTTCACATGTAACATTTGTGCAGCATTTGCTAGCTGCGTTTACAGTCCCCAGCTCCACTGTTGTTATACCGTCGAATGCAGTGTGTGCCCACTTTACGTGTCCTAGCCGATTATTATGCTGCGATCAGGCGGCTAGTTATTCGTGGCGTATCCTCTACGTAACAGTAATTACCGGATATATCTTTATCTTTGCAATGAAAATTAATAAAGTAGGAAAAGGAATATTATTGTACACAATGAATCGTCGGACAATTTAAAAAAATGCGCACAGGATTTGAACTCGGGTCGTCTGTGTGACAGTTCAGCGCCTTACTAATTACACCACGCTGAATTACGTACTGTCGATGACTTAGTACAGGTATAGCTGTTATGCGCTGGACTTTGATCTCGATTTTCGTGGAAACCAAGGGGAATTGGTGGTCTGGAGGAATTCCCGCACAGCATACCTGCGACCCATCAAAATTCGTTTGTACCATACTTGGTGTTCCCCTTGTCAATGAAGCAATAGCCACCATCCGTCGGATTCTCGCCGAAGGCGTATCGAGCCCCGTGGAAGACGTAACCAAGAGCTCATGGCCTACCTTTTTACTTCTTCCTTTCTTTCTTTTATATATAAAGGAGAGTGGCCGTGTGTTTGTGTGTACGTATTGCATATAGATCTACAGTGTTGTACCAATCCTAATGAACATTTACACACGTCACCTCCAAACCAAGAGGACAAGACCTACTTCACGAGATATGACTTCATAAACAATGAGATGTACGAAAACTGCTGTATCACACGAGGATGTTACACATTTCCTCGTAACCACTGAACCGATTTCAACCAAATTTGGTACACATATACCTTACCGTGAAGTACCAATTGGTATAATAGTAAGAAGCACGTACTATAAGGGTAGGAGACAGAGAACAGTCTTGTCTTACTCCTTTTCCAACTAATTTGTACTTTCACCCCTAACTTTGACTGACACTTTTTGATTTAAAAGATGTAGTTCAAATCGACATTTATCCGCAATAACGAATTTATCCTAACGCCACTGTATACACATCTAAATAAAATCTACAGAAATACTCTGTTAATCACATTTAAGTTCATGGCGGGGATTCATCGAACCGCTTTTATGCTGTTAACATTCTCTAATACCTTACGTGAAAAAGGAACACCTAAAACTTTATGTTTTCGATATGATTTCTCTTAAAAAATTTAAATGTTTGTAAATGTTCAAATGTTTGTAGAGCTTATGAGACTTAACTACAGAGTCATCAGTCCCTAAACTTACAAACTACTTATGAACTAGCAAATACTAAGGACGGCACAAATATCCATGCCCGAGGGGGGATTCGAACCCCCCGACCGCAGTGGCCGTGCAGACCGTGTCTGGCGCGCCGCAGATTGCTCGGCCACCGCGGCCAGCCAAATGTTTGTAAATCAATGGGATTGAACTACCTTGGTTATTAGTCCCTAGGCTTACAAACTAAATAAACTAAGGTAAAATAACCTAAGGACAACACACACACACCCATGAACCAGGGAAGACTCGAATTTTCGACGGCTAGCAACGATTTCTGTTATTTTATAATGATGATCATGGCACCCTAGTATGTGAGTGCTAATAAAGTTCGCATTCGGAAGAAAAAGTTGGTGACAGGAATTTCGCAAATAAATCTCCCCGCAACGAATAACGTCTTTCTTTTAATGATTATCACCCCAACTCATGCATGACATCCAAGACATTCTCTCCGTTATATCGCGATAATAAAAATGAGCTGCCATTGTCTGAACTTTCTCTATATCAACCATTAGTCCCACTTGGTGGGGACCCCATAATGCACAGCAATACTCCAAAATGTTGCCGCGAAAGACTGCGAACACCGACTGCCGGCGTGGCGCAGGGGATAGCGTCACGGACTGCGGAGCAGAAGGTCGCTGGTTCAATCCCGCCCACAGGCGGAAAATTTATTTCTTTATAATTTACAATTCCAGAAGGTACCACATCTTTCTTATGTTCACTTGTAAATTCTATTTGTTTCTTATGTTAACTGTTCTTCTAATTTCTGGTAAATTCTGTGTATAAATAGCAGAGCACTCTGCTTGAGAGGCAGTCAGTGCTGCGTGTATGTTGAGGGCTGTGTAGGCTGTTAATTAGTAGAACTGTTACATATTCTAAGTGATCTGCCATTGAAACGTAGCCTTTGCTTCGCGTTTCGTATAATATTTGCTATGTTTCCTTTCCAATTACAGTTCTTAGTAATCGTTATTCCTAGGCATTTAGCTCAATTTACGGCCTTTAGATTTGACTGATTTATCGTGTAAATGAAGTTTAACGGATTTCTTTTAGTGGTCATATGGATGACTTCATACTTATTATTAAGGGTCAATTGCCAATTTTTGTACCATGCAGCTATCTTATCTAAATCATTCTGCAGCTGCATTTGATCTTCTGGTGACTTAACGAACAGATAAATGACAGCATCACCCGCGAGTAACCGAAGAGAGCTACTCAGATTGTCTCCTGAATTGTTTATAACAATAAGGAACAAAGGGGACCCATAACACATCCCTGGGGAACGCCAGATGTCACTTGTGTTTTACTCGACGACTTTCCGTTAGTTAATACGTAGTTCTACTGTCTCCTTCCTGACAGGAAATGGCGAGTCCAATCGCACTACTATGGCGATACTCCATAAGCACGCAAATTTATTACAAGACGGTTCTGAGGAACAGTCGAGAAGTATGGAATCGATTCGAGACCGCTTCTTGATAGTGCTCATATCATGTGAGTAAGCAGCTAGCTGTGTTTTACAAGAACGATACTCCCTGAATCCGTGTTGACTATTGGTCAATAGGTCGTTTTGTTCGAGGTAGTTATTAATATTTGAGGAAAGCACATGTTCTAAAATCCTGCTGCCAGCAACAGGCAATGATCCTTTCATTAGTGGGGAGGGATGGGCAAGTTTGAAGCCCTTAGTCTTACGTGAATTAGTACAAAGTGACTACGAGTTTGAGTACTGTGGGCAGAGTAAATCTGGAAATTCGAGTCTGACGGTAGGCGTGCTGAGGTAGTCCTTGCAGGTGCGATCATCACTGTGTCCCCAGTGGTGTAGGGGTCTGCTTAACTGCCTAGAAAGCAGCAGACCCGGGTTCGAATCCCGGCTGGGTACACATTTTCAGCTTTGCCCATTCGCAGTTGATGTCATATATCTGTGAATATGAAAACAATAACAATTGCTGGATCAGAAGTGACGTCTGTTCTTTCGGGATAGACGCCACATTTATATATAAAATGATAATAAGCCAATCTCTCGTGTTGCCTTCCTTGAATATTGGAATGACCTTTGACAGCTCGCAAAAGACGGGAAATGCGGGTTCGAGTCCCGGTAGGACACAAATTTACGTATGAATTCATTTGGTAGTACATCTACTGTGGTGTCGCACAAGTATGAAGTGCGCGCCACGTACTTACGCCGCACGCCGCCATGCACGCACGGCGCGGCGTTCTTACGACGTCAGCCACGAGCGCCCTCTGCTGCAATTCCGCTCGTTGCCACGACTGCTGCATCGGCCACTTGGGACTGAGATAGGAACCAGTTAACACTTGGGAATCAGATAGGCACCAGTTAAGACTTGGCTATCGGATAGGCACTAGGAATCATCAGTAGACAGGCCTCTAACTAATCTATGTATCAGCATACTGCAGTCAAGAACTATGTAAAAGTTAAGTATTACTAAGTCTCTATGAAATATATATCTCGTTCTAATTTACTCTAGTGTTTCTAGTTTCTGCTGTCCCACTTTTATTCCTGTGTCAGTCTCTTTCTACTCGGCCCCCGACACCCAGCGGAAACGAGACACAAAATTAGCGACGAGGCTGGTATACAAAATCTACACTTAATGCAGTGGAGCAGGGGAAAATTCACTTCTGGGAATAAATTTAGATTTCGTTATTTCAACCTGTGTACTTCGTCAGCAAACAGAATTTTAATTCTTCCAGTAATTTTCGGGTTTGCAGCCGGATCCCATTGACATTCTGCAACGATATTTCGGCCCAGAGACGTCCGGCCATCTTCAGGTGAGTAGGCAACTACTGAAGAGCGCAGGTACGTTCGCGGTATTTATGCCGAGTATTGCGCATGCGAGATACGCTGGAGTCTTACTGCGCATGTGTTAGATGGTGACATGCGCGGTACGGCCGAGCTGTGTGTGCTGCCCTCGGTGGTGAAAGTGAACACTCCTCTAATCATTGAGAATCGAATGATTCCGTCGATTCCGCTGTGCCTCAATAGCTTTAAGAACAGGGTTCCAATTTTTATCCAGCTGAAAGCCGTTGTCACGATTTATTAAATTGTCAGCAAGGCGTATTTCAACCGCTTCTTTGATGACTGAGTTCCAAAAGCCGGAAACTGGAGATAAAATTGTGGTTTTGTTGTATTTTAATTAAATGGTGGTTTAAACATTTTTATAGTAGATCAGTGTGCTCCGGTTGCGCGCTGGAGTACTGAGGCTGAGAGAGGCAGCAGGCGATCGGAGAGCAAGTGTATGGTGGGGGGGCAGTGGGCAGTGGAGCCTGCACGCAGCGGGGCGCGCACCCCCGCCCCCCCCCCCCCCCTCGCCGTCACGGCCGGCGGCCAGACAGATGGCACAAACAAGCCGGCGTCACGAGTGGCGCGACAAGATACGGCGGCCGCGGCCGCGCTCACGACGATATCGACGGGCCCCGCGCTGCGGCTGCCCGCGGTCTTATCTGTCCGGCGCACGCCGCCAGCCAGTGCCGCAGCCAGGGGCTGTTTTTGCCTGCCACACGCCCCCAAAACATCGACTCCGCCCGTGCGCCACCCGCCTGCCGAAACACTCCCACTGAACGGCCGCACTCACTCTAGCGGCATTCATCGCGAACGACGGAAAAGGTGACAACAACGCACCGCCTCCACCACAATACCAAATGTTTTGTAAATAAAATTCAATTTCTGCACGTGTGAGGGTGATCGTGTGCCATTTATGGCCGTTCGACCTCAACTGGGTTCGTGCTCAGCCAATTGGTACAAGTCTGTTTAGCTGACGCCACTTCGTCGACTTGCGTGTCAGTGATGATCGAATGATGGTAAGGACCTTGATCTTATCATCCCATGAAGGCTTTCACGGCCGGCGTCTTCATCAGTAAACACTTCCGGGCTGAGTTGCCGTGGTCGATCTATAAAACTTCCTCTCCCTGACGTTTCGTTCTCGACTACGGAGAACATCTTCCGAGGTTGAGTCGACGACTGGCTTCTGGGGGCTGAAGCCGCTCCTTATATAAGATCGTAGAGGGCGCCACCTCACGTCAAACGTGTGAAGCATTAAAACACGTTTGACAGAGCATAAAATAAATTGTCGCTTGGGACAGATCGACAAATCGGCAGTGGCGGAACATGTTTTCACGGAAGGAGATCACGAGATAAAATTTGGTGAGACAAGTGTGCTCGCGAGGACGCCACACTATTATACACGTATATATAGGGAAGCAATTGAAATCCACAAACATCAATACAATTTTAATCGTGAAGAAGAAGGATTAAAATTGGACAAGATATGGCGATCAACGTTGCATAAATCACGTGACAATCGATTGCTCGCAATCGAGAGAACAGGCGATAGCCAGAGGCAGCCACACATTGACGCCACGTGAGGTCAGGTGGCGCCCTCTACGATCTTATATAAGGAGCGGCCTCAGCCCCCAGCAGCCAGTCGTCGACTCAACCTCGGAAGATGTTCTCCGTAGTCGAGAACGAAACGTCAGAGAGAGGACGTTTTATAGATCGACCACGGCAACTCAGCCCGGAAGTGTTTACTGATGATGACCTTGATCTTAGCCAAAAGGCCACATCTAATCTTTGAATGCATTGCATTGGAGAGTAAAAGGCACAGAACATTTGGGACAACCAGACCCGAAGAAATTGTGTCTAATAAAGAACTGGTAAAGGGACTCCTTGCACTGTTCAAGGGCATTGGTTGGCTTTACTAGATATACAGGGAGCGATACCGCACAATAAACTTAGTTTCGGTGCGGGCAGTGGCGGTTTGGACCAGGACTGTTTTGGCTTCCCTGAGAAAATCAAATCAAATCAATGGTGAGGACCACACAACACCCAGTTCTCGAGAGAAGGAAATCTCCTACGTGACCGACCATAGAACCTGGTCCCCCTGTGTGGCGCTGCACGTATGGAAAGTAATCACTTGCAAGCGGTGCAACCTATTTGGATGACATTCTCTTCTTGTTGTTGTTCTTTTTGTGGTCTTCAGTCCGCATACTGCTTTGATGCAGCTCTTCCACGCTACCCTGTCCTGTGCAAGTCTCTTCATCTGAGAATACGTTCGGCAACCTACATCCTGTATTCGTCCCTCGGTCGCCCTCTACAAATTTTACCCCACACGCTTCCTTCTAACGCTAAGTTGACAATTCCTTGATGTCTCAGAATGTGTCCAACCATTCTAGCCCTTCTCTTAGTCAGGATATGCCAGAAACTCCGTTTCTCCCTGATTCGGTTAAGCACCTCCTCATTAGTTACGTGATCTACCCATCTAACTTTCATCATTCGTCTGTAGCACCACATTTCATAAGCTTCTATCATCTTTTTATCTGAACTCAATATCGTTCACGTTTCACTCCTACACAATGCTACACTCCAGACAAATCCTTTCAGAAAGGACTTCCTAACATTTAAATTAATATTGGATGTTAACAAATTTCGCTTCTTCAGAAACGCTTTTCTTCCCATAGCCATTCTGCATTTTATATCTTCTTTACTTCGGCCATCAGAAGTTATTTTGCTACCCAAATAACAAAATTCATCTACTACTTTTATTGTCTCATTGCCTAATCTAATTCCTTCAGCATCGCCTGATTTTCTGACATTGCATTCCATTACCTTCGTTCTAGCCTTGTTAATGTTCATCTTGTATCTTCCTTTCAAGACACTGTCCATTCCATTCAATTGCTCTTCCAGATCTTTTGCGGTCTCTGACAGAATTACTATATCATCGGCAAACCGCAATGTTCTTATTTCTTCTCCCTGCACTTGAATGCCCTCTCCAAATTTCTCCTTCCATTCCTTCAGTGCCTGCTCAACGTATAGATTGAACAAAATTGGGGAAAGGCTACAACCCTGTCTTACTCTCTTCCCAACCTCTGCGTCCTTTTCATGCTCTTCGACTCTAATAACGGCTGTCTGGTTTTTGTATCTTGACTTGTTCGTATTTGTCCCGCTTTGTTTTGTATGGAAGAAAAATTGGCAAAATTCCCTAGAAAATTGAAAAGGTCAGGAAAAACTGAAATTGCTTATCTCGACGCTTTTTGTAAGAAACCAAAGTCATAATTCACTCTTCAAATGTTCCACATGCATAATTATTGTAGTATCACAACTGGATACTACTCGCAGTCGATCACAGGTAGGTGGTTTAGTCATCACAGGAACGCGACTGTAGCGCCATCGCGTATCCAGGGCGGGCACGCCGGACTGCTCTCCGCACCTCAGTTGTAATAGCTCGCGAGTACAGGGCAGTCGGCACGAAGAACTCTTCGCTTAGCAGAACAGATAGCGCCGATAGCCATCGCATACGCTGATTCTTATAACTTTTTCTGTTCCAGCACCAGTTATTTATTGTTATCAAGTGAGAAATCTCCGAACTAAATATTGCTACCAGACCTTGTCTTGTTTGGTAGATTCGGTTACGTGAAGTGCCTCAAGACTCCACAAACTACTTCGGGAAGATATCACTTAAAAGTTATGTATCAAGTTTCATAATTGTTTATCGTGTAACTAATAAATGCAACTTTTACAGAACGCTGTAACTGCAACGTCACCCAGCAGCAACCATGTTCTTCTTCGTACCGTACCTAATGTGTATAAGCCTTGTTGAACTTTTAGCTTACGTTGACAATTTTTTTTCTTTATGGTTTCAGGGAAGTTTTCAGGAAAACGTAATTCGTCGCAACTACAAATGAAAGTTACGAAACTCCTACAATCAACAGTAATCATTCAAATGTGCAAATGTTTGTAAGTCTATGGGACTTAACTTCCTCGTTATTAGTCCCTAGGCTTACAAACTAAGGTAAACTAACCTAAGGACAACACACACACTCATCCCATGAATTCACAAAGTTTTTAACGGGGGTGGGAGCAGGGATCGATAGAAATTGATGACTTAATGCCCCCCCCCCTAGTAAGATACCGTGGCCTCACCCGAAACTTCACCAATCGTCGGAAACATAGAACGGTATGGAGTTAGTAGGCGAGGAGCAGAGAATACGTGACGGGGTTCAGTCAGCCGCCGTAATGCTTCTATTGTCGCGTTTGATGGTACCACTAAAATTTACAATAGAGCATGAATATTCACGCGTGCACAGAAACTACTGTGGTTGTGCGGGCTGGATTCAAGAACGAGTTGGCTACAAATGCCACACATTCTGCTCTGGTAGTAAGGCATTAGAGGAGGCTTAACACGACGCGACGCAGAAGTACCCGCGGCATACACTGCCGCACATCCTCCATAAACACAGTGTCGCCACTGCTTTCCTGGTGAACGGGCTACACTCTGTCCTGTAATCTGCTTAGCATTTATTTATTTCAACTGCAGTCCTACAGCGCAACTTCTGCACAGGTGAACACTATGTATGTAAATATCGTAACCTGTCAATTAGATCAATCAAATTTTTCAACAAGAAATGATTAAACTTTGCTAAACCAGGGGGAGGAAAGGGTGAAACGAGGTGATACTTTAAATTCAATTTCCGAAAAGATTGTACTTCATAACGTAAATTATTATTCAAAATTCTGAAAAAATATTTATTCTTTTTAATGGAGTCTTCTACCATATTTCATAAACGTTTAAAAGTTTTCATTTAAACTTAACCCAAACATTTATGCTTTAGCAATAATTGCGACCTACACAATGCACTTTATATTTAATAACTTCAAATGTAGGACAGCACTCACCCCCAGTATCTCTTCAAAAGTATTTCTACACCTACATATCTATATAATTACTCTGCAAATCACATTTAAGTTCACGGCAGAGTGTTCATCGAACAGCTTCTATGATATTTATGTACCGTTCTGTTCTCTGACAGCGTACGGGAAAAAGAAACAACATAATCTTTTCTCTTTCGATCTGATTTCTGATATTTTATTATGATGCTCATGCCTCCCTATGAAGGTGTATGATAACAAATTACTTTCGTATTCGGAAGAGAAAGTTGTTGAAAGAAATTTCGCGATACATCTCGTCGCAACGAATAACGACTTTGTTTTATTGTTTTCCAAGCCAACTCGTGCATCATTTCCGTGACACTCTATCCCCTACATCGCGATAATTCGAAACGAGATGCCTCCGTCAGTCCCATATGGTGGGGATCTCGCAGTGCCCAGCAACACTCCAGTTAGGTCGGACAAGTGTAGTGTAGACGGTTTCTTTAGTAGAACTGTTACATCATTTAAGTGTTCGCCTTCCCTACGAGATTTTTCATGTGTTATTTCCTAATGAAGTTGTTCTTAATTGTAATTCCTAGTTATTAATTTGAATTTACGGCAAGTAGATTCTTGATTTGATTTCTGGAGTAAAAGTCAACAAATAGTAACGAAATTGTATTTTCTCAATTATTTGCTACTCTTTGTCTCGTCATGAAAATACTTGTTTTTGTAAGTGTTTCAATATTGCTAAAAGTGTGCTAAAAGATATTTTTAAGTTACGATAGCACCTCTTTAAAAAGAGGCAAATTAACAACATTTAACAAATCATATATTTTTTCTAATATTTATTCTGATAGGCATGAAGAAATCTCTCCCTCCTCCCCTTGTCGTTAGTATTCCGAGTGTTAATGAAATTTATTGACAAATGTAAGCTATCTGTCGTACCAGAACTTGAGCCCCACATCTTACCCTTAGCTGTTAGCGTCTTTAGCGATTGAGCTATTCATACAATACCTTATCTCTCAGGTTCTGTTCTGCGTGTGCTTCCTACTGCTTTCCAGACTTGACAGAATCTCTTCCGTGTATCTAACTCAACTCCTGGAAGAAAAAGTTACGTATAGAGTTGGTTACCAGAAAGCATCTTTCAGTGTGATTTTGAAGCTTCTCAGTGTGTTAAAATTATACGGTGGTTTGGAGATTGTTTTCGTGTCTTTTAAAGACAGCAGTTTTACCGACTGATATGTCCAACACACTATCTCAAATTTAGTACTTATAGTACCTTTTTGCAGGAAATTTTAAATCAGCCGACACTTTGCTCAGATCGTGAACTTTAGCCTGCTAACCTTATGTAGGCTTTGTTAAGCTCTAAGGTCTACGCGTCCTCCATTCATCAGTTTCTAAACCAGGATTTGTTTTTTGCGGAAGAAGTCTTGCTTCTGCGTGGAGATGATAGCCTGGGTTTTCCACTAGTCCTCCTGAACGACTTTTCATACAAATCTGCATGGATGATTTTAAGGTAGAACTCATCTCCCGTGACGGTCGCTGTTGAAACTGTTCAAATGTTTGTAAATATAGGGGCTTAACTTCTGTGGTTATCAGTCCTAGGCTTACTTAAGATAACTTAGGCTAAAGACAAAACAAACAAACACACACGCACTCTCACTCTCTCTCTCTCTCTCTCTCTCTCTCTCTCACACACACACACACACACACACACACACACACACACACACACACATCTTATGCATATGAAAGCTATTTGGATTGCGAAATAAATAAATGTGCAAAGATACAGCATAAAAAATCAGAACCCACAATACCTATTAATACAAGTCTCTTTTATGAATTATTGTAAATAAGATGTCTATGATACAGCATAAAACTGAATTTTTATGTTAAAATGGAAGTATCGATAAATCGTCAAAAGTGCTACTCAAAACTTATTTGGTTTGACACACAAGTATTATGCACCTCTGTCGTACGACACTGATAGTAAAGTGCATTTAAACTGTCTGCACGATGTAAATCGGTATTTGCACCTATAAAGATGGAATGTTTGTAAATCTAAGAGACTTAACTGCTGCGGTTATCGAACCCTAGGCTTACAAAATAATCACACTAACTTAAACTAACTTATGTTAATGACAACACAGACACCCTTGCCCGAGGGAGGACTCGAACCTCCGACTGTGAGCACTCGCCTTAGAAAACTCGGCGACTCCAACGCGGCCGCCCCTATAACCAGAAACATTTATTGTAAGTGCGGGTAATTTATTCACACCGTTCAGTTTCGTCACTGGTCCTTACTTAGTTCTTTCCTCTCCAAAATAACACTTTCCGTTCGTGCACCGAAATAAAATGTTAATTATAGAGTTTTAACTCATTTCATCCTGTTCTGATATATTTTTAATTATGACCTGTTTCCAATGTGCCACGTAATTGAGTAGGAGATGAAACGTCTAACATCTTTATTCAATATTGACTCCACACATTTTTTTAAGAGTATCCAAGCCAACACGAGACAAACTCAAAGATACTAATGTTATTAATACAAAATACGTAAACAATAATACTATGGTGTCTAGGAATCTATATTGTTTTACATTCCTTTGACTTTCAGACATACACTTCTTTGCTGATAAGTGTAAAAACAATAAAGATTGCCATTCATATGGCGGCGTAGAAATACGGTTAATATTGATTTTTCAGAGGGGTGTCACAAACCGGAGGGAAAGAACCAGCGCTCCGAACAGCCAGTGGGTACGCGGTGGCGATATCATCGGCTTCCGGATCGTGTTTGTCTCGTCGGAGAGACTGACAGGCAAAAGTGTCCGAGCCAGGGGGCAGTGCGCGTATTTTTTCTTGCGATTTTTCGGCTGCAGCGGGCCGAGATTGATGTTGCTGTGTGACGTCACGAGGCGTCGATAAGGCAGCGCGGCGCGGCGGTCCGGCAGAAGCTGTGTGGCGTGGCGTGGCACTATCGCCTTGCTGCGGCCGCGTGTACACACGCCGCCACCGCCACCGCCACCGCCACCGCTGCCCCCGCCAGCAGATAGGGCGCTGCCGCCGCCCTAACGTCCGTCATTTATTTAATCGCCGGCGGTCATCGACTGACCCGCCTCCTCCGCTGCCGAGTGGTTTTCGCTCTGCTCTGGCAGACAGGTTCCAGGGAGCGCGGGTGGGGAGGCGCTACAGATAGTCGCAGGCGGCCGGCCCGTGAAAAAAAAGGCCGCGGCGGAACAGCACTGATACACACAGCGCTGGCCGGCCCGTCTGGGCCCAAACTCGCTGCACGGGTGCAAACTCCGGTATGGAAGGGCATTTCGCTGCATAGACTCCACCTCACTGCATAACGGAACCTAGTCACAATATCGTAAATTTCCGTTTCTTGACGGTTATGGTCTTGTGCATCAATGCATTGTTTACCACAAAAAGGATTCACGATAACAAGGGCCAGGAAATTCCATCAGTACACCGGTTTTATTATTTTATTCAGCTTGTCCCAGTTAAGGGGTCGCTCTTCCTGATTTTCGCCTTCCATTTCTCTCGGTCTCACGTGTCCTCTCGGTTCAAAAAAATGTTCCAAATATTTGTTAAGCTTATGGGACTTAACTACGGGGTCATCAGTCCCTAAACTTACAAACTACTTATGAACTACCTACAACTAAGGACGGCACAAATATCCATGCCACAGGGGGGATTCGAACCCCCGACCGTAGTGGCCGTGCAGACCGTGACTGAAGCGTCTCAGTCCCCTCGGCCACCGCGGCCGGCCCTCTCGGTTCACTCCCTTCTGTCACAGGTCTTCAGTGATGCAGTCCATCCATCTTCTCTTTGGTCTGCGTCTTCTTCTCCTGCCCTCCACTTGTAACTCGTTCTTGGGCTTTCTTCGATGCTTCGACGTCTGCTCTCGAATAAGATCATGTTTTATTTTGTCCATTATCGTTTTCCCCATCATCCACCTCAGCATACGCATCTCAGCCACGTTTAATTTCTTCTCCTGCACTTTCTTTAACGACCACTTCTCATTACCATCCAACATAGCTGGTCTCACCACCGCTTTAATGTTTCCTTTTGTGTTTCGTTTTATTATTTTGTCGCAGAGCACATCTGACACCCTTTTCCAGTTCATCCATCCAGCCTGGATCCTGTGGCTTATTTATTTATCTAAATCTACTTTACTGGTTACATAGGAACCCAGGTACTTGAATTGCCCTAACTCTGTCGAACTGATCATTTGCCAACATAATTCTTTCATCTCTTCCATCTCCACCAAATCACAGGCATTCGATCTTCTTCCTGCTAACTCTGAGTCCCCCGTTTTCCATTTCCTCCCGCCACTTCTCCGATGTTTTTTCCATCTTCTCTTTGTCCCCCTCTACTTTCATCACGTCATCTGCAAAACTACGCGACCATATTATTATTGTCATTTAATTATTTTTTTTTTCAATTAGGACATTAGGTGGGGGTTAGGAGCCTACTTTGTGAACCTGCGCAATCCCAGCAGCTCAATTCAGCTCCCCGTCATCCAGACTTGCTATATACTGCCTCCAGAGACGCCCTTCTAAGTTGAAACACGTTCTCTGGCTACCATATTCCACAGACATAAACTTCACTGAGCTTATCAGGAATGCCTCGCAACGCGCTGTTCAGCAGAGATATCCAGCCCTCGTTCTCTTACGGATTTACTGGCAGCTCTGCGGGATGCGTGGCGTCAGTTACCTCCAGCAGAAATTAGTCGAGTCCACGAACGTCGTCTTGCGGCAAGTCTGTGTGATCGTGAGGACCCTACTAGATATTAGCCAGGTGTGCCACTTTATTTGACTCCTCAGTATATACATCTGTCAACTTTCTTTGTGATCGGTAATTAGATATCGAAGTTACCTTCCCTCATTTTAGACAGACCGTGATTTCCGAACTTTTTTTGAAGGTGAAGTATGCAAAATTTCATCGAGATTAAAATAAAAAACTGTAGATATGGTCGAAGTTCGAAAGAAAAGTACCCTCCACCATACACACACAAAATTTCTTGCAGATAGTGACCTTCCTCTTGGTTTAAAGATCACGTGTACAGTATTTAATCAAGATTGGTACAACACTGTATATTTGTATGCAATACATACACACACACACACACACACACACACGGAGAGAGAGAGAGAGAGAGAGAGAGAGAGAGAGAGAGAGAGAGAGAGAGAGTGAGAAAGACTACAAATTAAAGATATTTGTTATAGCACATGTCTTTTCGTATAATCTCTACTTCCTCTCTATGTTTTATGCTTCTTTTTTATTTTTGGTGGCCATTTAGTTTCTTTTCAAACTTATGAATCGATGCAATTCTAGTAATATACTGCGGATTGTAACACTATTTATGACACCTGAAAAACGGCAAATCGTCCTGGAACTGCTTCCAAGTTGCAGGCCACGAGTAAAAATAGAGAACGTCTAAAGCAGTTGATCGAAGTGGCAGTGGACGTTTACCCTCTGCTAGAACTTGACCGAACGACGTAAGCCGAGCAGGTAGAGCGAGTTTGTTGTACTGATTGTGTAAATGACTGTAAAGTGACAGGAGATGACCGAAATATGGAATATCATTCTTTAATCCAACCACAATGGTAGTCCAGGCAAAATGTGAATTGGAGCGATCCTGTTATTACTTATGAACATCCACTTTACGTGAACCACCGCTACCGGTCCTATCAGTACAGCATATGGTTTCGAGTGGTATTGGATTGGTTGGTTTTTGGAAGGGACTAAACAGCGACGGTTATCAGTCAGTGGTATTGGATTCAACACCTGCAACCATTAGCACGAATATTCAGTGCACTAATCAGCCAACGCTACATTCCTGTAGTATTCGAGTCCGTTCTGCTCCCATAGCTTTGGAGCTTACGAACAGACATATTGCCACGGGATAGTGAACATCTCTAGATTAGATTAGCTATTCGTCCTATAGATCCGTACTGAGGATCGAGGAGATCCTCGTGGATGTCCAACATGTCAAAAAGTATGCAACCACAGTCTATTTCATTGAACGTCGAGGCATGTAGCAGTGGTTTTAACCAGCAATGGAGGTGATACTTATTACTGAAGTGTCCCTGTTCCTCAAATCGGATAGGACTGCGTTTTCAATGGCGTGATCTATGTGCAACTCGTTACCTCGCTAGTACTTTTTGCTGAGGTACCTGCAGTTCTTGTTGGTGATGCGTTTCGGTAACTTCACGATTGGACGGAAACTGACACATTGCGATCAGACTGTGGCGACCGGCGCGTACCTACAGCAGGTGCGGTAGGAGCAGAGGCTAGCGGCGGTCGCACGTGCTCGGTGCGGCGCGGCCGGCCAGGTGGGCGCAGCGCAGTGTACATACGCTGCAGGGACAGAGCGGAGCGGAGATGGGCGCGATGGCGGCCGGGCGATTAGCGCGCATCTGCGCGGCGATCGCATTCCTGCTCATCAGGCGCGCACACACGCGCTCGTTAGCCGCGCTCCCACGCAGGGGTGGCCAGCGCCCTCTGCCTGCGTCTGTGTCTGGGCCTCAGGTCCCGCTGCTACCACCACAGTCAACTCCTGACCGCGACACCGCCGCTTGTGACCTGCTGTGGGGAGCAACGGGGTGGGGGAAGATAATTGAGGTGGAGGAGGGACATTTCTAGGCTGTTGAATAAGGGACTACTTATTCTTTAACCTCGCTTTCCAAACTGTGTGTCGGAACCCAAGAGTGGGCCACGGGAGCTCTTGACTTGGCTCGCTGGACGACCTCATACTTCTTCTATTCCTTCGTCGTTTCCCACTCAAGTGAGGTTGACGCTCCTGGCAAGTTTTGTCCATTTCCCTCGGGCCCCAACGCCCTCTTCCCGCAGATGTTTCTCCCTAAAATCTTCACATATACAGTCCGTCCATCAATTGGGATTCCTTCTTTGCCCCACTATCAGCTTGTCTGATAATTGGCTGAATAGAACCGCGACTCTTTATGGGCCGGATCTCAAACAGCCCGCTCCACTCCTCGAAATGAAGAATGAAAATAATAAGTTTTTTTCTTCTTCTTCTTCTTCCTGCGAGACGCAGACGATACCGTGCTCACGGGTACGGTTCCTCTAAGGCGAAAGCTTGTCCACTGTCGGTCGAGCTGATCTCTACGAGTTTACGAGTGTAAGTTGGGCGTCCGATCCTTGATTGTCCTGAGTGCACTCGTGCTCTCCCGATAATCCATTTGTAGTCTGGGGGAACGTTCCAGAGATAAATTAGATTGGTCCCAATCCCCCAGTTCCGACCAAGGTTTTCGGGTGTTTTCCTTGGTTGTAAGGCGTATGCCGGAACTGGTAAGTCCCTCCCATTTACTCCCAACTCGGATACCTCCTTTGCCCCACTATCGGCTTGTCTGATAATTGGCTGAGTAGAACCGCGACTCTTTATGGGCCGGATCTCAAACAGCTCGCTCCACTCCTCGGAATGGAGAATGAAAAGAATAATTTTTTCCCTGCTTTCTCTCTTCCTCTGCCACTCTCCACTACCATTGCTGCTTTTCTCTTGTCAACGTAAGTGTCGTCCTTTCTAATGTCGTCCTTTCTAATGACTATTCTTCTCTCTCGGACATTTTTGATAGGTCGGACACTATAACACTGTCTCTTACACTTTCATTTCAGCCACATCCATTGTCCATAATTCACGCGGTGGAGTGGCCGAACGTTCTAAGGCGCCTTGCTGCGGATCACGTGGTTGCTCGCCGTCGGAGGTTCGAGTCTTCCCTTTTGCATGAGTGTTTGTGTTGTCTTTAGCATAAGTTACTTAAAGTCAGTTTAAGTAGTTTGTGAGCGCAGGGACTGACGACCAACATACTTAAGTCCCTTAGATTTACAAACATTTGAACATGAAGGTTTGTCATGTTTGGGGGCGATCTTTTAATCAACTTATTGAAGACAAGAGCCTAGATCGCTTTTTATTTTTTATTAATATTACCGGTTTCGGCAGTTTAACTGCCGTCTTCGGATCTGCAAGTACACAAAAGATCATACTCGAAATGCAATAATACAACAAACCAGAGAAAACGCAGTTTTGACCTCGACACCCGGAACACGTCCAAACAAGCCATGCTTAGAATGACATTCCATCAGTAAAAGTAAATAAGTACATAAAAACTGCAGACTGTGTTGTTTCCATGCGAAACGCCGTATTTTATCACAACTTACATTTCGTAGAGAGAAAGAAACGAAGTAACAAGATATCAATCCCACTGGAGCCAAATTATGCATAATTGAATTACGTCCGTATATTCAGTCTATGATTACATTTTCAATCAACAATGAGAAGAACCCACTGTGAGGAAGAACACAGAAGAACTGACGGAAAGTCATCCAGTAAAACAGAAGAGGTACTGGCGTTCGCCAGGGAAGTGTTACAGATCCCCTACTATCTCTTTCATTGATAAACGATTTAAGAGACAATCTGAGCATATCTCTTGGAATGTTCACGGATGATGCTTTCATTTTTCGGTCAATAAAGTCAAACAAACAAAACAAATGTTTGTTAAGCTTATGGGACTTAACTACGGGGCCATCAGTCCCGAAACTTACAAATTACTTATGAACTAGCTAACACTAAGGACGGCACAAATATCCATGCCCGAGGGGGGATTCAAACTCTCGACCGTAGTGGCCGTGCAGACCGTGATTGGAGCACCTCAGTCCCCTCGGCCACCGCAGCCGGCTTCAATAAGGTCACCAGAAGATCAACAGCAACTGTAAAATGATTTACATGAAGTATTTGGATGGTTGCGAAAATTGGCAACTGATACTAAATAATGATAATTGTGTAGTCATCGAAATGAGTACTAAAGGAAATCCGTTAAACTTCGTTTAAACCATAAATGAGTCAAATATGTGGGCCGAAAAATCAACTAAATACCTAGGAATAACTATTACTAAGAACTGTAATTAGAAAGAAGACAATATTGTAGGGAAGGAGAACCAAAGACTACGTTTCACTGAGAAATACGTAGAATATGCAACAGTTCTACTAAATAAGCTGCCTACACTACGTTTGTGCTTCCTAATTTCGAGTATTCCTGCACATTATGTGATCCTCATGAAGTGGGACGGATGGAGGATATACAGAAAGTTCTGGCAAGTGCAGCTCAATTTCTATTATCGCGATATGACGGAGATAGTGCTAAGGAAATGATGCAAGAATTGAAGTGGAAATCCTTAAAAGGAAGGGTTTATTCATGCTGAAATGAAAAGGAAAAAAAAAAAGAAACAAAAACACACAAAAGTGCCGTACACAGCCCTTAAACAAACGACAGGAAAAAACGAACTCCAGCCAACAAGACGGAGAAACAGTAGTAACGTGTAAAGAAGAGACATCAACACCGTGAGAAGACCGAATATTAAGTTTGCCTGACGTGCAAAATGTTTTTTTAAAAACTGTTTTTAATCTATTTATCGAAAACAAACTGTACAAACCTTTGTATCATTTACAGACCACAAAAGATGCTTTTAAAATAAAAAAGCAAAACGCGTCTGGTGAAAAATAAATCTCTTAATTGCAGTCAGCATAAGACAGATTACCTCTTATGATCAATTTCGTCACACTTTACACTTTCACACACATAACACCATACGCAGACATTTGGGGTACACATTTCCTCCCGGGGGTATGGGGTGGCGACAGGAAGGTCATCCGGCCACCCCGTAAATATTAACAGACCATATCCGGATTTAACAAGGCCGATCGTGCATGTGCTGGAACATCGCCAAAGAAAAAGAAAGAGAAAAGTGATTAGAGAAGGTTCTAAAATACGTGGAGAAATGAAGCTTGTTGACAACAAACGAAGTAGTGAAGCGGACGAGACAAGGAGGTAGCGTTTTAGTAGTTTATCTGTAGTCGGTCGGTGTGCCACGTGGAGCACTGCAGTAGAGAACGACTTTCCTGTGGGTGTAGTATCAGTAGTACCACCACTACCTAGAGAAAAGGCCGCGGCACTCTCGTGTGACGTCAGGCAGAGTAGGTTGCGCGCGCATAGCTGACTGGCTCGCTGCTTCGGCATAATGGGCCGTGCTCCAGCGGCTAAAAACCAGTCAGCTATGCACGCGCAACCTACTCTGCCTGACGCCACACGAGAGCGCCGCGGAGGTGGTGGTGTCAGTACGCCCCTGTAGAATGGGTGCAAGTCCAAATACGTATGCGGTCACAAAGGCGGCAGCACTGCGCTGAGGTGCGACCCGCGGCCAGTGGGCGCGGGCCGGCCGCGGTGGCCGAGGGGACTGAGGCGCTCCAGTCACGGTCTGCACGGCCACTACGGTCGGGGGTTCGAATCCCCCCTCGGGCATGGATATTTGTGCCGTCCTTAGTGTTAGCTAGTTCGTAAGTAGTTTGTAAGTTTAGGAACTGATGACCCCGTAGTTAAGTCCCATAGACTATACAAACATTTGAACATTTTTTTAAATTTTTTTTTATTTATTTTTTTTATTTTTATTTATTTATTTATTTATTTTTTTTTGAGCCTGAGGCGTGGCCAACTGATGTAAAACATTGTTGTTGTTGTCCATATTAGGTAGCGTCGTGACGTTTTACTTTCAGCTGAACAATTTTGCTACCAAGTATGGATTTTGTTAGTGCACAAACAAGCCACCTCCCCACCCGGGGAGTGGCAGAAGGGGCAGGGCTGAAACGTGGTTCGCTAGAGGACTCAGAGAGAGGGCAAGCCACAATTTAGATTGGTTGAACCAAGCAGCGGCCAACAGGAAATTGTTAACTGTCGGAAAGGGGGGAAAAGAGGTGCGCCCACAACGGCCGTTAAAACCCCCGGTTTTTGGATCAAGAAGGGAGTTCTCAGTCAGACGAGTCGGGCGCCAGCCCGTGACTGTCGCCATCGGCCACGGGGTGGTCCATGACAGTCTGTTTCTCGCGGGGAGTGCGTCTGTCTAGGGGATGCTGCTAGGGAACGTAATTACTGGCTTCTGTTGTGACAAACGATTTATACTTCTTGTTTTTTAAATAACTAACCCTAGTGTAGTATATGTAGTATGGGATGCAATAAATTCAATGCAAGGTACCTAGGAGTTTCATAAAGTTTCCTAAACAAGTATCCTCTCGAGTCCCGAAATCCGCATCTGTAGTAGATGCCTGTACTGTCTCTCTGCAATCACTCCTCTCCGCTCGGGATATGCAGACTGACCTTGCTGCCTCTTCCCTCTTTCCTATGTAGGACACGACAGCAGTACTGACACTGCGTTGAGGTGCGACCCGCGGCCGGTGGGGTGCGCAGCGCCTCAGCCGCGGTTAGCCGCGACTGCGCCCCGTCCGCAGCGGCGTGCATGCGGCTGTTCTGGTCCGGGTGCCCCGCATCGCGGCCATCTGCGGCCGTGTCTCCGCTCCTCGGCAGATAAGGGCGTGTGCGGCCGCGCTCGCAACTTCCGGGCCGAGATGCGGGCTGTCAGCGCATCCCGCGATAACCCGCCGTTTTGTGCGCCGCCACCAGACCACCAGATAACCCGCCGCCGCCGCCGCCGCGGACTTTTCTGCAGGCGCTGGGCTGGGGCCTCCAGCCCGCGGGCCGGCAGGCGCGGTGCACAAAGCGGTGCACCGCCTCACGCACCAGCGCCGTGAGCATCCTCATTAGCCCGGCAAACAGGGAGACACCGAGTGTGAATGTCGAGCCAGACTTGGAAGCTCCATATATACATGTGGCGTCTGTTCCGAGAGAACAGACGTCACTTCTGATCCAGTAGTTGTTATTATTTAATATTCGTAAAATATATGACATCAACTGCGATTGGGCAAAGCTGAAAATGTGTACCCAGCCGGGATTCGAACCCGGGTCTCCTGCTTTCTAGGCAGTTGCGCTGACCCCTACACCACTTTTTTTATTTTTTTATTTTTATTTTTATTTTTTATTTTTTTATTTTGCTCTATGTGTGGTTCTGTTCATTGCGGACGCTGATCGTTTTTGTTCGTTGATGTTCGTAGTGTTCTTGGCTCAGCTTTTTTTTATTACAGAGGGCGTTGAGCCCCCTGACCGGGCGCGCTGAGCCAAGGCGTCCGGCCGTTGGGGACACACTGATCACCGCACCTGCAAGGACTACCTAAGCACGCCTCCCATCTTCGACGATGTCGCGAGAGATTTACGGCAGGAACTGCCAAGCGATGGTCTCTTAAGATCTGAGCACACCTTCGACATCCTCAATCGATTAACGGACGAAATTTCCAACAAATCCAGACTGGATTACACCAGAGCAACAAACTCAGTCAACAACCATCACTCACCAAATGATATATCACGACATACAATTGTATATATTTTTGACGAATTACAGCGTTCAAATGAATGAAATAAATCGCAATTTTGCGATGTTATGGCATCACTGTATTAGGTTTAGATGGAATACCAAACTGTGCAGGGAAGAGTCCTCTGCAGTCGCGCTGGTCACTGTGTCCTCGGTGGCGGAGTGGTCAACGCGTCTGCCTAGTAGAGAGGAGATCCCGGGTTCGAATCCCGGCCGGGCACAAATTTTCATTCGCCACAGTTTGGTATTCCATCTAAACCGAATACAGTGATGCCATAACATCACAAATTGCGATTTATTTCAATCACGACATACTCAAGCAATCATGACCTCTCCAACCGACTAAGACCAAACCCGATCATGACTCCAACCGATTGCGACAGCCAAGTCTGGTCATGCCGCCGGAGGACGGACAGGTCACCGTCATTGGCTGTAATCCGCCGTCCTCTGGATCTGGCGACAGACTTGGCAACTACCGAATTTGACTTAGCCGTAAGTTTAGAGTATAGGTTTTTTAGTAGAGTTTTTCTTAAAATCATTCAAGAACACCATAATTGTGCTGCAGTGAATTCGAAGTCTTGGGCCGCCCAGTGACAGGGGCACGCTCACTGCCGGCCGCGGTGGCCGAGGGGACTGAGGCGCGTCAGTCACGGTCTGCACGGCCACTACGGTCGGGGTTCGAATACCCCAACGGGCATGGATATTTCTGCCGTCCTTAGTCTTAGCTAGTTCATAAGTAGTTTTTAAGCTTAGGGACTGATGACCCCGTAGTTAAGTCCCATAACTTCTACAAACATTTGGCACGCTGACTGGGTTTAGCTCGGTGGGCAGGCCTTCATAAAAGTAAGTTTGTAACGCAACTGGTACATTAGTATGGCTAGTGGGTTAATAAATTAATAAACATTGTAACTGAAATAAAATGTAGAATAATACAACCCAATTTAATTTTAAGGTATTGGATTAATATGTATCAATTAAATAACTATATATATATATATATATATATATATATATATATATATATAAAGACGGCTCCTGATATTCGACGACGCTGATGCATGTGTAGAAAGTCACATTACAGCGTCACGAAAACAGAATTGAGGAACGAAAGAAGGAACGAAGGAAGATTAGCATTTAATGCCCGGTCGATGGTGTCGTCATTACAGACAACTCTGACTGATTAAATATCAAATAATAAATCAATGTCCAGGGACATTTTTTGTCTCGAAATATCAAATATATTGAATTGAAAGAGTGGCATTGAAATGAAAATTTTTCCGCGACCGTGATTCGAACCCGAAACCTCCTGTTAACTAGGCAAGCGCTATAACCAATAAACCACAGTGGTCTTATGTATTTCGCTGTTTCACGCACTATCTTAAAGCACGTCTCCTCAATTCTACAGCATGACCCCTATATTATTTGATATTTGTATCACCTGAGGCTGAGGTACAAGGCAGGATTCTTCCCATTAATACCAACGGCCGTGCGGCGATGGCTACATCGGTTCCCGCCAGAACACCGAAGTTAAGCACCGCCATGCGTGTCCAGTACTTTGAAGCCAGTTTTGAAGCTAAATATCTAAAATTGATGACAACAATTAATTCATTATTGTAAAACCTTTCTTTGCATTTATTAAAATAGATGCATTTTTATAAGGATGAAACTTACATAGACTTGAACTTTATTACACGTTGCTTTCTGTTTTAAGTATTATGGAGTCTGTTATCTTCAAAGTGCAAGTAAATAATTAATTAATAAGTACGTAAGCTCCGCTTCATTCAAAGGTTCGGCAAGGCGGGCTGCCGTCCGCTACTCAGCAGGAGAAGACGCATCGCAGCTGGACACGGTCGAAAGGGATTTTAAGAACTGCCAGGTTGCATACAAGACGGCATAGCGCAGTCGGCAAATTTGGCGCAGTTTCTAGATACATTTAATTATTTCTACAGCTTTCTATTCAAGATACCATTAAACTGTTTACCGATATGTTTTAAAAACAATTTTGAGCAATATGGCATGCATTTTATTCCTTTTAAAAATTCATTTTATACACAAAAGATGACTAGTGATGAATAGTACTTGAAATCTAAATTCTAAAAATACCGGATGGATATCAAATCAATCTATACAATACTGCCTTCATTTTATATACGAGGCGCGTCTAGAAAGTAAGTTCCGTTTGGTAATAAAATAAAATTGTACACAGATACAGAAGAAATTTTTATTGCTTAAAATTCTACAACTCTTAAACTACTTTTCCACATAACTGCCGAAATTTTTCAGGCATTTGTCATAGCGTGGCACCAGGTTTTGTATATCTTCTTCATAGAAATCTGCCGCCTGTGTCTTCAACCAGTTGGAAACAGTGAAATTTGGGGGTAGTCCATAGCGAGACAACTAATTGTAAACCTACGGTTTTCCTCGATCTTGTCATCAATCGCGTGAACCAGTTCTTCTGTAACGAAAGGTGGACGCCCACTTTGTTCTTCATCGTGCACATCATTACGCCCGCCATTGAACTGTCGGACCCATCTTCTCACCATCGAATCACTCATCGCATTTGGTCCGTACACATCGCAAATTTGCCGATAAATTTCACTCGGTTTCACTTTCCTCGAATTCAGAAACCGAATCAGGCGGTGGGATTTTCAATCAACGTCGATATTTCAAACAAGCACAACAAAGCGTACGTAACTAACAGCGATCTCCAAACGGCGCACGTTCTTCTCCTTGAGCCGGCCGCGGTGGCCGAGGGGACTGAGGTGCTCCAGTCACGGTCTTCACGGCCACTACGGTCGGGGGTTCAAATCCCCCCTCGGGAATGGATATTTGTGCCGTCCTTAGTAGTAAGTAGTTGATAAGTGGTTTGTAAGTTTAGGGACTGATGACCCCGTAGTTAAGTCTCATAGACTCTACAAACATTTGAACATTTGAACTTCTCCTTGATACACATCGTCTACGGCGCATGTGCGGAACTGCAATCGCAGCGCTGCAGCAGAGATAAATTGAAACGGAATTTACTTTCTGGACGCGCCTCGTATTATTTTTAAATTTTACTTTGAATAGTTTCCGAGCTACGAGTGTCATAATCGCGAGATAACATGAAATTACGATGTTTTTACTCCTAAAAAACAACCGGAAACGTTTGTGTATCACACCCGTGGGTTTATCAAAGATGTTAACGTCTATTTCCTATGACAGGTAAATGAAGGCCCCCCCCCCCCCAAAAAAAAAGCAAGGTTTCCTGCTGTCCGATTTGAAGTGGAATAGCCCGTACCGTGTTGGATGCGCTGGGGTGTGCACCTGCAGAGCACAGTAGCTGCTGGGCGGTACGGCACGTCGCAGGAGGCGGCGGCCGGCGCAGGCGACCAAGACGTCAGCGTCGGCGGCTGCGGCGGTGACAGGTGGTGCGGCTGACGGATGCGCCGACGGCCGCGGACAGCGCGACAGGCCGGCAGATAAGTGGGCGGCGGGGGCGGCGGGGCGGCAGGCGGCGGGGCGGCGCGGTCACCTTGCGGCCGGCCCCCTTTGTTCCGCGGCCGCTCAAACGGCGCGCGATTACTTATTCACGATGCGGCCGATAGAGTCGCCGCGCGCCCGCCTCCCGGGATATTCGTCAGGAGCAAAACAACGCGCAAAACGCTCGCCGAGATATGATTATTTGTATAGCTTATTTACGATAACCGCGGAAAAGGGCCGGAAAAAGCGCCACGGAATACCAATGAAAGGAAAACGAGATAGTTGCGCCGGCGCTATCGGCCGGCCGGAATCGCATTGTTGTATTATGTGGCGGCGAGGCGCGGAGCGGAGGGCGGCGGCGGCGGCGGCAGAGGCGAGGGCTGCGTGTCATCGGCCGCGGCCGGTGGCGGCGCCACTGGCCACGGGGAGGGAATTAGAGTGTGGGGGGAGGCGGCAAAACACTGACAGAGTGGACAGCGTAGGGCAGGGGTGGCCAACCAGTGCCATTAATGGCACGCGACCAGGCACTGCAAAGTGTCAAGAACTTCGTACCTTCAGCATATTACAATGTACGTCAAAATATTAACAAAATATTTAACAGAATAAAAAGAAAAATTGAGCAGATTTTGGATGAAGACAATTTGGATTTCGACAGAATAGAGGATAAAGAGAAGCTATCTTAATGTTAACACAAATCATGGATAAAATGCTAGACCTAAAAGGACCACTGTTTATTGCATTTCGTTCCATCCCATGATGGTGGTGGTGGCGGCTGGTGCAGCAAGAGAAAATAAAAAAAAAAAAAATAAATAAATAAAAAATAAAAAAAAAAGTTCAAATGTTTGTATAGTCTATGGGACTTAACTACGGGTCATCAGTCCCTGAACTTACAAACTACTTATGAACTAACTAAGGACGGCACAAATATCCATGCCCGGGGGGATTCGAACCCCCGACCGCAGTGACCGTGCAGACCGTGACTGGAGCACCTCAGTCCCCTCGGCCACCGCGGCCGGCGGTGCAGCAACAGTGTTGAATAGTAAAATAATTCTCAGTCTCTGTTGCAATATTTTTTTATTCTCCAATTACGCGTTTCGCGCTGTTAGCGCATCGTCAGATTAGGCGGAGATGGAGCCACAGAACTATCTATAGCTGTGGTGGAGGTATCTTAATAATTTCTGTTGTCATTGGGCCCCATAGCAGCAGAGCAGTCGCTGTCACGATATGGGGCCCGATGACAACAGAAATTATTAAGATACCTCCACCACAGCTATAGATAGTTCTGTGGCTCCATCTCCGCCTAATTTGACGATGCGCTAACAGCGCGAAACGCGTAATTGGAGAATAAAATATATTGCAACAGAGACTGAGAATTATTTTATCACTGTTTGTTGCTTTCGTGAACTTGGAATAAGCCTTCCATAATGTCAATTGGGAAGTTCTGATGGAAATTATCACTAATGTTGGTCTACATTTCAAAGACAGACGGATAGTTAATGAAATCTACAAAAATCAAAGAGGGGTTATAAATATACATGGCGAAATACAAGAGGCTTACATACAGGAAGGAGTACGAAAAAGATGCATTTTATCACCAGTGCTCTTCAGCTTGTATATTGAGGGAATTAAGGAATGTAAAGAGTCTATGGAAGGAATTAAGATAAGTGGAGTAGAAATTAAAATGATAATGTTTGCTGATGACACAGCCATCATTGAAGAGAGCGAAGAAAATCTGAAAGAGGCATTATCAAGAAAGAATGAGATCGTATGCACGGCCACTACGGTCAGGGGTTCGACCCCCCCCCCCCTGGGCATGGATATTTGAGCCGTGCTTAGTATTAGCTAGTGCATAAGTAGTTTGTAAGTTTAGGAACTGATGACCCCGTAGTTAAGTCCCATAATCTCTACAAACATTCGAATGAATGAGATCCTGCGAGATAAATATAACAAAAAAATCAACGCAAAGAAGACAGAGATCATGGTATGAAGCCGCGAACAAATTACAACTGACATTACGATTAATGATGTAACATTGAAGCAAGTTAATGTATTCGCCTACTTAGGAAGTAAAATCAGGCCAGATAGTAATACTTCAGCAGGAATAAAGCCGGACGCGGTGGCCGAGGGGACTTAGGCGCTCCAGTCACGGTCTGCACGGCCACTACGGTCGGGGGTTCGAATCCCACCTCGGGAATGGATATTTGTGCCGTCCTTAGTATTAGCTAGTTCGTAAGTAGTTTGTAAGTTTAGGGACTCATGACCCCGTAGTTAAGTCCCATAAGCTATACAAACATTTCATTTTGAAGCAGACATAAAAAAGCAGAACTGCGCAAGCTAAAATAGCCTTCACCAATAAACGGATGTTCTTACATAACAAAATAGAAACGAAGAGACCAAAAAAGCGTTTATAAAATGCTATATGTGAAATGTGGTATTGTATCGTCAGAAACTTGGACACTCGGCATTTGTGGCAAGAGAAGACAATAAGCATTTGAACGGTGCTATTGGAAGAGGATGAAGAAAGTCCCTTGGATGACAAAGTTCAAGTTCTTAGAAATAACGGGGAAAAAAGAGCACCTTTGAAAACGATAATGAAGAGAAAAGACAAATTAACAGGTCATCTTTATAGGCAGAGTTTATACTCAACGTTACGGAAGGAATGGTAGAACGAAAAAGAGGCAATGGAAGGCCCAGATAGAAGTACTTGAATGTTAACCTTATGGGACTTAACTGCGGGGACATCAGTCCCTAAAATTGCACATTATCTTGCACTAAAGACAACACAAATATCCATGCCCGAGGGAGGATTCAAACTCCCGACTGGGAACGGCGTCGCGCGTCGGAGCATAGCGCCTCAATGCGCTCGGTCACTCTGCCGCGGCAGAAGTACTTGAAAGAGATTGAGAAAGATATAGGACTGGAATCACATAAGAAAAGGAAGAGGCTATCCGAGAGCAGGGAAGTGTAGAGTAGAAGAACTGCTGTCAAACAATCTTCGGACTGAGAACGAGAGAGACCAAATAATTTGAGTGTGGCATCAGTTTTCAGAATTTACTTGCCTAATTGCAATGCTGATTTCAAGACACAGTAGCAAAGTTCGTCAGCGAGATATCGGTGCCGCTTGAATGTCACAAGTTCCACGTGATGGAGAGATTTTGTCGCGATGTTACACCATACACAAACGTAATTTGGAAATTTTCAGTTTTTTGAGACTAATGTATGTTCATTTTTCTTATACGAGGCACGTCAAGAAGGTAAGTTCCGTTTCATTTTATCTCCGCTACAGCGATGCGATTCCAGTTCCGCACATGCGTTGTAGACGATGTGTATCAAGAAGAAGAACGTGCGCCATTTTCAGATCGCTGTCAGTTACGTACGCTTTGTTGTGATGGTTTGAAATGTCGGCGTTTATTGAAAATCCCGCTGCCTGTGAAATCAGGTCGGTGATTCGGTTTCTGAATGCGAGGAAAGTGAAACCAAGTGAAATTTATCGGAAAATTTGCGATGTTTACGGACCAAATGCGATGAGTGATTCGATGGTGAATAGATGGGTCCGACAGTTCAATGGCGGGCGTAGTGATGAGCACGATGAAGAACGAAGTGGGCGTACACCTTCGGTTACAGAAGAACTGGTTCACGCGATTGATGACAAGATCCAGGAAAACCGTAGGTTTACAATTAGTGCTCTCGCTATGGACTTCACACAAATTTCACGATCACTGACGCATGAAATTGTTACCAAACAAATGAAATTCCGTAAACTTTGCTCACGTTGGGTACCAAAGATTCTCACTGAGCAACACAGAACATAACGGATGGGTAGTGCACTAGAGTTTTTGACCCGTTATGCTGAAAGCGGCGAAGAATTTCTGAGACGGATAGTCATAAGAGATGACACAGGCGGCAGATTTCTATGAAGAAGGTATACAAAACCTGGTGCTACGCTATGACAAATGTCTGCATAATTTCGGCAGTTATGTGTAAAAGTAGTTTAAGAGCCGTACAATTTTGTGCAATAAAAATTTCTTCTATATCTGTGTACAATTTCATTTAATTACCAAACGGAACTTACTTTCTGGACGCGCCTCGTATGTTTTACAGCTTAAGAAGCCTAACCTGTTTTTTGGAATGATTAATGCTGCAGCAGTGCCTATTTATAAATATTTTTATTGGCACGACGCGTTTCGGCAGCACGCTGCCATCATCGGGTGCATTTTTAGAGTTACTGGTTACATTCTTGACGTATTATGTTTTGTGTTGTGGATGCCAGTGATGTTATGTTTGTACAGTTTTAATAGTTTTGATAATCTTGATAATATTGTTGTCTGGCACACACAACACAAGAACATAGTTACGTATACACTTACAGCACAAAATGTCCACATGTGCTGTAAGTGTATATGTAACTATGTTCTTGTGTTGTGTGTGCCAGACAACAAGATTATCAAAACTGTTAAAACTGTACAAACATAACCTCACTGGCATCCACAACACAAAACATAGTACGTCAAGAATGTAACCAGCAACTGTAAAAATGCACCCGATGATGGCAGCGTGCTGCCGAAACGCGTCGTGCCATTTATAAATAGTGACTGCTGCAGCATTAATCATTCCAAAAAAGCTTATTATACAGTCGCAGACCTCAGAAAAATCCAAATAACATGGATAAATTTATGTTAAGCCTAACCTGTACCATGAAATACGTTATAACCAATAACAACAACGGCCCATACGGCACCGGAAAACGCCGCCGGCCTCGTGCCAAGCTCAGAAGGTTTTCACTCCTCCTGCAACTCCCTGGTTAGGAGGGCCCATTGTACCTGCGGCAGCGGCGACTCCTGGCCTATCGCGGTGCCGCAGAAGGCCGTGTCCCACGCGAGCGACAAAAGCGAGCGACAGCGCGCGACAGCTTCAAGCGACAAATCTCAGCCGCATGTACCATTACGGGTCTGTCCTGCGAGAGCGACATCTGCTGCGCTGCGCGTCACACGCGACAACGGCCGACGTTTGAATCGCAAACCTGCTTCAATCTTCTCGCTGTCACACGTGTCGAGGTTTCTTTGAGAACGTGCTAGGAGAGGTAATAAACGATGTCGAAATAACTCTGCTATCTAATAACCAATGAAATTTATGAAAATGCAACTGTTTCTGAAATAACAGAATATGGAATTGAAGGGTTACACATAATGAAGAATTTTGACTTGGATACCAAGTGTTCTAAAACAATTAGCTCGTAAATTTTTTAATTGTTTAGGTCAGTCTTCTGTATTTTTATTCTGAATGATAATTTTATTTATACCATATTGAACGTGTTTTGAACAATTACTTGCAGTTGTGTGCTTTATACATTTCCAGTAACAACAAATTTACTTTATGTTTTCACTAGGATGTAGCTCAGCATACAATTCAAATGTTCAAATATTTGTATAGTTTATGGGACGTAACTACGGGGTCATCAGTCTCTAAACTTACAAACTACTTATGAACTACTTACGAACTAGGACGGCACAAATATCCATGGCCGAGGGGGGATTCGAACCCCCGACCGTAGTGGCCGCGCAGACCGTGACTGGAGCGCCTTAGTCTCCTCGGCCATCGCGGCCGGCAGCATACAATTCAAACTCCTTCTAGAACAAATATGGGGCAATCCAACAACGCAAAAACGCACTCCAAACCATAAGAGAAACATCATCATATGTTGTTGACTGGTAGGATCCATCGATTTATGTGGTCTCCGCCACCCTCCGATGAGCACTCTACAATTGAATTCGAGATTCGTCCAACTACTTCACTCCCAGCTGTTATTTTAGTGTCGGACACTCGTGATTGGCGCGTAATTCCGTCTGTTGTTCCCGACACCTGTGTGCGGGCCCAGCTTCCATACCCCATAGATCCCATGTTGCTACGACTGTCTATGGAGTGATGGTTGTTGCTCATCCTGTTCTAACACTAACCGTTGCTGATTTACAAGATCGTCAAAATTCTGCAATTCTTTAGGCTCGCTAGATGAAAAATCACCAATTTCAAGACATACTTTTTAATTCGTCTTTTCAATACAACCGGCCAACGGAAAAAGACCATGAGCACCCCTTTTCGGGTCCCGCGCTACATGCGCTATTTTTCATGTACAAAATAAGTCCCACCAAAATATAATTCAACATCAAATATTGCGTAAATGTAAAAGTGTACATACATGCAAAGTTTTACTGTGGCTAAGAATATTTTCCACGTGTATCCATTTTATTTAACAACATTCTTCGTAAAATGTAGCTTAGCGCATTAATACAACCAAGCTATCACTTTCTGCATATCTATTATGTTGTGACAAATACAAATATTTGTATATCGATCCTGTAACGTTATACTGTGTTCGATTGAACACTGTGTGGAGACTTGCTTTTTATTTCACTGGAGTTACCGCTTTCTACTGTGCCGTTCTGCATCGTCATCTGTTTCACTTGTGGAAAGCGTTCAGGTGGATCATATAGAACGATTTTCTTGGCCTTGACTTGCTGAAGGGCTAAAGTCCTCATCAGAAGGTTATTATTATTACATGAGGCATTTTTGGCCGTTAGACTCCAGCTGGGATCGTGTTATGCCTGCCAGGTGCAAGTCTTTAGGCGACGTCACTCGGGCGACTTGCGCGTCGATGATGATCAAATGATGAGGACGACACAACACACAGTCCCAGAGTGGAGAAACTCTGCAACCCGACCGGGAATCGAAGCCGGGACCCTGCGTGGCTATCTACCGCGGTGTCCACTGGACTACGGAAGCGGACGATCAGACGATGAAATAAAATTAAATTAATCATCACTCTGACTGTTTCTACTTTCATTTCTTCAGTTAATTCCTGTTTGTCAGGTGTGATAGCTATACTTGTATCATCAGCAAAAGTACTAGCTTAGCATCTTCGTGAATGTAGAATGGCAAGTCATTAATATATATTAAAGAACAGCAAAGGACCCAAGGCCGAACCTTGTGGGACCCCATTTTTGATAACTCCCCAGTTAGAAGAATTAATTGTTTCATCTATATAATGTGAACTGTTTATTTCAACTTTCTGCACTCTTCCACTTAAGTATGATTTAAACCATTTGTACAGTGTCCCACTCATACCACAATACTTAAGCTTATCTAGAAGAATCCCATGATTTACACAGTCAAAAGCCTTGCACAACCACACCTCAGGAGGTCATCTACATAACTTGATCTGACGCAGGGGGAGTGTGGTGAACAAGTAATACACCTTTATCCATCCGTGCCCGACTATCCGATGACATTTGCTACGCGAGTATATCATATACTGAGACAAGAGAATCGTGTGAAAAGAGCGCGGGAAGGCGGAGAGAGCAACGCACGCGCGTGACTGGCCGCGTGTGTATCGCGAGAGGGCAGAGAGGCGCGGATTTAATTACTGGCCCGCGTCTGGCGCCGCGACGTCTCAATTACTCCGGCGGCCGGATTTATCCCCTCCTAAGAGAATTAGATTATTTCCCGTCCGCGTGTAAAACAGCCATTATGTTTGGGCGCGAGCATGAGTTACGAGGCGGTCGGCGGCTGAGCCCCGCGCGGTCCGGCGCGCCGATAACGGCCCGGCGCTGCCCGGCTGGGCGGCTGGGCCCGCCGGCCGGCCCTCGGGCCTCGCGCCGCGCTGCTGACCTTTGTCTGCCGGCCGCTCGGCGCCCGTGAGTTACGGCTGTTGATTTCCTCGGGCCCTCCGGCCGGCCGGCGTGTGCTTAATAATTTGTGAGCGCAGCCGTAAATCAGACGTGGCGTGGGCCGCGAGCGCGCCTTCGACGCCCCGCCGGCCGCCGGCCGCTGCGGGGGCGGCGCTCTCGTCACCGTCGCGCCAGGCGCGCGCCCCTCCAACAAATGAATAACGGCCCGGCGACAACGCGCCCGCCTGGTCCCTGAGTTACGGCGCTCTAACCGGCATCAACTGCCGCGACACATCTGCTGTTCGTACTCGACCCGGCTGCAGTAAGGCACACCGTGACACTGCGTTACACCACAGAGTAACATATACAGAGGAGCAGCCCTCCCTAAACCACTGTCCTACGCTCCCCTCGTAGTTCCGTAAGATGCTAGCAGGTGTCAGGCGGCTCGCTGGCTTAGGGTGCCTCTCGCACGTCAGAGGGTAGCGTGGAGGGGAGGCTGAGGGGAGAGCTCCTGCCACCTGCGACGAGGCCACAGCTGTGTCTGGCTTGCTGGTGTTCGAGAGGAAGTGGTGGTGGGGACAGATGCTACCTGCCGCCTGCTCTAGCCAGTTTAAAGAGCTGCTTCTGACCGCAGCACTATCATAGGACATCTTAAGGAAGTGCTGCAAAACCCTCCTTCCCCACACCCCCGAGCGTAGGACCGGGCCCTTACGGAGGTTTCCCGTCTGTATATATTTGCCTGTGGTTTCACATAAAATGACACCGGAAGTCGAGGGCCACCCCTGACACCGCGTGGAACCTCCTGTGCCCACGCAGACCGTAGTGAAACTCCGTCGAAGTGAGTCTGCAAGTCCCTGGAGACGGGCTTGGATGTCTTGAGGTAAAGCGCTCGAATAGAAACCAAAGCGTTGCGGGTTGGAAACTAGTCAGAGCTTGAACGTTTTCAGTACGTGACGTTTCAGCTGTGTATTCACTGTCTTAACTTCAGGTGTAGTGGCATACACATTCCTACCTCTATGTCTGTCTTTCAATCTTGTAATCTCTATCCGTCTCTTTCTCTCTGCCTGTCTCCTAGTTCCTAGCCCGCCTGTGGTCTTTACTTGCACATTTCTCAATCCTAAAAAACCACTTCTGGCAATATGCTGTTACTGTGGTGTCGCACAAGTGCAATGTGCGCGCCACCTACTTTCGCCACGCGCCGCCATGCACGCACGGCGCGGCGTTCTTACGACGTCAGCCACGAGCGCCCTCTGCTACAACTCCGCTCGTGGCCACCACTGAACGACATCGTTCACTTGGGACTGAGATAGGAACGAGTTAACACTTCGGAATCAGATAGGCACCAGTGAAGACTTGGCTATCGGATAGGCACTAGGCACGCCTCTAGCTCAACTATGTATCAGCATCCTTCAGTACTGAGCTATGTAAAAGTTAAGTATTGTATAAATTATGTGCAATATATATCTCGTTCTAATTTACTCTAGTGCTTCTAGTTTCTGCTGTCCCACCGGCTGCTCACCTTCGTACCTTCAGAACCGTGCGTCCTTTATTCCTGTGTCCGTCTGTCCACTCGGCCACCGACACCTACGACGGAAACGAGACACAAAAGCGGCGACGAGGCTGGGACACAAAATACAGAAAGTAGTGAGCCAGTACCTGACATCGCAGGGAACCTCCTGTGTCGGCCGCAGTGGCCGAGGGGACTGCGGCGCGTCAGTCACGGTCTGCACGGCCACTACGGTCACGGGTTCGATTCCCCCCTAGATCATGGATATTTGTGCCGTCCTTAATGTTAGCTAGTTCATACGTTTTGTGTCTCGTTTCCGCCGGTTGTCGTAGGAGTCGTGGCCGAGTGGAAAGAGACCGACACAGGAATAAAGGATGTACGCGTGTGCAGGCACGGGGGTGACTAGCCAGTGGGACAGCAGAAACTAGAAACACTAGGCTAAATTAGAACAAGATATATATTTCGTGGAGTCTTCGTAATACTTTATTGTTACATAGTTCTTGCCGCGATGGAGTAGCCGAGCGGTCTAAAGCACCTCGCTGCAGAGCGCGCGGTTGCTCGCCGTGGAGATTCGAGTCCTCCCTCCGGCATGTGTGTGTGTGTTGCCCTTAGGTTAGCTTACCTAGGTTTAAGTAGTTTGTAAGCTACGGACTGATGACCATGCAGTTTGGTCCGATAGATTTTCGCACCTTTTAACATAGTTCCTGACTGCACAATGCTGATACATGGTTTAGATACTGATGATTCCTAGTGCCTATCCGATAGCCAAGTCTTAACTGGTGCTTAGCTGATTCCCAAGTGAACGATGTAGTTCAGTGGTGGCCACGAGCGGAGCTGCAGCAGAGGGCGCTCGTGGCTGACGTCATAAGAACGCCGCGCCGTGCGTGCATGGTGGTGCGCGGCGAAAGTATATGGCGCGCACTTTAGACTTGTGCGACACCACAATAAGTAGTTTGTAAGTTTAGGGACTGATGACCCCGTAGTTAAGTCTCATAAGCTATACAAACATTTGAACTTCCTGTGCCCATGCGGATCACAGTGAAACTCCATGGAAGTGAGTATGCAAGTCCCTGGTACCACCTTGGAGTCGGGCCCGATGGTCTTGGGCTAAAGCGCTCGACTAGAAACCCAAGCGTTGTGGGTTGGAACCTAGTCGGACCTTGAACTTTTTTAGTATGCGTTTTAACCCAACATTCACCTCTCAACGATGTGACGAGTCACCAGAAACGGCACGTGGTTCGGACTCCACGTTAAGCTGTAGGTTTCCTTTCCCCAGTTGGATAACCGGCCGGCCGGTCTCTGAGTTACGGCGCTGTAACCGGCGTCAACTGCCGCGCCACATCTGCTGTACGTAATCGACCCAGCTGCACTAAGGCACACCGCAGTAAGGCATGGAGACGGTACACCGCGACACTGCGTTACACCACAGAGTAACATATACAGAGGACCAGCCCTCCCTAAACCACTGTCCTACGCTCCCCTCGTAGTTCCGTAAGATGCCAGCAGGTGTCAGGCGGATCGCTGGCTTAGGGTGCCTCTCGCACGTCAGAGGGTAGCGTGGAGGGGAGGCTGAGGGGAGAGCTCGTGCCGCCGCCACGAGGCCACGGCTGTGTCCTGCTTGCTGGCGTTTGAGGGGAGGTGGTGGTGGGGACAGCTGTTACCTGCCGCCTGCTCTGTCCAGTTTAAAGAGCTGCTTGTGACCGCAGCGCCATCATGGGACATCTTACGGAACTGCTGGAAACCCTCCCTCCTCGCACCCCTGAGCGTAGGACCGGGCCCTTACGGAGGTTTCCCGTCTGTACATATTTGTCTGTGGTTACACATAAAATGACACCGACTTACCGGAAGTCGAGGGCCAGCCCCTGACATCGCGTGGAACGTCTTGTACCCATGCGGACTGTAGTGAAACTCTGAGTCTGCAAATCCCTGGTACCACCTTGGAGTCGGGCCCGGAGGTCTCGGGGTAAAGCGCTCGACTAGAAACCAAAGCGTTGCGGGTTGGAACCTAGTCGGACCTTGAACGTTTTCAGTACGTGAGGTTTCAGCTGTGTTTTCACTGTCTTAAGTTCAGGTGTAGTGGCACACATATTCCTACCTCTATGTCTGTCTCTTGTAATCTCTATCCGCCTCTTTCTCTCTGCCTGTCTCCTAGTTCCTAGCCCACCTGTGGTCTTTCAAATGTTCAAATGTTTGTTAAGCTTAACGGACTTAGCTGTGGGGTCACAGTCCCTAAACTTACAAACTACTTACGAACTAGCTAAACTACAGACGGCACAAATATCCATGCCCGAGGAGGGATTCGAACCCCCGACCGTCGTGGCCGTGCAGACCGTGACTGGAGAGCCTCAGTCCCCTCGGCCACTGCGGCCGGCCCTGTGGTCTTTACTTGCACATTTGTCCATCCTGTAAAACACTTCTGGCAATATGCTGTTACGATATTCTATACTCTTCAGGCGACATGTAGCACGTAATCTTCTCAGAGGTGTCGGGACCGGTGGTCTTTGGGTAAAGTGCTCGCCTGGAAACAGAAAGGTCGCGGGTTCAAAACCTGGTCGAACCTCGGATTTTTTTCAGTCTGCCTTCTAACCCATCCTTCACCTCTCACCGATGTGATGAGTCGCCTGAAACGACACGTGGTTCGGATTCCACGTTAAGCTGTACGTTTCCTTTCCCCAATCGGATAACTGGAGTAGGCTAGGGACACGCAAGTCGTCGAAATGGTGTCCAATTGAAAGACTTGCACCAGGTCAATAAGCCACATAAAATTTACTTGTTACGACTTTGGACACGGATGACTCCAAATTGTTAACACGGCGTGCGTCAATGTCGGATATATACGTTTCGATGTTTTGTCACTATGTACATGCACTACCTGAACTACAGCGCCTCATTTAGTTGATAGTTGTTCTAATAGATTCACAATACAACACATAGATTGCAGTAGACACTACTTTCGCGGCTTTTGGCGATCTCACACTGTCAGTGTTTGTACAAACCAGTTAGAAAATGTGCAAGTGCGGGTTGTCGAACACCGAAGTAGAAACAGTCACAGTGGTGATGAATTTAATTTTATTTCATCTTCTGATGGTCCGCCTCCGTAGTCCAGTGTACAGCGCGGTAGACAGCCACGCAGGGTCCCGGCTTCGATTCCCGGTCGGGTTGTAGAGTTTCTCCACTCGGGGACTGCGTGTGTCGTCCTCATCATCATTTCACCATCATCGACGTGCAAGTCGCTAATGAGGCGTCACTTAAAGACTTGCACCAGGCAGACATAACACGATCCCAGCTGGGGTCTAACGACCAAAAATGCTACACGAAATAATACTAACCTTCTGATTAGGTATTTAGCCCTTCAACAACTGAAAGGCGAGAAAATTGCTCTATATATTTCACGTGTTCGCTTTCCACAAGTGAAACAGATGACGATGAAGAACAGGACAGTAGAAAGCGGTAACCACAGTGAAATAAAAGGCAAGTCTCAACACAGTGTTAAGTGGCAGAGACACTCAGAGCAATGTAAGAGGCTGTTGCGCTGCAGAAAACAGCTGCGGAGCGAAAGTGTTAATAGCGAAACATACGATACTTCAAATTAACAGAAGACTCGCTAGAGACGTCTGCCAGTAGACAATCAGTAGAAACAAATGGTGGCGCTGTTAATATATCATCCGGAATGACGTTTTGCATTTGACTTTTATCATCAGGGTGGACACTGTAACCCAAACGGAATATGATACGATCGTACGAATTACGGTTTCAACTGCCCATGACGTAATTTTCATACGAACAGCTCCACTCAACAGAAAACTTACACGATTCACATAGGCACAGGAATCGCGGGACAACAAAAGCACTGACAAAAAAATAAGCACAAGAACAGACAACAGCACTTAAAAGGATCCTATAACAGCTCTCAGAAAACATATGTACAGTGCGAAACACGTAGGCAGAAAGTTAATATCAGTATTTGCATAAGTTGATGTACAGAGTTAAAATAGAAAAGAAAATCATCGATGCTATTTCTCTTTCTCAAACTTCTAGAAGATTCAAAGCCCAGATTCAAAGCAAGGAAAATAAATCAAAATTGTTCCCGTCAATTGAGACCTTTGGAAACATATTAATGGACAACAATTCACTAATAGCTCGAGACGAATAAAGGAATATGAAGTTTTTTTCGGCGATAACTTAAGGTAACCGCCGAACGAAAGAAAGACTATCAAAATTCCGTTATCCGATTTGCTATTTATTTATTTTTTCGATGTCAATTACAGAGTTTTCGCACAGCGGTTTGGGGGCAATATCTAATGCCCTGCTTAGTCTTCATGTTGTTGCTGAGGAGTTGCGAGTAAACGCTTCCTGTATCCCTTTTAGTTCCATCTCCCACATCTACCCCCTCCCAATACTGCTCGTCAGTAACGCCAGTAGCTGTTATGCATTTCAAGAACTTCTTAAAGGCAAGTAGGACATTTGGAAATTTACGCGAGAAAGTTCTCTACGCTTTTTTTGATATTCTGTAGTCTACATTGTCAGGTAGGCTGCTCGTTTTTCTACTGTGTGAATTATTTTGGATTACCTGCAACAAAAATTTAAAATTTCTCAAGTTGAGACTGAAATGGCAAGGGACTTTATAGTCACTCTGAAGTTTTTTAGTAGTATCCTTATTTTTGTTGTGTATTTTTCGCCATCATTCTGAAAACCTCTTTTCGTTTATTTTCCACTGTGGCAGGAATTTATATTAATGGGTATATGGAAATGTCGTCGATTCTAAACTACTTTGGACCTGTAAATTGTTATCACAAAATTATCAGTTTCCACTGTCATGTTTCTACTATGCATGTGTTGACCAAGGCTGTGACTGACCCGATAGCTTTAGCCATCGTAATATTTATATCTGAAACGAAAACTGAAATACCGATCTTAGTATTGCAAAAAAAGGTATGAAGCATATACACTGGAGAGGCAAAGAAAGTAGTAGGAAAACACAGAGATGTATAAACACTAAGAGGACGGCGCTGCGACGACTCCTTTCACGTTTAAATGGTTCGTTTCAAATGTTCAAATGTTTGTATAGTCTATGGGACTTAGCTACGAGGACATCAGTCCCTAAACTTACAAAATACTTATGAACTACTTACGAACTAGGACGGCACAAATATCCATGTCCGAGGTGGGATTCGAACCCCCGACCGTAGTGGTCGTGCAGACCGTGACTGGAGCGCCTCAGTCTCCTCGGCCACCGCGGCCGGCATGGTTCGTTTCCAACAATACAAGCGTACCGCGCATCCACGCAACTACGCAGCTACATTGACGCAGCTCCTAGGTCGATGAAGTTGTCAGTATGGCAAATTAAAACTTCGTACTAACGAATTTTGCGTTTAAAACATTTACTGGCTGCTGTATTTCAATTATTTTTCCTGGTAACTTGCCACCGTAATCACAAAATTTGAAGTTAGTTACGAAATTTTAATACCTTAATTTTGAATATCTATGGTAATGGAAGGAAGCAATGGACAAAGAGAGTGAAAGAGTGTGAGATGGTCAAATGGATGGTAAGGAGACGAGAATGAGAAGGGGAAGGGGAAGGGGGAGATTGATAGAGGGGATAGGGAGTAAAGGAATTAAATGTAGAAAATGATTAATTTTCAGAAGGGTAATTATACGTCTCATGCGCCACAGTCGGTAAACCATCCGAGCCGGCCGCGGTGGCCGAGGGGACTGACGTGCTCCAGTCAGGGTCTGCACGGCCACTACGGTCGGGGGTTCGAGTCCCACCTCGGGCATGGATATTTGTGCCGTCTGTAGTTTAGCTAGTTCATAAGTAGTTTGTAAGTTTAGGGACTGATGACCCCGTAGTTACGTCCCATAAACTATACAAACATTTGAACATTTTGAAACCATCCGATCTGTGTTGTTATGCAGAAAAATGAGAAGCAAAACAATTGTAAATCAATGATTTTCTGGGAAAATATCTGTTTTCTGCATTCCACACTGCCGCAAAAACTGAAAGCAGGACATTTAATGATTGGTTTATTTTCACGGTGAGTATATGTTTTTAAGAATTCATTCATTTACTTTTTATTGGTTGTTTGAGGTACATGGAACCGTGGTCGGATTTAGTCAGCCAGCCTATAAACAGCAAACTCGTCTCAGACCGTCGTTAATACTTGGCGCTGATACAATGCCAATCTGACTCACACTCTCTAAATGCCCGCGTAGGTTGTACGTGTTACGGTATGCGAGCAGGTGAGACGATAAACCGTTTAGCGGAGCACTCGAATATTGGCCGCACCTAGCGCCGGCAGAGCCGCAGCCGAGTGCGTAAACGGCTGGCAGGCAGGCAGCTGCGATTTGTCGCCGCATTTGTGTAAATCCGCGGCCGGCATTCCAGGACAAGTAGAAAGGAACCTGTCGGCCGGCGCGCCGCTTAGAAAGGAAAACAAACCAGTTTGCGGGATTCTGAGGTCACCGGCTGTCTGGCCGGAATCGTTTGCATCGCAGCGGCGCGTCGCCGCCGCAACCGGCCGCTGCTGCAGTTCGCCGCACAGCAGGCAGTGTTCAGTGCCAGGCACAAACCACTTACGGCGTCGTGCGTCACTTTACCAGGGACACCTTACTCTGATAACAATGCGGCGGCAACGCGGACGATTCGTGACGTCACAAGTTTTGCACCGACAGCTCGGCATACGGAGTGCATCGGAAACTGTAATCAAAAGTATGGCGCTCTTTCGTCGTGTCAAAAATAAAAGCAAATGTAAAGTCAACACGGAACGCGCTTCGTGTCTGTAATACAAAAATGTATCGTATTGAACGTCTTGCGGAAGTGAAAAAATACATCATCTGCCTGGTAGCTTGTAGCTACTGCTTCCTGAGTCTCTGAAAGCTAGAAATGCCATTCTTTCCAAGCTCACTGGAACAACCTGGGGATGTGATGTGAATACCTTGCGAACTCAGCCCTTGTCACTGGTATGTAGCATGGCCGAGTAATGTGCGTCTGTATGGGCCAGAAGTACACATGTAGCGTAAGGTGGTACAAATTCGATATAAATAAAATTCCGATCAACATAAGTTTTCGCACCATTTGTCAGTATTGTAGTGTTGGTAGCACTTGCCTTTGTGCGGCGTTGTAATGTAGCTGGTCTCTACAGCAACTCCTGACTTTTCCAAGAATACACCACTTTGCGCTACGGAGATTTAAATTTTTTTCCTGTTAAGAGGTAAGTGAAACTACTTAGTCTAACGCGCTCATATAAATCAGTAGCAAAAGCTGACTCGATTCGCTGCCAAAAATGAAATGTTCGGTACCACGAAATATGCGTTGGTGTCCAAGGGAAAAAGTACTTTTTAATGACAAAGATGCCAGTGCTCAAAATTTTACCAGGAAGAGATCACAATTGTGGTACATTCTCGATCGATTTTTCTCAATTGTGTTACCTTTTTTTATGGAGTAAAACACACCGAACAACAAAAGCCTGTTTCCTGATCCAAACGTACCAGTAGAGGCTTTAATCTTTCGAGAAGAGTATGGACTAACCTAAACCGTACGAAGGCGGGCGCTGGAAGGGGCAAGGAGGTAATGAACTCATGGGGCTTCTCGAACGACCCTCAGTGTGTGTACGAACTCATCCAATCAGTGGATCACCGTTAGAGTGCACCGCGCATGGTTTTAATGGTGGACTTGAGGACATACATAAACTTACGGACAGTGCCATTGAATGGCTTAAAAATAAGTATTATTGTAAAATTAATTGTATATGTAATGTTAAATGAGTTTATTTTTATGTTATAATACTTTTCTGAAAATTTCGCCTTGTAAATGACGAAAGAATGCATAATAAATCTGGGTCTCGTGGTTGCCTTCGAAATGGGTTTCACCTCATCGTTGCTTCTTGAACCCTTTATTTTTCTTACAGAGACTTATGGTCTCCAGAAATGTCTTAAAACTAGAACATGAAATGTGTTCCAAAATTCTACTACAGACCGACGTCCAGGATATCGGGATACAGTTTTGCGCATATGTTCGACCACCCTTCTTAAAATTGGGAATGACTACGCTTTCGTTAGTTCCTACGGCCTTTCCTCTACTGAGTCATTCCAGTTGCTTTTCTATCCCTCTGTCAGTTATTTGCATATCCGCCATTTAGTTGTTCGTGTTACGATTTACAAAAACAACTATATATTGGCAATGAAACACACTCGTCTGATGATCGTCCTCGCTCAGGGGCAACCAGTAAAATATCAGAACGTCAGGAGAAGAATTTATTACCTACCAGTAAAAGGAGTATATACAAAACTCTCCGTAAATCGACTGCCGAATGAAACACAATTAGTGATACACGAGTGAGCGACTAAACAGTGAGAGGTTGCTTGGTATAAAACAACTTTCACAATTAGATAGCTGCAAGGAAACCATTGTGGCACTCTGTTAACAAGATGAAAAGGCTTCAGTGGGCTAAAGAAAATCACCATTGGACAGCTGTGGATTGGGAAATACTGATGAATCAAAATTGAAAATGTATGGATTGAACGCCTTTTACCGCTTAAAAGCTTGAATCCTCAATGCATAATTGCAACACTGAAGAATGAAGGTGTTTCTGTAATGGTATCAGGATATTTTGGAGGGTATAAAGACAGGGATTTTCTGAAAGTAGATGGAAAAATGAACGAAAGTGATGATCATGCAATTCTGCAGGAACATACCATGATGATATCTGATTGTTAAAGGATTTTCGTGCAACAATAGAACGACCGGGAACATAGTTCCCGCTTATGTCAGGACTATGTGAAGTCCCCAGAGGTTCAGAAGATTTTTGAAAAAAAAACATGTAATGGTTCCTTCAGTCCTATGATTGTAGCCCATTGAAGCTAGTGAGGGTCGTGTTGGACAAATAGATCTAAAAACGGGCAATCATTAGCGGGAAAAAAATTATCGGAATTCCTGCAGAAAGAAGTCTAAAAGAGACAGCTTTAGAAAATTGACCCATCACACGGCGAAAACATGAAAGGGAGTGATCAAAACAAGAGTGACTCTCTTGGTATTCTGAAACTTAATAGTTGTATTTCCTACGTATTGTCGAGATTATACAAAACAATGAATTGCATGTTTATAATATATTTCCTTCTCATTGTTCATAATCATTTCTTCCTTCCTTCCATAATCACTTGTTGTTTCGAAGCTTATGGAGAGTAGTGCATAAAAGTATGTTTATGTTCCCACCTGGAAAAACAATTTATGAAAAAGATAAGTGTTTGTATGTCTGTTCACAGCCTAAAAAAATTATACATTTGACTGTGAAACAAAAGCGACATATTTTTCGTGCAGATACATTTAATTGTGCTTCCTTTGCTGAGAACGTATCAGGACTTGTTTCCGGTACCTCCTTAAATTTTTATGAGGGAGGGCCGGAAACGGGGTTCAATCTCGTTCGTGATACCCAGCAGAGAGCTGTTTCACTACAGAAGCAACGACATCACGAGGTTTTTTTCAGCTGGAAAGTAACGCCTGACGAGAGTGGTTGCAACATGCTAACTACTTGTACAACGGTCATAGGTCGCTTCCTGTAGCCAGCAATCGTCCGTTCAGAACACATATAAGAGTGTTTACTTACTGAACTCTATAGCAAAATACAGCATGGAAACGTATTATAGCAGCAAACTATAGGTTCCAAGATAAAACTTGACATAAAAGAGAGTTGCGCGCACTGAAAAGACTAAGAAACATTAATCTAGACGTCTTCGTCTTTATTACATACACTAAGTCGGTAACATTTGGGTAACTTAAAAATTAACGTCTGACGGGGAGTATGCGAGGCTAGCCCGTGCAGGTATGGTAGCCACTGTGTCTGGGTGGCGTAGTGTCAGTGCAATTACGTATGAAACGGTGGACCCCGGATCGAATCCCAGTCCATCACAGATTTTCAAATATCCCCGTAAACAAGTGAATTCCCGCTGCCAACTAACAAAATTTCCTTTGTATAATCTTCTAGGGTTTTCACTAGCGGTGGGATAGGTAAGTAAGGAAGGAAGCTTATGTTTCAAAACCATCAAAGTACAACCTCTTCGTTTTTCATAACTGACATAGGAAGTTTGTAATGTTCTGCGTGCCGTGGTGGAGTAGCCGAGTGGTCTAAAGCGTCTCGCTGCGGAGCGCGCGGTTGCTCGCCGTGGAGGTTCGAGTCCTCCCTGGGGCATGGGTGTGTGTGTTTGTCCGTAGGTTAGTTTACCTAGGTTTAAGTAGTTTGTAAGCTACAGACTGATGACCACGCAGTTTGGTTATGTTCCATCTAATCTAATTTCTTGACGCTGAGCGAGGTGGCGCAGTGGTAACGCACTGGACTCGCATTCGGAAGGCTGGTGGTTCAAATCCACCTCCGGCCATCCAGATTTAGGTTTTCCGTGATTTCCCTAAATCGCTCCAGGCATATGCCGGGATGGTTCCTTTCAAAGGGCACGGTCGATTTCCTTCCCCATCCTTACCCAAATACTCCGAGCGTAAGCTCCGTCTCTAATGACCACGCTGTCGACGGGACGCTAAACTCCAAGCTTCCTTCCTTCCTTCTTGACAATTATACTCGTTTTTTCTGGTGGTTTTAGGGCGCACAACTTGCAGGTGATTAGCTCCCGAACCCGAACATGGATTTGCTAAGAATTAGGAGAATTTAACAGCTGCTCGTGCGTCGTCAGCAAAAATTTGCTCTAGAGAGTACGGTAAATTTAAGTGCAACACGAACATGATTGAAATTTTGGCAAGACGTTAAAACATGGATCACCGTCATCGGGTGACCTCAGGAACACAATGAGGCGGAATTACCAGTTAGCAAGTGGCGGTGGCTGAACCGACCCGCAACCGGGCCGAGATGACCTCTTCTCGCCGAGAGGAGCATAAGGTCTTCCAAGCCGTAGGGATCGGTTTTATGGTTTTAAGCTTATTGGTATTTAGCGAGGATCACAAACTATGCCACGACGATAAAATGCGTAGGCAAATAGCCCCTTGAATATCATTGGATGGAACAAAAGGGTAGCTGTCCGAGGTAGGAGGGGGCCGCAGCATCAGTAGCCTCATTCTCAGGCACACATACGTGGACAGGTACCCATAGGAAGCCAACGTGAGAGCCGTACTCAGCCAACAGTTGGATTTTTTTTTTTTTTTAATTCTTTGTGTCTTGGGTATCCCACAGTTTTAGCCAGAGCTCCAGCCCTTTCCGTCTAACGGCAGATTTACTCTCCATTGTGCATCCTATTATGACCTCCACTGTCTGGCCTCCCCTTTTTTGCCCATTGCTAGGCAGTTTGGTCCCTGATCTTGAATGTCGAGTGGGAATAGCCCCATCTAGACCAGTAGCGCTCCTCCGGGTGTCGTCCGGTAACCCCATACAACGAAGTGAGCAGTGTGTTGCGCTACACCCGTCTGACAGACACAGCAGGCGCCACTCTCGTGAGCCTGTGGGCCCAGACTGGAGATCCACAGCCCACGATGGACGGGAGTGGGCTGCTGTGATACAGCCTGATGAGGTCGGGTGGGAGGTGGAACCTCCGTTGTCCGATCCCCACGAGGGCTCTTTCAGCAACTGCTTCCACGTGGGCTGAGAAGTTCTATTTCTAATGAATGATTATGTCGAGGTACCGAGCCGGTTTTCGGCGAATGATTGTGTGCACGACAGGATGGACCGGATACGGGTCTCTAAGACTCTGAATGGCACTGAGAGAGTCAGAGAAGGCGACATAGAAGGGATGGCGGTGGATGTACAGAACTGCCTGACAGAGAGCAAAAAACTCAGCCGTGAAATTGGAGCTCTGATAAAGGAGCCAATATTGAAATCTGTAACCCCCGACGATCTGCTGGTTGCTGTCCCAGCAAACAGTAGATCCCAGCTAGAGGAGAAAGCAAGTGGCATACTCAACAAAATCACGCAATGGTGCACCATAAACAAACTCCAGATAGTAAAAAATAAAACAACGTACCTCTTCTAAAGGGAGCTCTAAAAAGAGACCCATCAATCAAAATCAGAGAAACAAACATCAAAAGAACTAAAGTCACACGCTACGTAGGAGTATACATTGACGGAAAATTAAATGACAAGGAACACATCTGGAAACAAACAGATAAGGCAGTATACCATCAACAGATAAAATCTCGCACGCGACATATGACGAATACAATCGAAATAGGCCATACAGAAGACAACAACGTATGCAGCGAGCAAACACAGTGCATAGAGTGTACCATCAAAGAAACCGAAATCGAGAACACGACAGGGACGACAACACGGACCCCAACACAGACACCAACACAGACACGGACGCGGACAGTGATCATCATTTAATGGACAATAATTACTGTAAATATAGTAGTAAGGATAAATATGAAATTGTCGCTCTTTGTCACCGGCAAAACAGCACTATAAACCTGTTAACCTGTTATAGATAATACTAACGATGGTTGAGGATTGACGACTTGATGGGAATGCCAAGTCCTCGACCCTCATGCATCACAAGGCGTCACACCCATCTTCTAATAATTTGTATCTCCTATCATCTTCTTCAGATAACTGGTCATTGCAAAAGACAGCAAAATAAATAAATAAAATCCGCGTCGACGAAGGTAGATCGTCAACGTATACTCGTAGATAGCGCGTGACCTGACTTCCTTTAATGTTCGTTAGACTAGCAAATGCTGCACACACCACAGAAAACATGACCCCGAGGGGAGGAGCGCAGACCGGCGGCAGCGAGCGGCGGAAGTGGCGGTCCGTTCCGGATGCAGCGAGCGTGCAACGGACCCGACCCGACCGGGCAAGGCACAGCCGAGCCGAGGAGAGGAGAGGTGAGGAGAGGAGAGATAGCGGGCGCGCTCGTCAGCGCGGAAAGCGGCCGCCAGATGTGCCGGCCGATATATTTATTGGCGATGCACACACGCGCCTACATATTTCAAGCAGGTGTCCGTCGGGCGCATCGGGCCCGGCCATCGCTTCTTAATCGCGCGGCACGAAGCGAGCGAGCGAGTGCGCCCGCCGTGATTTAGTGGCCGGCGCGAGATAGGCGGGCGGGCGCATCCGCCGGCCGGGAAATTAAAAGTCGTGCCTCAATAAATAACCGGCAAAACAAACAGCGCATAAATACGGAGCGGCCGCGGCCGCGGGGGCGTGCTCGCCGATGACACGGGCCGTGGCGCGGCGCCCACCTGCCCGCGCTCCGGCGCTCCCACACCGGCCGGCGGGGAGCGGCGGGGGGCGGCGGGGGCAGCGGGGGACGGCGCCGGCCGGCCAGGGGCTCCGCGGCGCTCTCGCACGCCCCACCGCGTGCTCCGCAGCACCCGCGCGATATTTTCACTATTAATTTTCCACTCACTCGCGTACGTTGCGCACTTTATTAGCGAGCCGTTTCGTAGCCTCTTACAACTTCATCATCACGCATCTGTACAACAAACCAAGCCGAAGTGCAACCATTAACAAAGCCAGTGAGGTGTCAAGTACAGAGAAATAAACACTATCGTATCAAAAGGATGCCCACACATATTACTGGACATTAACATGGGCGGCGATCACACATTGGCTCTATCATGGCTTGAACTCTCTTTGTAACACTTTCAGTGATATAAGTAATCAAACAATAATTACATTTCGTGGAACGTATATTGTCACATTATATCAAACATATTGAATAGAAGGAGAGGCATTCAATTAAAATTTATGCCGTGGCCAGGATTTGAACCCAGGACCGTCTGCTTACTAGGCTGATGCTTTAACCACTCAGGTATCATACCCTCCTGGATAATACGGCTACATGTACTATCTCGCTATCTCGGACCACGCCTTCCTCCACTACACAATCTTTAATTATGCCTTGACGTTCCCTTACTTAGCCGCGGTGGAGTGGCCAAGCACATTGAGGCGCTATGCTCCGATGCTCGAAAACGCTCCTCGTTGGGGGTTCGATTCCCCCCTCGGGCGTTTATGTTAGTGTCGTCTTTAGTATAAAGTAGTTCATAAGTAGTTGGTAAGTTTAGTGACTGATGACCCCGCAGTTAAGTCCCTTAAGCTTTAACAAACATTTGAACATTTTTTGTTCCCTTACATAACATGAATTAATGTTACTGAGGCTATCCAATATCGGAATAGCATGCCAGCAAGGGACGTTATAAGAAAAATCCTGCCTTCTACCTCAGGCATAGGTGATACGGCAGCATGGTAGCTCACCGCACTCGGTTAGAATACTCAACTAAGCCGAAACCCAACGACCAATTACAAAAAGTCCAAATATTTGTAAAAGTATTGGACCAAACTGCTCTGGTCATCAGTCCCTACACTTACAAACTACGTAAAGTAATGTAAACTAAGATCACACGAACAAACGATTGCAACAAACTGATCTACCTGGAATAAAAAGTGGTTGATGTGCCTACCTAATAAACGTCCAAGTCCTGCTTTCAAAGCCCAGACGCAACATAATCTTTAATTGATCGCTTTTCCTTCTTTTCAATATCTTTGATATAATGAGACAATACATAGGTCTGGAAATGTAATTAGTGTTTTATATCACCTATGCCTGAGGTACAGAATTGTTCCCATCAAAGTTCATTGCTGGATGCTATTCCAATATTGCAAAACCTCGGCAACACTGATATGGGTCACGTAAGAGAACATCAAGGCAGAATTAAAGTTTGTGATGCGGAGGGAGACGTGCTCTAAGACAATCCATGTAGTCACGTCATCCATAAGGCCGCGAATCTGATTGGTAGCTCGGTCAGAGGGCTCGTCGCCCTCTGTAATAAAATATAATAAAAAACTTGAGCCAAGAACCCAACAAATAACAGAACAAACACGAACGAACGACCGCAAAGAACCTATCTGTCCAAAGAAACAAATAATTTTTAAGCGTCTGCTTACTAAGTAGGAGGTCCCGGGTTCGAATCCCGGCCTTAGCACTAGTAATAATTCGTCGCCTTTCCTTCTATTCAATAACTTCCCATGACACTCTCAAATAAACACATTTTGGTTACAAAGCAGTTTATTAATGCTTAGTAATGACGCGTTTCTCTCTAACAACAGGGCATTATCATATTATTTGCATAACAAATGTAACACAAGAGTTAGAACAGTGAAGAGGGAAGCCTAGATTATTTTTAGGTGAAAAGAGATACAGGGTGACAATTATTGAGCTATCTGGAATGAAATCTTCGTAATTTCGGAACGGTTTGCGTGAGGACATTCAAACTGCTCGCGTGGCTGAGAGGCATAGTGGGAAATAGTATGCGAATGCGCATGTGAATACGGTTTGGTTTAGCCCATTTTGCAATTGGATGCTTTAGTCACTAAGAAAAATTGACGCCTCTGGGGGACGCAGAATTCGCATTTCGCGGTCGGGTGGCTGTGTGATGTGCAATGTCCACTCCCCTAATAATCGGTGCCATATTCCTCGATAACACGGTGACTACCGTACAGCACAGGAAGATGTTGGAAGATGATTTCATTCCCATTATCCAGTCTGACCCTTCTTTCGATAAGACGTGTTTCGTGCAACTCGGAGCCCGACTCCATCGAAGCAGGAGAGTGTTTGATGTCCTGGAGGAGCGCTGTAGGGAATGTATTGTGGGTCTGGGGTACCCAGAGGCCACAGGCACCAGCCTCGATTGACCGTCATATTCATGCGGCTCCTTTTTGTGGAGGCATATCAAAAACAAGTTTTACAACACTAACACAGAAACCGATACCAAGTTTTAAACAGCCATTCAGGAGGTCATCGACAGTATCGATGTGCCGAGACTTCGGCGAGTCGCGCAGAATTTCGCTATTCGTCTGCGCTACATCATCGCCACGGAAGACAGGCACATCGAACTTACCATGACCTAAGTTAAAATATCTGTAGCGACTTTTAATGGGGATTAAGTGTGCGCACGCCCTAGATTGTAACTAGAGTGCATTTTGTTTCATATAGATGAATAATTGCCATACTCTAGATAAGGAATAAATCTTACAAGGCACTCTCCGTGATGCTACACCATTCGTTAGTCTTGAGCATCGAAACATTAATAATATGTCGGAATACATGATTGTATTTTGTTACTTTTCATAAAATCCTACAGATTGTCGAATAGTAATACGAGGGTCGTCCACAAAGTAAGTTCCGTTTCTATTTCTATCCGCGGCAGCGCTACGATCGCATTTCCGAACATGCGCGGCAGTTACTTTCAAGCAAGGAGAAGACAAGTGCGCCAATTTAACATATCGCTGCTGCCGACGAGTGCTTTGTAGTGATTCTTTATGTCAGCCGTAATTGAAAATGCCGCCGAGTGTGAAGTCAGATATGTGATTCGTTTTCTGAATGCAAAGAAAGTTAAACCAAAGGAAATTCATCGGCAAATCTGTGGGGTGTACGGACAAAATGCTATGGTTAGAAGATGGGGTATACTGTTCAATGAAGGACGTGAAGGGCACGATGAAGAATGAAGTGGACCTTCTGTGGTTACTGATGAACTGGTTCACACAATTGAAGAAAAGATTAAGCACATCCCTGAAAACCTCACGAATTCATGTAATTGTTACTAAAAATTTAAAATTCGATAACTTTTCTCTCGTTGGGTACCCAAAATTCTTACTGAACTACACAAAAAACAACATGTGGGCAGTGCACGACAGTTTTTGACACGTTACAATGAAGAAAGCCATGGTTTTCTTTCTCGGATAGTCACAGGGAATGAAACTTGGGTATCGTAAGACACCCATGAAACAAAACAGCAATCAATGGAATAGAGGCACATTTCATCCCCAACGAAGGTTAAGCCTCTAAAAGTCATGTGCACCGGTTTTTGGGACAGAAACGGCATTTTGCTGATTTATTTCTTACCATGAGGCCAAACAATCAATGCACATGTTTATTGCAAGAGCATTAAGAAATTGCGTCGCGCAGTACGGAACAAGCGCCGAGGATTACAGTCATAAGCCCGACCTCACACGGCAAATGTGACCAAACAACTCTTTCGGAAATCTGAGTGGGAAGTGTTTGATCATCCTCCGTTCTGCCCGGACCTCGCTCCTAGCGACTTTCATCTTTTCTTACACCTAAAATCTGTCCTTGGTGGTCAATACTTTAACGATGATGACAAGCTGAAAGAACATGTTACCACATGGTTGAATACACAGGCGGCAACCTTCTATGCAGAAGGCGTACAAAAATTTGTGCCACGCTATGACAAGTGACTACAAAATTACGGAAGCTATGTAGAAAAGTAGTTTAACAGTTGTAGATTTTTGTACAATAAATATTTTTTCTGTATCTGTACACGTTTGTTTTATGTAACCAAACGGAACTTACTTTGTGGACATACGTCGTATCAGGAAAAGAACAGACGCAGTGTTGATGTAAAGAAGACCAAGCTGATATGAAATTAAGACATAGTCCAGAGAGTTTCAGACAATTTAGCATAAACATCTTAAAGCGTTGAAATTGATACGAATTACTTTACAAATTCAGGTAGATTTGCATATTAATCTTCTCGTAACATCCTACCTAGATTATATCTAATCTAGATGCATCAGGAAGCCACATTTTACGCGTCTATAATCAGCAGTGTTCACAAATGAGAAAGAAAACCAGATTTAAGATGAAACCCAGAGGTATTCATCAAACACTCCTTACACTCCCCATTGTGAATAACCTGCTAATTTCTCTCTGCCAAACAGGGCGCCAAACTTTTGCACTATTGGAAACTAAGATTCTAGGCACCTTTGAGCAAATATTGTACTTAAAAAGTCGTAATTGTTCAATAGTTTAGAAAGAGTATCATTTTACGTCTGTTGTGCACTGGTACTTGCACTTCGTCACTTTTATTTCTGATTAAACCCAACGTATTTCACAAATCTGAACGAAGTCGTTGATGAAGAGTAGGCGCAGTGCCCTTGTGAGAGTGACTGCAGTCCTCTGTGTTCCGTTGTGTACGTTTGGTGTTTGCTTGTTTGCATAAGACTGGGTTCTTCACTGTTCGGAAGTAATTTCACAGAAGTAAGGTTGACTGCGCGGTATCATGCCCAATAAACTGTAACGTCAATATTAGTCGGAAACAAGCTGCAGGAGACCGTGGGTCCGTTACACCAAAATACTGAGACGGTTTCTCTAAACAAACTCAATGTTTGTAGGTAAAGTTATGGTCTCCCTGCATAACGTCAGTACATAATATATTCTTCTTTGTAATCAATGTCGATAAATCGTGGCCTAACGAGTATTACAAACTATATTAGACGTTCTAATGAATTCACCACTCATCATTCTATTAATAGTTTAGTTACGTCTGTGTATAACTCAGGTGGAGTAATTAAAAGTCCAGGCATCAAAACAGCCATAGTTTGAGTATGAGGTAGTCCAACCGGTTACGTCTTGTGACTCAAGGAAAACAAGAAAACGTAATTCAGAAAAGCTGCCTGCCCCGCCTTACGAATGGCTAGTCCATAGATTCCGAGGCACTTTATTTGCTACATTTACTAGGTAAAACCTTAGGCCTGTGCGGGGGTTAAATTACAAAATATTAAAGAACTAAGAAATAGAATAAGTAATGCAAAAAGATAAATTCAAAGGTACTTAATAAGAACAGGTTTATCTAAAGTTATTGTCGGAACTATTTTTCCCCTAATCTTAACACAACGAAATGATTCCGGCCTTGTATTGTGATATTGACTGTAAAGCTTACAGTTGTCAATAAGAGCGTTGTTCACTCGTACTGTTTAAAAACTATATAGTTCTATATGCCCACTGACTTCCTGCAGCCAATAACAGTGTATACGATGGAATTTCGCCGCGGTGGAATGGCCGAGCGCTCTAAGGCGCCTTACTGCGGAGCGCACGGTTACTCTCCGTCGGACGTTCTACTCCTTTCTTGGGCATGTGTGTGTGTTTGTGTGTGTGTGTGTGTGTGTGTGTGTGTGTGTGTGTGTGTGTTTGCGTGTGTTGATCTTAGTTAAAGTAGTTTGTAAGCCTAGGCACTGATAGCCACATTTGTAAAGTCACATAGATTTACAAACATTTTGACATTTTCGTTGTGATTTCATATTTCCACGTGTAAGTGAAATTATGAACGAGATTTTTACATTCCTCGGCAGGAATAATTCAGAACTATGAGGTCCACGCCTTAACAAAATTTAGCTCTAAAGCGTGTTATAGTCTCATTTTCTTGTTAATGTCCTCGTAGCCGAAATAACATGAATCAGAATTGTTCTTATTGTCCTTTCGACGATCAGAGCAAATTATAAGAACGAAAAGTCCATTATAGATTAAAATTAGTAAACCATACAGGATCCATTACCGTGCCGGAATGGCCACGCAGTCTGAAGTGGGCTGGCTTGGCACCCAGAAAGCACTTGACAGACCGCAGATAAGACACGGTCGCATAAAAGGATTAAGTGTAGGTCCCTCGGTTACAATTACGTCCGCTGTGGCCAACAGACTTACGCTCTACCTGTGCCCTGTAAGGAGTCCAAGAATGTCAATAGGCTTGAAGTTTTGAGCTAACATTTCAACAGACGTACTGGGCTGATAGCCGCGGTGGAGTAGCCGAGCGGTTTAAAGCGCCTCGCTGCGGAGCGCGCGGTTGCTTGCCGTCGGAGGTTCGAGTCCTTTCTGGGGCATGTGTGTGTGTTGTCTTAGGTTAGTTTACCTTAGTTTGTAAGCTACGGACTGATGACCACGCAGTTTGTTCCGAGACATTTACAAACATTTGAACACTTCTGAACATTTTAATGGGCACGCAGTCTGAGGTGGCCTGACGTGGGCAGTACGGCTACTCCTGACAGAGGTTCAAGTCCTCACTTGGGCATGTGTGTGTGTGTGTGTGTGTGTGTGTGTGTGTGTGTGTGTGTGTACCTTCTAAATTGCATCACAATATGACACGCAGCTAATGAAGACATAATAGTTGTTGTTGTTCTTTGTTTTGTTGTTGTTTGATTTTGGAAAGGACATAAGTAGTTAACGTTCATTGAAAACCGCCCCATCAAGCATCAGGTTATAATCTATTACATATTTTCTACTAAATGTATTCGCAGCAGTAGATTTTACAGATACGCAGCAAAAATGTTCATATGTTTGTAAATCTAAGGGACTTAACTGCAGCGGTTTTCAGTCCCTAGGCTTACAAACTACGTAAACTATCTTATGCTAAGGAAAACACATACACCAATGACCGAGAGAGGACTCGAACCTCCGACGGTGAGCAACCAGACGCTCCCCAGCAAGGTGCCTTAGAGCGCTCGGCCATTCTACCGCGGCAACACACATTACTTATGGACCTAGAAATGAATATAGACCTCCAAAATTATACAAATATGCAAGACATAATTCACTAAATATGGGATCCTATACACTGCGATGGGTAAAAATATGTCACATCATGAACCAAGTTTTCATTCATTTCTTATTCAAAACTAAAATACACGTGTATTGAAGTTAGCTTTAGGAAATTACTGGAAGTTGTTAGTGCTGTTGACAACTATGAACTTTGAAGCGCACATGGTTGCAGTCGAAAGCAACAGACTTCTATAGAGGTAAAAGGAAAGAAAGAGAATGAAAGAGTGTATAACCAACGATCAGCCATTCTTACCTACAGACCTACATCTTAACTTCAAGCGGCATGCGACATGCGAATAAGAACATTTTATCATCCTAAAATCTTCATGACATTTTGGACACTTGACCTTCAAAACAAAAGGAAGGTCACTGTCACATAAAATTTTGGATGGTGAATGACGGAAGATACTTTACATTTGGACTTCGTCCGATTCTACAGTTGTATTCCGATCCTGATGAAATTTTTTTAAATATGTGAACAATTCAGTTTATCAGTGCAGTATTAATATACCGATTGCGATCAAAACGTATCAATTCATTGCTTGCTCTATATCGAAGGTTATAGGCATACTGAAATTAACTTCGTATGGTGCATGGTGGAGGGTGCTTTACAATTAGTTAATTCGTTTCTTACGCCTTCACGCTGGAACGGATAGACGGAATTAAATGAAATGTGTATACCCCGAAATAAAACATGGGCTGCCTTTCATAAGCCACATTAGGTGCATGGCGGAGGGTACATTACAACAAAGGTCCAAATTGTTTGACTGGTCACCATGAAAGTCAGCACATAAATGTATGTTTTCATGAAAGAGATTTTTATAATCTGCGAGGTAGTGAATGTAGCATGGCGGAGGGTACCTTCCGACTTTGACCAGTCACCGTGAAACGTGGCGCATATATGTATGTTTTCATATATATGAGGAAAAGGAATAGGCGGAGGAGGAGACGGACAGAAGGAGGAGGGAGGAAACGGACACAGAGAGAGAGAGGACACACAATGCATCTAACTGTGTAAGGAATATCATCAGTTACAGTATGTGCATTGTCTATAACGGAGGATCCAAAAAGTTCAAAGGCATCATATTCAAACAAGTTTTCCGTTCCTGCATGATCAACATAAAAGGTGAGAGCAGAGGACAGAGAGAGGCGAGAGGAGGAGAATGAGAGACAGGGGATATGGTGACACAGGTGAAAGCAGATGAACAGAGGAAGGGGGGAGCAGGAAATGTACAGAAAGAAATAGGAGGAGCAGGTGAAGGGAAAGTAGGGAGACGTTGAGAGAGGTGAGGAGATGGACTGGGATAGGGGGAGTGTGGTGTCGCACAAGTCTGAAGTGCGCGCCACCTACTTTCGCAGCGCGCCGCCATGCACGCACGGCGAGGCGTTCTTACGTCAGCCACGAACGCCCTCTGCTGCAACTCCGCTCGTGGCCACGACTGCTGCATCGGCCACTTGTGAATCAGATAGGCACCAGTTAAGACTTGGCTATCGGATATGCACTAGGAATCATCAGTAGGCAGGCCTCTATCTAAACTATGTATCAGCGTTCTGCAGTCATGAAACTTATGAAAGATAAGTATTGTAATCTCTCTATGAAATATATACCACGTTCTAATTTACTCTAGTGTTTTCTTGTTTCTGCTGCCCCACCGGCTGGTCACCTCCGTACCCGCACAAAGCGTGCTTCCTATTTTCCTGTGTCGGTCTCTCTCTACTCGGCCACCGACCCCAGAACATCCGGCGGAAACGAGACACAAAAGGGAGTAGGTAGAGGACGAGATGGAGCAAAAGAGATGGGAATGGAAGACATGGTAACTCAAGCCTGGAATAAAGAAATACCCGGGTAACGCCGGGTTTTCAGCTAGTGTCTTTATAAAAAAGAGATGGAGGGTGAGAGAAGGGATACAAGTAGTACTAACCGAAGGATTGAATAAATATATAAATAAATAAGTAAATAAACACTCGGACAACGCCGGGTTTTCAGCTAGTTTCGTTATAAAAGAGATGAAAATAACACGGAAGGGTGGGTGGTGAAATAACGGGTGAAAGGGAGAGGCAGTGACGGCGCGCGAGGTTCGCGTTGACGCACGGCGTGGCGCGGCGCTGCGGGGCCGGTGGCGTCGCATGCGGCGGCGGCGGTATCTGGAGGCCGATAGCGGCGGACAACACTTCTTTTCCATCAAGACAAGGCGCGCGCTATCGCCGCCGCGGAACCCACCCCCGCTATCGCAGGAAGTCAGTCCGGCGGCGGCGAAGGAGGGTGGGGGGGGGGGGGGCGGCCGCCATGCGATAACACACACACACACAGAGACTGGCGGCTGTATCGAGCGCCGCGCCGCTGCTTGGCTAAGTCATCCCACTCATACGTGGGCCGCGCCTACACAGGCAGCAGACCCCCTCCCCCAACATAACATCCATCGCACACTGTGCTTACGTGCCGCCACCAGTTATCTCGTGTACCACTGCACGTGTTAAACAAAGGTCAACTGACATTTTCTTCTCAACTAACACTGACCTTTAGGCACCAGATAAACACCTCTTTGAATTACGAATCAACGTTCTCATCACGAATAAATAACACGTCTACAGCCAGCACAGCTGTTCAGCTCCAATGATTATGAAAGGTTATGACGTACTAGTCAGTTTGAAAGGAAAAAAAAGGTTTCCTTATTGGGAAAAAACAGCGAACTTATAATTATTTAAAGATAAAAATAACAGTCTAGTTCGCAAAGTTTGACAATTTATAATCACAGGTAAACGGTTTCGATCGAAGATTAGACCTCTCGCTGTAGATGTTCAAGCGCTGACCGTACGGCGACTGCTCAAATGTTCAAATGTTTGTGAAGCTTAAGGGTTTTAACTACGATGTCATCAGTCCCTAAACTTACAAACTACTTATAAACTACCTTATACTAAAGACACAAACATCCATGCCCGAGGGGGGATTCGAACCCCCGACGACGGACGACCGCGCGCACCGCAACACGGCGCTCCAGTACACGCAGCTAATCCACAACGGCGCGGCGACTGCTAACCGCTTGAACATCTACAGCGAGAGATCTGAAGACGATCTAATCTTATATTGAAACCGGTTACCTGTAGTAATTAATTGTCAAATTTTGCGAACTAGACTGTTATTTTTATCTTTATATGACGTACTGCCGGATGAAGACATCCCTTTATGACGCGCTATCTAGGAGACCAAATGGGCATCGGATTTTATAATTTCTTCATTTTTATGGTACGTGAAGTTCAGAACTCAAATAACAATCAGCCTAAGTCATTCGACGCAACTCTCAAAATTCTAGAGAACATGGACTTTGAAGTTTTGCACTGACAAGTAAGTACCAATAATTAAAACAATTGCAGCATCTGTCGATGTTGCTTGGCTGATAGCGTTCTGCCCTCACAACCATAGAGTCGGTGGTTCGAATTACACTGTGACAGTTTTCTTCTGTTATTTTTTTCAAATTCAGTTATATAAAATATTTTGGGATCTCTAATTCCACGTGTTGTGCCAGTTTCTATGTGTATGTAGACAAGCTGAAAACCTTGTCGTAAAACGATGGCTGAGTAGGTTAGCTGCTAGAGAAGCCACTAGTAGCTATGTAATAACCTACCAAAAATATTAACGTAGCTCTTCACAAACTGAACAGTCTAAGACTACCTTCGTCAAATAATAGTGAAGCCAATACTGCGAAAAATGTAAATTATGTTTTTATACTATATTTATTAACAACCTTCGATAAAATACAAAAAATACGAATAAACAAAAATACGTGCACTTTTCGTACACATTACCATTAGATATTAAAATTCTATTAGTATTCGCGGATAAAGAAAAAAAAATTTAAATCTGTCATGACAGCACTCGAACCACCGACCCTAGGTTGTAAGGCGTGAACGCTACCACCTGAGCTACACCTACAGATGTTCAATTTATTTAATGATTGGTATTTACGCTTACGTGCAAAACTTCAAAATCGATTTTCTCGAGAATTTTTTAGAATTGCGTCGAATGCTTTTGGCTGATTGTTATTTGAGTTCTGAACGTTACGTATCAAAAATATCAAAAATTCTAAAATCCGATACCCATGTGGTCTCCTTGTTAGACTTCTTCATACATGCCAACTTTTGACGGGATCTATCAGTAAAAATCACGCGTGACACAAAGTACTTCTGGATTACAAAATACAATAATTCCTCCTCTAAACAGGGTTCTTCAAAGAAATCACATCTTTACAAGATGATTCTTACAATTAAGGAAACAGCAACCAACCACATTTGATTATGCCATTTATTTGCTAAATAGTGCCGTTACCGGCTTAAAACCGCCCAGTTCATCGCCACATACTCTTTTTGTCATGTACATTTCGATTGTGGACATAATTTTGTTTTGTGGCGACAAGTTCTTGTTTATGTGCTGCCATCGAAACATCAGCAGCGTTCCGTTCTTGTGTTCTTTACTGCAGTTGTTGAGGCAATGGTCAGTTTGTGTATCAATTATTTCTCTTATTAAGAGCAGCATAGCGTGATTAATCACACACACACACACACACACACAGATTTAACAGCATCAGAATGTACTAGTTCCCCACATGCATTCCCCGACCACGGGCCGCGCGTTAGATAGGCTTACTTTCTAAACCTTACTTTTCAAATCATCGCTCTCACTAAACACTCGTATTCGATTAGGATTGTCTTCCAGTTTTCTACGAGTCTGGAGGTGACTGTACGGTCTAGTGCAAGAGGGATAGAGTTTGCCGCAGTGTCGGCAAATGGTCCAAGGAGAAGAAACTTCTGATCTTCCATTTAGCCTGAGCATATCTTTTCTACGTTTCCTATCATCTGTTTTTTTTTTTTTTTTTTTTTTTTCTTCTTCAAAATTAAGACCCCTCGATGGGCTACTGTTATCCAGGATGAATGGTTAAGGACTATGGTCTTCCGGCTTTGATTGTAATGTGCCCTTAATTAAACCTATAAACCTTCCCCGCTGAACTCCTACAATCGATGTCCCACTTTTAATCAGTTCTCTGAGATTGCGATTGTTGAGCATGTGGAGTGCATGCCGTCGCCAGTGTAACTCTCAAACTACCCCTTCTACGCCGGCTGTACGTGCCTCTTCAAGGATGATGACATCAGTGCATCTGGCGTTCTATTTTATACGCATAAGACTTCTTAGGCATCGCTGGTGCTAATGCTCCAATTTTTAACGAGCCGTATGTAACATATTCCGAATTTAGATCCATAAAGCAGGGTAGATCAGATACTTGAGGCCGTAGTTTGGCAAACGAAGTTGCTGGTTGGTTAACTCCTTAATGTATCTCCTATTATATATATTCTCACTTGATGAGAGCGGACTTCAAAAATAGCCTACGTCCTAAGTAACATATCTTGTACGCCGCGCGAAACAGACACGTGACGTCATTTTCCATCATAGTCCCCAATTTCCTGTAAACGACGATAGAAACTGTCTACACAGCGTTCAATTCATCGACAGTAAAATTCACTCATTGGTAACGGAGGCATTCGGGAACTGCTCTCTGAACCACCTCTTCACTGCAAAATCTCTCTCTCTCTCTCTCTCTCTCCCTCTCCCTGTCGCCCCCCCCCCGCCCCAACCTCTATCTCCGAGCACCTAAATTGTTCGTTAAAGCATTGCTTTGTCTTAGTTTGATGATCACTTCTCCCTGAATAGGTGGGATGAATGAACGAGAAAAATCGATGCGTTTTCGTTTGAGAAAAGCTAGGGAAAAATGGGAAAGATCGAAGTAAAATATTAGGGGCCAATGCCTAGTAAAAATATAATAAACCAAAAACGTAGCAAAAGGTCGAACTCGACAGTTACGACATGAAATTGATCGTGTGTTTTTGAAAGAATCAACCACATATTACCGTAATCGATTTGGGAACTTATTGAAAACCTACATCTGAATTGCCAGGTCAGCACCCAACACTACGTCACTCGTTTTAAGAGACTAAACTGTTTAGTACTTAAAGAGTAGGATATTATGTTTCATCAAAAGTCCATAGCTAAATTTCATTTATTTCATTAAAGTTGCAAAATTTGTGAAAAAGTGAATATTAGTGACTATCTGAGGTACTTACGTTATGGGCTGATTATTAACAGAATCAGCGTTTCTCTGATCTCGACAGTTTGTTCTTCCACAATACCATCTCGTCCCGTACTTACCTAGAAGGAAGAAAGAAAATAGAATATAACTTTCAGCTCAAAAATAATGTTCTCTGATATGGATATGACTAATGTGTACACGATTTCATTACAATCAGCATGAATTCTGAGAACTTTTGAGAAATTATAGGCATACGCCAGGAGATTATATATATATTAGTTCTATAATGGTTTGAATACTGCATGTTCACTACAAATCAGGTGCACAAGATTACTGACCTAAAGTATTGAAGGAAATATTGAAGGCAACAATGAAATAATGTGTATAAAATTCTTTTTAATTCACTGTTGTATACACTAATATATATATATATATATATATATATATATATATATATATATATATATATATATATATATATATATATATATAAAACCACACACATTTTTTTGTGTGACCTATATGGTTGAGGCGACGATGGACAATTTTTACACCAATGGATTAACTTAGAAATATGTAAATCAACCATAATATCTCACAGTATAGTTGCTATTTTTCTGCATACAACTCCTTAACCATCTTATTTATAGTGACTTTTTAGAATAAAGATGGGTAAATAATTCGGTAAGTCCTTTGTGTCATATATCATGAATTTAAAATAGCGGCAAACCTCTTGGATTGGCCAAAAAAATATCAAGGTCAATTTCCATGAGTTAGGTAAAGCATGTTTGTTGATACCAGCAGAGATGAATCTTCGAGCGCAAAGTAGTACGTAAAATTACATAAATTTACGCACAGTTAATTTATTTAGAAGATGCAACTCGATAGAGGAAAAACTGTTTAGAAATATTTAAACTGTTTAGAAATATTTAAATGAACCCTCTGCCAAGCAACTGAAAGTGATCATTTGGCTGTGTAGATGACCATGTTGTATACGCTAAGATGATGTTTCCATAGCAAGAGGTAGTATCAGTCTATCATTTCGAAAGGAATGTCCTAAGGGCGAAGAACTACTACAGCTGTAGTAAATACATTCAGTCAAAAATTTTAGTAATGAATAGTTATGCTGTTTTATGAGACAGCTGTTTGTGTGGATACTTTGAATAAGCAGTGCTAATATGAAGTGACATTACTCACCATAATCCTAAAATGTAATCATGCTTGAAAGATTCGTCGCAGCTAGGTTCTGGGGCGTTTTGGAGTATATTTGTAACCAAGAAAAGATGATAATCAGTGATTGCAGATACTCGTAGCGTAGGCAGTTTTGTCCTGAATTAGTATTTATTACCTTGCCCAAAGTGTTTAAGTGTAGGTCTAATGACACTCTGGTATCATTCGATACACCATGACTTTATCTTTCTGAATTCAGTGGTCTGTGCAATCGTGTCTAATTTCTGTAATATTTCGCAGCATTTCAAAAATATCGAGGTTTTTGGAATTGTCTCAAATTCACAAAATTGCCTGATTTAGCGTTGCATGAGTGAACGATCTACGTTTAGTTTCCAAAACTAAAACTGAAACACCCAACACAAAAAATTAATTCTAATTTGATTTTTTACAACACGAAGTGTGACCTCTACATATTTACTGACTACTAAGGGTAAGTTGCTCGGTGATTTCCTTGACTTGTAATAATTTAACTTGCTCAACTTCTCCGGCTATCAACGACCTGTTACAACGTACGTACTATACAATGCTCAAAACAATTAGAGGATGAGGTGAGATATGATACACGATAAACATATGGGAACGTATTTTATTCAGATATTGGTTACAATTGTAAGTTTTGTGGGATACAGTACGATAGTTTGCTGTCTCGACTGTTTACCTGAAGTTTACATGGCGTTTGCTTAGAGTGAGGCCCATGGGCCTACCATAGAAATGAAAAAGTAATTCTCTTTGCCCTCTAATATGGTTTCTGATCACCCCAGACGACCAGTAGCGGTGCACATCTGCCTGCCTGGCATGGACAGTATAAGCTCTTGAGAGTTATTAGGCCATTCTTCCATGAGTGCAATTTCCAGCTCTGGAACCGTTGTGGGAGGTGCTGCCCTGGCTACAGGATTGTTCCGAGTTGCACGATATCTCCAGATAAGGGAACGACGATTGTCCAGCTGAACACAAAATCTTCAGTCATCTGTGAATAGAACCTGGCGTTACAACTCCAATCCTGATGTTCCTCCGCCCAGTTTCTGCGGGTTAAAGGGAGTCGTGGTTTTAACGGAACACACAACATAGGTCTCCTTGCGTAGAGGCCACATTCCCGAAGGCGATTTCGGACTGTTTGTGTTGATATTGTGCGTCCCGTTGCTGCCTGGAGGGTGCGTTGCAGCTGAGTTGCATTCAGCCTCCTGCCTCAACGGGCTGTTAACCGGAGATAACGATTATGTCTCGCTAATGTTACCTGTGGACGACCTTGGCCTTGCCTTCTTTTAACGTTTCCTACTGTCTGAAATCGCTTCCAGGTCTTAGAAATTACGTTTTGGGATACTGGAATAGCTGCAGCCACCTCCCTCTGTGTATGTCCCGCTTACAACCTATGGCTCTCAATGCCACAGCTTCATTGTAAGTCACGTTTTTGCTGCATTATACTGCTTATGAAATTAGTTTGGTAGAGTAAACAAAATTCAACTCCGAACCTTTCTGCAGCTGTTTTCTGTTATTACCAGTCCGTAGAACCGACAGAAAGACGTCGAACTTCTTTAGTCCGTTCTGCCGATGACAGTACTTCTGAAACTTCCAAGTCTCAACTGATCCCCTACTTGTTCTGAGTGGAGTATATACGAGATATGTCCACAAAGTAAATTACGTTTGTTTATATAAAAGAAACGTGTACAGATACAGAAAAAAAATATTTATTGTACAAAAATATACAACTATTAAACTATTTTCTACATTTTGTAGGCATTTAGCATAGCGTAGCAGAAGTCTTTGTATGCCTTCTTCCTAGAAGGTTGCCGCCTGTGTATTCAACCATGTGGTAACATGTTCTTTCAGCTCGTCATCATCGCTGAAGTGTTGACCACCATGGACAGGTTTTAGGTGTAAGAAAAAAGTCGCTAGGAGCGAGACTGTACGGAGGATGATCAAACATGTCCCAGTGAAATTCCCGTGAGAGTTGTTTGGTCACATTCGCCTTGTGAGGTCGGGCGGCAACGTGAAGGGAAGAAGAAGATTCCTTTCATCTCTTCTTACACCTAAAATCTGTCCTTGGTGGCCAACACTTCGACGATGATGAGCTAAAAGAACATGTTTGCCACATGGTTGAATACACAGGCGGCAACCATCTATGAAGAAGGCACATAGAAACTTGTCCAACGTTATGACCAGTGCCTACAAAATTTCGGAAGTTATGTAGAAAAGTAGTTTAACTGTTACAGATTTTTATACAAGAAATATTTTTTCTGTATCTGTTCACGTTTGGTTTATATAACCAAACGGAACTTACTTTGTGGACATACGTCGTATCAGAAAAAGAACAGACGCAGTATTGATGTAAAGAAGACCAAGCTGATGTGAAATTAAGACATAGTCCAGAGAGTTTCAGACAATTTAGCATAAACATCTTAAAGCGTTGAGACTGATACGAAGTACTTTACGAATTCATCATACCTCGTATGATTATGTGTCCTGGTGAGAAACTGCCGGGTATGAAGTCTAGCTGGCTGCCTATAGTTTGCATCCTTCATGTTAATATTTCGTAGTATGCTCTCAGTTCTTCCATGCACTCCAAGGAAACGCAGTTCTCTGTCTAATTTGTCTCATTTCCGATACCTTCGTCTGTGATGAATTTCGTATGTCTCAAACTCTTGTTGCTTAGCCAGCTTAATAAATTCCTTTTCGGCACCCCCAAGCGTTGCACCCCTGGTGGTAGCCCTCACCAGTGTGAGTGTGAGTTCCTTGGCTGGTGCGCTAGAGCAGACGCAGTTGAGGCGGGAGACGGGCGCGGCGCGGCGCGGCGCCTACCTGCGCCAGACCCAGCACGCGACAGCAGCGCTATCTGCCGCCTGAGATGCCGGCCGGATAGCGCCCACCCGCAACCACCACTGCCCTGCCCTGCCCTGCCCCTCCTCTGCTTTCTTTCCTCTCCATTCCTACGACGCTAAACAATGGGAGACGTACACCTATGATTACTTGCTGTATCCAGCCACGCATCTACCACAAGTTTCAGGGGGGGGGGGAGGAGGGGGTGGGTCGGGCCACAGTTTCTTACTGCGGTGCGTCTCCCCCCCCACCCCCATTAATATGACGTCACCCTAACAATTACCAAGCCACAGAGGCCTACAATTTTATTAGTAACTAGCTGAAGCCCCAGTTTTGCCTAAGTATCTACTTATCCCACCTCTCCTGCAATCCTCTCTTTCTCACTCTATCAGGTTTGATTCCATGATGGCACTCGTGCTCAACGACTGTTATTTGATTTTGCAGAAAAATTTTCTTTCTGTCCAACTCCTCCTTCCTCTCTCTCGGCCAATCTCTTCCGCCCTCTTCACTACCTCGTCTCGTCCTCTATCTCTCTCTCTCTCTCTCTCTTTTTCTTTCTCCGTTCATTCCGCCTCTTCACTGCCTCTAGCTATATAAATCACATACAGGGTGGTCCATTGATAGTAACCGGGCCAAATATCTCACGAAATAAGCATCAAACGAAAAACTACAAAGAACAAAACTTTCCTAGCTTGAAGGGGGAAAACAGATGGCGCTATGGTTGGTCCGCTATATGCCGCTGCCAGAGGTCAAACGGATATCAACTGCATTTTTAAAAAAAAATAGGTACCTCCATTTTTATTATATATTCGTCTAGTACGTAAATAAATATAGATTTTTTTAATTTGGAACACTTCTGTCGCTTTGAGATACATGGCGCTCGCTGTAATAGTCACAAACATATTGCTCACAATTTTAGACGAACAGTGGGTAATAGGTAGCTTTTTAAATTCAAACACAGAACGGAGGTACGTTATTTCGGTTGTTTTCAGGCGTTGTCGGTGAATCACGATAACAAATATTCTTCAATTTTCCCCACAGAAAGAAATCCGGGGATGTAAGATCCGGTGACCGTGCGGGCCATGGTATGGTGCTTCTACGACCAATCCACCTGTCATTAAATATTCCATTTAAGATCGCATATAACTGTACGCGAGCCATGTGCCGGACATCCGTCATGTTGAAAGTATGTCGCCATTCTGTCATGCAGTGCAACACCTTGTAGTAAATTCGGTAGAACACTACGTAAGAAATCAGCATACATTGCACCATTTAGATTGCCATCAATAAAATAGGGGCCAATTATCCTTCCTCCCATAATGCCGGTGCATACATTAACCCGCCAAGGTCGCTGATGTTCCACTTGACGCAGCCATCGTGGATTTTCCGTTGCCCACTAGTCCATATTATGCCGGTTTACGTTACCTCTGTTTGTGAATGACGCTTCGTCACTAAACAGAACGCGTTAAAAAAAACTGTTATCGTCCCGTAATTTATTTCGTGCCCAGTGGCAAAACTGTACACGACGTTCAAAGCCTTCGCCATGCAAATCCTGGTGCATAGAAATGTGGTATGGGTGAAATTTATGTTGATGTACAATTCTCAACACCGACATTTTGAGATTCCCGATTCTCGCTCAATTTGTCTGTTACTACAGTGCGGATTAGCCGCAACTGCAGCTAAAACACTTACTTGGTCATCATCATTTGTTGCAGGTCGTAGTAGACGTTTCACTTGTGGCTGAACACTTCCTGTCGCTTTAAATAACGTAACTATCCGACAAAAGGTCCGGACACTTGGATGATGTCTTCCAGGTTCACGATCAACATACATAGCAAAGGCCCGTTGGGCATTTTGGTCACAATAGCCAAACATAAATACCATACTGACCTTTTCTGCAATTAGTAAATGGTCCATTAACACGAGCAATGTATCACGAAGCAAATACCGTTCGCACTGGCGAAATGTTACGAGATACCACTTACTTACACGCTTGTGACTATTACAGCGCTATCTATCAGAAAGCGAAAAGAATGTTCCAAATAAAGCATTCATATTTATTTACGTGCTAGACGAGTATGTAATAGAAATGGGGGTACCTATTTTTTTTTAAATGTAGTTGATATCCGTTTGATCTATGGCAGCGCCATCTGGCGGGCTAACCATAGCGCCATCTGTTTTCTCCTTCAAGCTAGAAAAGTTGTGTTCTTTGTAGTTTTTTCGTTTGATGCTTATTTCGTGAGATATTTGTCCCGGTCACTATCAATGGACCACCCTGTCTACAAGTTCGGTGAATGAAGTCAGAACGACGGATTGGGGAAGACAGGCGAACCCCAACGCTGCACCTTTGTAGCGGCCGGTGTTGACAAACTGCCCCCACCGTGAAGAGGTGAGCGTCGAGTGTGTTCCGTGTTAGACCTGTTGGACGGAGTGCTTTTTAGTGCATTGTTTCTGGAGAGGAAAACGTATATCACTTGACTGACGATCAGAAGGGCAAGTTTAGTGGCTTTACAGGATACTGTCGAATCGAAGGATGCAACACCCAATGTCTTCAACCGCATTGTGACTGAGGATGAAACCTGCTGTCTCCGGTACGTCCCTAAAACGTAAAAAGCATGGAATGGCGTTCTCCCACCTAGTCGGAAAAAGATCAGAGACGAAATAACACTCACCAATACACTGCTCATCACCTTTTTAATTAGTCAGACTTTGCCCACAAAAAACTTCTAGCTGAGGGATGACGTTGAACGCTGCAAGGTACGATGAAACTTTGATCCGTTTCACGCAACGTCTATGTAGAGTACGACCCAAGTATGGACAACAGAATTCCTCGTTTGTTCACGGAAACGGTCGCCCACACACATCAATATCCTTAAACAGTTCCTCGCAAAATAGAGTGTGGTCAACTTGTTCCCCCAACATACTCGCCGGATCTCAATCCTTCGAATTTCTCCCTATTCCTTCGACTCAAACTCACTTTGAAAGCAAAGATATTTGACTATATTCCTAACATCCAACTAAACGTGACGAGGCTTTTGAACACCATCCCAAAGGAAGAATTCGTGTAAAGTTTCCAATACGTATATCGCAGAACTCAGCGGTGCATAGTTATGGGAGGAGGCTATTCGTGGGACAGTAAGGTGACTGTGTTTCATACTTCATCCACGTTAATGCTACAGAACTAGTCACCGAACTTTATTTTCAGAGGTTGTATCTGACAAATTTCGTGGTGATCACTAAAACACTATCAAAGTTTATTGCAATGTAGCCTTTGCCATACAGAATACACTAATTAGCAATTTATAAAAATTCTATGCATGAAAACATTCATACATAAGCGAACTTTCCAAAAATTAGTAAAACGGTGTCAAAACCTGTTGTTAGGTACCCTCATATTTTGATGGTGAAGCGTACAAGATTTATTGTTGCAATTCATCAGGGATGATATAGTTGAACGAATCACGATTTCAACAGCACCGTGACAGTGGGAGGCGCCATATGTGGCGCAAGCCACGTGAATGGATGGATCCCGTCTGCCAAGTAGATGTGGTCGAAGACGGTGGTGCATTATCCTGGCATAGCCCGCTAGATGTTCTGGAAAGTAATCTAAGCGATTTGCAGAATGTTGTGCTGCTCGGTGACCATCTCCAACCGAATTTGAGCTTTCAACACGATGACAATTCTGTGTTGTTGCATCACGGTAACGCATGGCCAAATCACTCCTAAGTCGCCAGGGAATGGTTCCAGGAACATAAAGAGTGGTGCAAAGAGTGAAATGGCCATTTCGGAGACGATGTATATAGGATCACATAGCAGGACTGGCTGCTTCTCTGCCAGCTGCTTCCAGAGGAGTACCAGGGACTGGTAGACGCTGCTCCACGGCGTCTCACTTCTCGCCGCAGAGCCAGAGGCCGCCCCACGAGACGTTAGGTGCCTGTCTCACTTCATTTGCCAAGTCAGTGTAAATAACCGCATCAAATCAGCGGGAGGAATCACTCGTAAGTTCTAAACGGCTACCAGTATTCTATCTAGTGCAATCACTGTCGATGGCAGTTAAAAAAATGCGGTACAGAGGTCCAACAAATAACTAGGAATTCATAAATTGCTGTAGTGGTTGGGTGGAATTGTCGCTTCAGCTAGTGTAAAGAACGATGCCACTGAAAACGAGTGGTTTGGAACGAGAAATGGTTCCATACGCAGTGGCGATCCGAGATAAGGGTGTTTTGTTTGGACAATTCCTGAAGAATGTTACGTACATTTATCTGACCTGCCAACAGCACAGAAGGAAGGAAGTGATTTTTTTTAACGGTATGTGGACCTTTTACGTTTTAAGGTATGGTCTCCTTATTGCGAAGAAGAAAACATAAAGTACCGAACGAATGGACTAAATGTTCAATTATTGTGAACTCTGTAAAGGAACAGTTCGGAGACGTGATTTTTGTACCAGAATACACTGCAATTGCCATTGTTGATTGCTGTTTTTCGGTGCTGCAAGGACTAGCGTCCCACGTTCGAAGACATCTTGGGAATACTTGGGGTATACGTCACACCTTATTCTACTCACCTACGTGACACAAATGTATATTACAAGCTAAATAATTGTAACGATTCAGTTACACGCTTTTCTAATCACCCCTTTTCTTCCACACTCCACTCCCAGAAAGAATTTAATTTCATAAATGGACATAATGAATCTTAAACAGTTTCTGAGTAACGTGAGTAGGGTACGTTTTATTAATATTTTTGTAAAGTATTTCATACGACTATAGGAAAGGAAGACTTTTTAATTGACTACCGGTCATATCTGCAATAATTACTATTAATGAAATATAAATTTAGCAATCAAATCTAATCTGTGATTGAAATTACGAAATGAATTCTATTCCACTATGTTTCTCTCTGTCAAGGACTGGATTGAACAGTTTCACCATGAGCATTGTATGTCGTTGTGGATGATCAAGGCCTATACGTGAAAAACGTGTGTTCTACGACACCATGATGATACATCCGACCTGCCGAACATTATCTAGTATACGTGCAAATGTAGTGAACAGATGACAGAATAATTTATAATTTCTAGTATTCCAATTTTCACACAATTACAACAATTATAAATTTTTAAGTTTTCAAACATTTCCTGCATCGGACAATCTGTGATGAACAATCTAGATGACTGATTTGCAAATTCAATTTGCTCTAAATGTAACTGCAATACGGAAGACACTAAAAACCATTTTACATACATGCCAGTAAAAACCTTTGTAATGCGATCGCTGAAAGGTGCTGTAGATTCTAAGCCTGCGTTGTTGAGGGCTTACCTTCTAACTGCCGTGTTGCTCCTTCCTCTCACAGTACTCCGTCGGGTTTTGAGATGTTAGTGGTTGGGGATGGACACATTCATGCTACTCGCCATTCGACTCGTCTGAAACAATTGCTAAGCAACGGCCCTGGCCTCTGCGGAGACTGCCATATTGTTGACAATTGTGGCATGTCGCGTTTTGTGCAGCAAGTAGAAATGCGAATAATAATCACCGTACAATTGATAGACTAAGTAGAAATTATTATATGAGTGTAATTAGGCTGGCGCAAGTGGAGAAAATCCGCAGAGTATAAGGCAGGAAAGAAAGGGAAAAGTAGGAATAGTTTTAACGAGAAGGAAAGCAAGCTATTTCTGTGGGCTATAGAAGACTTTCGAACTTTCAGCTAATGGAATTTTTTATAGTTTGAAATGCGTAAAATTTTGCGAAATAGCAGTTTTGCCCCAATACCTCATTTAAACAAATGCAAAACCCATAAAACATCATTCTGAACATTCATTTTAATTCTGATTATTCTGAAAATTATTTTATTTGCATTAATTATAATTTTTACTTGGTTGCTAAATGGCTTTTATTATTTTCCACTTGGTTAACAAACAATTTGCATATAATTACAGTATTTAATTTTTAAGACAGATTTTGATTGGACTTTCATATCAAATATGTGTTAATATTTATACAATAAAATTATTAACCTTGAATGTTGTATATAGGCACGTTGCTCCGAAATATTCTACTATTTTTCTCGTTAGTAAACACAAAATCCCTCCTGGCACAGCCCACAACATTAGACATCTTAAATTTACACACTCTTTCCTCATAACTATTGCCTGTGACGAATATAATAAAAATGGAACGCTTAAATTTTCAGTGGTATTTCCTCATGACATTCTTCTCTTATTTGTAACCCAGTTCATGTACGCAAGAAATGACTTAGCTTGGAGACAGAAGAACCGTGTCGTGTACAGGAGTCAGCAGAGTTTCGTATCCATGTGGAATCATAGCAGCCGTGATGTATCCAGTTAATAATGATAAGAATTAATACTGGACAGAATTGAACGTGAGATGCAATGTAACAAGCGAATAAATCAGGTTTACGAATAGAATCAGCGTTATTTTATGATCAAAAGTGTTTTCTTCAAATGTTCAAATGTTTGTAAATCTATCGGACCAAACTGCGTGGTCATCAGTCCATAGCTTACAAACTACTTAAACTAAGTTAAACTAACCTAAGGACAAACACACACACCCATGCCCCAGGGAGGACTCGAACCTCCACGGCGAGCAACCGCGCGCTCCGCAGCGAGACGCTTTAGACCGCTCGGCTAAAAGTGTTCTCTCTCTTACTGAAATCGAGATAGGTGAAACGAATGTTAAACGTTGTGCCGAAACGAGAAAATTACAGATAAAGAACAACCTTGGATTCAGTAGGATTTTTAACGAAATATCGCCTACGCAAAAGAGAAGAAAGATCTACTCATAGATGTCAGAAGCTCATTCTTTTTAGTAGTTTGCTTATTTCAGTAGAAGGTTTATTCCTGTGAAAATAAAAGGAATGACTTTTGACATCAGGCGAATCCAAAATTTGCTGTGTTTTTTGTCCTTCCTTTTTAATGACGAAAACGTTTATGGTTCATCTTGGATCCGGTGGTTTAACTTGTTACTCAAACTATTCATTTCACAGGATTAATTGATTATATGAAGGCAGCTTACGCTTAGCGTCCCATCGACAGGGTGGTCATTAGAGACGAAGCTTAAGCTCGCATTTTTGGGGAAGGATTTGGGAGGAAACCGGCCGTACCCTTTGAAAGGAACCATCCCGGAATTTGACAGGAGTGATTTAGGAAAATCACGGGAAAACCTAAATCTGGATGGCCAGAGGTGAATTTGAACCACCGTCCTCCCGAATGCCAGTCCAGTGTCTTTCCACTGCGCCACCTTGCACGGTAATTAATTGATTATAGTAATCAATATAGTGTTGCATAAATGAAAGTAATGCAGACAAGATCAGAAGTAATTAAATTAATGTGATTTCGGCAAATTGTGCGTGTTAAATAGATGTGAAAAGAAAGTATCGTTTTTATTATGGTTATATATTTCTCTATGCGGTCTCCCTTGAGTAAGGTAAAACGTAAATAACATTGTTGAAGTCTCCTGGTAGAGCAGACCTACTGACGAGGAGCAAACTAATGTTAAAATTCCTGATTTACTCGTCTGGGCACGTTTAATAGACGATCGTACTTCACTTTGTGGAGGCCTGTTTCTGAAAATCTCACAAATCTCTTGTGTTACACAAGACCGATAAACTACGCTTGTCCGTCCATTTTTGGAGTATTGCTGCCCCGTGTGGGATCCTTATCAGGTGGGTTTGACGGAGGACATCTAAAGATTCCAAAGAAGGGCAGCTCGTTTCGTATTGTCACGATACAGGGGAGACAACGTTACGGAAATGATACAGGATCTCGGATGGGAATCATTACAACAACGGCACTTATCGCTACGGCGTGGGCTGCTTACGAAACTCCAGTCGCCTACAATCTCCTCCGAATGCGAAAATATATTGTTGACTCCCCTCCCACTTACATAGGTAGAAATGATCATCAGAATAAAATACGAGAAATCAGAGCTCGAAAGGAGAGATGTAGATGTTCCTTCTTCCCACGCGCTATTCGAGAATGGAATGGGAGATAAATAGTATAATGGTGGTTCAATGAACCCTCTGCCAGGCACTTAAATGTGATTTGCAGAGTATTCCATGTAGATGTAGATGTAGATACCGTCTGAATCCGTGTTGTGTGCATAGGTCGTTTCTCTTCGAGGCCTGTTCGGGGCATATACACAATCACTGATATGGTGTCCAAGTGAAGAGACACCATATGAATAACACGGCAGCAACCTGATGGATGCCGCCCCCGCCGAGGACGATAGCGGCGCCGCTTCAGAACCTGCTGCCGCCTGCTTTTCGGTCGCTGGAGACGATCCCACCGGCCCCAATGCAAATCACCTCCTTGTTTTTTTCGCCCTTCCACTCTGCGCTTCTTTATTTCTTTCCTTTTTCTGTTTCTCCTCCTCTTTCCCTACACAAACGACTAGCCCGCTAACATTTGCCTATCACTGGCTCCACGGAACGGAACACACCTACATGCCACGACCGGAGCTGTTCGTGGCCGCCGATAAAACATCCCATTATTATCTTTAAGTATCTTAATGGCTCTCCTCTCCGCGCCACGATTTATACAGCTGTTAAGAGCGGGACTCTGAAACTAATCGAAGACTACTGCTGTACAAGGCTGAGAACCGGGAAGAGGACAGAGGGAGAGATGGAGAGAGATGGGGAGAGGTAGAGGGGGGAGGGAGAGGAGGAGGAGAGGCAGGCGGGCGGCAATCAGCGAGGAATCCATTTGAGCTTGGCGCGGCGCGGCGCGGCGCGGCGCCAGATAAAGAATGTATTAAATTTCTCGGCCAGGCGATTAGGTGGCAGGCAGTGGCGGCGTAACTCCGCGCGGCGAGATCCTACACGATATTGTAATTAGTAAGCAGTGACCGCGGACGCTTGCGCAAACAGCCGCTAATAAAGTGGCCGCACCGAGACCGGCCAGCGGCTGCCGAGCCCAGCCGAGCCGAGGCGAGGCGAGGCGACGCGCAACAGGTGCGGCGGCAAGTGGCGCTGCCCTTCAAATGCGAGGAGGGGCCGCCAACCGACCTACGGGGAACACTGCCAAAACACACCTGACCGTCTGCAGGAGGACCAAGTGGTGATCGACGAGCATCTCACTCTCATTACATATTTCAACATTTCCAGCAGGCCACTGACGCTGTACCTCACATTCTATAAAAGGGGGTGCAAGTAGACGAAGATCAGATAGGGGACACAATATTACATCTACATCGATACTCTGAAAATCACATTCAAGTGAGGGTTCATTAACCACTTTCATAACTTTTCTCTAGCATTCCATTCTCTAATAGCGCGCGGGAAGAAAGAACACCTAAATCGATCCGTTTTCGATCTGATTTCTCTTATTGATAAATCTGAAGAATTGAATTAAAATTTGTGGTGAGGCCGGGAATCGAAACCGGACCTCCATGCTTACTAGGCAGACGTCTTAACCGTTAGACTACCACACCACCAACGATCAAGGCGCCTCGGAATAGTCTATGTACGATTTCCCTCCACAGCACAAACTTTAATTCAGCTTCTCTGTTCCAAAGATAATTGCCACTACTGCCAAGGCTCTCCATGCAGCGGAATAGCACCTCGGCAATGGACATGGTGGAACAATCCTGTTAAGGTAATATAAATATCAATTAATAGAAATAAACAATCCCAGAGACGGATTTACGTCTCAAATATGTCAAAGACATTATTGATAAATCTGAAGCATTGAATTAACAGGATTGTTCCACCATGTCCATTGTCGAGGTACTATTCCGCTGCATGGAGAGCCTTGGCAGTAGTGGCAATTATCTTTGGAACAGAGAAGCTGAATTAAAGTTTGTGCTGTGGAGGTAAATCGTACATAGACTATTCCGAGGCGCCTTAATCGTTGGTGGTGTGGTAGTCTAACGGTAGAGCAGTGTGATTAGCGTAGTGGACAAGCGCTTGGATTGCAAATTTTGAGGCCAAGGTTCGATTCTCCGGTACTCCTTCCTTTTGCCGGGCGCCGTGGATCAGCGCGCCCGTTCAGAGGGCTGAACGCCCTCTGCAATAAAAAAAAAGCTGAGCCAAGAACACAACTAACAAAAACGAACATACAGAATCAGCGTCCGCAACGAACAGAACTACCCACAGAACAAAAAAAAAAAAAAAAAAAAAAAAAAAAAAAAAAAAAAAAAAAAAAAAAAAAACGGTTAAGACATCTGCCTAGTAAGCATGGAGGTCCGAGTTCGATTCCCGGCCGCACCACAAATTTTAATTCAATGCTTCAGATTTATCAATAATGTCTTTGACATATTTGAGACGTAAATCCGTCTCTGGGAATGTTTATTTCTATTAATTGATTTCTCTTATTTTATTGGGATGGTCATGTCTCCCTAAGTAGGAGGGTGCTAGCAAAATATTCTCACATTTAGAAGTAAAAGTCGGTGATTGAAACTTCGCAAACGGATCACGCCGCAATGAATAACGTCTTTCTTTTAATGATTTCCGCCCCAATTCGTGCAACATTTCCGTGACGCTTCCCCCCTCCCCAGTAACGCGATAAAACAAAACGAGCTGCCCTTCACTGAACCTTCTCAATGTCTTCCATCAGTCCCACCTGGTGAGGGTCCCACAAGGAGCAACTGTACTCCAGGAGAGGACGCACAAGTGTGATGTGGGCAGTCTCTTTGGTGGAGCTGGTGCATCTTCGAAGCGTTCTGCCAATGAAACGTAACCTTTGGTTTGCCTTCCCAACTATATTTTCTATTTGTTCTCTCCATCTCAAAGTTGTTCGTAATTGTAACTCCTAGGTATTTGGTAGAATCTACTACCTTAAGGTTTGACTGATTTATCGTGCAATTGAAGTTCAGCGAATTTCTTTTAGCGGCCATGTGTATTACTTCACACTTTTCTTTATTTAGTGTCAATTGCCAATTTTCGCACCATGCAGAAATTTTGTGTAAATTGCTTTTGATCTTCTGTTGTCCTCACTAACCGATAAACGACAGCATCGTCCGCGAACAGTCTAAGGCAGCTATTCAGATTGTCTCCTAAATCGTTTATAAACACGAGGAAGAGTAGGGGACCCATAATGCTTCCCTGTCGAACGCCAGATATCACTTCTGTTTTACTCGATGACTTACCGTCAATTACAACGAACTGTGTCCTTTCTGATAGGAAATCGTGAATCCAATCGCAGAATTGGGGAGATATTCCATAAGCACGCAATTTCATAAGAAGCCGCTTGGGGGTAAAGTGTCAAAAACCTCCCTGAAATCCAGAAATATGGAATCGATTTGAGATCCCTTGTCGATGGCACTTAACACTGCATGTGAATAAAGGGCAAGCTGTGTTGCACAAGAGTGATACTTTCTGAATCCGTGTTGACTATTGGTAAATAGGTTGTTTTCTTCGAGGTAGTTCATACGAGTTACGAGAAGAAATTCACAAAACACCGAAACATGTGAGTTGTAACGAGGCTCCGTGAGTAGATGATATTCTCACCCAATTTCTGATATCGGAGGGAGAACCAGTCATGAAAAAGTTGTTCCGCCTTGTGTGCAAGATTTGTGAGACAGAGAAAATACCCCCACACTTTAAGAATAATATAATAATTGCCATTCCAAGGAAATCACGTGCAGATGTCTGAAAATTACAGAACTATCTGTTTAATACGTCATGGTTGCAAAATACTGACACGAATTAATTACAGATGAATGAAAAAACTAGTGCAATCCCATCTTGGGAATGATCAGTTTACATTTAGGAGAAAAGTTGGAAGACGTGAGGCTATACCTACATTACGATTTATATTAGAAGGTATTTAAAGGTGAATTACTGAAGTACGGCGTACAACTCGTCGACTTTGACCAATGACGTCATAGCAATAAAAGTGAATTCTGGTGTTCCTCAGGGTGTTGTTAAAAGTCCTCTGTTGTTCCTCACATTTTCAAACGATTCAAAGAAAATAGGAGCAGCCTCTTAAGGTTGCTATTATGTGACGCACTTATCATCCAATGAAGTCATCAAAAGATCAAAACCGAACGATCTAGACAAGATATGTGTTAGTGCGAAAATTGGCAGGTGTCTTTAAATGATGATAAGTTTCAGGTCATCAACATAAATACTAAAGTTCAAATGTTTGTAATTCTATGGGACCAAACTACGTTGGTCATCAGTCCCTAGCCTTACAAACTACTTAAGCTAAGTTAAACTAACCTAAGGACAGGACACATTCATGTCCGAGGGAGGATTCGAACCTCCGACGCGGGAGTCCACGCGACCCGTAAAGTGGCGCTCCAGGCTGCTCGGCTACTCCCGCGCGGCAACATGAGTACTACAGTGGTCTTGTTAAACTTATTTTATGAGGTAAATCAATCAAATCTGCCAAAATTCAACTAAATAGCTGAAAATTACAATTACGACCGACTTAAATTGGAATGCCAGATGTGACTTGTAGTCCCTGATGATGTATGCACCCATTTTTCAATTTTAGTTATTAGACAATGATATTAGGGACGCTGTAGGAATGAAAAGGCCACCCTTGGTGATGCGGCTATTAATCTATTGATGCATTTCGAAATAATCACCATCATAATCTAAGCCTATGATAAAGTTTCATACTAATCGTATCTCATCATGGCCCATGACGATATACGATTAGTATGAAACTTTACCACAGGCTTAGATTCTGATGATGATTATTTCGAAACGCGTCAATAAATGAACAGTCACATTAGCACCTGTAAGGTAGCGTTTGATTGGTAGAACACGTGGAAGGTGCAACGGAACTCCTAAAGAGACTGACTACACAATACAACTCCATGCTCTTTTTGAGTACTGTTGCGCAGTGTGAGATCCTTATAAGATAGGAATCCCTGTTTATATTATCACGATACAGAGGAGAGAAAGTGGCAAAAAAGAAATGGCACACGAGTTGGCGTGGGAATAATTCCAACAACAGCATTTTTCATTGCACCGAGGTCAACTTACGAAATTTCGATAGCCGACTTTCACAACAGAATGCGAAAATATACTGTTGATTTTCCCTATATACGGAAAAATGCTCATCCGAATAAAATAGAAGAAATCAGTGATTTCGGGATCCTTTTCTCAAGTGCGCTATGCGACAACGGAATGGTGGACAAATAGCATAAAAGAGGTCGATGAACCCTCCATCATGAACTCAGCGTGATTTGCAGTATAACCACGTAGATGGAGATGAGTTTGGCTGTACGCGAAGTGAGGACATCAGAGAGACGTGCCGTCGTTGACACTTGAAGTAAATCCTCCGCAGCGATTGACAACCTAGCGAAAGCTTTGGAGAAAGTTGAAAGGCGTAGGATGTTCCAAATACTCTGAAAATTAGGTCCGTGCTTAAGCGAAAGACTGGATATTACTGCGAGATGCCACTGGGGTAAAGACTTAATATATACGGGAGGTGTGGGGCCCTAGCTACTGAATCGTTGGTGAAGGTCTTGTATTAAATCAATAATCGTTATTGTACATGGGAGAACTTATACATACAGAAATTAAAATTGAATTCTGATTAGATTGGCCTCCAAGAGGGCAGTTATTGCTCACCGCCCGTTAATTGTAAAATTCAATCAGAGCTGCAGTGACTGACTGCTGTCCTTCATGGAATACGAACTTAATATTGAATCGATAGAACCCACAGTTTGACTGATTTTAAATGTAAAACATAGGGTATACAGTGCGTCCATCTTGACATATTTTCTGGTGTTTCGGCTCATTTTTGCAATTTCGTATTTGCGGTGTGTAGCGCGAATCAACCCAAATAAATACCGCTCATTACGTCTTTCATGCGACGCACACTATCTACGAAAAGAGGCTGTTTGCCTACCATTACAGACAAATTGTTTTTAAAGAGTAATTTTACATGCCACAATCTACTGTAGGGTGACTTTCAATTTATCGATATGTATTGAGGTTAAAACACGAAGAATAACCAGTAAGGCAGGAGCGTTTGGGCGTGCAAATAATAGAAAGTTCACGATATACTACATCCTCTATGCCCTCACACCTAATAATGTACAACAGGCATTAATACGCCTGAACCTAACCAGAGCCTTATGGGTAAAGATAAGTCGTTTTAAGAAGACACCCCATACCCCATGACATTTTGAATGAGTTTTGCTGATCATATTCAGTGGATAATTTGCGCTGATGGCTCTTTTACTTTACTGAGATCAAACTTTTTTTATTGTTGATATTAGAATAATATAAATACCGTAGTTATTTTTCTTGTTTGTATTCATTATTTCGGAGAGACCCAGAGCCCCTTGCCCTCCCCCCTATGTCAGTGGTAGAGAGACCTCACCGTTAATATAGTTTGAAAACTGATCATAAATCAATCGCCTAAAATTATTAAGCAAAATTGAAAGGAATACCCTGACTACTCAAATAAAAGAGTGGAATTCAAGCTAATAAAGATTTATTTATTTATTTTATAGAAGCACACGTTTTATATGAAATTGGTCCAAGTAGCTGCAAATAATCTTTATCTGGTTGTCTTTTAATATATTGTTCAATAAGCCTGCTTCTTTCGGCTTACTGCCGTTGTAAAGTGCGCCTGTAGGAGTTTATAATAATGCTTATCATTTACTTCTTAATGAAGTACTGTAATATTACAACTGTAATTTAGATTTTTACTTACGTCTATGTGTTATTGACGGACAACTTTCTGTTCTTATATTACGATTCCAGTCATGTATTTTTATATAATTAATTTATTTTGACATTTTGGGTACATAGATGCTCAATGCTTCCAATTACATATCACAGTCAGCGGCGGTATATATTTGTGGCATGTAAATTAATAACTTTCAATTATACGAAACTCTGAACATAGACAACGAAAATCACAGAAATATTACGCTACATATAACATCCATGACTACCAGAGATAAGTTAAACGCGTAACACTAGCATCTACCACTGATAGAGACCACTTGCATCTATGGATCTACCTACCAAAATCTAAGCCAGAAATACCTGTCCCAGATAAATTTTCCATCGATGACTTTAAAAGCTACAAAACTGTTACCGTTGACCGTCTGTGTACTCCGACTGTTAAAATAAATAATAACGGCAATTTGTTATGAGTTATATATACATACGTGATTGAAATCAAAACATCAAAACAGAAAGTTGAATGTCTCCAAATGCTATGTGTCCATCAGTCAAAACTGGACATGAGTAATAATATAAATTACAGCTGTATTATTATTGTACATCATTCAGACGTCAATAATACGCATTTCTATAAATAACTACAGGCGCACTTGACAACAGCAATAAGCCGAAACAAGCAGTCTTGTTGGGCAAAATATTAAAATACGAGCGAATAAAGAGCAGTTGCAGGTACTTGCACTAATTTCGTATAAAATATCGTATTTAGACCTCATAAAAGCTGCTGGCCCTTCATCAAGAAATTAACATTGGATATAATCAATGAGGTATTACCCCTACGAGAACTGTAGTAGCCCTGAGAGAGTAACTGTACTCTCATCAAATGACTCAACGTTAATCTGAGTCAACACGTGGCTCAGAAGCAAGTGCAGTGCGATGCAACCGAGTACTTTACCTACGATTGTGAATTCTGCTATGCAGACAGCGATCAGTTCTGTACCATAACAAAAATCTTCGCCCTCTACTCAGCGGTAGGAGAAGAAACTGTATACTGATTTTCACATAAGTAGAACCAAGACGACCACTGTGCCTGCCGCGGTGGCCGAGGGGAATGAGGCGCTCCAGTCACGGTCTGCACGGCCACTACGGTCAGGGGTTCGAATCCCCCCCTCGGGCATGGATGTTTGTGCCGTCCTTAGTATAAGGTAGTTGATAAGTAATTTGTAAGTTTACGGACTGATGACCCTGTAGTTAAGTCCCATAAGCTTACCAAACATTTGAACATTTTTGAACGACCACTATTTTCTTTGACCAAGGTAACCGCTCTCAACGGTGCCAAATCTATTCTTCAAAAATGTTCAAATGTCTGTAAATGTATGGGACTTACCTATTCTGGTCATCAGTCCCTAGGCATACAAACTCCTGAAACTAACTTACGCAAAGGACAAAAAGTACGACCGTGCCCGAGGAGGACTCGAATCTCCGACGGCGAGCAGCGGTCCACTCCGCAGCTAGGCACCTTGGAACGGTCGGCCACTCCACCGCGGCACCAATTCTTCTCTCTCCTATAAACGCTCCCGCACTACATGCGGAATTCGCTGCTAAAAATTAGATCGTCCAATTAGCAGATGGCTCGACTCACGCGTCTTTTAAGCCAATAGACACAAGCGCCTCCAAATACGTAGGCACAACTATAGACATTTTGCGGGTGCGTTGATTTGATTTGATTTGGTTTTTTCTGGGAAGCCAAAACAGTGTTGGTCCAACCCGCCACTGCCCGCACCAAAACTAAGTTTATTGTGCGGTATCGCTCCCTGTATGTCTAGTAAAGCCAACCAATGCCCTTGAACAGTGCAAGGAGTCCCTTTACCAGTTCTATATTGGACACAATTTCTTCGGGTCTGGTTGTCCCAAATGTTCTGTGCCTTTTACTCTTCAATGCAGTGCATTCGAAGATTAAATGTGATGCAGTTTCATCACCGTCATCACAGAACCTACATTTAGGGTCCTCTTCTGTTATTCCCATTGTATTTAGGTGTTTTTTGAAATTCCCATGGCCTGTCAGCAATCCAACCATGAGTCTAATCTCTCTCCTGTTCAGACCCAGGATTGCAGAGCTTCTTTTAAAACATGGCTTTGGCATCATTACCTTGCCATGTTTTTGTTGATAGACTTTGGTCCAATATTCTACGTGCTGTCTTATGAGCCAGTTACGTAGCTCCAATTTGATCATTGCCTTGGTGTTTGTCAGGACAGGTTCCGGTCCAATAAATGGAGTCTCTGCCTCCATCCTGGCTAATCTGTCAGCATGTTCGTTGCCACTGATCCCCGAGTGGCCAGGGACCCACAATAGGTTTACTCTATTGCTTTCCCCTAGCTCCACCAGAACTCTTTGACATTCTGCAACAATTTTAGACCTTGTTGCAGGAGCTGCCAGTGATCTCAGGGCTGCCTGGCTGTCTGAATAGATATAGATGCTACAATCTTTGTAGCACCTACGCAAATTCTCCTCCACACCCGCCCTGATGGCAGCGGGTGCGTTAGTGACCCTGGAAACCCATGGCGACAGCCAGACGGCTGAAGTTTCTCACGAGCGGTCGAAAATCATACCGTTAGCGTGCTCGCCACGCTGGCGCTGGTTCAAGCGCCATACAATGGCGAGCCGCGACACCCAGGCGCCAGCCGCGTCCGGCGCCCTTGACCAGCACCACTGGCCGCCGTCACGAACCCTCCGGGCCTACTCACAACCTGCATTCAAAGGACACTCGCTTAGGTCGGCGTATACGTGCAAGCATTCTCAGAACGCGCACCCGGCGAACGATCCCGTCACGTTTGTGCGCCCAGCAAAGGCTTCCTAACTGATAAACTAACTTATCGCATGACTTCACCCATATATTCGGTTCCCAGATTTCAATTTTTTTTAAATTTATCTTTTGACACTCAGGAATTCTTGTTGTGTTACTGAAGCCGAGTCATTCTTCAAAACCGTGAAAGGTGTTTCAAATTTTGTCGAGAAAACAAATATCTTTGTCCTTATGATTAAAGTCTTGTTGTAGCTGAGTTCTAGAAAGTTTTTATACGATGGTCTACATGGATATCATACAATAAATATGGTTGTAAGACAAAGGCTTGTTCCCTTGTCGTTCATGCCGTGGACTTTTCAGGACTATGATGGTAAGCTTCTCAACATGTTGCAACGTTTCCATTTTCAATCTTGGGTGTGGCTTTTTGTCATCACCTTCATCTTTTGATGGTAAAGTTATCTAAAAATAATCTACTGCCTAGTTATAATATGAAACATATCACCGAAAGCGATAAACAATCTTACTAAAAAAAATGTTCAAATGTTTGTATAGTCTATGGGACTTAACTACGGGGTCATCAGTCCCTAAACTTACAAACTACTTATGAACTACTTACGAACTAGGACGGCACAAATATCCATGCCCGAGGGGGGATTCGAACCCCCGACAGTAGTGGCCGTGCGGACCGTGACTGGAGCGCCTTAGTCCTCTCGGCCACCGCGGCCGGCTAACAAACTTACTGATCGAAAGGTTGCTATCTACCGGCTATCACAAGTAATAAATTAACGTCTGATCTTAAGATATTTCATTCATTAGCTAACAATTCTGGCTAATTTTTCTCCTAAGATTTCAATTCGAACACTGCAATCAGCGTTGGAAAGATAGATTTCAAATATGTAATGAGTGGATGCACTTCATTCTTGTGTAATAATACGTGGCAGAGAATTAATTTAGCGATTGTGTGATGTAAACGTAAAGACACAGATTTACGATGACATGGGGTGCTGTTAGTGCTATTGTAGAAGTTAAGAACTTCGAAATTAATATTAAACTAATAAGATTGTCGACTAAATAATTAAATCACAAATTACACTACTAAATCAACAAATGTATCGAACGCAGTCCTATGCAGAAAGATGTTCACGTCCCCATTGAATCAAGGAAAATAATAAATGGTGGAAGAATTACATAGCGTAGTTGGTTTGTAATTTTTTATCCTGACTTACTGGATGAGAAAAACCGAGATCTCCGCTGCAGAATGAGACGATGTACGAGAGACTGCCTCGCCTCTCTGCAAAGTCTGCTCAAAGTGCAGAGATGTCTCTATCCAAGTGCCTGACTACGCTTCCAGGTCAAAATCAGATAAAATTTTCCATCAAAACATCTTCCGCCAAAGAGCATCACAATCCGAATTTCTTGAACGCCCCCCCCCCCCCCCCCTCCCCAGCAGAGAAGGGATAAGAACAGAAGGAAATAATTGGGATCCGCTGCGCCTTAGGTACCGTCAACCAATTTGAGGTGTCGTAACAGTTATGGGAAATCGGGACCAACGTTCACGTTTGACAATTTTGTTATTGCGAAGAACAGTCGTGGCATTTTGTTGTATGATTCAGAGGGATGGAGAAATTGACCTGTGCGAAGTCAGTTTACACAGTTGCAAGCTAGATTTATATTGCGAATAGAAATGCCTCCTGGTTATTGCCCCAGTATCTCCACATGGTCCACTCCACGACAGAGAGGCGGTCAGAATGTGAAATGCGTCCAAAAACAGTGAAGTCTCACATTTCCCACGTTCTGAATCTATAAATTCTGCTGAACAGACCTCAGTGACTACTGTGTGACGTGGAGTTCCGTCTTTCACCAAAAGTACGTGTTTTGTCGATTGGCAGTCAGGAGTGAGGACCGCCATTAATGTTTACAGACCTGCAGAAATGCTAACCTGGGTCTAGTTAAGTCGATTACTCTGGAAGGGTTTCTTTGTCTGCTTCCAATGGCCTCTTTACACGCAGTGTATGGATGTCTCGTACAAGTTAAATGTTGAGTTCAGGTGCTGCAGCCGACATGTGAATAGTGGCATGTTCGTGATTTATGATTCAGCGTCCTTCAGTCGATTGGGATGAGATTTAGAATATAATTCAGGACGCTCATGCGGAATATAGTGGTTCGGATCCTTACCTCTCCTACACTAGCCCGCAAACCTCCGATGAAAATTTCTCCCACTACCACGATTCGAATACACTACCTCTGAAACGAGTGCCACTGGGCAGGGGTGTGCTAGCGACTTCGGCTTCGGAATAACACGGTGACAAACTGCCGTGGTTGAGCATCCAGTTGTGACAATCTTATTAGAGGAGAGTAGCGATCGAGATTGTGATTGGGAGAGCAATAGCGCCACGACGGTTCATATTCAGATGGATAGGTACCGTTGTAAGTTTAAACGACTTGGATAAAATGCAGCACCTGAGCTGTGAAGGTAACGTCGAATGTTCAAATGTTTGTTAAGCTTATGGGACTTAACTACGGGGTCATCAGTCCCTAAACTTACAAACTACTTATCTACTACCTTATACTAAGGACGGCACAAATATCCATGCCCGAGGGGGAATTCGAACCCCCGACCGTAGTGGGTAACGTCGAGCGATGACGAAATATATCACTATGGCGCCCCATTTAGATATATTTAGATTACACGCAAGACAAAATAAAAGCTCAATAATTTCAGCATCTCCCAGAATTCACTATTTTGACATATATTACTGCGAATAAAATTTAGATATGCCGGGAAAATGCACCTAGTCACGTGTCATCAAGAATTTAGCACGCGGACTAAGGAAAAATTACTTTTGGTTAGATGGTACTAGAAAGACTCAACGCCAAGATATTGCTTCCTGCTACGTAAATCTCGCGAAGTTACTGTTAAGGGAAAATTACAGAGATTCGAACTTACATGCAGGTTATCAGCAATGGTTTTCCGTGCGAATCAAACGCGGATGTAACAGGATAACGGGGAAATGGCATGTATACAAAGTACTCTCTACCTCATGCCGTAAAGTGGTTTTTGGCGAACTAATGTAAATCTACAATTATAATACAGTTTAAGTAACAGCAAATGAAATTATTACTAGTGACAACTATTTTGTTGCAAGAAACGGCATTTTTTTCACACAGCGTTGTGCCATTATGCTTTTGTAAGGAGGTAGGTATGTTCTGCCACCACGTTATTTATTGTCATAAACTCTGTACAAATAAGATGTGACTGGTTTTGGACTCCTATCACACTTTCCTGTCGTCTGACTTAATTAAATAAATAATATTGTCTCAGATTAATGTCATAAGTTTTCTACTGCATTCAGAGCAACCCGCGACATGATTTCTTTACATCTGACATTGCAAAATGTAGGTTAAATGTCCGGAATAACACTGACGACATTTTGTTCACCCTGCAGACAGTGGTAAGTTCATTACAGGCTCTGCACAGATCAGATAATCTTATGTGAAAGAAGGCTTCGCTGCCGTTGGCACGGTAGATTGTTCTCAGTCCCTCGTTTGCTAGTGGCTCTATCTTATATACGGTCTGACGGAAGATGAAGATGCAGTAACTTGCCAACGTACACAGATCTACAGAACAGATATGATTCGCGTAGTACCAACATCAGATATACATAGTGTTACTTTCTGGGAAAGGAAGAAAATGAATAGAAGATAAGGTGTGTACAAGTCGTTCTTTCTCTAAAGAAACGAAACTTATCAGTATTTGAAAGTTTCATAAGCCTTAACGAACATGAAACACCTGAGTATTAATTTCCTTGTCTTTAAAATGCACCCACATGCACATACACACAGGTTTGTTCGACTGTGAAAACCAATTCTAGAAACAACTCCTTATGCCTTCAAAAAAGAAATTATATAATTGCCAGTTATTTCAGTGCGTTACTGCTAGCTGGTTATTTTTCTTGACGGAACAAACGTACACAACAGATACACAGAGCACTTATGAGTCATGTAGCACCAGCGTCAGTTCGTCGTAATGTTCCTTTCTGAGAAAAACTGACGCTTATTAACTTCCTTGTTTTTACAACACAAACTCTCAATCTCTCTCTCTCTACTTCTCTCTCTCTCTCTCTCTCTCTCTCTCTCTCTCTCTCTCTCTCACACACACACACACACACACACATAGGTTACTCGACTGTGTAGTACATCCATAAACGTGTTGAGTGGTTTCCTAAAACTGATCAATCAGAACACATTATGCATAAAACCACAATGTTAAAATATCTGTTCAACTAAATTATTGCAGGACATGAATTTCATACGTCACAGGCGTGTGTCTTTAGCCTTTAAACAATTTAAAACATTGATTTTCTCTGTCGCTTTACATCTCTTTTGTTATATTTGTGTGAAGTCTCAATTATTCTCCCAGAACTACGAAGTAGTTATTGTAGATGTTTTTTAGAAAATTCCAACCTCAAACCTGTTTGTATGATGAATAAAATCATCGGATCATCCACAACCATTTGTCAACATTAGCATATTTTCAGTAGCATTACAGTAACATGTGATATGTAACCTAGTGAAACGACACACTAGTTAGCATGTACTTCGTACTTAAGTTCGAGGTTCAAAAGAAGCTCTTCTACTTTTCATGAAAACATACCCGTGAGGTAACACATAGTACGCCAACCTTTTCATTCTGCAGTTCAGACACGAATTGTTGAATTATGTGCGTCACGCAACATCACATTTTACATCTTTGATGATATGATAAAATATAAAGGTAAAGCAGTCAACAATCCGAAGATTGGTTTGAACACCACAGTGCTTTACTAGGCATGGTCCTATTTGGAGGTGGTATGCCGTTGCCTTCCTCCGACCTTCGATCTGACTTACCCAGCCAGTAATAGGGGGACCTACAGTTTAACGTGGGTTCCGAACCACGGTGCTACTCGGTATTTTTCACATGAGCGATACTGCCAGAGGTGAAAGAAATGGAAAGTGACAGATAAAAATCCTAGGACCTGGCGGGGATCGAACCCGCGACCTTTGGATTTGTAGTCTGGCACTCTACCACTGTGCAACCGAGGCGCACTATGATAAAATATATTAATCAATTATTAATTCCGAAGTTCTTAACTTCTACAATAGCACTAACAGCACCTCATGTCATCGTAATATCTGTCTGTTTACGTTTACATCACACGATTGATAAATTAATTCTCTGCCATGTATTATTGCACAAGAATGAGGTGCATCCACTCATTCCATATTTGAAATCTATCTTTCCAACTCTGCAGTGTTCGATTTCAAATGTTAGGAGAAAAATTAGCCTGAATTAATAGCTAATGAACGAAATATCTTAAGATCAGACGTTAATTTGTTACGTGTGATAGCCGGGACATTGCAGCCTTTCGATCATTATGGTCCGACGTTGTTTATCACTTTCGGTGATATGTTTCATATGACAACGAGGCGGTAGAGTATTGTTAGATGATTTTACCTTCAAAAGATGAAGCTGATGACAAAAAGCCACATCCAGGATTGAAAATGATAACGTTGCAATACGTTGAGAAGCTTACCATCATAGTCCTGAAAAGTCCAAGGCATGGGCGACAAGGGAACAACCCTGCGTCTTACAACCATCGTTATTGTAATGATATCCATGTAGATCATCATATAAAAACTTTTTAGAACTCAAATACAACAAAACTTTAATCAAAAGGACAAAGATATTTGTTGTCTCGTGAAAATTTACGGCACTTTTGGCGGTTTCGGATAATGACTCGGCTTCAGTGACACAACAACAATTCCTGAGTCTGAAAAGATAAATTTAAATAATTTGAAAATCTGGGAACCGAATATATGAACGAAGTCATGCGGTAAGTGCTAGACTCAAATAAAAACAATTGTCATCCTCACCGTATGTGTATGTATGTCCACTTGTTCATTTAGAACCTATTGTCACAAGGATAATGTCTATGGATAGTTTGAAAAAACAATAATCCAGAGTTAAATGAGGACAGATGACTAAACCTTCCAAATAAAATCAGACACATGTACGAAGCTATGTCAGTCGCAGTCAGCCACAGATATGGTGGCAAACATATGATAGAGCAAATTACCTATGACCTTCGTAATGTTCTCCCTCTTTACCCATTTTATCCCTTTTCATTTACTGCTGTGGGCGTTTACAAAGGAAACCGTCATTGTGTTACTCTTGTAAGTATGGTATGGATTTTTCGCGCTCATTGTTTGACTCAGGTTGAGTATAATATGACGGGAAACGAAATACTAATCTGAGATAAAAAAGATCGTTGGAAAGATATCTGGTTGCTACTTAACAGTATACGCATTGAACTCTAGTAAAGTATAACATCTTTTAGTTATTTGGAAACACGGTAGTTACGGACGTGTGGATTCTAAAGGGAATCAAACATCCAAGCAAAATATGATTTATTTGACTTGCTTTGTTTTAAGCAACTAAACTAGGAAAAATTGTGTAGCTTCTTCCTTTCCTATGATTTAAGTTTCTCACGAATGGTGGTAAAGCCGTACAACAAGAAAATCTAATGAGTGGCACACAAAATTGGGTACAAGGTGTGGAGACTTCGATGCAAGATCAGAAACTGAACTCATTATAACAACTCACGGCATTCCTTAATTGTTATACTCCATAAAACATTCTTCGTCATTGAGAAATAGTGATACATGCCATCGACGACTGTTAGCCGCAGCGGATTAGCCGTGCGCATTGGAGCGCCCTGCTGCGGTGCGCGCGCCCGTTCGCCGTCGGGGGTTCGAGTCCCCCGTCGGGCATGGGTGTTTGTGTTGTCCTTAGATTAGTTTACCTTTAAGTAGTTTGTAAGCTACGGACTAATAACCCAGCAGTCCCCTAGCATACGGCGGCAAGTAGCTGCCGAGGTGGAGAGGAAGAAACAGTTGAGGGATAATCGCCACCCCATACAAGGGCACCAACAACTGTCTAGGCAGCTTCGCTCAAGAAGGAGCTTCCTTTGGACGTCAGAGCCAATTGGTGTCACTGTCGAAGAGAGGAGGCTTCAGATATGGAAGGAGGTGATACCTAATCCTATCTTGACCCTGAAAAAACAACTTGCAGCTGGAGGTAACAAATCCTTTACTACCTGGAAGGCTCTCAACAGACTGAGGACTGAGGTCTCAAATTACAGGTTCAACCGTTCAAGATGCGGCTACCTCAACGGCGAACCTCAGTGCGACTGTGGGAATGTCCAGACGGACGACCACTTACTGACGTGTCCAAACCTCAACACATGCTGTACTACTCTGGATTTACAGCTAGCTAATGACAAGGCTATCTGTGTGGCTGATTACTGGGCAAGAAATATCTGAATTTTAAAATTTATTACACCGACTCAAACTAGACTGTAAAGGATGGTGTTCTGGACACGAAAATTAAGTAAATACCCAGCAGCTGAGTCCGATAGATTTACAAACATTTGAACAATTTGACGATTATTATGTACTTAGGGTCCATATGGTATACAGAGATGCTTGGAAACATTCTTTAAATGGAATAGAAAGTGAAAATAATAAGAGATTAGAACGAAATATGCGAGATACAAAAAAAAAAAAAAAAAAAAAAAAAAAAAAAAAAAAAAAAAAAAAAAAAAAAATACAAAAAAAAATTACAGTTTTGGATCCATTGAAAACTACACACAGTTGTGGGACAGTAAAACGATTAGGCGCTGAGACAACGCTGTATTGTTTGGTAATGACAGAGATAGATTTCGTCTCCCAATGAGTGAGTTATGATAACAGTTATGGGAATGCACAGTAATTTCTAACACACTGTACTTCAAATGAGAAGAAGATACTGAAATTCACTCCAAGAGAAGCAGACACTAACGTTAGGCGGATATGTACGCAGGCCGGGTAGAGTACAAAATTACTTCTCCGAGTGAACTGTAAACGTCAGGAGTAAAAGAGCTGAGGACGGAGAGCTGCAGAAGAGGCGGCGACGCCTCCAGGTTAGCGGTGAGTCGGCTGACTGACGAGGCAGCTGACTCACGGCTGGGCGCTGCTAGACAGCACGCGTGGCGCAGCAGTGGGCTCCCTCAGCTCTGCAGACGCCCGCTGACACAGGAATGCTACTTGTCGAAGCTAATCATTTTCCGTCATCAGACGTTGTTTTACTCGTGACGGTGAGGTGAAACGAAACGTCTCATAATAATAAACGCACGATTTGTTTTCACGTCAAACAAGTCTGCCCTGTAAATCTTAAATATGGTTATAATGAACACAAATGTGAATTTACAATAACAATCAGTATCTCAAATGTTTTGATATGTCGCATTTTGCAGCTCTTAAATGTTGTAGGAAAGACATTTTTATGTAGCACCAAAGATGCTTTTATTTCAAATGCTGACTAGTTTCGGGCTTTGCCCATTTTCTTAAGCCGCCTATTACAGAGAACAAAGTATCAATTTAATACAAATAAACAATCCCTGAGACGGATTTTCGTCTCGAATATGTCAAAGAGAACAAAGTGTGTTTTACAAGAAAATACATGAATATGCCAATGTTATATTGAATGTACAAGTCGTAATTACTTACATCCATATATATTTTTATTTGGATACTGCTTAGGTCACGCTGCTTGCTGTAATTACTTTGGTGTAATTTATTGAGCTTTTGATCCAAAGACGTTTTTGTTAAATATTCTTTGCTTAGTTTTGTTTGTGACAATATCGCTGATTAAATGAACAAACGTTAACGCGCAGTAAAAAAATCATTGATTATTTCCACAACACCTTGACCAGCATATAAAGTACAATCCATCTTACCGTAATATACTTCCAAACATGCAACAAGACACGATAAATTATACTAGCACTGCAGTATTATCCCTATATTACAGTATAACACAAACAAGCAATTTAGAACACTTAAAATAGTTCGGAATGAAATATAAAATTTATTGTACGAAGATTTGTAATGGTAACTGTTTATGTGACGCTGCACATAATCAGCGCATAAAACATTTCAACAGTGAAAATCGTGAAACATATAAATAAAAATGCCTCTCCACCGCATTCACTGATCATGTTCAATATGAACGAAATCAATATGTGCATTTTTAAATATCACATATTGGAATATGTTTTCGAATAACAGGCACTCAAAAGGTACTAATGAGTCATTAGACCATGGAAAGCTAGACAAGTGATTCGTGAGTATTGTGTGTCGAGTATTGAAGACGTGTATTAAGCCATAGAGTGTGTATAGCGTGTGTGGCTCGGCCACACAGGACGGGGCCTAGCGGAACGGGCTGTGACCCTGTCAGGCCGCGTCGCTGTAATGCTCGGGTCGGCCACACCACCCCCACCACCACTACCTAGAGAGAAGGCCGCGGCGCTCTCGTGTGACGTCAGGCAGAGTAGGTTGCGCTTGTATAGCTGACTGGCTCGCTGCTTCGGCGTAGTGGGCCGTGCCCCAGTGGCTACCCAGTCAGCTATGCGCGTGCAACCTACTCTGCCTGACGTCACTCGAGAACGCCGCGGCGTTCTCTCTAGTGGTGTTGGCCACACGGAGTGCGATGGCCGTCTGTCAGCGGCGATGAGCACTTGGCCGTGGTGCAGTAGCCGAGCGGTCTAAAGCGTCTCGCTGCGGAGCGCGTGGTTTATCGCGAGTCCTCCCTGGGGCATGGGTGTGTGTGTTTGTCATTAGGTTAGTTTACCTAGGTTTAAGTAGTTTGTAAGGTACGGACTGATGACCACGCAGTTTGGTCCGATAGATTTACAAACATTTGAACATTTGAACATTTTGATGAGCATTTGCTGGCGCGTGCAATGGCTGTGTCCACACACTTACAGCTGTAGCAGGGATAACTGTCGTGCCGTGCTACCTATCCCTATCCCACCTGCTAATGACGTTTCGGGAGTTTCCACAGTGCAACAGCTGCCTCATGCGGCCGACCGCCTTTCCACAGAACTCCCCGGCCATCCGCTGCGCGTTCTGTCCGACCGGGCCTTTAGAAAGGGCGGCTGTGATTGGTGTCGGCAGTCGGGTGGGTCACCAGAGACGGAGGTAGCGGGCCAGGTGTCGAGTCCTGGCGGCCAGCTGATGCTTGCTGCCCCGGCCTCCCCTCCCGTTTTAATTAGTGCGGCCTGGCGCGCCGCCAGCTACCGTTCATTCACCCGGGCAGGCCGCCGCGGGAAGGAAGAGGCCGGTGGGCAGCGGCGCCACAAAGAAAGCAACGCGCGCCGCAGGTGGCAGGCCGCCACTGCCGCCGCTGCAGTAGCCGCAGCAACAGGTGCCGTGCCGACCCACGCGGCCGCGCCGGCCTCCTGCGGCCGCGGTCACACCTGACCGGCGCCCAAATCACAGCCCCCACAACTGTTCCTTCACACTTTCACCAAACACCTTTGCCAAAGCCCAAATCACAGCCCCCACAACTGCTCCTTCACACTTTCACCAAACACCTTTGCCAAAGCTCAAATCACAGCCCCCACAACTGCTCCTTCACACTTTCACCAAACACCTTTGCCAAAGCTCAAATCACAGCCCCCACAACTGCTCCTTCACACTGTCACCACACACTTTTGCCAAAGCCCAAATCACAGCCCCCACAAATGTTCCTTCACACTGTCACCAAACACCTTTGCCAAAGCCCAAATCACAGCCCCCACAACTGTTCCTTCACACTTTCACCAAACGCCTTTGCCAAAGCCCAAATCACAGCCCCCACAACTGTTCCTTCACCCTTTCACCAAACACCTTTGCCAAAGCTCAAATCACAGCCCCCACAACTGTTCCTTCACACTTCCACCAAACACCTTTGCCAAAGCCCAAATCACAGCCCCCACAACTGTTCCTTCACACTTCCACCAAACACCTTTGACAAAGCCCAAATTACAGCCCCCACAACTGTTGCTTCACACTTCCACCAAACACCTTTGCCAAAGCCCAAATCACATGCCCCACAACTGTTCCTTCACACTTTCACCAAACACCTTTGCCAAAGCCCAAATCAGAGCCCCCACAACTGCTCCTTCACACTTTCACCAAACACCTTTGCCAAAGCCCAAATCACAGCACCCACAACTGTTCCTTCACACTGTCACCAAACACCTTTGCCAAAGCCCAAATCACAGCCCCCACAACTCTTCCTTCACACTATCACCAAACACCTTTGCCAAAGCCCAAATCACAGCCCCCAAAACTGATCCTTCACACTTTCACCAAACACCTTTGCCAAATCCCAAATCACAGCCCCCACAACTGCTCCCTCACACTTTCACAAAATACCTTTGCCAAAGCTCAAATCACAGCCCCCAAAACTGTTCCTTCACACTTTCACCAAACACCTTTGCCAAAGCCCAAATCACAGCCCCCACAACAGTTCCTTCATACTTTCACCAAACACCCTTGGAAAACCCAAAATCATAGCTCTCTGAACTAGACAACAGTATCCCAACAAAAACATAAAATGTACAAAAATGCAATGCTCGTGACGAATTCTTTCCGCCATAAAAAGTCTTGAGATCCCATGGGAAACCAAGTCGATTATTTTAGTTAGTGTTAATGGATCCACCTATTCAATCAACACCTTCTCATAATTTTTATCTAATTAGTTAGCTATCAACATCTCTAGTGACTATATCAAAATTGTACATATTTATTTCTGTAATAAATATAATGACTTGGTAATCGCACCATAATATAATAACAAAAATAAATTTGTGGAAATTTTTCAGCAATCATTCGTAAATATATTTATTTATTTGTAGATCTAGATTTCGACCACTATGTGGTCATTATCATCATCATCATCATTTGGTTGTCTGCCGTACAGCAGGCTTAGACTGCATAGCCCTCCATGCTTCTCTGTCTTTTGCGATCATCTTCGCTTTTTGGTACCCTCTTAGTGGCTTGCTGACGTCATCCAGCATCTGGTACCTTCTTCTGCCCGTCCCTCTCTTTACCGTACCGCAACCCGCAATTGCCTCTACCAGAAGGCAATCTCGTCTTAAACTGTGGCCTAGCCAGTTTAGTTTCCTGTTATGTATCGTCAGAAACATCCTCCGTTCCTCTCCAACTATTTCAGTACTTCATCATTTCTGACTTTATCGATCCAGCTGATCTTCTCCATCCTACGCCATATCCACATTTCACAAGCTTGGTCATTATCAGTGCTAAAATAAATACAGAAGAACCAGTTAGAATAAAAAAAAACCACGTTATAAGCCAATTGTACAAGTTTCAGTTAAAGTCAATGATAAAAAAACATACCTTAAAACAATTAAAATACGTAAAACATCTCGACCTCCATGTTGGAGGTTGCGTTCGTACTGACGCAACTATTACAATTCTTACACAGTTGACGTCAGCATACATCATTTGCTACTAAGGCGCCCTCTTTGCAGGTTCATATAAAAAAATTATATGTGTTATGTTTATTGTTGAAATAGTTACGTTTTATTATAATTTTAAAAGGCGCTTTTACTTTAAACGGTTCTGTATTAATGAGTCTCGTTTACTGTTTATATATAACTGGTGGTAAATATGTATACTAATTGGTGTCTTAAAATATAGTAACAGTTTTAAAATGATTTTTTTTAAATTGATGACCTGTTACCTGTTAATTATTTTAAAAACAGTTAGTGTAACATTTCTTGTGTTGACCTACCGCATTAAAATTTCCCGTCACCTATTATTTTATTAGTTACAGAGGCAAACACACTTAGTGAAACACTCTCTCTCTCTCTCTCTCTCTCTCTCTATATATATATATATATATATATATATATATATATATATATATGTATGTATGTGTGTGTGTGTGTGTGTGTGTGTGTGTGTGGTGTTGTTGTTGTTATGGTCTTCAGTCCGGAGACCGGTTTGATGCAACTCTCCACCCTACTCTATCCTGAGCAAGCCTTTTCATCTCCTCATAAGAACGGCAACCCACTTCCATTTGAATCTGCTTATTGTGTGCGTCTCTTGGTCTCCCTCTGCGATTTTTACCCTACACATTTCCCTCCAATACTAAATTTACTATTCCTCGATGTCTAAGAATGTGTCCTACCAAGCGATCCCCTGTTTCAGTCAAGGTATGCCAAAAATTCCTTTTCTCACCAATTCTGTTCATTACCTCTTCATAAGTAATGTGATCTACCCACCTAATCCTCAGCATTCTTCTGTAGCACCACATTTCAAAAGCCTCTATTCTCTTCCTATCCGCACTGTTTATCGTCCATGTTTCACTCCCGTACAAGGCAACACTCCACACAGATGCCTTCAGAAAAGACTTCCTTGCACTTAAATTAATATTCGATGTTATCAAATTTCTCTTTTTCAAAAATTCTTTTCTTCGCATTGCCATTCTGCACTTTATATACTCTGTACTGGGACCGTCGTATGTTATTTTACTACCCAAGTAACAAAACTCATCTACCACCTTCATTGTTTCGTTACCTAATCTGTATCTATAAATGTGAATGTCTCTTCGGTGTAGGCTTATCACGTCTGAACCACAACACATAAAGAGCTAACAATTTGTACAGTTACTAATGTCTACCCTGGGAAAGCTTTAGGCAGGTTTTATGCCGATCGAATAGCTATTTATCTATATATATATTAATGTGAATGTCTGTTTGGTGTACGCTTATCACGTCCGAACGACAAGACGCAGAGACTTGAATATTTGTACAGTTAGTAATTTATACCTGAGGAAGGTTTCAGGCACGGTTTTATAGCGATCTGATAGATATTCAGTAATTTTAAGAATATAACGCGAAATGCGGGACAATAAATACTCTTTGAAAATTATATTTACTCTTTGAAAATGATATTATTGTTTCCATTGTTGCTTCAGGGTTGATAATGATAAAAGGGTGGAGTATATTGGGATGGAAAGTTATCGGTGTATATAGAATTCTACATATGTGTGTGTTAATATTTCGCTCTGCAGCGAAAACTACAGAACGCAAACCAATTGTCTGTGTGTAATTTGTACACTATAGCAGTTCCATGCCGATAGCCATAAGGGGGTGGAAGATATGGTGGTTGAAAGTCGTCAAATTATTAAAACATATTCGCACTGAATGCCAGCGATGACGTTTGCGACTCTATAGCAAGGAGGTTACATACAGCGAAACGTGATGCCACAGACCATATCTTTGGTCTATGCACGCTACAATGTCATCAGCTGTTTCTCTGTAATGATAAGCATACGAATAAGGAAATATAAGAATAAATAAATAAAGCAAGAAAAAAGAAATTTCTTTTAATACATCTCTTTAAAAAAAATTCGATTTGGGTTTCGCGCATTAATCAAGTGATTATTACAATCATTAAACTTTGCAGGAATCCATTTAGAGCTCTTATTTTTTTCACATGGTCAGTTATACGTCGCTTGCTCAAGGGTGGGCAACACTAAAAATCTCTACATTTACACTCCAAACAATACTACAAATAACGTAGTTTACAAGAATGCCCTAAAATGAAATTGATATGAATTTGGGGCATTACTCTCACCATACGTGTTGAGATATTACAACACAGGCTATAAGGAATAATGTATGTATTATTTATTGTAAATCATTAAGCACTTCACATAATTTTATGTTTTATTTGAATGTCGATTAAAAATGTTTGTTTCTAAAGAAGGTAATTTCATCCTTCAAAACCAGTCTCACAGCACACTACTGTAAGATAGGTTATCTATCATAATCAACCAATACGCGAGCGAAGCCGCGAGTTTAAGCTGGACACACATATTGTACTCTAAAAGCAGTATGTTCTGGGATGCTTTGCTATAATATGATATTTTGCGGCTGCTAATTCCCTACATGCAGCTTCTCTGTTACGAGGTAGTACTTTCAGAAGAGCTAAACAAAACCGTAAATTCAAATATCACAAACGATTTTTACTATTAAATATTACTTCAAGTCATAATAATAAGTATTTACTTACAATACATAACTGTGGGCTTGGTCCGGGTTCCCAGTTTTTGCGCCGACATTTAATGGTCCATTTTTTCTTCTCTTAGAATCTTTCGGGAAACTAAACGTTCTGTAGCCACCATTGGAATGATTTGAGCAGTTTATGGCAAGACAGCCACCCGTAATGTCGTGCTAAAGTGCCGTGACGCAAATCCTATAGCACCGCAGTGTGTTTAACTTACGAGCCACGAGCATGAAAATGGCGGATGCGTCAACTCGTGCTCATAGGAGCCTTACCGCGAGCGAAGGCGTCACAAAGTCCCTCGTCTGCCAAAGTGGGAGCCGCATGCATGTCTTCTCGCTACTGCGGCGTCGGATCAAGTCTGCTTCGGTGGTTTCTAACCTAGACCCTCTTCTCGCCCTCCAGCTATAGCTTCTCCTCGAATTTTTCGTCTCTTTGAAAAACAAAATTTCCAGTTTCCAAAATTGTTTCATCGAAAAATGGAACTCGATATTTGCTTTCACAATATTCTTCCGACATACTGTCAGGCTAACTTGACGATCCAACAATACAGAAAAAAGGCTTGCACAATAGTTACGTTTTAAACTTCCGACTATATGTTTTCCGCATCTGGGCCCATAACCTGATGAGAAAGTTGTTACCAGAGCGTAGTTTCAAGCACTATAAACATTTGCTTTTAATGAATTTATTTAAGAAAGGAACTGAACACAACTGTATCCACGCACACAGCAAACAATGTATCATAAACAGTGAAAGAGATTAAAAAAAAACATCAGAGAGATTAATTGTGGTGTCGCACAAGGTTTAAGTGCGCGCCACCTACTTTCGCCGCGCGCCGCCATGCACGCACGGCGCACAGTGGTTCAGAACGGCCTAATCCCTGGCCAAAAGTCGAAAAGTGAGAATAATAATTTCAAATTTCCCAATTTTATGTTTTTGGGGTCGCTGATTACGAATTTGATAATAGATTCATGATATTTGAAATTCTAAAATGAAAAACAATTTTGTAGAATATATAAATTTCTATTTTATGTACATAACTCCATACAACACATCCCATTAGACTGAATTAAAACGGTATGTATCTATGTTGGCATCTGGTACCAGGAATATAGCTCAACATATCGTTTCGCGACGTCTAAGCAATAAACCCTGAATTTGTCGATATGTACAGCGAAACCGCTCATCATTGTCTGCAAAATTACTTTGCAGCTTGATACGAATTTTTCGTCCAAATTCAAAATATCTGCTGTTAAGGCAGCATTCTCAAAAAATAAATAAATAAATAAAAAATAAAAAAAAAATAAAAATAAGTCGGGCTCTATTGCCGTCGTCTGTACTGCCAAATCCTTGCTTAGGCATATCGATATGTAAACCTAAAGCAGTTTTAAAATTTCTTTCGTATTTGTTCCTTACGATCTTTAACTACTTTATTTCCATCCATTAGTTCCATCATTCAGTTTATATGCAATATGAAGCATCCATTCCATAAACCTTATCCATGCGTGTAAGGAAGAAATTCCAAAATTTAGTTTCGAGCTATCACATTTTGTTTGTTCCACCAATTGTACATTGTTGAAATTTTTCGACGTCAAATTACATAAATAACATCTATGTGCAGATTTAGAGTCAGTAATACCATATCTCACGTTTACATCTATCATTGTAAACGGTAAGTCATATTTAACTTGAACGTTAGTACCCTCCGTTACCATAGTGAATGTGACGAGAGATGCTATCTACTTATCAATGATATTTTTTTCATCAACAGTTGACTGACGGTTTCTTTGAAAACTTGCAATCTCAGTGGTCTGCAGTAACAGAATGAAGAAGGCCTTTGGTTCATCCAAACATATTTGTAAACATATTTCTGTAAAAATGGTCATTACGGTTGGAATTTTATTTAAAATCTTTATTCACAATGCTACAGCGTTCCAATAATATACCGTACTTATCTCCTCAATACTTTAGAAAGAGGTAAAAATCATCTACAAAAAAACCCTTCATACGCGGGACCTTTCAAGCCTCAAGTATAGGAGGTTGAGGGGAGAGTTTCGCCATTAAGTCACGGTGCGCAATGCGCACGACAGCGTGCGCAGTAACACTAAAATCTTTATTATTCTAAATGGGCAAATTTCGAGCAGCTAATTCTTGAACATTTCATTAATAGATAGTTCAACAATCATGTCCCTGTTAATTCCAGCGTTAAAATGTGTTAAAATTTTTTTGTATCGACACAAATGTATTTCTAAAGAAGCGAAAAAACATGGTAATCCCGATTGCCTTTAGTATAACGTTTCATAAACAACAACATACATTTTCGAACATTGAAGTACATAAACTGTTTCTACATACCTTCGTAAACGTTTTCCTTTTTGGAAAATTGGAATCGGGCGCTTCGTTGTAAAATTCTGTATGATTTTCTGAAGCACTGTATAACTGGGCACTGACGCGTCGCGAGTGTGTTTCTACGAGAGGCAACTAGCGACTGTCGCAGGGAAGCAGGTGGACAATATTATGACCTCTGCTAATGAGATCTGAGAGCCCCAAACCCTCCTTAACAAGAATCCATTCTAAAAACATTGATCTTTCAACCTTCATTTTTCGACTTTTGGCCAGGGAATCGGCCGTTCTGAACCACTGTGCGGCGCGGCGTTTTTACGACGTCTGCCACGAGCGCCCTTTGCGACAACTCCGCTCGTGGCTACCACTGAACGACATCGTTCACTTGGGACTGAGATAGGAACCAGTGAACACTTCCTAATCAGATAGGTACCAGTGGAGACTTGGCTATCGGATAGGCACTAGGCAGGCCTCTAACTCAACTATGTATCAGCATTCTGCAGTACTGAACTATGTAAAAGTTAAGTATTGTATAAATTCTGTGCAATATATATCTCGTTCTAATTTAGTCTAGTGTTTCTAGTTTCTGCGGTCCCACTGGCTGCTCACCGTCGTACCTGCACAAGCATGCATCCTTTATTCTTGTGTCGGTTTATTTCTATTCGGCCACCGACACCTACGACGGAAACGAGACACAAAAGCGGCGACGAGGCTGAGACACAAAATTAATGTTTACATATATTCACAAAGATTGCATAGAATTGCTATTCCATCAATTTTGATGTAGTCAAGTGTAGATTATGCCGCGAATTCCATGTGCTCTGTTCCAAGAGGATTGCTGTTTTTTCGATCGGACTAGGGTATATCAAGCACCTGTCAACCATTTGCGCCGAGCAGTGAGTTTGTGGCGTGTGTGTGCGCAGTGGAGTGTCAAGTGGCGCCGGCGGCGGCGGCAGCCGTGTGTGGCGGGTCGGTCGTTGCTCCTGGGGACTCGCGCTCCTGCAGATGGCCGCGCCGATATCAAACGCGCCGCACTCGCGCAGCACTCGCGCTTCCCGGCAGGCGCCTTCCTCTCCTCTGCATGCCGCCAGCCGCCGCAGGCGCCACCTCTTCACCCGACACCACTGCTCCGTTAAGTGCGCGACCACTACATTCTCCGCCACCGAGCTGCCGTTTTAGGGGCCGGGCCGCACCTCTTCGACCGTACTAGCCCATCCTCCTACCCGTTTCGCAGCCATAAAATTTAAAAATTTTCTGTAAGACGACAAGAACTCTCCTGCAGTCACAGTCGAGAATTACGACGGGTGTTCAAATCGAAAGGTACGTTCAAAAATGTTCAAATGTTTGTTAAGTTTAAGAGACTCAACTGCGGTGTCATCAGTCCTTAAACCTACAAACTACTTATGAACTAGCTAATACTAAGCACGGCACAAATATCCATGCCCGAGGGAGGATTAGTACCCCCGACCCTAGTGGCCGTTCAGACTGTCACTGGCGCCCCGCAGAGCGCTCGGCCATCGCGGCCGGCGGAAAGGTACGAAACGTCTTAACAACCAAACCGGCTGACATTTGAATATGCCGCTGTGGGATAACGTAGTGCGACATCTAGGGACGCCAAAGTAGTTTCGTTACCTCCCCCTAAAACACTGAAGGTTATGCCCTCCCCAGGCAAGTTAATTTTCACCGTATTTTTCTATCCCCGAGGTCCGATATCGATTTCATCGAACACGGAAAAACCATTAGCAGTGACATGTACTCCTTCGGAGACCGTTAAGAGCAAACGATCCGGACTGTTCTCGGAGCGAATCTGATCCACGATATCGGGCGTCCGCGCACACCGCGTCACACGAAGTGTACAGGCCAAGATCAAGCAGGATCAGCTTGGGCATCCGCCTTACAGCCCCAACATTTTGCCCTGTCATTTCCATCTGTTCAGTCCGCTAAACATACATCTCATACTGAAGGCGACAGTAGAGGACTGGTTCTCGTCACAGCCACAGGAATTCTGGGAATCTTTCGGCTAGTTAGACAGTGGGATAGTTCTGCTCTGTCCTCTGGTGCTTACCTTTGACTAAAGGCTTCAATTATACCCGCAGAGTCGTTTCGTAACTTTTCGTTTCAACATCCATCTTAGATTTTTAAATATTATCTTCGATTTCATATTGCATAACAGTATATTGAAAAACAAAGCCGGCCGCGGTGGCCAAGCGGTCTGCGGCGCGTCAGTCACGGTCTGCACGGTCCATGCCCCTCGGGCATGGATATTTCTGCCGTCCTTAGTAATAGCTAGTTCATAAGTAGTTTGTAACTTTAGGGACTGATAACACCGTAGTTATGTCCCATAAGCTCCACAAACATTTGAACATTTTTTGAAAAGCAAAAAGTGTCGCTATGGATGTATACTAGTGCAGAAAGTGTACAATATCTCTCTTGTACTATAACATACGAGTATATTCAGCAGCGAAAATCAGTAAGTTCATTGTCAGTTTCCTTAATTCGGTAAACTTATATTGGCAATGGACGACGTTGTTACCTTCGTATTGTTCTTTAAAGGCAATAATTGCTTAAAAACAAAAGCAAATTGCGCAAGAGGCACACGAAGATGAGTCCCCAGGGCTGGAAATGCATCGTGTATTTTGACTGAAATCGAGTTCTTTTCATTTCACGAAAGTATAAAATTCACGGAATAAATACCGTGCCGCGGCGGAGCGGCCGAGCACTTTTGCTGCGGAGCGCGCGGTTACTCGCCGTCGGAGGTTCCAGTCCCCATCCACCCTTGGACTAGTGCGTGTGTGTTGTCCTTAGCATGAATCAGTTTACGTAGTTTGTAAGTCTATGGACTGATAACCGTAGCAGTTAAGTCCCTTACATTTACAATTTTAACATTTGAACATTTTTTTATAAAAACCGTAAACACAACATAAAAGAAAGTCACGAGTTTAGAGTTCTGGAAAAAGTGTGATTAAGCTTATTTTCTTTTCATTTATTTTATACATTATTGTTGAAAGATTTTTACGCATAATTTCTCACAACAAAAACAATCTGGAAAGAAGATGGTATCGTCTATTCCGCTGCAGTATTACTTTCCTACCTAGTTCTCATTACGTATCGGCATAAGTCGGAAGTTTCCCTGACTATGACGTCAGGTTTTCAACAGCTGCAACCTCAAAATGTTGAAACATTTGTAAATCTATGGAACCAAACTGATTTGGTCATCTTACCCTGGGCTTACAAACTGCTTATTCAAGATTAACCTCAGGGCGACACACACACTCGACTCGAACCTCCGGCGGGAGCAGCGTCGCGGACCCTGCCAAGCGCCTAGAACCGCTCGGCATTCCCGCGCGTCTCGAGAACTCGAATAACCTTCTGAGTCGTTCACATTATTGTGTAGAAGTACATGATCGTCGTAATGTATTGATCCAAATATAATTCATACTATTTCCAAAAGTTCGACCATAAAAATTAGAATACGACTAAAATTAACGACACTGAAATACCGATATGTCTCTCGTAAAATGGAATATTCATCTGAAATGTTCGTTGCCTTCTTCTAAATGAAGAAACAATATCGTTAATGTTTTTAGATTACTGTTTCCACATCGGGTAACATTGTAGATGTCTCAGGTTCTCGAAATTTCACTTATCAAATGATCTTTCTCATTCTCATAGTCTTGTTATTTTTCAGACCAGGTCTAGTGCATTTTGTTTCTAACTGAACAGTAAAATTAGCCATCACTAATGAGTGGCAACATATAAAGAAAATCATCCAGCAAAATCTCTGAATATTATCCAGAATACATGTACGTCTGTTTTACCACAAAGTGTATCAAAGGCAGATGGACCAATAATAATTAAGAAACATCATGTGTCTTACTAAAATAAAAATTTTCCAATAAACCTCATACAGCGAAAGAAGTTAAATAAGAGAAAATTAATAATGTATCAATTAGTAACTTCAGCTACATTACATTACTTTTCACAGAACTGTTCAGATGATTGTAATCTCCAAAATACGTCACATATTCGTATATTGTCAAATCTGCTGCACGGAGGTTTTATTTCAATGGCGATCGCGAGTAATCTGCCACAGATATCAGGTAATGAAACAAAGAAGGTGAGCAGGTAAGACATGTTGGACCGTAACGTACACAGAAGACTGATGTTATTTATCTTCCCAAATTATTTCACTGACTGTATCGTTCTTCCAAATACAAGAACGTTATGCTCCATGATACAACTATTTAATGAGTTTTTTTATTTTATTTCTTTATGTTGAGGTCGTAGTAATTTGTGTCAACAACCGTCTGTTATACAAAAGGAGTAAAGTCCTACTTATATTACACAACAACTAACAGTAAGTAATGAAAGAATTTGTTCGTCTCTCGTTATGAACATAGTAGGGATGGACCTGAGGGGCTGTGAGAGAAAACTGTGCAGATCATCGATAGGTGAAGCACAGTTACCAAAATGATAAGAGAGAGGTAAACAAGACAATTTATCACTACTAGGTTCAGTCATCGCGAGAACGGTTCTGGCATTCAATGAACACTAGTAGTTTCATGATGACAACCTATCAATGGCTAGGCCTATGTACAGATGTATTGAAATGATTCCATCTTGGGGTGCGCAAATCACCTTCTGGCCACTGCTATGCGAAAAGGGTTAATAGACCCAGACACCCGACCCCTAAAAAGGAAGCCTTATCAAACAAAAATATGAAGAGAAGAAGTAGATCCGTCTTCTCCGGTGTCTCATTCCAGAATGGAGAACATCTTGTCACAGCTGTTCGGGCGGCCGCGGTAGCCAAGCGGTCTGCGGCGCGCCAGTCACGGTCCGCACGGCCACTACGGTCGGGGGTTCGAATTCCCTCTCGGGAATGGATATTTGTGCCGTCCTTAATATTAGCTAGTTCGTAAGTAGTTTGTAAGTTTAGGGACTGATGGCCCTTGTTAAGTCCCATAAGCTCAACAAACATTTTGAACAGCTGTTCGGAAATTGCTCCGCTGTTAATTTGTATGCACCCGATATTGAAGTTTACTTTGGTGGTTTGTATTATTAGAGTAGGCTATTTCTTTGCTTTAGGCACCTTGATTACCAGAAATGGCCAGAAGAACTAATCTCTGCGCCTAGCGAAAAAACTAATTCATAAGGCTGCAACAAAACACAAATGCAGACAGTGTGACTGAAAATTGCATCTGTAGTGATGATGAAGCACCTACAACACTCCGTGGAGCCTATGATGATCATTATACCAGAAAGTTTGAAGTCTACAAAAGACAGTTCTACAGTGTAACAGAGCAGATCTTGAATATTATTATGACAGAAGAGTATTTCATTAGTAACTTTATGTTATTTAGTAACTATCACGACAACTAAAAAGAAGAAAATGATTATTAAATAAAAATCTTGCGTATACAGAACGTTTTCAAATCGAACTAAGCAGTCCAAAATAATTTTTCTGATTCTTCCCCCTACATACACCCCTAGTTTTGGAAATTTATGGTTACGAATTTCTAATACTTTTAATATTTATAACGAAACACGTGGGTGCTTGGAATACATAATTGATGCCTACAAATTTTTTCTCCTAACTGCTGTATGCACCCTATATTTTTCGTTATAACTTTACAAACTTGCGGATTTCCAGAATTGTGTTTATGGCACTAGAAATTTGTATGAGAGGACCAGAAAATATTTCGTAACTTTTAGTACGTTTTAAAATGTGTTTTGTCACACGTTGTTGAATGCAGTGAGTAGTTATAGTGCTCTTTAAGTATAGATAAATTATACATGTAAGCCTGTTCTGCAAAACAACGCGTGCTGGAAGATGTTATCGGCTACCTGTCCTGCCTCATTCGGGTTCTCTACTAACGAGGAAAACCGCTGTCGATATTCCTTCGGTGCGCAGCTCAGTGACTCGCCGTACTCTCACGACAGACGTGAAACTGATGGCAGCGCGATGGTCTCTCAGCCTTGGTTGCTTGTTCTCTATCACTGATGTGGATAAACAATCTGTAGTAAATCAAGTGGTGATTAATAATTCCTGTCTTGTCACACATCCGCAAATAAAATGTACAACAAGTTAGTAGATATTCGGTCTGCAAATTTCTAGAAATAAGATGATGATCTATATCCTTTTCATTCAAATAGATTTAAGACACTTAACAATATCCTGTACAAACTATGCCTTTTTAATTTGAGACATAAATATGCATCAGAATATCAGGCTGCTCTTTTAACCTGTACGATGTCTCGGTGCTCCGTGTATTTCTTTTGTCGCTGAGCAGCTTTTCCGTCGTTTGTCACTATTAGCTAGGTGACTAAGCCGAAGAATGTGTGACGTGTGGAGGGCTGCGGTCGGCCGGCCTGTAGTCGGTTAGGGAGGGTTTTTGCGATGAGCGGTCTGCGCGCTGGATGCATTCTGACTCGTCGAACCGCTTTCCAAGACCGCAGCTGCGGCCCAGAAAACCGCGACAGCCTCCCAACTGCCTTCACGAGGAAGTGAACGTGACAGCGCCGAGCGAGTGCCCGCATATTACTGCCGTCTCCTTTTACCGACACCGTCGATCTACACAAACGGCCATTCGTATTAATGAAACAGAAATTGCCAGAATCACTTGTCTGTGACAGGGCGTCGCTTAAATTCAACTGTTTGCTTGAAAAGCTATGTCGCACCGGAAATAGAACACAAATTTTCAGCTTCTCGCTATGACCGACCAGAAAAAATCAAGATGACGGAAAAGAGAACGACGTACCAATATCGGTACGAAAAGTCTATGCTTCTGCAGCAATAATATTAGGACGGGAAAGACTAGCTAACGTCACTGATTAATTGAAAGCGTCTGAACGCCAAATTTGTTCTTCACTTCAGTTAACAGAACTACAGTATATGCAGATTTTACCTGAAACGTAGCTCCATTCTAAGTATATTCACACATAAGTTGTCAAATGCTGACTGCAGTGTGAAACAGGTGTATTTAAATAAACTAGTATTGCTTGTGGTTAAAGTTCGACCAGTTGTGTTTACAAAGTCATGAAAATGAATTTTTTTATTATAACTGGAATTTATTGAGCACTGCAAATTTATAGGTTTTATATGAATGCTGTGGGAACAGCAAAGAGAAAACATGAAAGACACAAATGAGGGAATTGTTTTATTTAACAACTTAGCATTACAAAACTTCAGTAAAAACAACATTTTACGTAAAAATCATTTCATCATTCGCTAAATGTCCTTATTCTTTATGTTCACAAATATAAAATTTCAAATCATTAGAGAGTCGGCAATGGGAATCGAACCTGGGACCTAAAGATTGGAACTCAAAGCGCTAACTGACTGAGCTAATTTTACCAGTACCAATATGCCACCGAAAACAGGTTATAATATAGTTGCAAAACTTATGGAGATTTGAAGTATCATCCTAAAATTTATTTTTCTTTTTACTGCTCTGAACGGCTACGTGCACACATAATTCTTATATTCACAAAATCTATGACAAACCACCTTTCGAATGAAGTACGTTTCATTGGCCTTCTTGTATGATTAATATTAAAAATCTGTACGTTCAGTTTCGTGTTAGCGTATTTATATGATGATAAATAAATAAAAATATCACGAACAAAACTAAATGGAATGAGAGGATCGATCGGTATGTAACGTACTGTTGCTCATGTGCGTGGAATGAGTACGAATTTAGGAATGAATGTGCGTACTGTACTTGCGCGAAAGAAAATTATTTTAAAATGTTTAAATGTTTGTAAACCTAATGGACCAAATAGCTACAGTCATCACTTCCTAGGTTTACAAACTACTTAAACTCACTTACACGGAGGACAACACACACACACATACTCTCTCTCTCTCTCTCTCTCTCTCTCTCTCTCTCTCTCTGTCTCTCTCTCTCTCTTTCTCTCTCTCTCTACCTCTCTCTCTCTCAAATGCCCGAGGGAGTACTCGACCCTCCGGCAGAACGCTCGTCGAATCCATAGCGCGACACTTTGTACCACGCAGCCATACCGCTCGGCAAAAATTCTTATATCAGGAATCACAGTGAGATCAAAATCTAATTTCTCTGCTAAGAAACTAACATTATGTCATTAAAGGATGTAATTAAATGCGATGTAGAAAAAGGAAGAGCACTGCATACTTACCTAGTAAAGCAATTAGAAAGATTTTCTTAGTAGCAAATTCAATAATAAAACCTAGTATGTGGAACTGAATAACTAGACACATGAACAATATATCTTCCTATGCAAGATCTCAGACGTAAATAAACTGATTTTTCACTGACATTAGTCTGCAGAAAAGAACAGCTTGACATCCAGGTTAAACGAGATAAACTTATAATAACGGGTGCACAAAATATATGTTCTCATTCAATAAGTACCCTTTTTTTATAACAGCGAAATATGACTTCAAGCATAAATTAATTATTGTCCGTAAAGTGGAGAAAGTGGACTGACTAATTGTAGTTGCTAAATATTGCGGTTTTTTTTATCAAAGTGTAGAGGAAGCATTCTTCTGTGTTCAGAAAACCAACATGGGTCGAAAATCGTTAAGTAACATAAAAGTGAAATTGAGTAACGAATTAAATATTAAGTTATGTGTTCCATCATAAAGCAGAATGATAGAATATACGGATGGCGCTATATGACAAAAGTTAATACGAAGTTGGCATATAATGCAAACTAAACTACACGGTAACATTATGAATTTGTAACTACATCTAAAGTCGCTGTTGGCTTGAGAAATAAGTCCCGACTGATGCTCATTGGCATAAGCAGCAATTATTCTCACCATTTCCTGTGGCTGACCACCAAAATAGCTGCTGAAACTATGACGCGCTTCCTGAAACCCGCTCCTACACCCGCAGAGAAATTCTTTCTCCATGTTTTCACCTGGATCCTGACACCAGTCTTCCCACTACTATTGCCGCAGCCAAACTCTCTTTACACTACTAGGGTGGGCTGCAGCCTGATTCATAACGTTTTCACCCTATGAAGGTCGGAGTTTGTCCTCTACTCTCTTTTCGAATTACATGAAGAAAGATAATAATGAAAATACAAATAAAAACAGGCCAGTACGGGAAGTCTAGTATAATTCGATACAATGTTTACGTAGCAGAGTAAAGTGACTGTTATGTTACACGTGAACCAACTTCCATAACGCAAAAATTTTAGTTTTTAAAAAAAAAAAAAAAAAAAAAAAAAAAAAAGCTCTTTCCTTCTTAAGCAATCGAATAGATAACTAGCTATTCTGGTACCAATCTTTGATATACGAAATGAGCGAAGAATCAAAAGGAATTGTTTCTAGGTTTTGGTTTTCCATATTCAGTGAGCACTGTGCCTTCTGGTGAAGCTCCATATGTCTGCCCACCCCCCTCCCTCCTCTCATCACACCTCACTTTGCGTGGATTAAGTCTAACTATTCAACGCTGGTAATCTTTACCGCCGAGAAAAGGAGTTCAGGAGCAGCAGCTCTTTAGAAGTTCTTGATGCCGTTAGAAAGACACCCTCACCCTAATTCATGGCTCTTTTATTCGCAGTTGACTCTAGTACAGCAATATAATATCATTACTCCGGGGTTACGGTACCACGCTATTAGTTGAATAGCGGACAGTCGTCATTACTCCCCACACAGAAGGTATAACCAATCGATGGCCGCTGTCGGCACTCGTAAGTCAGTTTAGCGCAACGGGCCTCCATGTTTTGTACACTGAATAAAGTGACGATCAGACGGTGTACCATTGAAATCGGTTGCAAATAAAACGAGGGCTGTAAATAGTGCTTTTTCCTGTGGGATTATTGTATGAACTCAACGCGTAATTGATGATTGAACGATGGATTTGCGTAGTTTTCTTTTTTCTGTTATGTTCATTGTACGGAACATCTATAAATGAAAATCATAATTACCCAGGCCACAACCCCCACACTCAAACGTTCCTATGCTACTTCTACACCTCTTCCTTTCCGTGTGATGTTTGTGTGTTTTGTTTCCCTACCCCCCCCCCCCCCCCCCTCTCCACCGCGCTACTCCATTTAGTACTTACATGCTCCGTAAGACGGTGCTGTATCCATCCCCACCACGGCCTCGCAACCTTCCTCTCACCCCCTCCCCTCTCTTCTCCGCCTACCCCTACACCGCAGAGCGTGATTTGGAGTTCGGCAGCCGGAGATGACAGTTGTGTGTCAGAGCTGAGTGCCTGTGTAATTGAGGCAGTGATGCCTTTTATGACGATGGCTAATGGTAGAAAGCTTAATTCTGTGTATATATAAAGAATCGTATAGTGTGCAATAATTTATTTCATTCAACTAGTTTCGGTCTTCTTTTAGACCACCTTCAGGAATTTTAACTCTGAAATTATCATAGTTACATTTAGAGGACTTTTGAGCAATATGCATTGGTGTCAAAATTAAACTAAGTTAATAAATAGAAGTAAAAGGATGTTATATCCATCGATGTTGTGGAGCTGGCAGGTAACTGCGAGCCTTCCAGTGCGTCACTGCTGGCTGGAGCACGGTTTTTAATGGTATTATATAACTGCTGGCTGGAGCAAGGTTTTTAATGTTATTATATAACATGTTTTTAAACAAAAGTGACCACCTAAGGCACTCTACAAACAAATTTAAGATCATTTTGTTGACCCTTAAATTTAGTAAATATCTTAATGTTATGTGTTTTATTCCATGACGCCATTTGAATTGTAACTCGTTCTGTTGTTGACATTTCATTGCTAACAGTTTGCAATGTTACAACACAGTATATACTTATTTATTATTTTTAATGACTACCTAAAGCTTTATAAAATAGATCAGGATTTTGATATGTATATAAAATACATTCCTTTTGCCTTAACCTTATTACAAAAGCATTGTAAAAAGTAAAATCAACGTTTTATTTTTATTTTATTTTTTTATTTTATTTTTTTTTTTTTTTTTTTTTTTTGTACATTACCAATGAAAACAATAGCTTTACACAAATTTCAATGACAAACGAACCAAATAGTTTTTTTGCAAAGTATCATATCCTGAATTGTTTTTCTATGTAACTTAAATAAATCTTACAGTTTTGTAATACCAGTAAATTTACATACAACACTGCAGAATCACTTATAGCATATCTTTGAAAATATTGATAAGAAAGTGATACAATTTATTGTCAGTATCTTAATATTTTAATCTTAATTTGAAAAAGATGACTATAATGATTTTATCTTAGACATTGACAAAGAAATGTGTGGCTAATTATAATTTTATATTTTTTGGCTTAATTCATCTATGTAGTCTTTTCATTGGCTATCAAAAATGGGTGGAGCTGGCAAAGGGGCGGAGCCTCAGCTATTTAAGAGCAGTAAACCTTGCTCCAGCCAGCAGTGACGCACTGGAAGGCTCCCAGTTACCTGCCAGCTCCACAACATTGATGGTATAACATCGTTTTACTTCTATTTATTAACTTATTTTCATTTTGACACTAATGTATATTGCTCGAAAGTCCTCTAAATGTAACTATGATAAATTCAGACTTAAAATTCCTGAAGATGATCCAAAATAAGATCAAAACTAGTTGAATAAAATAAATTATTGCACTCCAGACTGTTCTATATATATAAATTTAAATAAGAGTGCTGTTGCCCAAAAATTTTTAAACAAAAACGTTTCCAAAAATATGTTTATTCTGTGTGCGTGAAATTTTTGTGTGCCTGTCGCAGCTCGACGTGCGTCTTTACAGTGAGCTATAAACTATCCACATTATATTGTCAAAAGTAGGAATATTCAGGCAAACTACGAAACTCATAACTTTCGAATGCACTGATTTATATGAGATATAACCATGATATTTGACACATATGGTTTTTTTTTATGTTCGAGAGGTGTTCTAATGAAACAGGTACGAACGACTTAATAACCAAACTGGTTGAAATTTAAATAATCCGCTTAGGGAAAACGTAGTGCGATATCTAGGGACGCATTTAAATTCTAGGCTGTGTCATCAGTAAGCAAAGTGATGCTCACCGTGCTTTTCGACGTCCGAGGTGTGATAGTCATCGAACTGCTCGAGCACGGAAGAACCATTAGCAGTGAACCGTGAGACACTCCGTAACCTACGCAAGTCTACCATTAACATACGGCCTGAGCTGCTCGTGGAGGGAGTGATTCTGCTGCATAATAACGAGCGTCCACACGTCTCCAGGGTCACACAAAGTGTACTGACCGAGTTGAAGTGGGAGCAACTTCAGAGCGCGCCTCTGCTCGCCGTCGGAGGTTCGAGACCTCCCTCGGGCATGGGTGTACTTGTTGTCCTTAGAATAAGTTTGTTTAAGTAGTTTGTAAACCTAAGGACTAATAACCAGAGTAGTTAAGTCATATAGATTTACAAAATTTGAACATCTGAATTTGAGCAGTTTGAGAATTCGCCATACAGCCCGGACATGTCCTCCTGTGACTCCCGTCTGTTTGTTCCGCTATAGAAACATCTCAAAGGGAAGCGATTCATCTCAAACGACGTTCTGAAGGGCACAGTAGAGGGTTGGCTCTTGTCACAGCCATAGGAATTGAGGGAACATGGAATCCTTCGCCCTGTAAAACGGTAGGATAGTTGTGTTCAGGCCCCTGGTGATTACTTTTGAATAAAGAATTCAATTATACACACTGTGTAGCTCTGTATCTTTTAATTTGAAATCCCCTCGTAAAATGTTTTATACTCTACAAAACGCCGCCTGGTGTGTGGTGTTTGACAGGTCATAATTAAAGTTGTCATATGTATATGTGTTTCCTAGGTTGAGTTTTGTGTACTTCGTATGCCACCGTATGAAGCGTGGAAGAGAGTAGCTTGCAATATATATCTACACTACTACATATCAGATATTTCTAATTTTCCATAGAAGAGGGGGCGGGGGAGAAAGAGATAGAAGAAGAAGAAGAAGAGGCAGCGGTAGACAGAGAGAGGAGGGGAAATTTCTGGAAGACTTTTGACACTGTACCTCGCAAGAGTCTTCTAATCAAACTGCTTATGAAATATCGCCACAGTCGTACGATTAGATTTCCGGTCAGAAAGGATACAATACGTTGTAACTGATGGTAACTCGTCGAGTAGAACAGAAGTGATATCTGGCGTTCCATAGGGAATTGTTATAGGACGCCTAATGTTTCTTGTCCTTATAAACGAATTAGGAGACAATCTGAGTAGCTCTCTTACGTTGTTCACAGATGTTGCTGTCACTTGTGGGTTAGTAAAGTTACCAGAAGATCAAAAGAAAATGCAAAATGATTTAGATAAGGTATCTGCATGGTGCAAAAAATTGCAATTGATCGTTAATAATGAGAAGTGTAAGTCATCTATATGACCAGTAAAGGAAACCCGTTAAACCTCTTTTACATCATAAATCAGTCAAAACCACAGGCCGGCAATTCTACTAAATACCTATGAGGAACAACTACAAACAACTTAAGTTGGAAAAAACACATATAAAATATTGGAGGGATGGTGAATAAGACTACGTTTCGTTGGCGGAACACTTTGAAGATGCAACAGTTCAACTAAAGAAACTCTCTACACCACACTCGTGCGTCCTATTTTGGAGTACGGCTGCGCATTGTGGGATCACCACTAAGTGTGTCTGACAGACGATTTAGAGAAAATGCAGAGAAGAGCAGTTCGTTTTATATTATCGCGATATAGGGGAGAGATTGTCACGGAAACTATTGGAGATTGGAACTGTAGAGAAACGTCAAGAAAGTGGTTCGATGAACTCTCTGACGTGAACTTCAATGAGACTTGCAAAGTATTTATGTAGATCTGTATGAAGAGGAGGAAGAAAGAGAGGGGGGAGAAACAGATTGACAGAAAAGGAGGAAGAACAGGTGAGAGTGAGTGAGAGAGAGAGTGAGTGAGAGAGAGAGTGAGTGAGAGAGAGAAAGAGAGTGAGAGATAGGGAGAGAGAGAGAGAGAGAGAGAGAGAGAGATTAAGAGAGGAGGAGGAGGCTGGGGAAGTAATTGGCCATGAGAGGGGCGGAGGACATTGATAGGGATCAGGAGGAGATTGACAGAGAGGAAGGAGGAGGTGAAGAGTAGATGAGGCGAAGACATCAAAAGGGAGAGGGAAGAAGAATATGGGCAGTGCGAGGAGTAGGAGGAAATAGACAGGAGAGGGGAGAGAGACAGGAACAGATGGACAGAGAGGGAAGGTGAAGAGGCAGGAAATGTTAGTGTGACTTGAGTATTGAATAGGAGAGTTCATGGATGATTGAAAGAAAACTGTCTTTCGGCTGTTGAAGGTACAGAAGCGGGTTAACACAGTATGGGCGCTGTCTATAGTCGCTAGAGACGAGTTCTTTTGGACTGGTATCTGGTGTCACTTTTAAGAGAGTTGGGTTGAAGTAGGGTGGTGGTGCGGTGAGCGGGCCCCGGCGGCGGCTGCAGGCGGTAAAGATGGCTGCCGGCGGGCGCGTTCCTTATCTGGCAGAGATGGAGGCAGCAGCCCGCAGCGCCGCGGCGCTTATCGCGGCGCGCCAGCCGCCCCCGCCGCCCCCGCCGCCCCCGCGCCGCTATCACCCGCTCGCATCCATCTCCCGGCCCTGCCCTGCCCTTGCCCGATTAACGCGTACAGTCGGTCGCACCCGCGCCCGCCGCCCGGATACCGGCGACTGCACTGCCCGTATAGCGCGCGGCCCAGGAACCCTTTCACACTCGCGTGTGCGGTCACGTGACTGTACCCCGCACCCTCTACTCCCGCCCTGTTACTGAGGGGGAGGGCCGGCAAGGCGTTGCCGGTAACATATGGGGCCAAGTCAGAGAGCCTGTGTGTGTACAGGGAATGCTGCATTCTTATGAAAGGAAACGAAAACAGTGACTCAGTGCAGACGGTACGCCACATTATTACAGAACAACGCTAAAGTTTCCATTATATATATGAATTAGAAATATTCAAACATTTTGACCGTTTCAGAGCTGTGGAACACACGCACCCACAAATATATTGTTAATACTTATGGGAAGATGTCTATTACAGTAATTCGGAAACGGGAAGACAGCGCACTTGTTTTCCTCGCAAGCACGTATAACATACGAATTAGTGTGAAGTTGGCATCAGTCAGCAGTCGGGTATTTCGAGTCTTTATTTAGTCAGATCTAGATTTCGGCTAGTAACTAGTCTTTATTAGTGCAAGTGTTTCATAAAAAAATGTCGAGTATTTCGTTGTAGGCCAGTGATGCGTCATTGCACACTTTTCGCGATTGTTTGGTTGAGTATCAGAACGAACTGTGACAAGTGTTTATCGTCACATCAATGGCCCGCAACGAAATACGTTGCATATTCTAATAAAACGTTTGCGTTGATAATTTCTAGTTACTAGCCAAAATCTAGATGTGGGTAAATAAAGATTTTAAATAAACGGAGACTTATTGACATTCATATAGTCGTAGGGCGCACACCTCGAAAGGTAGGAGGCGCGTATTTTTTAAGTAAGTTCCGTTTTGTTGCAGACACTGCAGCTCGCGCACATACCGCAACGAGCACGAGCGTCGTGTGCCAGCATGCCTCGGGAAGAACTGTGCTCAGTTTCAGCTCTGTAGCTAACCTGCAAAGTTCTGTTCTGTGTTTTCAAAATGTTTAAGACTATCAACTCGCCCGCCATGTGTGAGGTTCACTCATTGATATGGTTTTTGTCACCAAGGAACCTGTCTGCTGCGAAAATTCATCGACAGATTTGCGAAGTGTACGGCGATACTGTTATCAGTAAAGCAAAGTGCCTAAGTGGGTTTGGTGGTTTCAGCCGAAGCGAGGATTCTTGAGAATAGGAGCTTCACAACAACAGGCCTCTTAAACGAATTTCCTTACGTGTTGAGATCAGTGCTTTACAAAACGGCAGTGAACTCTGGGTATCGGAACAGGCGGTAAGATTGTATGAAGAGGGTATTTTAAAATTGGTCGAGAGGCATGATAAGTTTTTGAACAAACTTAGCAACTATGTCGAAAAATATCTACATGTACATAGGATACTCTGCAAGTCACATTTAAATGCCTGGCAGAGGGTACATCGAACCACCTTTATACTATTTATCTCCTATTCTATTCTCGAATAACGCGCGGAAAGAAAGAACATCCGAATCTCTCCGTTTTAGCTCTGATTTCTCGTATTTTATTCTGATGATCATTTCTACCTATGTAAATGGGATCAACAATACATTTTCGTATTCGGAGGAGAATGTTGGCGATTGGAGTTTCTTAAGTAGCTCACGCCGCAGCGATAAGCACCGTTGTTCTAATGATTCCCATCCCAGATCCTGTATAATTTCCGTGACGCTGTCTCCCCTGTATCGTGACAATACAAAACCCTTCTTTGAACTCTTTCGATGTCCTCCGTCAAACACACCTGATAAGGATACCACAGTGGGTAGCAATACTCCAAAAAATGACGGACAAGCGTAGTGTATGCAATATCTTTAGGAGTTCTGTTGCAGCTTTTAAGTGTTCTGCCAATAAAACGCAGTTTCTGGTTCGCCTTTCTCACGACATTATCTACATGCTTAAGTATGCAGTTTAAGCCTCAAGTAATAGTAATTCCTAGGTATTTAGTGCAGTTTATGGCCTTCACATTAGATTGTTTTATCTTTTATCTTGTAAACAAAGTTTAACGGATTTCTTTTCGTACTCATGTGGACGATTTTACACTTCACATTATTTAGAGTCAATTCCCAATTTTTACACCATAGTGATATTTTATTTAGCTCGTTCTGCAGTTGAGTTTGATCTTCAGATGATTTTACTAGATGGTAAATTACTGGGTCATCTGCATACAACCTAAGATAGCTGCTTAGATTTTCTCCCAAATTTTTTATGTAAAGAAGGAACAGCGAAGGACCAATGACACTACCTTGTGGAACGCCCGAAATCACCTCTGTTTTAGTCGATGCGTTACTATCGATTACTACAAACTGTGTCCTCTCTGACAGGAAATCCTCTATCCAGTCGCAAACTCGGGGCGATATACCATCACCACGCAATTTGATTAAAAGCCGTTTGTGAGGTACGGTGTCAAAAGCCTTCTGGAAATCAAGAAATACGGAATCAATTTGAGAACCCTTGTCGATAGCACCCACAACTTCGTGTGAGTAAAGAGCTAGTTGTGTTTCGCATGAACGATATTTTCTAAATCCGTGGTGACCTTGGGTCAATAGATCATTCTGTTGGAGATAGTTCATAATATTTGGATACTGTATATGTTCTAAAACCCTGCTGCAAATTGACGTCAATCTACATCTACGTCTACATAGATATTCTGCAAATCACATTCAAGAGCCTGGCAGAGGGTTCATTAACCACTTTCATAACTTTTCTCTCCTGTTCCATTCTCTAATAGCACGCGGGAAGAAAGAACACCTAAATCGTTCCGTTTTCGATCTGATTTCTCTTATTTTATTGGGATGGTCATGTCTTCGTAAGTAGGTGGCTGCTAGCAAAATATTTTCACATCCAGAACTAAAACTAAAATTCGGTGATTGAAACTTAGCAAACAGATCACGCCGCAATGAATAACGTCTTTCTTTTAATGATTTTCACCCCAATTCGTGCAACATTTCCGTGACGCTTTCCCCCCCGTAACGTGATAAAACAAAACGAGCTGCCCTTCTCTGAACCTTCTCAATATCTTCCGTCAGTCCCACCTGTTGAGGGTCCCACAAGGGGCAACAGTACTCCAGGAGAGGACGCACAAGTGTGATGTAAGCAGTCTCTTTGGTGGAGCTGGTGCATCTTCGAAGCGTTTTGCCAATGAAACGTAACCTTTGATTCGCCTTCCCCACAATATTTTCTGTGTGTTCTCTCCAGTCAAAGTTGTTCGTAATTGTAACTCCTAGGTATTTGGTAGAATTTACGACCTTAAGGTTTGGCTGATTTATCGTGTAATTGAAGTTCGGCGGATTTCTTTTAGTGGTCATGTGTATTACTTCAGACTATTCTTTATTTAGTGTCAATTGCCAATTTTCGCACCATGCAGAAATTTTGTCTAAATCGCTTTGTAGTTGCTTTTGATCCTCTGTTGACTTCACTAACCGATAAACGACAGCATCATCCGCGAACAATCTAAGGGAGCTGTTCAGATTGTCTCCTAAATCGTTTATAAACACGAGGAAGAGTAGGGGACCTATAACGCTTCCCTGTGGAACGCCAGATATCACTTCTGTTTTACTCGATGGCTTACCGTCAATTACAACGAACTGTGTCCTTTCTGATAGGAAAACGTGAATCCAATCGCACAATTGGGAAGATATTCCATAAGCACGCAATTTCATAAGAAGCCGCTTGTGGGGTACAGTGTCAAAAGCCTTCCTGAAATCCAGAAATATGGAATCGATTGAGATCCCTTGTCGATGGCACTTAACACTTCATGTGCCTGTAGTTTAGTGGGTTACTGCTACTGACTTTCCTGAATATAGATGTGGCGTGTGTAACTTTCTAATCTTTTGGTACAGATCCTTCTTTGAGTGAGTAGTTGTATATGGCTGTTAACTAAGGAGCTATCGCTTCAGAGTAAAGTATGTACTTTCTGAAAATAAATTTACTTTTTTGAAAAAGCCTTTCCTTGTGATCTTCTGTTCAAACGAAGTTTACTTAAAAAGGCGCCTCGTAATACAACAAAACGTAGGTATCAGCTGGTGGTAGCCACGCGGCGGCCAGACGAGTGCGAGCCGGGAGGCCGGCGGCAGCCGCGGCCGGATGCCGGCGCCGCGACGGATGCGGACGGCTGCGTGCCGGGCGCGCCGAACACGCAAAGTGCATATACGGCCGCGGCGGCGGCGGCGGCGGCGGCCGCGGAGGTGGCCACACACCGCACCACACCACACTAGGCCAGCCGGCGGGCGACAACGCACTGGCGGGCGCCGCTCGTCTTCGCGAAAGCAGGTGTTCGCCGCGGTGGGATTTGAATCGCAGTGGGCACTGGAGCCTTCCCCAGGCGCTTACTCATTTTCTTACTATTATGATGTAGCATTTTATATGCAATTTCTTTGTGCGGTTTTTTGGATGGTCATGTCTCCCTATGTAGATGGGTGCTAGCAAAATATTTTCACATTCAGAAGTAAAAGTCGGCGACTGAAATTTCGCAAATAGATATCGTCGCAAAGAACAACGTCGTTCTATTAATGATATCCACCTCAAATAGTGCAACCGATCCGTGACGCTTTCGCCCCTGTAACGCGATAAAACAAAACGAGCTGCCCTTCTCTGAACCTTCTCAATATCTCCCACCTGGTGAGGGTCCCATAAGGGGCAACAGTACTCCAGGAGAGGACGCACAAGTGTCATGTAGGCAGTCTCTTTGGTGGAGCTGGTGCATCTTCGAAGCGTTCTGCCAATGAAACGTAACATTTGGTTCGCCTTCCCCACAATATTTCCTATGTGTTCTCTTCAGTCAAAGTTGTTCGTAATTGTAGCTCCTAGGTATTTGATAGAATTTACGACCTTAAGGTTTGACTGATTTATCGCGTAATTGAAGTTCAGCGGATTTCTTTTAGTGGTCATGTGTATTACTTCACACTGACAATTTTCGCACCATGTAGAAATTTTGTCTAAATCGCTTTGCAGATGCTTTTGAGTCTCTGTTGGCTTCAGAAACCGATAAACGACAGCATCATCCACGAACAGTCTAAGGGACCTATCCATATTGTCTTCTAAATCGTTTATAAACAAAAGGAAGTGTAGGGGACCTATAACGCTTTCCTGATGGACGCCAGATATCACTTCTATTTTACTCGATGACTTACCGATGACGAACTGTGGAAGAAATGAACATGGCGGAGGACTTCTCTCTTCAAAAAGTAGAAAGAGTGTGATGTGTCAAAATTAATGTCACACCTAAAACTTTTAAGATCCGTCCAGCTCCACTCGGCCACTGTCTCCGTTACGCAGCCAGCGACATCGCAGCCAGGAGCACGGCCTTATAGTGGAGAGGCCGAGGAGAGCTCGGGCTAAAGCTAGCTGGAGAACCCGAGAGAATTTTCATAATTCATATCGCGCCGAGACCATACGCTTGAAGAAATTCAAGTGAAAAACAACTGTTGGCCTACAATTAAATAATCATTGACGATTAAATAGTGAATTTTAATAATTTTCGTAATGGATTTTATTACATTGAAAGGATATCGTGCAAGAAGTCCGTCTCATACTGTTAAAGATTAGATTACATTAGTACTTGTTCCATAGATCATGAATACGACACTTCGTAATGATGTGGAATGTGTCAGGTTAATGAAATGTGTCTTTACAAATTATTACTTTGTACTAAATACTACATGATACAATTTATTTTTATTATAATTAATTTTTCTATTTCTTTTATTTATTTTTCAATTTTTTTTACACATTTACTAATTTATATCTAAAAATCCATCTATAAAGTTGAAGTAGTTGCCATTCAGAAATTTTTGTAATTTATTTTTAAATGCTAGTTGGCTATCTGTCAGGCTTCTTAATGCAGCTATTTTACTTACTTCTCTACCTGGTTACGTTTTGCCTTCGATTTTATCTGGAGAGATTCCTTTCTAAATTACTACCTTCTCGTTTCAAAATGTGCCCAAAAAATTGGAAGTATTTTGGCTGACATGGGAGAATTAACTTGTTCTAATGCTGAGTTCTTCTATAATGGAAACTCTGGGTTTTTTTTTATCTGTCCGTGGTACGTACAAGATCTTGCTCCAACACCACATCTCAATGACATCAATTCAGTTTTTGACACTAGCTTCCAGATGTAGGTCTCGTAGGTGTAAAGAACACAAGGAATACCAATAAATACGCCTATCCGAAGAGCGATTCGTCGACGCAGAGGATACGGTGCTCACGGGTGCGGTTGCTGTAGGAAGACGCTTGTCTACTGTTGGTCGAGCTGATCTCTACCAGTTTACCTGAATAACTCGGGCGCCCGATCCTCCGTTGTCATGAGTGCACTCGTGCTCTTCCGATAATCCATTTTTAGTAAAAAGAAGTAAATTAAATTGGTCCTAATCCCCTGGTTCCGACCAAGTTTTTCGGGAGGCTTTCCTTGGTTGTAAGGCATATGCCGGAACTGGTCAGCCCCTCCCACTTATTCCCTTTGCCCCACTATCAGGTTGTCTGATAATTGGCTGAACAGAACCGCGACTCTTTATGGGTCGGATCTCAAACAGCCCGCTCCGCTCCTTGAGTGGAGAATGAAAAGAATAAGGGTATTTTTTTTTTAAATAACAATTTCTTTGTTTTATTAATTGATCACACTTTTTATCGTAAACGAGCATAGATCATAGTTATACATAATCATTCATTACCTTGAGATCCTCTAATCAACCATTTAGTTGGGATAATCAGAGTCTATAAATGACATAAAATCATTGTACGAGTTCGCAGTCATTATTACATTATAGCCAGTCAAAATAATTCTCCGTCTTGTTAGCTATTATATTTTTATTGTACGAAATATACACCATAATGCGTTTAGGCCACAGCAATAAGATACACGATGTCGTCAATTCAGATTTTCGCTTGTACCATGTGAATAGTAAGTATAAAAGCGAAATATAAATCTCAATGGAGTAGTAACGTATTCTAAACTCAAAGTACTTCTTACTATTTGCTATCGTTTGATTCAAATGTTTCAAATGTTTGTATAGCTTTTGGGACTTAACTATGGGGCCATCAGTCCCTAAACTTACAAAATACTTATGACCTAGCTAATACTAAGGACGCCACAAATATCCATGCCCGAAGGGGGATTCGAAACCCCGATCGTAGTGGCCGTGCAGACCGTAACTGGAGCGCCTCAGTCCCCTCGGCCACCGCGGCCGGCTATTGTGTGATTAAGTAAAATCACGAACTGTACTGTCGTTCAAATCTAACAATTGTTTTAGTCAAACCTATTTCATGCTACAGTGTGACTCATCTAAAATCAATAAAGAAGTGGAGATCAGAAACCGGGGAACACGGAATCGTAGCCATCACATAATTATTCATAAAATTTTCATAAGATACTACTACCCGTTAGGCAGCAAGTACTCCACAAATACCAGGAGCAAAACGTCAGGAGCAGCCCACTTAGTTTCACATAACTGAAATGTTAGTATCATTTGCATGTTTTCTGAAAGGACGCCTGATTAAAAGTGAACTGCGATTCGAAAGTTGCCTGTTGGAGCACAGCCTGTCCGCAGGGAACATCCGTACTGCAACAAGCCAAGCCTGAGCCCAGTGCACCGCAGCGAGTACGAGAGAGCTAAGTCTCCAATATGCTGACTTCTAGGGTGGACACTGAGAAGTATATACGTTGCTCATTACAGTTCAATATAGGTCGACTCATCGATACTGGAAATGACTTATTTCAGGGTTATTCAAAGATGGGAAGTATAGTCCGTTAGCCCGCCGCGGTGGCCGAGGGGATGCCGGGCGCCGTGGCTCAGCGCGCCCGGTCAGAGGGCTGAACGCCCTCTGTAATAAAAAAGCTGAGCCAAGACCAAATAGAACAACAACGAACGATCAAGACAAGCGACCGCAATGAACAGAACTACCCAGAGAGGGAAAAACAGGGAGGGGGGCACTGAGGCGCTCAAGTCGTAGTCTGCAGGCCACTACGGTCGGGGGTTCGAATCTCCCCCTCGGGCATGGATATTTGTGGCTTCCTTAGGATTAGTTAGTTCATAAGTAGTTTGTAAGTTTAGGGACTGATGATCAAGTAGTTAAGTCCCATAAGTTCTACAAAAATTTGAACATTTATTGTCCGTTAACTCTCTGGACTTTTGAATTTTATTTACAGTGCGTGTATCCATTAAGAAACAGTCTCGATGATGTTTGTTCAACACGCAAAAGGTTCTGTCTGTGTGTTAGGCCGTCTTCAGGACACCCTGAACCCAGCTGCTGGTGATGGATCATTCTCATCTCCAACTTATGGATTCGTGGTTGCCTTAATATAATAAACAGATAGAACAGATTGCTTGTTAAATAAATATCATTTTGCAATCAAGACTGTGTTTTCTAAACAATATTTTTGGAACATTTCGTGCCGATTGCTGAGACCAGCGAAATTATAACTGTAACTGTAGTCTTCAATTCTCTCTACGAGATTACAAAAACTATTTGATTCAATCATAATATCATTATTTAGTGGATAATTATTTTTATAAAACCTTTTTTTTTCAAATATTGTGTAAATATATCGGATCAAACTGTATGGTGCCGGCCGCGGTGGCCGAGGGGACTGAGGCGCTCCAGTCACGGTCTGCACGGCCACTACGGTCGGGGGTCGAATCCCCTCTCGGGCATGGATATTTGTTCCGTCCTAGTTCGTAAGTAGTTCATAAGTAGTTTGTAAGTTTAGGGACTGATGACCCTGTAGTTATGTCCCGTAGGCTGTACAAATATTTGAACATTTGAAACTGCATGGTCATCGTCCGTAACTTACAAACTACTTAAACTAAGGTAAACTAACCTAAGGATAACACACACATCCATGATCGTAGGAGAACTCGAACCTCCGACGGCGAGCATCCGCGGGCTCCGCAGCGAAGCGCCTTAGACCGCTCAGCTACTCCACCGCGGCCATTTCTTTTTTCTCCTGTGTACATGAGAAAAGAACGGAAAGTTATGTCCAACGTCGAGTTCATTACCTCTTTAAATGGACACTTACTCGCAACGATATCAGCCACTGGGTTTCTGAAGAAACATATTATTCCTTACAAAGTGTAGGGTTACCACGGGAAGCTACTCGGTACGAAAAAACGACTGAATGACGACACGAATCCCATTCCTCAGAAATTGGTGCCTGTAAGGGAGACATACGAGCTGCGTGTGGTCAGTGTTCCGTGGCCTGGCAGGCAGAGCGCTGAAAATGTACCTGTTGTCGGCGCGTGGTCAGAGCCGCATCGACAGCTCATCCATCAGAAGGCACTCGCCGTAACAAGGGCGCGCCAAGCAGCTGCCGGGCAGCCCGTGCTGGCCGGGCGGCCTACCCGCTGGCAGGCAGGCGCAAGCGTCGCCGCGTTTACGAGATATTCCTCTGTAACCGACGTTACTAAACAGGTAACGCTTTGCACCGTGAAAGTAATGTACATTGCCCAATTTCACGGAAAGCTCGTGATGTCCTGTAAAGCAATGATTTCCACAGCGGTACGACTTGAAAACGCTATTGCCTCTCAATGCCTGTGAATCACCTGCGATCTTTAAGGCGCAGCGAAAGCTCCATCGGTTGGTCGCGCCAAACTGCAGTGTGGTGACCTTTTGGGGTAACGAGCACAGGAGGCGACTTTCGCCAGCTCCCAGCTCCGTGGGACCTGCCACGCAGGGTCCTGTCCCCACACACACACAGAATGCGTGCCCGCCGCGGTGACACCGGGACAGAACAGCTTTCTACCGAACTCCTGTGCCACCAGCCTTTCTCTCGGCCAACCTTGCTTCGGATACTGCACGGGGAGATCTCTCTCTCTGTCTCTCTCTCTCTCTCTCTCTCTCTCTCTCTCTCTCTCTCTCTCTCTCCCTCTCTCTCTCTCTCTCTCTCACAAACACACAAAACATATTCCAAGATGTCAGAAACAGCAACAAGAAGCTGATGGACTCGGATCGATTGAACAATCTCTTGTTGTCGGTATCTTAAACGATAATTGCCCCACGTGAAACGCTGTTACATCCGTGCTCCATGCAGCACGCGATTGATTCAAGGCAGTAAAACATTGTAGAGGATTCCGCGTTTGGAGTGACAGCCAGTCAGCCTCCCAAAGGAAACAGCTATAAAGGCCCAGATGTAGTCCGTAGGCAGACTCATTTATCGTCGGCTAATGTTTATTGAAACGCATATCTCGTGCGGCACAAAAAAACTAACTGAACTGATCAAGCGATAGTGATGAACGTATTTTATTATTGCTTTATACTTATCGAAACAATAACAAACAAAACAAATCAGTCAGAGAAGTACCATTACCTGGACCAACCACGAGATTGAAGAGGGACAAGCAATGAGACAAATTTCTTTCAGATCTCACCAGTGGAATGGCATCACTTCCGCTGCAGTGACGATAATTTTCCATCGGAATATCTCCTAAAATAATTTTGATAATGTCTATTTCATCTTATATCTTCTTGTCCGTACTAAACTTTTCTAATTTTTCTCCTTGCTATTTAACTCTTCCCGGTTGCCATATCAGTTATTAATGGATTTTTCACAGTGCAAGTTTTTCCTCTTTCTTTCCACTATTACTTAATCTGTGTAAGAGGCATCTTAGCCGTGGCGGAGCGCCCGAGCGCATTGAGGCGCTATGTTACAATGCGCGAAGCCGTTCCCCGTCGGGGGTTCGAATCCCCCCTCGGACATGGATGTTTGTGCCGTCTTTAGTATAAGCAAATTCATAAGTAGTTTGTAAGTGTATGGACTGATGACCCCGCAGTTAAGTTCCATAAACTTTAAAAACATTTGATCATTTCGACGCATCTTACATTTCTGTAGAGTCCGGTATTTTAGATTCGTCGGTTTCTATTTCTGCCGGTTTTCTCTTCCTTACAATTCTGTACCCTGACGTACAGATTCTTTCTCAATTAACACCATTAAATCATTTTTACTGATGTCAATTTGCTTTTAAACTCGTTCTTTCTTCAAACGTCGTGAGTAATTTTTGTCTCTAAATAGCCGAACTCTATCGTTTCATCTGATTTTTCTTCCCAGTGATCTCGATGTTTTTATTACTATCCAGCACAAGCGAGTTTTTCGTTAAGCACAGTCAGTGACACTATACCGTCTAGTTTGTTCAACAATTTCAAATTTCTATTAATTTTTATAAGTAAGAAATGTTTCCTGTTCATCCTTACATAGTATTATCTATGTGAACGCACTTACTGTAGCCTACTAATTAGTTTTACATGTAATATATATGAGTGAGAAAAACTTCCTTTTCTTATTTACATAGCAAAAAATTACTCATCGGTTACCAACGTTGTCATATTCACCATTCAGTATTTTTCTATTCCTTGCTACTCATTTCATGTTACAAGTATGTGGTATGCCCTTGTAGTGTCTAGAGATTTGGACCATTGCTTAAAGTAGTGGAGTATATAAGGGGGAGGGCGAGAATCCCCGGGTCCCTAAATAATGAATATAAAGAAAAAAATAAGTACGGTATCTGAATTATTTAATGAATGATGCGTGAAGATATCTCCTTGGCAGACAGCCATACATCCCTGCAGAGGTGGCGACAGTGCTGTGAAGGCCGTGCTAGTTTTTTAATATGTGTTTTCTAATGACTTGATGTCAACAACAGAAAAGCTTGATCTCGGTAGTGGAGTTTCAGCGCAAATTATCCGCTGAATATAAGCAGCAAAACTGATACAAAAATTTATGGTGTATGTACTCCCCCCCCCCCAAATGTTTGTTAAGCTTATGGAACTTAACTGCGGGGTCATCAGTACTTCACTTACAAACTACTTATAAACTACCTTATACTAAAGAGGACACAAATATATATGCCTGAGGGAACATTCGAACCCCCGACATGGAATGGCCTCGCGCATCGTAGCGTAGCGCCTTAAGTGCGCTCCGCAGCGGCACCTCCCCCCCCCCACCCCCTTCCGTCCAACATAAAATATATGCTACATTTGCCATTGGCTCGACGGCAGCTTTTGACTTCATTTTCACGTAGAATCACTTCATAATTTATTAGACATAATACCAGTTTCAGGAATTTCATATTTTAAATTAAATGTTTGTAATTCTAAGGGACCAAACAGATTTGGTCAACGGTCCCTGGACTTAAAAACTATTTTAAGTAAAACTAAGAACAACACACACACTCATGCCCGAGGATAGGACTCCAACCTCCGACGGCAGCGGCCGCGCCGATCTGTTACGTGACGCCCCATACCGCACGGCTATTCCCGCGCGGCAGACGTTTCTTGATTAAGCCTATAGAGTTTCATTCACCTGAAGGCAGTTGCCGTTAAACAAACGGAGGGAAAGCTAGCTGTCGGTATCCTACAGATAAAGAAGTCAGTATATAGTTATTGCATCCCATTTTTTTTTAGCTAAAATATAAAACGAAGCAAGATTCAGAAAACAGATTGACTTCAACTTCCTTTTCGCAGTAAACTTCCACTGACGATGTCAAAAGAATGGAACAAAACGCGCCGGGCGCGGTGGCCGAGGGGACTTTAGCGCTCCAGTCACGGTCTGCACGGCCACTACGGTCGGGGGTTCGAATCCCCCCTCGGGCATGGCTATTTGTGCCGTCCTTAGTTTTTTTTTTTTTTTTTTTTTTTTTTTTTTTTTTTTTTTTTTTTTTGGGTGGGGGGGTGTCTTTAGTCCCTAAACTTACAAACTACTTGCGAACTAACTTACACTAAAGACGGCACAAATATCCATGCCCGAGGGGGGATTCGGACCCCCGACCGTAGTGACCGTGCAGACCGTGACTGTGACTGGAGCGCCTCAGTCCCCGCGGCCACCGCGGCCGGCATTAGCTAGTTCATAAGTAGTTTGTAAGTTTAGGGATTGATGACCCCGTAGTTAAGTCCCATAAGCTATACAAACATTTGAACAAAACGCATTCAAACGCTAAAGAGTAACATGGCAGCCGGCAGAGGTGGTCGCCTTGTTTACGGACAGGCGTGGGTGGGGGCCGGGCCGCGGCAGAGACAAAGGCCCATTCACATTCCAGCGGCGGGCGACCGCGGCCGCGGCGTACTCGCGCGCTCCTCCGCTGGCCATCATTTTATTCCCGCGGCCAGAACAGGTTTGCTTTCCGGCGCGGACCCGCTGACCTTTGAGCAGAACCGCTGCGCCGTCGCTGCTACACTGACAGTCGCGGCGGGCCGGGCCGGCGCCTCCTGCCACCCGCCACTTGTCCCGCTCACTGGTAAAAGTATGGCCGCCGGCCGCCACGTCCCGCTGCTGCTTAAACGCTCACCTCAGCAACGTTCCCAGCACTTAGAACACCTATCAACCGATTGTAAGGAAAATATTCAATGGAAAAAAAGTATGAAACTTCCTGGCAGATTAAAATTGTGTGCCGGGACTCGAACCTAGGACCTTTGCCTTACGCGAGCAAGCGCACTACCGACTGTGCTATCAAATGTTCAAATGTTTGTATCGTCTATGGGACTTAACTACGGGGTCATCAGTCCCTAAACTACTTATGAACTACTTACAAACTAAGACGGCACTGGCCGAGGGGATTGAGGCGCTCCAGTCACGGTCCGCACGGCCACTACGGTCGGTGGTCCGAATCCCCCCTCGGGCATGGATATTTGTGCCGTCCTTAGTTGTAAGTAGTTCATAAGTAGTTTGTAAGTTTAGGGACTGATGACCCCGTAGTTAAGTCCCATAGACTCTACAAACATTTGAACATTTTTTTAGGACGGCACAAATTTCGAAACCCCGACCGTAGTGGCCGTGCAGACCGTGACTGGAGCGCCTTAGTCCCCTCGGCCACCGCGGCCGGCGACTGTGCTATCCCGACACGACTCAGGAAGTTTCATATCAGGGCACACTCCGCTGCAGAGTGAAAGTTTCCTTCTGGAAAGATCCCTTACGCTGTGGCTAAGCCTTGTCTCCACCATACCCTTTCTTCCAGGAGTGTTAGTCTTGCATGGTTCGCAGGAGAGCTTCTGTGAAGCTTGGAATGTAAGAGGCGAGGTACTGGCGGAAGTAAAGTTGTGAGGCGGCATCGTGAGTCGTGTCGGGATAGCACAGTCGGTATTGCGCTTGCCCGCGAAAGGCAAAGGTTACAGGTCCGAGTCCCGGTTCCGGCACACAATTTTAATCTGCCGGGAAGTTTCATATCAGCGTACACTCCGCTGCAGAGTGAAAGTTTCATTCTGGAGAAAAAAAGTAATTTTTCCACATGTTATTCCCTCGATAATGGACTTCAGTTTGTTATTCCTTACAGATACTGTGTTACATCGAATTAAGTAAATTAATACAAAAAATCTTAAAAGACATCTCAGACGAAAAATCACTTTCCGCTAAACGCATATACCCTAAATAGCAGTTTCTAATACCTTGAGGCATATGTAGTGCTTTACAAAGGGTGATTCTAAAGTTACTATACATTTCAGTGATATACTAACGGAACATTTGAACCTTCCTGGCAGATTAAAATTGTGCGCTTGCCCGCGAAAGGCAAAGGTGCCAGGTTCGAGTCCCGGTTCCGGCACACAATTTTAATCTGCCAGGAAGTTTCTTATCAGCTCAGACTCCGCTGCAGAGTGAAAGTTCCATTCTGGAAACATCCCTTTGGCTGTGGCTAACCATGTCTCCACCATATCCTTTCTTCCAGGAGCGCTAGTCTTGCGTAGTTTGCAGGAGAGCTTCTGTGAAGTTTGGAAAGTGGGAGGCGAGGTACTGGCGGAAGTAAATTTGTGAGGCGGCATCGTGAGTCGTGTCGGGATAGCACAGTCGGTAGTGCGCTTGCCCACGAAAGGTAAAGGTCCCAGGTCCGAGTCCCGGTTCCGGCACACAATTTTAATCTGCCGGGAAGTTTCATATCAGCGTACACTCCGCTGCAGAGTGAAAGTTTCATTCTGGAAACGGAATATTTGTTTCTTGCAGGTACTAAGACAGAATGCTAACCAGGGAAGAACGAATCGGTGTTGTTTCTTGTCGTCTCCGTGGACTGACGTATGAAATGCGGCTAGACTTTGCCCGTCGATTCCGAAAAACAGGCCCCACCAGCCAAGCCATCAATACCCTAGTTAATAAATTCCAGCCTACTGGAAGTGTTGCACATGAAGAACTTCCACGGAGGCCCACCATAACGCCAGACACCGTGCAAAGTGTGCAGGATGCGATCACACGTACCCCTTCCGCATCCGCCAGGAGACTTAGTAGTGAGCTTGATATTCCTCAAACCACTGTATGGAGAGTTGTTCGTTACAAGCTGCACAAACGTGCCTAACATATACAGGTCGTACATCAGCTTGAAGCGGAGGACTATCCAGCCAGACAAGCCAAGTGTCATGACCTGCTACAACATGTGGAAAATGATAATTGGATACAAAATGTCTTGTTCAGTGATGAAGCTACATTTCATACCTGTGGACATGTGAACAGACAAAACTGCAGGATCTGGGCAGACGAACAACCAAGTGTGCAACGGACACGGCAAAAATGAAAATGTGTGATTAGGGACAACGAGGTCAACAGTGTACGGGCCCTTCTTATTTGCAGAATAAACCGTTACTGGAACCACATACCTACATATGTTGGAACAGTTTTTGGAGCCCCAGTTGATATCTGGTGGGATTATGGATACTGTTGTTCTTCAACAGAATGATGCACCACCCCATTTTGCCCTCGTTGTTTGGGATTATCTGGATCAAGCATTACTCTGCAGATGGATTGGTCGTGTCTCTCCAGAGATGTGGGCACTCCGCTCTCCTGACTTGATGCCCTTAGACTTTTTTGCGTGGGGGTTTATCAAGTCTCAGGTGAAGATCCGCAACACTGACCACTTAACAAAGCGGATTCAAGCCGCATCTGCTGAGATTACACCAGATATGCTTGGGCAGGTTTTTCGGTCTACAGTGGAGCGCTGGGGGGTATGCCTAGGCAAGCAATTTGGTCACATTGAAATGTACTGAAATTATGTCCTATTGTAACATAAGTTGAAGTGCTTACATATTGGTTAATAAAATTTGTTTAAGTACAAAATTTGTAGTGACTTTAGACTCAGCCTGTATTACTATGTCAGGCCCTTGTCATAACTGCATGCTAACTATTATCACGGATCAATTACCGATCGTTTAGTTAATTGTATATCCTTACCACCGTCGTAACTTCCAAGTTTGTCATTATGGAGCTTTACACGCGTCTTTTCTGGTGGGACGTTAATAAGTCACATCTAAGCGTGGAACTGAAATTCTCCCAATACCGAAGCATATAATCGTTTGTGGGATATGTTTTTCTGTAAAGAGATCGTCATTTTCAGTGACTCGACCACGTCTGCACTCAACAGCGTATTCATTGCTGCAGCTTCTGTACTCCCGCCTGTTATTTTCAACCAAGATTCGCTGCAATCGTGAAACTAGTACCACTGCAGTGCAATCGCATGTCCGAGCAGTGGTCTGTCCTTCCTGCAGTTACCCGCGACAGTTCGGCGCAATGTAAATCGTGCTGGACAGCATGCAATCTCTCTCTCTCTTCTTTCTCTCTCCCTCTCTCTCTCTCTCTCTCTCTCTCTCTCTCTCTCTCTCTCTCTCTCCCTATCTCTGCAGCGGGGTGCTGTCTGACTTCGTGACTCCTCCGTGACTTATGTTGCCATGCAATAGAGGGACAGCCTGACTACATGAATAATGAACTAAAAGCATCATATGAATATATTTCAGATAGAAGTCTTATTTTGCACAAAGGTCGACATCTAGGCTGTTTTCCTTCAGTTTCAGGTGAATGCACATTATTTCAACCAGATCTAACAAGAATTATAAATTGCGAAGCCCTGAGAGCAAATTATTATTATTTTTCTTTCAAGATAAAAAGGTATATTTCTTCATACTACGTGAACATACCACTTTTTTAATAAAACTGGCATTTAAACTAATACGTTTTTCAATTAAGCCTATAAGGTTAAAAAAAGTACAAATACAAAATCTCCAAAAAGTTACTTTTATGTCGTATTTTCCTTCTGGGAACGGAGATTTCACGAACGTCATTCCGATTCAACGTATAAATAACATACAATGTTGTCCCTGGAGAATTAAGAAACAAGTAGTTATTCATGACGTCCGTAAGATTACTTCTCAGTGACACCATACGATCTCGCTATGATCAAATGTTTGTAAAGTTATGCGACCTAACTGCAGTGGTCATCGGTCCCTAAACTACTTAAACTAACTTATCCTAAGAAGAACACACACACCCATGCCCGAGGAAGGACTCGAACCTCGGACGCCGAACGGGCGCGCGCACCTCAGAAAGGCGCCTAAGTGCGCACGGCTATTGCGTCGCGTCGATCTTGCTTTGGTGTTAGCGTTATGGACTTGGGTTGTTACCATCAGTCACGATCAGGTATTCGGTTGCGTAATCATTCTGTTCCTTATGCTCTCTTTTGTTGGACTACAGTTACTTGGCGTTTTCAATAATTGGTCGACAGTGGCCGGGAAGTTAAAATGCAGTTTACAGACTTACTCTTCCTCCCTTCAGCTATTTACTTGATTCTGTTTTCACTTAATAAATGCCGTGAAATTGAAATCAGGCAGTACTATTTTAATTTGTCGTACTTATCAAGTGACTTTCCCTGTGCGACGGTTGTACGGAATATTTTCAAATGATGTTATGGGTATGTTAATATGACAACGTTTCTTCCACCAAGAAATTGCCATTACAGACCATAAACGTATTCAATGTTGGCAATGAGTTAAAACCTTTTGTGGGACAACAAGATTCCATAAACAAAATTAGTGATGTTAATTAGCGATTGACATACGGTACGGAGAAATACATCCTCACAAAGAGAGAGGATGCGATTGGTTTTGGTCGATCACTGCCTTCTCCACGATCGTTCTCTTACGTCTGGCGTGTGGTGCTCACTTGACGCCACAACATCATAGGTAACTAAAACTGGTATTCATAATGGTTGCGGGCTGTATTTGATGGAATGGACTGGGTGCTCTGGTCATGTTGTGCTACCTAGAGATCATCGATTGACTTAATGCCCCAAACAGCGATGGAATTGTTATGGAGTACAATGCACCATGTCGCCAGTCCAAAACTGTAATCGACTGCTTTGAAGAATACTTTGATCAGTTTCAGTGAACGATTTGGCAACTGAGGTTGCATTACACGCATCCCATCCATTGTCATGATCTTCCACTGGCAACACTTTCGCAACTGTGGACTGCTAGAGACAACATGGCGCAAAACACTTGCAGGGGACTTCCAATTAGTAGATGTCACGTCACTCTGAGCTCTTGGCCGAACCTAATGGAGGTATTAGGTGCTATCCCATGACGTTTCTCACCTCCAACTATTTCTTATTTTGTGACCTCGTTGGCATTTGTTGTTGTATCATACTCGTCCCAGTTGAGATGTCAGGAAAGGTACTGGTGCAGTAATCGATGGTCAGTAAAACATTTCTGTATGGATTAGTATTACAAGTTTTATTGACTGAAAATTACAAAGATACTCAACTTTAACATATGTTTATTTCTTCTCTCTTCTTGTTTCTCGTGGCGTCTTCTGTAGGATGCTAGCTGCGCTGAGACCTAATTACTACTATTTTTATATTATTGTGATTTCATGGTGAAGACATACCTATATTGCCGGCCCCGGTGGCCGAGGGGACTGAGACGCTCCAGTCACGGTCTGCACGGCCACTAAGGTCGGGGGTTCGAATCCCCCCTCGGGCATGGATATTTGTGCCGTCCTTAGTATTAGCAAGTTCATAAGTAGTTTGTAAGTTTAGGGACTGATGACTCCAGAGTTAAGTCCCATAAGCTCTACAAACATTTGAACATTTTGAACACACCTATATTGTTAGTTTAAATTAAGATGTGGGGACGAAAGTGTCACCCATTTTATAACTACGACATGGATTCAACTCGAAATGTTTTATTGGCTTTGCTATTATGACCATGACCTAAGGAAACTTATGTGACAATTTTTATCGCAACACTTGAAAATGGCCTAAGGACTAACTGCCTGAGTTCTGACTAGTAAAGGACGAGCTGTCCAGACGTACGTCGGCCGAGACATAGCCGCTTGTAGAGAGCGCGCATCTTCGGTTACTCCCTCCAGGATCCGCGGCGCCTGCTTACGATTGGCTTTCGGTGGATCGCTGCCTTCTCCACGATCGTTTTCTTACGCCTGGCGTGTGGCGCTGACTTTACGCCACAACATCTAAGGTAACTAAAAGTGGCATTAGCGAAGGCTTCCGAGGCACCAAAAATGAGTATGCGAGAGAGAGGGAATATCGCAGGGCGTCGTGACGGCGGCGCTAGGTGGCTGTGACACGGCGGCCGCGGAGGAACCGCAGTTTGCAGCGGCAGCGGCGAGCACCACGACAGCGGCGCTAACACATGCAAGCCTTATCAGCGCGGAATTTAAAGCAGCGCGCAGCCCATTTCCATTTGCGGCGGCGGCGGCGGCCCGCGTGCTGGGAGGTTCCCGTCAGCCGCAGATCTCTATCTGCGTCATAGCCGGTGACCGTCCCACGGCACCGCCGCCGCCGCGGCCTGCGCCGGCGGCTGCGGGGGAGGAAGCGGCGCGGCGAGATGCCCGCGCGGCTCGGCTGGCGGCGGGTGTCAGTTTATTGGCGGTATCTGGCGGCGCGCATCGGCCGCCATTTGCATTGCTAAGCCGCGCCCCCGCCCCCGCGCCCGCCTGCCGCAGTTCCCACCGCCCAGCCGCGACTTCATTACCCGCCACCGCGGCGACGGCCTCTCGCAGCTCTTATTTCTACCTGTGTACTGCCACCGCGGCCGGCAGACCCACCGAGCGTTGCGCCCGAGCTCCGATTCGGAGGGGTGGAGGGTCCGCGCCATGTCACCGCGATTTGTAACTTTCCCGCCAATGTCCTAACTCAGGGATGGTGAACCTTAGTACAAATATGTTCCACTTCTTCCAAAAAAAAAAAAAAAAAAAAAAAAAAAAAAAAAAAAAAAAAATGCATTTAATTTGCCAAGACATGCCACTACATAACGCTTCTCCAGTGTTCAAATGTCTGTAAATCTATCGGACCAAACTGCGTGGTCATCAGTCCGTAGCTTACAAACTACTTAAACCTAGGTAAACTAACCTACGGACAAACACACACACCAATGCCCCAGGGAGGACTCGAACCTCCACGGCGAGCACTAATAATAATTAACTATTAAAACACACTAGGTCCTTGCAGAAACACCTGTGCCCCTACATTATTAGTCGTATTCTTAATGTCTATATTATCAATAGCCTTAAACACTGTAAGACGAGAACGCCTCATCCTATGCCTACGAACCATAATGAACGTCTATCCGATCCAGAAAGACCGCGAGAGCGCTCCTAACGGCCCTTTTAAAGCTACCGCGCAAGTGATTAAGCCACGCCCTGTGACGTCATCTTGATTTTTGCGCGGCGCGCTACATGTAAGCATAGTAATAATGAGATCGCGCTCCGCAGCGAGGTGCTTTAGACCGCTCGGCTACTCCACCGCGGCCTTCTCCAATGATTACTCATTAGTCACAGTACGCCGGACGGGCACTTACGACGAAAGGAAGAAGGTAGATTTTTAATCACAGATTTTGAAATTTTATACGACCAAGATGGTCACTGTTCCGCGACTTATATATCAGGCGAAGGAGTACAGGTATTGATAGTAACAAATAAAACACACACACACACAAATGCTAGCTTTCGCAGCCTAGCTGCTTCTTTAGTCAGAAGGGAAGGAGAGGGATAAGGACATGATGAGGTTTTTAAGGGAGTGGATAAGGAGCCATTCCAATCCCGGGAGAGCAAAGACTTACCTTGGGTGGGGGGGGGGGGGGGGGGGGGGACAGGAGGCTAAACAAATACACACCCACCCACAAACGCAAACACACAGGTGTGTTTGCGTTTGTGTATATATGTGGGTGGGTGTGTATTTGTTTACCCTCCTTTTTTTCCCCCTAAGGTAAGTTCTTGCTCTCCCGGGATTGGAATGGCTCCATACCCACTCCCTTAAAACCCTCATCATTTCCTTTTCCCTCTCCTTCCCTTCTGCCTGAAGAAGCAGCTAGGCTGCGAAAGCCAGCATTTGTGTGTGTGTGTGTGTGTTTTATTTGTTACTATCACTACCTGTGCACCTTCGCCTGGTAAGTACTCTTCATCTATTTTTTATATTAGGGTTGGAACTTTCTACTATTGTAGCGGATACCACACGTTGTTGACATACCTACCTTACCTCCGAGCAAATGGACCGGCGCGCGCACAGACTAGAGAAGCACAGTCACTTGTGAACGAGCTGGCTAACGTAACGGTGTCACTTTGATTTCGAAACAGGAACAACGGAGCTGGATGAAAACTGAACGTGCCACAGGTCGTACAACGTCATCAAGGTCTTCAAGAAGCGTGCAGGGAATTGGCATTGCCGTACAGAACAGTGATACCTTCAAAGAAGGTCAGCACACTGTGATAGATATGTATCGTGCCAGTCGTCCTAGCCTCTCTGAAGAAGAAGTACATATTGTTGCAGCGTTAGTGGACAGTGGTCGATGCCAACGATACGTGATCATTTTGCACAACAATGCGCGGCCGCATACAGCGCTAGCTGTGGCTTCTCTGTTCGGTCGATGGGACTGGGAAGTCGCACTCACATGGAAATTGTGTACCTTTTTCTTTTAAAACACATGAAAATAAGATAAAAATTAAATATATTAATTGTATTAATTACACAATACATTAATAATGTAACGTAGTTAATTATATATGACACATACTCTATTATATAATAATTTCTTGCAAACGTCCCCAGGGATCCAGACGTGGCTGCATGATCCGTTACAGCCATGCGGATAAGATGCCTGTCATCTCGACTGCTAGTGATACGAGGCCGTTGGGATCCAACAAGGCGTTCCGTATTGCACTCCTGAACCCAACGATACCATATGCTGCTAACAGTCTTGAATCGCAATGTCGCGATAGGATAAACCGCAATCGCGATAGGCTACAAGCCGACGTTTATCAAAGTCGGAAACGTGATGCTACGCATTTCTCATCCATACACGAGGCATCACAACAACGTTTCACCAGGAGACGCCGGTCAACTGCTGTTTGTGTATGAGACATCGGCTGGAAACTTTCCTCGTGTCAGCACGTTGTAGGTGTCGCCAACCTTGTGTGAATGTTCTGAAAAGCTAATCATTTGCATATCACAACATCTTCTTCCTGTCTGTTAAATTTCGCGTCTGTGGCACGTCATCTACATCTATATCTACCTACATAGATACTCTGCGAATCACATTCAAGTGCCTGGCAGAGGGTTCATTAACCACTTTCATAACTTTTCTCTACCGTTCCATTCTCTAATAGTGCGCGGGAAGAAAGGACACCTAAATCGTTCCGCTTTCGATCTGATTTCTCTTATTTTATTGAGATGGTCATGTCTCCCTAAGTAGATGGGTGCTAGCAAAATATTTTCACATTCAGAACTAAAGGTCGGTGATTGAAACTTCGCAAACAGATCACGCAGCAATGAATAACGTCTTTCTTTTAATGATTTCCACCCCAATTCGTGCAACATTTCCGTGACGCTTTCCCCCCTGTAACGTGATAGAACAAAACGAGCAGCCCTTCTCTGAACCTTCTCAATGTCTTCCGTCAGTCCCACCTGGTGAGGGTCCCACAATGGGCAACAGTACTCCAGGAGAGGACGCACAAGTGTGATGTAGGCAGTCTCTTTGATGGAGCTGGTGCATCTTCGAAGCGTTCTGCTGATGAAACGTAACCTTTGGTTCGCCTTCCCCACGATACTTTCTATGTGTTCTCTTCGTGGTGTAGCAATTTTAATGACCAGGAGTGTAAATGAATGAGAACTGAAATAAGTTACATTAAAGCGCCAGCAGCGATACACTAAACACCCCTTACAATGTCTACCGCAGGCTTAGCTGTGGCGACAGCGCCTCCTACCGCGTCCCAGTCTGGTCTGACACTCACGACGAAACCGCAGGAGGTGCGCCGCAGCAGCACAAGACTCGCCAGGAGAGTCACGCCTAACAAGTGACCGACTGACAACACTGCAGCCAAGGGCGAACGCCCACTGCGGCAGACTCACTCACGTCCGTGTCTACCTGTTACTATCTTCATGTTATCAGTGCTCTTGCTGCACGTAATATATAGCCACGAGCGGGATGTGCCCTTGGTTGTTGGCAGTATAGTGCCTGTTTAGCTTGCGACCACCTGATCACAGAATAAGGAGTACACAGAAAACAAACTCCACTGCAATCTGTGCAACAAAATTTTGTACGCATGTACGAAGTCTGCCATGTTGAAACCGAGTAAACCGCTGTGTTTGTAGCGAAACATGACTGGATTTGTTTTATAAACAAACAGTTGTACGGTGCCATAAGAATTAGAACTATTTCGTACTATTTTAAATGCTTTACCACTGTTATACATAATAAGCAGCATTAAGGAGAAAAGACGCCGAATTTGTTCTGTACCTAATTACCGAAATAGTAAAAATGTTAATAAAGACATAACCTATTTCTGCTTTCAAAAATATGAAGAATGGTAAGTGAACATTGTTATATATTTATAACTTACCATTTATAAAAATGTTCAAATGTTTGTAAATCTATCGGACCAAACTGCATGGTCATCAGTCCGTAGCTTGCAAACTACATAAACCTAGGTAAACTAACCTAAGGACAAACATACACAACCATGCCCCAGAGAGTACTCGAACCTCCACGGCGAGCAACCGCGCGCTCCGCAGCGAGACGCTTTAGACCTCTCGGCTACTCCACCGCCGCTTACCATTTATAGTTTACTAACAAGGGGAAGTCATGTGATCGATCTAACCGATTTGGCTCCTACTGTATGGGAAAAAAGCAGGAAGATGTACTTTAATATTACTGAAACATTTCATGTGATTCGCCATAGGAAAAGATGAAACCTTAGCAAAAGAATTCAGACTGCAATGTAAGTTGAATATAAGCGAGTTTCCATTTAAACACGGCACTAGTTTCACCTATTAAATTCAAAATGTGTGAAATGAAACAAGTAGATAAATATAAATGGACCGAAGGAAAAATATCCTTGAGAAAGATATCCGATTACAGTATACGGCAGTATAAACTAGTGAGAATAGAAACTGGACCGTAAAAGTATTAAACGGCGCCGTTACCAACTCTGCTACACGAACATTATAAACAGTTCTGCTATATACAGATTACACTTCGGTTGTACTGTAGTTGGAAATTTTTCGCGAGCGTATACTCTTTGCCTATGGCGCACTCACCTGGTTCTTCTCACACAGTTTGAGCAAAGCCGGTGGGACCCATTCCGCGATCGTAAAACAGGTACTATGCACTTAAAGCCTGAAACCTCTGTGCTACTTTCATGATTCTAAGTCAGGATAGAGTAGGGTGGAGAGTTGCATGAAACCAGTCTCCGAACTGAAGACAACAAGTCTGCGGCAATTAGAAGTAACCGATTAGCTACTACTTCACAAACGGTAGTTGTTCTGTACTAGATCTGACAGCATTATTTGGTGAAATACTTAACAAATAACATAGTATTAGCTTAATAATTTATGTATGGCAAGACTTCCGTGTAATCATTATAGTACAGTGAATTACGATTCAGTATTTCATGCAGTATTATTGTTGTGTTGAGTAAAACTTGGCAGCTACTGAGTCACTTGCATATTAATTACTGCTGTAGGTTCTGCTGATTAATATTTCAGGTTACTTGGACTTGTTATAGTTAAAAGTAGCAATAAAAAGCTTGTTAGGTTACACAATCGATTCCGACCGTTATTGTATTAAAAGATTTTAATTGGGTGGAAAGTACAATAACATAGCGGATAATGGAGGAGAGCAACACGGAGAGCCACTTCCTTTCGTAAAATTCTTCATTTATTCAGTCAAATTAGCTCAATTTATTAAAAATGTTCATTTCTATCAGTATCGGTAAGCAGCTATCGATTGACATTCACCCGATTTCAATATGGCATCCCGTTTGGTAACTACGGTACGTATGCTGAGTCAAGTCTGAGCTTCGTGGACCTGAACATGGCCTATTAAAAGCCCAAAGCCGGTCAACACATGTGTAAATGATTAGCGCGATCATTGACCGACTTACTAACTATTTAGTTCTATTTGTTACTAGATCTCATCACAAGCCATTGAAATTTCTGTTTGAAGGAGACAGTAGTCCATCACATAATCAACAGATTCAGCAACCTATCTAGGATGAAATTACGTGCAGTCTCGGTACAAATGCAAACAAAATTGAAAGAAAATTTTCTAATTTTTTTCAGGACAACTACGGTCGTATAAGGAACTTTACGTGATAACAGCCGTTACGTGCTTCTCCCTGTATGATTCTTCATGATAAATAGCTACTTCAGATAGGAAATAAACATTTTCATCAGGTTCGGTAACTTATTCCTGGAAACTTAATCGATTTAAGGTTAGATTAAATACAGATCGCACGTGAACTCTCACGCAGGCATTCTTTTTGTGCTCCACTCTTGATAGGATCACCTACATCCTTTACAATATTTAAACTGTAAGAGCTTTCTATTGAAAACTTATAGAACTGTCCAGTACTCCAGGATTCAAAATGTTTTAAATCTGTATCATCAACGGGAACAGAAGATAACAAGTGAATATCACGACGTTGGATAAATAATCTTCGGCCTTACTTCTTCGAGATTCTTCTATTTTTCTTTTTCCTTCATTCATTAGGCATGCACGGAAGAAGTGAGCTACCGGCTGAAGATCGGATTTAGGAGGAAATTATTCTGATAAGAGTCGGCGAACACCAGCATTTCTACCTTCTACAGGCACGCAACAGTGCGGGGCCGCTGCGGAATTTTTAAGAGCAGATAATTCGTGATCCCAGAGCGAGATTGTGGGTCGTGAATGTTCTGTAAACACAACGGTTTTAAAAGATCTGAGGAGTAACTATTCTCCGATACAACTGGCATGAACATCAACAAGAAATTTCAAGCCTTAGACTTAATAAAAGTGTATGCGGCTATGTATAGTTCCTGAACAGAATTAAAACCAACTTACTTTTAGGCTTGGTTGTAATACTATGCAAGACTTCAGTTTAAAACGGTGATATTTAGTTCCGTTTTACTAAATACCGATAACTATTATAAAAAATGGCAGACAATACCCAAGAGAAGTACAGTACTAACGTGAAGCGGAAACCTGCTAGATCGTAAAGAACAACGTGGGATAGTCGGACTTACACGTACGTTTTATGGGCCTATCGTTCCCTAACAAAAACATCAATGTTCTTAAATTACTGAATAAAAAGAATAAAAAACTTCATAAAGGGGGTTTCGAACCCCCGACCATAGCGAATGTTTTACACTGACTAGTTATTAAAAGGTGTAAAATTCAATAGGTAAGTTGTGTAACGGACTTCAAACTTCAATGCTTGTATTCCAAGAATAAATCTTTGGCTGAACTGCCTACATGAAACGATGCTAACGCCTCTCCCCTCGTGGACTTCATCTTCGCTTCAGTCATTATTGAGACCTTCCGCAAGATATGTAGCTATAATTGCGATTGTCTATTTCTGATTAATACAAAACCATCGGGATTATACCTGGCAGTGCGAGGCCGGAGCGAAAGTAAATCCGACACGTACATTTAGTCTGCCAGAAACAAATAAGAAGTTCGGTTTGGAAACCCTGGGAAACTACAGGGAAGTAATTTACAAAACACGGCTTCAAAATGCATGGCCAACGGTGTTGGTGTAGTGCATCTCCCCATGTTTTCACAACGCGATTGACACTTTGAGAAAAACTGCAGTATCGGACGTGAACAAAAAAAAGTTATTGGAAATTGCTAGGCGAATAAAAATCCCTGGATAATTTCGCTATCCGCTTTTGTGATCGCGTAAAAATTAACGGCTCTGCGGGAATGGTCGCACGGTCTGGAGTGCCCTGTTACGGATTGCACTGCCGTTCGCTTCGGAGGTTTAATCGTCTTGTTTCAATTACTTCGCACAATGCTGTGACACTTATATTTACTAGACTTGATGCCCTGCGTACCCCCAAATCGTCTACAAATTAACCGTGAGTTGTTCCTAGTGTACAATATTGGCAAAGAAGGTACACCTGAGTTATTTGCTACCCTTTTTCTGTTGTAGTTTTAATGGTCAGCAGTAATTATATGACTTTGAGTGAATGACAGCGATGTTCACTCTGCACAGAAAAGTAACGCAAGTGGCCACCATAGAAAAAGTAACTAGACCGCTCAGTGGCACTGGTGTAGCACTCCCACACTGAAAGTCGGCATTTGCAGGGAAACGGTGCGTTTGCACTCAGTAAATGACATGTTCTATAAAACATTGCATACAGCCTCAGGTAACAGATGCAAATAATGTTCATAAGCACGCCGTATCACCGTTAATGAAAAGAAGAGTGACAATGAAGTCGTTAATTGAAGTAACAATTAATCAAGTCGAAACTAGATGAAAAAAAAATACGATAAAATTACGGTATGGAAAAGAAGGCAGATAAAAGTAGTCCAAAAACCAGAGTTAAAAATTATTGCAAAGGGCATATATATTGTGCTAGGAAATACGATACTATAACCGAAAGTGAGAAACCATGTGATGAAATAACTTCACTATGTGCTACTTTGTAAGCTTCTTGCAACTATCTTTTACCGTTTTTGTGATAACGTGACGCATTGTCGGTTCTACTTATAAGAAACAAACCTCAGGTACTTGAATATATATTTATAATTTCACGTCTATTGGCGCAGAACTAACACAGAGTACTACGAAACTACGTTATCTTAAGTCATAACTTTACATGGACAGTGTCTTGAAAGGGAGATATAAGATGAACATTAACAAGAGTAAAACGAAGGTAATGGAATGCAACGTCAGAAAATCAGGCGATGCTGAAGGAATTAGATTAGGTAATGAGACAATAAAGTAGTAAATGAATTTTGTTATTTGGGTAGCAAGATAACTTCTGATGGCCGCAGTAAAGAAGATATGAAATGCAGAATAACTATGGGGAGAAAAGAGTTTCTAAAGAAGCGAAACTTGTTAAAATCTAATATTAATTTAAAGTTAGTAAGACCTTTCTGAAAGCATTTGTCTGGAGTGTAGCATTGTATGGCAGTGAAACGTGGACGATAAGGAGTTCAGACAAAAAAGTTATAGAAGCTTTTGAAATGTGGTGCTACAGACGAAAGATGAAGATTAGATGGATAGATCACGTAACTAATGAGGAGGTGCTTAACCGAATTGGGGAGAAAAGGAGTTTTTGGCATATCCTGACTAAGAGAAAGGCTAGATTGGTAGGATACATTCTGAGACATCAAGGAACTGTCAAATTAGCATTCGAAAGAAGTGTGTGGGGTAAAAATCGTAGAGGGAGACCGAGAGACGAATACCTTAAGCAGATTCAAAAGGGTGTAGGTTGCCGAACATATTCTCAGATGAAGAGACTTGCACAGGACAGAGTAGCGTGGAGAGCTATATCAAACCAGTCTGCGGACTGGAGATCACAACAACAACAAACTTTACTCAATACGAATTTTATTTTGTTCTTAAGATTTCTTTGGCCAACGGCCGTGCCGTAGTGGATACATCGCTCCCGCTAGATCGCCAAAGTTAAACACGGTCGGGGTCTGCCGAGCGGTGTTGGCGAGCGGAGTGCACTCAGCTCTTGTTAGGACAACTGTGTAGGTACTTGGTTGAAATACCGACTCAGGAACACGAAAACCGACACAATGGCTGGGAATGCGGTACGCTGACCACGTCACCGCCATACACCATCCGATGACCTTTGCGGGTGGAGGATGACACGGCAATGGGTCGATACCCAATGGGCCTTTCGCGGCTGTACGACGGAGTTTAGTTTTAGTTTTAAGATTTATTTTATTGTTTCCTATATATTTTAAATCATACTGTCTGTGGAAATCGAAGTGTTAGATGAGGCATTTCCCACATTTCGCCATCAGTCATCACGCCGAGTGTCAACTAGCCGGCCGCGGTGGCCGAGGGGACTGAGGCGCGTCAGTCACGGTCTGCACGGCCACTACGGTCGGGGGTTCGAATCTCCCCCTCGGGCATGGATATTTGTGCCGTCCTTAGTGTTAGCTAGTTCATCAGTAATTTGTAAGTTTAGGGACTGATGACGCCGTAGTTAAGTCCCATAAGCTATACAAACATTTGAATAGTTTTTGAGTGTCAACTTAGTTTGCGCAGACACTGTTCGTCCCTGCAAATGGCGACCTTTAGTTCGATGTGGTAGGGAGCTGGTGGCAACACCGCCTAGAGACATGGCCTTACAATAGCCCAGCCGGCCACGGTGGCCGAGGGGACTAAGGCGCTCCAGTCACGGTCTGCACGGCCACTACGGTCGGGGGTTCGAATCCCCCCTCGGGCATGGATATTTGTGCCGTCCTAGTTCGTAAGTAGTTCATAAGTAGTTTGTAAGTTTAGGGACTGATGACCCCGTAGTTAAGTCCCATAGACTATACAAAGATTTGAACATTTGAACAATAGCCCACGTCACCTTACACCGTGTAGGTCACGATTGCTAGCTGATTGGCTGGCCGCTGGGACGCAGCCCACTGCCTCGTATCGGTCAGCCTGTCAGCTAGCGATCGCAGCCTTCTCGATGTGAGGTGACACAGACTGTTGTGAGGCCTCGTCTGTAGACGTTGTTGCCACCAGGCCCCTACCACGCCAAATTGAAGGTTGCCATTTGCAGGGACGAACACTGCCCGCGCAAACTAAGTTGACACTCGGCGTGATGACTGATGGGAACGACCTTGAATGTGGGAAAAGCCCTCAACTGACACGCCGACTGTCAACTTAGTTTCCACAGACATTATGAATACCAGCCTACGATTTCATGAGGAACGATAAGAGGAATCTACGAGGCTTTGCTGGCGGGCGCAGCAGCCGGTGTCGGCGAGGCGTAGTGTCAGGGGCCGGCCGGCGGCCAGCTGCATACCCGCACACGTAAAGCGGGTTAGCGGCGGCTGCATGTGCAGATTACAGACACACGCATTACAGATTTAAAATACACGGCGCGGTCACGTGTGTAATGCGGCGGCACTTATCTGCGTGATTTAGGAGCCGGCGCCGCATGCAAATATCGGCCGGGCCGCGGCGCGCCGGCCGGCCAGAGATTTTTCCACGCACGCGCGGCGTGGGAGCCGGCCAGATCCCGCGATTGCCGCCGCCCAGCTCAATCCGCGCGTTCGCAGATAAGCGCGCAGCCCGCGGCCATTATCATTCTATTATTTGGGCGCCCCTACGGCGCTGGCCAGGGGCCCGGGTTCCTGCCTCCAGCCACCGCTCCTCACTCTCAAGCTTCAGTGACAGCAGTGTCGATCCACTTGCTGGTGGCACCAGCGGCTATGAATCCGAAAACTGCCTTCCTGTAAGAATTGCGACAAAAATATTAAAGCGCAGGAATACGTAGTAGATTATGTCTCCTGTATGGAGAGTGGACGACACTGGATAATCAATTCGCACATTGCCTTTGGCAAAGGGTAATGATTCTGTGACAATAGTGACTGGCCGGCCGCGGTGGCCGAACAGTCTGCGGCGCGCCAGTTCCGTTCTGCACGGCCACTACGATCAGGGGTTCGAATCCCCCCTCGGGCACGGATATTTGTGCCGTCCTTAGTATTACGTAATAAGTTCAAATGTTCAAATGTTTGTATAGCTTATGGGACTTAACTACGGGGTCATCAGTCCCTAAACTTACAAACTACTTATGAACTAGCTAATAGGACGGCACAAAGATCCATGCCCGAGGGTGATTCGAACCCCCGACCGTAGTGGCTGTGCTGAACGTGACTGGCGTGCCGCAGACAGTTAATAAGTAGTTTGTAAGTTTAGGGACAGATGACCCCGTAGTTAAGTCCCATAAGCTCAACAAACATTTGAACATTTGAACAAGAGTGACTCATATATTGGGAATCTTGTGCTTTTCCTGATGGTTCATAGAGGATGTACTAAACATGATACACCTTCGTGACGTGTGATTACTTTAGTGCTGTGCCTCATTCGTATTAAGGAAGGTTGCGACGGAAAATTTTCTCATATTTTCGGATTTTTATCTCATTATAAAAAATTCCAATTTTCCGAATAAAATGATACATACTTCACTTATAAACTCACAGGGAGTAATAACATACATATCCTGAGTCTACTAATCTAAAAGAAGAAAATAATGTTATGCATAACTAAAATTATTTACGATAACGTTCAGAAAGTACACAAAATTTTAACTGTGAAAATAAAAAATTGTCATACAATGTAAACTTTCACGGCCGGCGTTCTCTTCACGTAAAACTTCCGGGCTGAGTGGCCGTGGTCCAGGCTGTGGAAAATGATGTGACTTGGACATGGTTCACTTAAATAAATCGCTTAAAGATTATTTTCTTGAATAGTCATTTAATAGAATGTTTCATCCCATTTTCTTTGTCAGTAATTCTGTTTCATAAATAATTGTAGTTTGGCCTCCATTTTCACATCATGAATATTATTCTGTCATTACTACAGCAATATGTTATCATTCATAAATTTGGGGCGGTAGTTAGAACCTGCAATTTTATCTCTCGAGTCCTATTATTATCCGTAACCCGCGGAAGTATTTTGTTACTTATGTAATGCACATCTTAAGCATAGACCAGGTATTGTTGAGACTGGCGTCAAAGGCATTAATCATGGCAGGATTGATAACCATTTCTGCTTTTCTGCACAGCATAGTTACATCATAAAACCAGTAGTTAAACGATCAGAGTGATTAGGTATCAGCTTGTCGTATTTTTATATCATGTTATCTACAAAACCCCTTTACCAAAATATGCCGATTAATACTCTTTAAAATAAATTTATTCCACCCTTTTTTACCGCTTATTATTACTATTTTGCGTTTTACTGCTTATCAGATCAGTCATTTGACAAATTAGATCACGTGGGAGTTTCTGATATTTATATCCGACCCGATAGCTCGCGTAATCAGGTAACGTCATAGTTTCTACAATTACAGTTTGTGGCAGTATTGTGAATACAGATTAACTGGCAGTAGGCCGCACATATTCCGTTAGATTCTCACGAGAGTTGTTTGGATTTTTGTTGTTTTACAAAATAGCCAAAAAATTATTTTCAACTTGTTTTTAACGCGCATTACGAAACGTGTTGCATATCGCAACTGTGTTTTGAAAGATATAGCGCGAGTTACACGACTTTCTACCGGATCGGTCCTGCACGCGCATTTGTGTGTGTGTGTGTGTGTGTGTGTGTGTGTGTGTGTGTGTGTCTGTGTCAGATCTCCTAAGACTGCAGAGACCTCGTTGTTATAATTGCCGTTGCAGAACAGCCCTGCGGACGAGGTACCCTGCTGCTGTGCGCGCGGCCGTTCGCCGTCGGGGGTTCGAGTCCTCCTCGGGCAAGGGTGTTTGTGTTGTCCTTAGCATAAGTTACTTTAAGTTAGAGGAAGCAGTCTGCAATCTTAGGGACTTAATGACCAATGTAGTCAAGTCCCTTAGATTTACGAACATTTTGTTCTTTTATTGGGCTTTTCCCTTCGACTATGGTCTTCGTAAGCAATCATTTTTTTCTTTCTATCGTTACTTTACGGATCAAATTGTTGCTGAGTTTTAAGTTTTGTCGATCAGTTTCGATACTTATGCGGTGTTGATTTTCATTAATTAAACGTTCTGAAAAAGTGGAATGTCTACTGTTCCTATTGGGGGTCTCATGTGCTCTGTATACCATGTTAGAAATTCCTGGGTGTTTGTCCAGTGCATTGTGACTGACAGAAGTTGCATGTATATTCCTTCACTAGTAAATCTGTATGCTGTGTCCCATTGTATGAGCTATTTTATTGTAGCCAAAAACATCCACCATTCATCTAATCAATAACTCATACATATACTTCTAACATAGATATTCTCAGAGGTGAGACGTAACAGCCCATGAACCCCGGAACTACAGGCAGGAACGAAAAATAATCAATTTCATGTTCAAATTCAATAGGATCACTATAAACGATCCCAGCAGTAAGATAAAAAGCAGAGACAATGATAGTGGTCACCTACTAGAGTTCACAGCCACAGGATTTGAATAGATTGAGGCAGAACGTGCAGACAACACACCAGGAGACAGCAATACACGACACAGTCCTTCCAGGCGACACAGCACTTTGTGAAACTACAGTATAATGCTTGTGCACTTTGTAGGGCGGGATTGTCCTACTTTCAAAGACTGCAATCTTTCATTATAATTCGGTTATTAATTAGCTATCAACAGGAAAGTTAGGTGGGAAATCGTTACATATGCGAGACTTGCAACAGATTTCATTGAAACTGCAACTGTTGAGTGTCAGATATGCACTGCACAGACATATCTGCAACGTCTCTATTTGTGCTTATACAGGTAATTATTGTTTTTACATTCACTCTGTATGGAGATTGTTATTGATTTGTGCATTTAATATCCACATGAATAGTGTTTCACCGTATGTCAGTGTATTCTGGAATCAGAAGAACTACGAGGGTCGTCCACAAAATAAGTTCCGTTTCTATTTCTATCCGCGGCAGCGCTACGATCGCAGTTCTGAGCATGCTCGGCAGTTACTCTCACTCAAGTAGAAGACATGCACGATACTTTCAGATCGCTGCTGCCGACTTGTGCTTTCTTGTGCTTCTTTCTAATGTGAGCCGTAACTGAAAATGCTACCGCATGTGAAATCATATCTGTAATTCGTTTTTTAAATGCAAAGAAAGTTAAACCAAAGGAAATTCATCAGGAAATCTGCGACGTTTATGGACAAAATGGTATGAGTGATTCAATAGTTTGGTCAGACTGTTCAATGAAAGACGTGATCAAGTGCACAATGAAGAAGGAGGAGGACGCCCGTCTGTGGTTACTGATTAACTGGGTCACACAATTGAAGAGAAGATTAAGCACAACCGTAAGTTTACACTTAGTGCCCATGCTTGGAAGTTCCGCAAATAAGACGATCACGAGCTGAAAGAACATGTAACCACATGGTTGAATACACAGGCGGCAACCTTCTATGAAGAAGACATGCAAAACCTTATGTAACGCTATGACAAGTGCCTACAAAATTTCGGAAGCTATCTAGAAAATTAGTTTAACAGTTTTAGATTTTTGTACAATAAATATTTTTTCTGTATCTGTTCACGTTTGTTTCATATAACCAAACGAAATTTACTTTGTGGACATACCTCATATATCATTTACGATAGAAGTTCGTGTAAGTTCATGTAATCAGTACTTCGGGGAGTGGTTGAATAAGCACAATTCGCAGTAGTAAGCATCGTCACAAATTACGATCAGGTTGGGCGATCAGGCACTGAACTTGTTCTCCTATTTTAGCTCTCTCGCCATCCCGTGGGCGGGAAAGCAGAAATAAATGAGCGTAATTAATTTAATTCTGTCGAGCCCGATGGTCTTGGGGTAAAGCACTCGACTGGAACCCGAAAGATCGCAGGTTCGAAACCCGGTCGGATCACGGATATTTTCAGTCTACACTTTAACCCATTCTTCACCTCTCATCGATGTGAAGAGTCGCCAGAAACGACACGTGGTTCGGATTCCACTTTAAGCTGTAGGTCCCCTTTCCCCGGTAGGATAACTGGGATAGGATAGGAACACGCAAGTCGCCCAAGTGGCGTCCAATTGAAAGACTTGCACCAGCATAATGAGCCACACGACGTTATTATTATTTAATAATTTTATTCTGTTTATGTTTATAAGGACATGTCAGGTGTCGTGAGATATGTATAAATCATATCACGTCGCTTTAGAAGCAAAAACAAATTGTACAGTCCATCTTTCTCCCGGGTGAACGGGTTCGGCAAGTTTACTATGGATTTAGCGCGGTTAATTTATTTCAGTGGTGGCTGGATGCCCTTCTTGCCACCACCGCATTACACCTCTCCCACATTCCTGGGAGGGTGGGCGGGGGGGTGGGTGTATGTGATTACCCCAAAGCGGAAAGTTAAAAATGTGAAGGCGTGGGAATCCACCTAGCGTATCGTAGAAAACCGCCTAAAATCCACGTGCAGATTGACTGTGAGACTTACCGTCGGCGTTACTCCGGCGGGCGGATTCGAAACAGGGCCGGCAAATCTCGCATTGCCAAAAGTGGGCGTGTTAAGACGGTTGGTTATCCGGGCGGATCACGATGGCGTAGACCATCTCCAGTTTACCAAGAGGTTGCGCAATTTATATTCGTTTCCTTTAGCGACGTAACTTTGCAGCCGGGATTTCAACGTGTACCACAAAAGCAGAAAACTTTGTTTACAAGATAACTCAATCAGAAGTGAAGGCCATAAACTCCACTAAATACCTAGGAATTACTATTACTTCTGAATTAAACTGGAAAGAACACTTAGATAATGCCGTGGGAAAGGCGAACCAGAGACGGCGTTTCATTGGTAGAACCCTTAAAAGTTGCAACAGAACTATTAAAGAAACTGCATACACTACGCTTATCCGTCCTTTTTTGGAGAATTGCTGCCCACTGTGGAATTCTTATCAGGTGGGTTTGACGGAGGACATCGAAAGAGTCCAAAGAAGGCAGCTCGTTTCGTATTGTCGCGATACACGGGAATGATACAGGATCTGGGATGGGAATCATTATAACAACAGCGCTTATCGCTGTGGCGTGGGCTACTTACGAAACTCCATCGCCAACGCTGTCCTCCGAATACGAAAATATATTGTTGACTCCCACTTACATAGGTAGAAATGATAATCAGAATAAAATACGAGAAATCAGAGCTCGAACGGAGAGATTCAGGTGTTCTTTCTTCCCGCGCGCTATTCTAGAATGGAATGGGAGATAAATAGTATACAGGTACATGAGACCGCGTCGTCATTTTATGAACTATACCGACGTTTCGGCCACTGTTGCGGGCGGCCTTCATCAGGGTCTGTGTCAGTCACAGTCACAGTCAGACACAGATCAGATACAGACCCTGATGAAGGCCGCCTGCAACAGTGGCCGAAACGTCGGTATAGTTTATAAAATGACGACGCGTTCTCATACCCAGAAGAATTTTATTTATTGTGACAAAAACCGCGGAAGCCTACGTTTGCAAGTATAAAGGTGGTTCGATGAACCCTCTGCCAGGCACTTAAATGTGATTTGCAGAGTATCCCATGTAGATGTAGATGTCATATTTTATTAAGTCAAAATTAAAACTTTATTCAAAAAAATGTTCAAATGTTTGTAAAGCTTATGGGACTTAACTACAGGGTCATCAGTCCCTAAACTTACAAATTACTTATGAACTACTTACGAATTAGGACGGCACAAATATCCATGCCCGAGGGGGATTCGAACCCCCGACCGTAGTGGCCGTGCAGACCGTGACTGGAGCGCCTCAGTCCCCTCGGCCACCGCGGCCGGCTAAAACTTTATTACTATCGCTTGTTTTGTCATCAAGGAAACAATCGCAATGGTACGGTAAGGGTAACCGGCGTGTTGCGCCAGATTGTGTGAGTCACATTCACTGAATGACCAGAAGCAGAGGCACATTTTCCAGCGATGTTCGAGCATTCTTCGGAGGGCGTCGGGTCGCGCTTTCTCTCCTTTTTTTCGCTCATACTTTTAGGTCGCACCGCCGGCTGACCCAGATTCAGCTTTTGGTCACGCATTAGCCCTGTACAAATACAGATCGTCGCCCGCGAGCTATATTAAGAGCAACGCACAGTGTTACGGAATTAGTGGCGTGGGCGGCAGATAGCGGCCGGCATGCAGATAGACGATGCGGGGCGGGGCCGGTATCAGATGGGCAGCGGCGTTGCGCAAGTGCGGCGGCTGCGGCTGGCGACACACGGCAGGTGACCGCTGCGCCGTACCGCTGACCTGGTTCGCGACCGCCACAGCAGCCGGAGCCGCAGCAACAGGTCTGCCCGCGACACCGCCGTCGCCGTCGCGCCCGCCTTGCCGCAGGAGATTCTTCCCGGCTGACACACATTCAGCTCAACACTATGCCGTAAACTAAATAAAAAGTATCCCGTAAAGGACGCACCCCCGTAGCCGAGCGTGTTAAACCGCCCGTTTCAAGGGCTGGGAGAGCACCGATAGCGGTTCCAATCCGCTCAATGGACTAACAAGAGGGCCGATGTGTCGACCAGCCTGGGAGTGCTTTTACGTGGTTTTCCACACCCCACTAGGTGAATACAGGGCTGGTACCGAAGTGCCGCCTGAATTACATGATACTACATCTACATCTACATGCATAGGTGTATTCCATATGCCACCTTAGTGTGTGTCGCAGGATAAAGGGGGGGGGAGGGGTTTTCTGAGAGTACCATTGTGACTTCCTTCCATTACAGTCGCGTATACTTCGCGGGAAAATTAATTATCTGTGTGCCTCCACGTGGGCCCCAATCTCTCTGATCTTATACGTGTGGTCTCTTCAGGAGACATACCTACTAGGAAGTAATAGTTCGTGAAATGTACGCTCTCGGAGCGGAGCGAGCAGTCTAAGGCGCCTCGCTGCGGAGCGCGCTGTTGCTCTCCGTCGGAGGTTCGAGTCCTCCCTGGGGCATGGGTTTGTCTGTTGTCCTTAGGTTTGTTTACCTTAGTTTAAGTAGTTTGGAAGCTACGGACTGATGACCGCGCAGTTTGGTCTGATAGATTTACAACAAACATTTGAACTTTTTTTTTGGTACGCTTTCGGAACTGACAGAAGCCCGCACAAAATGTGTCTCTTCCAGCGTCTGGCACTAGAGTTTTCTAATGAACCGTGCTGCTCCCCGTAGAATCTTCTCTATGTCTTCTATTAACCCTACCTGCTACACTGATGAGCAATACTCAAGCGCTGGCCAAACGAGAATTTTGTAACCTACTTCCTTTATTGACGAACTAAACTTCCTGAAGATTCTTTCCAATGAACCTCAGTCTTGTATATGCCTTTCCCAAGACTGATTTCATATCGTCATTCCGTTTTAAATCGCCTCTTATGTCTACTACCAGATGCTTTATTGGAAGTAACAGCTTCTATGGTGTCTCTTGCTATTGCTATCTTTTTTTGTAAACGCAGAAGTTTGCACTCAATTACTATTCCCTACACTATACGTCGATACGCTGCAGATCCTCCTGCATTTCACTGCCTTCTTCCAGTGTTGCGAAAAAATGTTCAAATCTTTGTTAAGCTTATCGAACTTAACTGCGGGGTCATCTGTCCATAAACGTACGAACTACCTTATACTAAAGACGCCACAAACATCCATGCACGAGGCGGGATTGGAACCCCCGACGAGGAACGGCCTCGCGCATCGCAGCACGGCGCCTCAATGCGCTCGGCCACTCCGCCGCGGCCCAGTGTTGCGACTTCTCCATAAACTACAGCATCATCTGCAGAAAGCCTAACTGAAACTCCGATATCATCTACGAGGTTATTTACATATATCGTAAAAAGCTGTAAAACTCTATAGGGACATGCCTAAGATCAGTTTAAAGTCTGAACTCTTCGTTCAGAATGACATGCTACTTACTGTTAGCTGAAAACACCCCTAACCATTCACATATACCGAGCAAGGTGGCGCAGCGGTAAAACACATTATGAAGGATGGTGGTTCAAATCCACCTCCGGCCATCCTGATTTAGGTTTTCCGTGATTTCCCTAAATCACTCCAGGCAAATGCCGGGATGATTCCTTTGGAAAGGCATGACCGATTTCCTACCACATCCTTACCCAAACCTTCCGAGCGTAAGCTCAGTCTCTAATGACCACGCTGTCGACGGGACGTTAAAGTCCAAGTTTCCTTTCTTCCATTCACACATTTGGTTTGATATACCATACGCTCACACTTTGTTCATCATGTGACGGTGCGCAACAGTACTGAACGCCTCACGGAAGTAAAGAAACACGACATCGTTCCTGCGATCCTTTATCTTGAGCCCTCTGCGTCTCGTTGACGAATTGCGCGGTTTGTACGCCACATGATCGTTGTTTTCGGAAACCATTCCAACAAAGGAGATTTCCGGTCTCCAGAAATGAAATTCCAACATAAAATGTGTTGCAAAATTCTGCAACTGACCGATGTCAGGGATATAGGACTATAGTTTTGCGCATCTGATCAAAGACCCTTCTTGTACACGGGAATGACCTGCGCTTTTCTTCCAATCATTAGGAACGCTTCGCTGCCCTAGAGACCTTCGGTACACTGCAGCTACGGGGAGGGGGGGGGGGGGAGGGAGGCCACTTCCCTCGCATGCTCCATGTAAAATAGAATTGATATCCCATTAAGTCCTGCAACATTTCCTCCGTTGGGCGATTTCAGTTGCTTTTCGATACATCTGAAATTTCAATATCTACCATTTTGTCGTTTATGCGATGGTTTATAGGAGGAACTACCTAGCAACATTTCATATTTCGGCCTTTTGTGTGTTATCCTCTAATCTCATTAAGGTGTCAAAGCGTCTCGCGCAATCATTCATAAAACATTCGAACGTTCTCATGTATAACACTAAACACAGATGTTTGCGAGCGAATATCTGCTTCCTTGGGGTAATGGGGTGGGGAGAGTAAAAGCATTCAGACACACTATAAACTAAAAATGACAACCGAAAAGCATGCGTTAGTGCGGGAAAAAGTTCAAGATAAGAAGAAGATTCAGTTATGTGTTGAAACGCAATGAAGAAAATTATGATTAAAAGTTTTCTTTTTATTAGGCAGCATTCACAAAGAAACAAAATTTCTGTTCGCTTTCTTTAGATTCGTTTATTTCGCACTATTCGCCTATTCTATTCTGTCATTCTGAAGCAGTCCACTTTCGCTCAGGCACGTTATCTACTGCTGGAAAACGGCGTCATAGCTGCAGTTGCCCAACAGCGAATTCAGTATCCTCGCCACACACGGACATCGATATCTAGATGGACACACACCTGCTTTGGCAATCCAGAGTTGTTCGCGGAGGGGGCAGGAGTGGGAGAGCGGGCGAAGACTTCGCGCCGTTGACAGGACGCTCTGGCGGCCTAAGCTACGAGCAGAGTGTGCGCACTATCCTCTCCCAGCTGCGTACGCGTTACAGACGCTTTCTGATTGCCAATTTTATTTTCGTGCACAATTACTCACTTGCTTTCATTCTTTTCGTGCTCTTTATTTATTTATTAGCTTATTCTAAAATCAAAATTTGTTTAGTTTCCAGTTCACTGTTCATTTTCAATTTATAAAAGCTGTTAAAAAAAAGAAGAAAAGAAACAAAACAAGGACAATACCAACAGACTCATCATCACGTGTCGACACACGTGCAACGGTGCGATGGGAAGTGGGAACGCCGAGAAGTAACGTCTTTTTCATCAGGGCCGCAGACCTAATGCTGCGGCCTAGAGATCTGAACCGACCCACTGTAAGCAACCAGTAAAGACAGACAGTGGAAGTGATTTTGGACTTTCATGCTCTGGATTACTCTCCGTTTCTGATGTGTGTGCTGTTATCCCATGCTTGACTCTCTCGTTCCGGCCGTTCGCATTTCTCGGGAAACACCTCGCAGCACTCTTACCTCTGAGTAGTACGTCATTAAAGTGAAAAATAAATCACAGTGAATGTGGAATATGGATATTTCTGTCTAAAACGGTCACGAGAAGAGGAGATTTTAATTTTTAATCTTGACAACCTCCCCCTCGCAAACACACACACACACACACACAGAGAGAGAGAGAGAGAGAGAGAGAGAGAGAGAGAGAGAGAGAGAGGGAGAGAGAAATGAAACACTTCGTGCTGGGCGAAGTGACAGGTGCTCGGAAAGACCAGGTGTTTCTTTTTTTTTTTCTTTTTTTTTTCTTTCTTTTTTACGGGTTGTTTTTGTCCTTGCGGACGCGGATCGAGGATCGAGTTTGTTCGTTTTGGTTCTACGTGTTCTTTGGCTCAGCTTTTTTTATTACAATGAGCGTTCAGCCCTCTGACCGCGCGCGCTAAGCCACGGCGCCTGGCAGTGGTCGCGCAGCCAGTGGTAGTTCGAGCCGCGTCAGGGGAGGCAGGCGAAGCGTATCCTACAACATGCAACGCAGACTTGTGGGAGTTAATCGCGAAATGAAAGCCTGGTATTCTAGGTTCAAACAATGTCATTCCAGGACGTAACGTTGCAAAGCTATATTAAAAGATACGAGTCCTAACAGTCGGCCAATGGAAGGCAAACTGTCCACTTAATTTCGGAGTATTAGAACCGTATAGCTTCATAAAGGGGACCGCATATCGAATCTTACGGCTAACTGAAGAACAATTCTACTGCATACAACGTAAGGACCGCACAGACAAGAGAAATGACAACTCACACGAATGCACACAGACAGGCAGTTGTCCTTAATTTCAGAGGGTTCAAATGTTTGTATAGCTTATGGGACTTAACTACGGGGTCATCAGTCTCTAAACTTACAAACTACTTATGAACTAGCTAACACTAAGGACGGCACAAATATCCATGCCCGAGGGGGGATTCGAACACCCGACCGTAGTGGCCATGCAGACAGTGACTGACGCGCCGCAGTCCCCTCGGCCACCGCGGCCGGGTTTCAGAGGATAAAAGGAAATGAACTACAATCGACAGAATCTAAAGCCTATATTCACATATGGTACTTCATTACAAGAAGAAGAAGAAGAAGAAGCATAAAATATCGAATAGCAAAATCCTTGGCATGTAAACCTTAAAGCGATTATGTCTTAATACGCGTAATATACAAACTAATTCTAAATGTTGAATGTAATAAGCAAATGGATGAAATTTAGAGAAAGAATGTATTAGCGTAAAAACGCCAATACTAAGATAAGGCATTTTTTGGACCTATAAAACCATAATCCAATGAGATGAAATGTAGTTGAAGGCAAAAATAAATAAATAAAAACAATAAAAAAGGATCGTAGATTCACCAATTCACTCATGCGACACGATGTCTTTGAGCAACTAAAATTATTCCACTCGTACAATTACTAAAGCAGCCAACAATCAGCTGTTATTTTATGTGACGGCTCTATGCTCTATGCTTGTTGATCGTATTGAAAGTATAACGTTCTGAAATCTTCTCAGAGGGGGGTGGGGGATGAGAGGAATCAGTAGGAAGGGACCGGGGTGACAGGCAACAAAGATTGCTCTTGTTATTTGCATGCTACGACTCAATGCTTCTTCAGTAAGACCCTATCTACATTGGGAGGACGACATAAATGACTCAACTTTAGTTCTGATGACAAATTAAATGAGTTTGTAGTACTTTATTGGCAGACAGGATATAGTATGAATCAGAAGTCCAAACAGTAGTAAAAGTACATGTGGAATGGCTGTCTAGATAATACTATATCAATACTACCTCTATATCGAAAGATTAGCGTAATGTGCTGCATCAAAAAAGAATAAAATTTCAAACTCGGAAGCCCACAGCGCTATTACCAATCTGTAGCGTGTGTAATACGTGAAATAAGTCGAAAATAGTGCCAAATTTCTATCGATTGCATGACCCACTCCATCTTGTGTCAAATGGGGACTATTTAGCAGATAAAACTGAAAGCTACATCCATGTTGTAATATCATTTTTGTCAAGCATAAATGTCACATATCTGAATTTATAGCATACGTCAATCTTGGTGAACCCGTAGTACCTGTAAACAGTGGAATCCAAAAGAAGATAAAGATCCCGTTTGCCGCGCCAAAGGACCGTCCGGAATGCGCGGTCACTCTACATCTACATCTACATAGATATTCTGCAAATCACATTTAAGTGCCTGGCAGAGGGTTCATTAACCACTTTCATAACTTTTCTCTACCGTTCCATTGCCTAATAGCGCGCTGAAGAAAGAACACCTAAATCGTTCCGTTTTCGATCTGATTTCTCTTATTTTATTGGGATGGTCATGTCTCCCTAAGTAGGTGTGTGCTAGCAAAATATTTTCACATTCATAAGTAAAAGTCGGTGATTGAAACTTCGCAAACAGATCACGCCGCAATGATTAACGTCTTTCTTTTAATGATTTCCATCCCAATTCGTGCAACATTTCCGTGACGGTCCCCCTCCCCCCCCCCCCCCCCCCCGGTAACGTGATAAAACAAAACGAGCTGCCCTTCTCTGAACCTTCTCAATATCTTCCGTCAGTCCCACCTGGGGAGGTTCCCACAAGGGGAACAGTACTCCAGGAGAGGACGCACAAGTGTGATGTAGCCAGTCTCTTTGGTGGAGCTGGTGCATCTTCGAAGCGTTCTGCCGATGAAACGTAACCTTTGATTCGCCTTCCCCACAATATTTTCTATGTGTTCTCTCCAGTCAAAGTTGTTCGTAATTATAACTCTTAGGTATTTGGTAGAATCTACGACATTAAGGTTTGACTGATCTATCGCGTAATTAAAGTTCAGCGGATTTCTTTTAGTGGTCATGTGTATTACTTCACACTTTTCTTTATTTAGTGTCAATTGCCAATTTTCGCACTATGCAGAAATTTTGTCTAAATCGCTTTGCAGGTGATTTTGATCCTCTGTTGACTTCACTGACCAATAAACGACAGCATCATCCGCGAACAGTCTAAGGGAGCTATTCAGATTGTCTCCTAAATCGTTTATAAACACGAGGAAGAGTAGGGGACCTATAACGCTTCCCTGTGGTACGCCAGATATCACTTCTGTTTTACTCGATGACTTACCGTCAATTACAACGAACTGTGTCCTTTCTGATAGGAAATCGTGAATCCAGTCGCACAATTGGGGAGATATTCCATAAGCACGCAATTTCATTAGAAGCCGCTTGTGGGGTACAGTGTCAAAAGCCTTCCGGATGACCAGAAATATGGAATCGATTTGATATCCCTTGTCGATGGCACTTAACACTTCATGTGAATAAAGGGTAAGTTCCTGTCGGATATTCGAGCCCTCCGTCTGGTTTGGGCGTGTGTGTATTGTCATTAGCATAATAAGTTGCAGTCTAGAAACAGACGCCCTGAACAGTTTGGTCCCTTCGGTTACCAAAAATTTGATTATTTATTTTCGAAGGGCATGAAAGGGAAGCATCAGTCGGGAAGGGAATAAGACAGGGTTGCAGCCTTTCTCCGGTGCTATTCAATTTGTACATCGAGCAGGCGGTGAAGGAAAGCAAGGTAAAATTTGGAATAGGGATTAAAGTCCAGGGTGAAGAAATAAAAACGTTGCGTTTTACTGATGACATTGTAATTCTGTCAGAGACAGCGAAGGACCTGGAAGAGCAGTTGAATGGAATGGACAGTGTGTTGAAGAGAGGGTATAAAATGAACATTAAAAAGAGCAAAACAAAAATCATGGAATGCGGTCTTATAAAATCAGGTGATGCTGAAGGAATTAGATTAGGTAACGAAATAATGAAGACGGTAGATGAGTTTTCTTACTTGGGTAGTAAAATAACATGCGATGGTCGCAGTACAGAGGATATAAAATGCAGAATGGCAATGGAAAGAAAAGCATTTTTGAAAAAGAGAAATTTGCTAACATCAAATATTAATTTAAGTGTAAGGAAGTCTTTTCTGAAGGCATTTGTGTGGAGTGTTGCCTTGTACGGAAGTGAAACATGGACGATAAGCAGTGCGGACAGGAAGAGGATTGAGGCTTTTGAAATGTGGTGCTACAGAAGAATGCTGAAGATTATGTGGGTAGATCGCATAACTAATGAAGAGATACTGAACAGACTTGGTGAGAAAATGAATTTTTGGCATATCCTGACTAAAAGAAGGGATCGCTTGGTAGGACACATTCTTAGACATCGAGGAATCGTAAATTTAGCATTGTAGGGAAGTGTGTAGGGTAAAAATCGCAGAGGGAGACCAAGAGACGCGTATAGTAAGCAGATTCAAGTGGATGTGGGTTGTCGTTCTTATGAGGAGATGAAAAGGCTTGCTCAGGATAGAGTAGGGTGGAGAGCTGCATCAAACCAGTCTCCGGACTGAAGACCATAACAACAACATTTGCTTTTAATGCACAGAGCTGAGCGAAGGAGCACTTTCAGGCCTAATTTTTGTGCCGTGCAAATCTTGGCTAGTCCTTTTCCTCAGTCTCGTGAGGAGGTTAATGACGTCTGTAGAATAAGCAGGAGAAGTGATCATACCTGCTAGGAGATTCTGCATGCGGAACTTGGTGCGATCTCCGTTCAGTGTTTACGGAAGTGGAGCGTTAAGAAAGCAGCGTGGCGTCCGCGGGCAGGCTGGTTGCGCGGCTAACGCGGCCGCCTCGCCGCCGCTGAGTTATGGGCTTCATTTAGCGGCGGCACGACTGATCGCGGCGGGAACTGGTTGGCGACGGCCACTCAGCCGTCAGGCCTACTTTCCTGGCCTTTCTGGGCAGGTGCGCCGCCGGCTGCTCCAAACCCGCGCTTCACGGAAAGCAATCTTTCACTTCACTCCATCGCATTTTACACCTACATTATGACTCTACAACATCATCATCATCATCGTCATCATTAGAGACTGATTATGCCTTTCAGCGTTCAGTCTGGAGCATAGTACCTCTAATAAAATTCCTCCATGGTCCCCTATCCAATGCTAACATTGATGCCTCGTCTGATTTTATGCCTTTTACTGCGAAATATACATCTACATCTACAACCATACTCCGCAAGCCACCTGACGGTGTGCGGCGAAGGATACCTTGAGAACCACTATTGATTTTCCCTCCTATTCCAGTAACGTATATTTCGCGGAAATAAGGATTGCCGGTATGCCTCTGTGTGGGCTCTAATCTCTCTGATTTTATCCTCACGGTCTCTTCGGGAGATTTACGTAGGAGGGAGCAATATACTATTAGACTCTTCGGTAAAGGTATGTTCTCGACAAAAGCCCGTACCGAGCGACAGAGCGTCTCTCCTGCAGAGTCTTCCACTGGAGTTTATCGATCATCTCCGTAACGCTTTCACGATTACCAAATGATCCTGTAACGAAGCGCGCTGCTCTCCGTTGGATCTTCTCTACCTCCTCTATCAATCCCACCTGGTACGGATCCCATACCGGCGAGCCGTATTCCAGCTGTGGCCGAATAAGTGTACTGTAACCTACTTCCTTTGTTTTCGGACTACATTTCCTTAGTATTCTTCCAATGAATCTAAGTCTGGCTTCCGCTTTACCGACGATTCTGCACCGAATCTAAGTACTTTCTTCTTGGTCTACCTCTTACCGTCAACTGACGAGCTCATGAGTCTCTTAGGTAACCTTGCTTCTCCCATGCGTGTAACATGACCCCACAATCTCAGTCTGTTAACTTGCTTCTCCCATGCGTGTAACATGACCCCACCATCTCTGTCTGTTTGCTCTAACTGCCTCATCTATGGTGTTCATTCCCAGTTTTTCTTTGATTTCCTCATTATGGACACCCTCCTGCCACTGTTCCCATCTATTGGTACCTGCAATCATTCTTGCAACTTTCATATCTGTAACCTCTATCTTATGAATAAGGTAACCTGTATCCATCCAACTTTCACTCTCATATAACAAAGTTGGTCGAAAGATAGAGCGGTGCACTGCTAACTTAGTCTTGGTACTTACTTCCTTCTTGCAGAAGAGAGTAGATCTTAGCTGAGCACTCACTGCAGTAGCTTTGCTGCACCTCGATTCCAGTTCTTTCGCTATGTTGCCATCCTGTGAGAAAATACATCCCAGGTACTTGAAACTGTCTACCTGTTCTAACTTTGTTCCTCCTATCTGGCAATCAATCTGTTTAAATCTCTTTCCCACAGACGTTACTTTCGTTTTGGAGATGCTGATCTTCATATCATAATCCTTGCACCTCTGCTCGAGCTCTGAAGTATTAGTTTGCAACCTTTCAATCGAATCGGCCATTACAACTAAGTCATCCGCATATGCGAGACTGCTTATTTTGTTTTCAGCTACTTTAATCCCAACCTGCCAGTCTACTGTTTCATTTAAAAAATAAAAGTTAATTTTAGTCTCGCTCCGACTTTCATTTTGGGGGATCAATGGGGGTAAGATTTTATCTATGCTTAGTTTTTATTTGTATCATTTTCATTCCCTTACCGCTTCTAGCCTCACTCGTTAATAGATAATCTCGAATGACAACTAGAACCAGTTCCATTCGAAACAAATCCTGATTAACAATAAGAAGGTAAACAACGTCTAGAAGACACTATAAAATGCTGATTTAGGAAAAGTAAAAAACTAATTTAAAAAAATATAGTCATTTACTTAATCAGAGAAACAGTCATGGGCATATCGGCAAGATGCAGGAGCAATAGTGGAGAAATTATAGTTCTCTTTTCGAATCTCCTTCCTTTTAAACAAAATGATAAGATGTGATATATAAGAGGTATATGAACTTGAGAGGTAAATGTTGGCCGCGGTGAAGAAGCCGAGCCGTCGGACGTTCGAGTCCATCCTTAAACTTAGTTTAAGTACTTTCTAAGTCTAAGGACTGATGACCATTGTAGTTTGGTCCAATAGGTTTACAAACAATTAAAACATTTGGTACATTTTGAGCACCAAGTCATAATCAGCAGAGTTGCTATTGGTTATTGCTGCGCCAATTCTTACAACTTACTACACTGTTAGTGAATGTTTTTTTAATTGCTTTAGGGCGCAAACCGGCTGTGGTCATTACTGCCCAGTTCGTAACTAAAGTAAATTATTAAACCACAAACCGGTAGCAACACCCTAAATCTTGGTTTTACCAAACACATACAAAATGAAGACATGAAACCTTATTATTTCAATATTAAGAATGACTGATATTAAGGTAATACACTTCAACGTTTAAAACTTCGTTTCGGTTAACCTAAACCGCCATCTTTTTTCCTTAAGGATATTCACAAGCTGTGGTTACATGAGTAAACACAATACAAAGTCTGAGGACCTGTAGAAACGAAGCACGTGGAGCAATAAGCTAATTATTCTGTATATACATATTGCATTCTAGAAGAAGCGTAATACTCATCATTGTTAGTTCGTTCACCCAAATCCGGAGTAATTCTAACTTCAGTGCTTTGGGGCAATTGTAGTATATTTTACGACCAATTTTATTATTCTACACTGCTTGCCATCGAAATCGCTACACCAACTCTGACTGAAGACATCGAAGCCAAATTTTGCGGGTATAACGTATTGTACAATGATCACAAGATTGGAAATACTGAACAGTTCCGTGTAAAGCGACGAACATGAAGAAATCAGCATTGCTCGCTGTAAGAGCTGCCATGTCTCGAAATTGTATGAAAGAGGCTGATATCTTTTATTGGGATATAATAGTCCATGCCGCTTCCACGTACTGCAAAACATGATTTGGTGTAGCAACTTGTGGTATTCCCCGGGCCAGTCGTACCGAAATCTATTGACCATACCTTTTCGATCGATCGGGAGAGCAGGCAGACGAAAGGAGGAGAGAAGTCCGGCGGAAGACGAAGTGTTGAACATTACGAGCCAAGTTTGAGCGAGCATTATTGTGTTGCAAGATAGCAGTTGGCAAGCTCCAAAAGTATGGGAGGATGAAAGGCTGAAAACCTTCAAAGACGTTACGCTGCCTAGCTAGTATACTGGCAGTCCGTATTAGGGGATGCGGCAGTGGTACTTTGTAATGCAATACCATCCCAAACAAAAATACTGGATGCAGTGACAGTGTAGCATAGCATATGTAACAGTTCCTCATCACGGTGAATATAGAGTAACCCATCGTGGTGATGTGGCAGAATCGGTTTCCGGTGTTGTTGATGCCGTTCGTTTATCGCGCCATTGCCATGGCAACGCCTGTGGTGATAAACATTGCAGTGGACACTTTGTGGAGAGTCGTTCCTGCTGCAATGTACGTGTAGTGGTGCGTGTTACGGGTTTCGTCGGTTATTCGTCATATCCTCCATGCAGCGTTACAGATCCGCATAACACTTGTTTGGTTACGTTCGAAACAATCACCGTCTGCACTGTAGGATAACCGCAATCCCTAAAAGGAACTATTCTTGCTCGGTGGGGCTCCGAAACGTGTTAGAAAGACGCTCATTGTCTTTCATGGCACAGACTGAATTTTCTTAAACTAAAACATAAGAGGTAACTGCTAGTACGTCAACACGGCCGACTGTACACAATTTATACCAACGCCACAAGGCCTGTGCGCTGCCTGCCAAGAGTAGTCATAACACAAGCACACTAGTTGTCTTTTGTAGCGTTGTACTGAGTTTGGGAATACTTGCACGTTGCCCAGTGTGTTTCAGAATGTTCTTAATGATATTTATGTGATTCTTCGTGCCGATTTTTGCTTCTATGAGACAAAGTGTCGAATATGAATCGTCCGATTCCAATATCGAATTGTTGATAAATATTTTATACAAACACAAATTTGTCAGTGAATCACATAAGTAACATTAAGACCATTCTGAAACATATTGTGCAACGTGCACGTATTCCCAAACTCAGTACAACGCTACGTAAGACTTGTTTACATGTGTTCTGACTACTCTTGCCAGGTGGCGTTGTTTATACGCTCCTTGCAGGTGGCGTTGCTGTCGCCCTTGACGTACATTTGCGATGAAATGCTAATCGGGTGCTTGAATTGCCACAGCAAACGCGCGCTGCAAATTTCACATTATTTGCATGCTTACTTCACGGTGGCCAAGGATATAATTTATACACTACTCCACATTAAAATTGCTGCAACGTGAAGAAATGCAGATGATAAACCGGTATACATTGGACAAATATATTATACTAGAACTGACATGTGATTACATTTTCACGCAATTTGGGTGCATGGATCCTGAGAAATCAGTACCCAGAACAACCATCTCGGGCATTAAGTCAAACAGAGCTTGGATGGCATATACAGGTACAGATGCCCATGCAGCTTCAACACGATACCACAGTTCATCAAGAGTAGTGACTTGCGTATTCTGACGAGCCAGTTGCTCGGCCACCATTGACGAGACGTTTTCAGTTGGTGACAGATGTGGAAAATGTGCTAGCCAGGGCAGCAGTCGAACATTTTCCGTATCCAAAAAGGTCCGCACAGAACCTGCAACATGCGGTCGTGCACGATCCTGCTGAAATGTAGCGTTCAGCATGGATCGAATGAAGGATAGAGCCATGGATTTTAACACATCTGAAATGTAACGGCCACTGTTCAAAGTGCCGTCGACGCGAACAAGAAGTGACCGAGACGTGTAACCAATGGCACCCCATACTATCACGACGGGTGAAACGCCAGTATGGCGACGAGGAATACACGCTTCCAATGTGCATTCACCGCGATTTCGCCAAACATCGTGCACCCAGGTTCGTTGCGTACACCATCGCAGGCGCTTCTGTCTGTGATGCAGCGTCAAGGGTAACCGCAGCCATGGTCTCCGAGCTGATGCAAACGTCGTCGAACTGTTCGTGTTGTTGTTGTATTGCATACGTCCCCATTTGTTGACTCAGGGATCGAGACGTGGCTGCACGATCCGTTACAGCCAGGCGGATAACATACTTGTCATCTCGACTGCTAGTGATACGAGGCTGTTGGGATCCAGCACGGCGCTCCGTATTGCCCTCCTGAACCCACCGATTCCATATTCTGCTAACAGTCATTGGATCGCGACCAACGCAAGCAGCAATGTCGGGATACGACACACGGCAATCGCGATAGGCTACAATACGGCGTTTATCAAAATCGGAAACGTGATGGTACGCATTTCTCCAACTTACACGAGGCATCACAACAACGTTTCACCAGGCAACGCCGGTCAACTGCTGTTTGTGAATCGTTTGTGAAATCGATTGGAAACTTTCCTCATGGCAGCACGTTGTACGTTTCGCCACCGGCGCCAACCTTGTGTGAATGCACTGAAAAGCTAATGATTTGCATACCAGAACACCTTCTTCCTGTCGGTTAAATTTCGCGTCTGTAGCACGTCATTTTCGTGGTGTAGCAATTTTAATGGCCAGGAGTGTATTAGAGTTACAGGTTTCTTAAGAAGATGCTGCTTCCCTAGAGTATCTTAAACTGTGGCCTCATTGTATACTTCCTGAGGTATGTTATCGTTCCATTAGATGGTCAGCAAGGAAAACAGACACGCGACTGTGTGGAGACGTGTGGCGGCTGGAGATGGCGAGCGGCGTGCGTTGCGAAAGCCCGCGCGGCGCGGCTCGGCGGCACGCGTGCTACAGTTTGCAACAATACTCGGCGGCGGTGGCGGTGGCGCTCCCTTTCACCGGCTGCTCTCTCACGACCCGGGTTCACGCTCGGCCAGGGACGCCAGCAGCGCGGCCCCAGGCGCTGCCGCCGGCCAGGCTGCGCTGCCGTGCTCGAGGAGCCAGCGTTCTCTAACGCCACAGTATTCTGCACTATTACCGGCCACCATAGGCAACTTTAGTTGACGACATCGAGTTAAAATGGGAAATCCGGACAGAAAATCGACTACACTACTCGCCGTCCAAAATAGAATACCACTGGAAAACGACTTTCACCGGCATCAATGTACGGCTGGGGCCCATGAATGTACATATTTGGAAACATTTAAAAAATAAAGCGAATGTGTTTTTTAACACAAACTTATGTTTTTTTAAATGGACACCCTATGTTTTTTCTTCAGCAATCTATAGCATGAAAAATCACATAAACAATGGCGTTGAGATATTGCGACGCGAAGTTGACGCTTGAAATACGGGAAACACGCGGCTGTCGAACGTCCTGAGACTCAGGCGAGAACCCCATGCTGCTCAGGATGTGCGCTAGCCGCGCGTTTCGCGTATTTCAAGCGTCAACTTCGCGTCGTAATATCTCGGGATGTAATTGGAATATTGCGATGCAAACAACGCCGTTGTTTATGTGATTTGTCATGCTATGGATTTCTGAAGAAAGAATATAGGGTGTCCATTTAAAAAAACATAACTTTGTGTTAAAAAAACACATTTGCTTTCGTTTTAGAATGTTTCCAAATATGTTCATTCATGGGCCCCAGCCGTACATTGATACCGGTGAAAGTTGTTTTCCAATAGCTGTTATTGTTCCAGAGATATTTTGGGTGGACAAGATACCTGGGACACCCTATATATATATATATATATATATATATATATATATATATATATATTGGGGGGATAACACGTTGTACAAAGAGCACATGATTGAATGTACGGCACCTGAGCGGAGAAAATGAAGAAATAAAAACTCATCTTGATGTTGAAGCCCTTTCGATCCGTGTTTGCTTTACAAATATTTCGGTTTTTGCTCTATGAAGGCGTGATTTGAACAAAACACTGGTTTTTATTTGTATTTCCATACATGTTTCGCTACACTTCTAGCATATACAATGGGTCTTTTTATTGCTTTAAACCGAACAACAGAAATATTTTACTTTGTACAGCATATTATAACTGCGTGTTATTAATTAGAAATTTGTACAAAATTTTATATGTTTATACCCCTCGTTTTACGTATTTAACTGGTTACAGTTTCCCTACATAATCTGCGTAGGTTCTCCATCACATTTTCTCCCCAACGCTGTAAACTGTCAGTTCCACCAGTCAGCTTGCCAAGATTCAAACTTCCTGCTCAAAACATACTCAGCGCTCTACTTCTCCCCGCCATCTTTTTTCACATTTCCCAAACAGTGACAGTGAATACTGTACCTTCACCATTCCGAAAAGGAGGACACCAACACATTTAAGCTGAACATACTTCATAAGCAAACGAAAAAACACACAAAACACAAAAAGATACTATTCACATAAAATAACATCGTACTAAACCTAAAACTAAAAATAAAATAAAAAGCAGATCAGATAATTCGATATAAAACAGATTTTTTTAACGTAAGTTCCATATAGTTGCAGATTACAAGCTGTCAAGGAGGACATGTGCAGTTAATGTTGGAAAACTGTAACCAGTTATATAATAAACAATGCGAACTTACAACCTGTTCAAATTAAAATATTTCTGTTATTAAATTTAATGCAATAAAAAAAAGACCCTCTGAAGTTGCTACAATTGAAGCGAAACATGTATTGGGTATGAAAATAAAAACCAGTGTTTTGCTCAAGGCAGAGTTTTATAGAGAATAAAGGAAATAATAATTTTGCGTTTCCGCCACTGCTGGCTATAGCCGCTACTACATGACACGGCATTTAATCAAGCGTCTGGACGTGTTGCTGGGCTACAGCACCCATGCTGCTTCCACATAGTACCCGCACCAGGAATTATTATAGGTTCCTCTCCCAAATCTCAACAGAACAGTATCCAGGCAGCTTCACATCACACAACTGTTGGAGCATGTTTTCTTCCCCTACCGTCTGAGCTTCCCGCCGGCCGCTCTGCACCAGGATCATATGCGACCGCGCGTTAAAGACTTCTTCGTCACCCATCGGCCTGCATGGCTGCCTTGGCCTCCCGATTCTCCGTCTCTGGGCTTTCGAAAGTGTCTGGTCGATGACGGCGGACTGGTCCGGAATACACTGCCAGCTGCTGCATTTCATCAGCTTTTGCGGGAACAGTAAGTCGATACACATCCCAACAGGTGAGCAGTCTATCACGACGATGTCTCCAGAGTAAAAATCGACTGTAGTAATGGTACAGACATAACTGTGATGTAGTGGTAAAACATCTCTTCCCAACTTAGAATCCGCTTGAACCACCACTATGATCGGATTAGTGTGGAAACGCCGTGGTAAGAGACTGTCGATCTGTTGCTTCATGATATCGAACATAAGGTGAAGCGCGAATTACAATTTTTGCTGTGGGCCGGATTTTAACTCAGAACCACTCAATTAACGCCGCCTTATGGATAAAGCGGCTACACAGATTGTCTTAAAGCACGTCTCCCTCTATAACACATACTTTAATTCTGCCTGAATAATCCCCTGTGAAATACGTATCAAAGTTGCCAAGGTTCTTCAATATTGTTCAAATGTTCAAATGTTTGTATAGCTTATGGGACTTAACTATGGGGTCATCAGTCCCTAAACTTACAAGCTACTTATGAACTAGCTAATCCTAAGGACGGCACAAATATCCATGCCCGAGGGGGGATTCGAACCCCCGACCGTAGTGGCCGTGCAGACCGTGACTGGAGCGCCTCAGTCCCCTCGGCCACCTCGGCCGGCCTTCAATATTGGAATAGCAGGCCAGAAATGAACGAGAATGGTAACAATCCTGCTTTTCACCTCAGGGCATTAGGCTGCGTCAGCTGGGTGGTTAAAGCGTCTCACTTGTAATAAAGAGTATCCGAGTTTGAATCCTGGCTGCCGCACATATTTTAATTCAACTTCTTTCCTTATATTCAGTATCTTTGATCCAATAAGGCAACATATGCCTCATGGAATTGAATTATTGTTGGTATCATTGCTTCATGTATCGCTATACTGGTTCTGACCCGGTACTACATTTTGGTGTGGTTTTGGATTCCACTTCTCCTCAAGCCTAGTACGCATTGCGGATACACGGATCAGTCAGTGTTACAATGAAGTGTTGGAGCCTTCGGTGCGTCCCAGTGGACACAATGCAACAGAACAATGCACGAATACAAGGGGCACGCCTCTCGTAAACGGCTGCTCGATGATTGCGAGACTACTGTCCAGAGCAACTCTGGCAATCTGTCGAAGCAGCATGGGCTGCTATAAACCAATAAACCTTACCTCACACGGCGCTGTACTTTCAGTTATCTGATATTTTTACTACATGTTACCTCTCAAATAAACCAAATAAATTTGGATGTTATATCTCCGGTCATCTGTAGTGTTGTTTTGGATAGTCATCAGTGTAAACCGCACTACAAAGAAAGCTCGACTGGTCCTGACTAAGCACTTAAACATTTCTAAACAAGGGACTCTGTCGAATCTCTACAGGAAACAAGTATTCCAACTCATCGCTTTTGAAGTAGGGTCGTCCGGCAGATGTGCAAAATTTTATCGCTGACGTCAGTATGGCTTACAATTTTACGACAACCTTTCCCTCTCGTACTGTAAACTTTCTAGAGACCTAACACTTTCTCAGTACGACTATTAATTGAGAAAAATGGCAACTTCTTAAAACAATTATGCTCCTTTTTGTCCACGAGATCCAAAAGACTGCAGATACCGGCTCTTTGTTCAGTGACTGTCCCGCAGAATCGCCTATATGACCAAATAGGAGGATACGGAACATCGCTTAGGTCTTTGGGCTGAATGAAGTGTTCCAGCAACGGAAATGTAATATGGACTTTGTTGGGAACATTTTCAATGAGGAGTCAGAATCTCTTCGGGGAATTACAGCCCATTCTTCCTCGAGAGTCGAAACCGGAGAACACAGTAATATTAGACTCTGGGGTGTACAGCCAAGACGACATTCAAACTCATACCAAAGGTGTTTCACTGAATTTAGGACGAGTCTCTGGACAGGCCAGTCCGTTCCAGGAATGTTATTGTCCTCTGACTATTGTCTCACTGGCGCTTCTTTACGATCGGATGCATCGTCATCCTGATACAATCATAGTCCCCGGACGTTTTCTCTACTGTTCGCAGTGCACAAAGAAGAATTGTTACCGTCTTTCAATGCCTCGAATTAACAATTCCGGGTATTCAACCCCAGCAACAACGGTGGCCATATTAATTCATCTATCGCCTATTCTAGCTTATCTTTTTTTCTTTTTTAATTTTCCTTAAATGTTAAAACCGTTTATATCTTCTTTCCTAAATATTTTGAGCAATTATATGGTCTTAAAATGTTATAGACTAAAATAAAAAGGAAAAAGAAACCGGGATCGCGGGTTGCGCAACGGTTTGTGGACAGATAGGCGCTGGAGGGATTTGTCATCGGACGCCTTAATCGGAAGTAGCGACGAAATCAAGACCCATCTCAAGAAATCAGTTGGAGATGCATCCTACATGATGAAGAATATAAAATAAATGACAGAATGCTGTAAAACTTATTCATATCTTTATGCACTAAGCGTTTTCGTAAGTTCGACAAAACTACGTTAAAAAGCCAATACTGTAGGAGCTACTCCTCCGTACCACAACATCGCCACTACACGTCCTGGTAGTTCAGAGACATGGCCCTTGCGACAATCATGACGGTTTTCACTAGCGATTATTTTACAAATTGGTGGAGATATTTAGCCGACTTCGTGTCGTTTCCAAGGAGATGCCAAACAGCGTAAAATTATCTGACTCTTAATTTTGCTTTTGCTGCTTGTCTCGTATTCGTATCTCATTGCATAATCAGTGATGAAACGCCTACCAAGATAGAGTAAAACTGAGCTTGAGTCATTCGTAATAAGTTTTTGATTCAAGGTGATGATTTCTTACATCTCTGTCAACCAAATTATGTGCGAGTTTCTTGGAAGTATCTTGATGATGTTTTCGCTCATGGCCAGATTCGCTTGATAAACTAAATCAAGATTTCAGTGGCTCAGTCCGTGTGATCTATTCACGACCCGCACTGAAGAGGGTCACTCCAGTTGAGGGACGACAGCAAGTACAAAAGCGTAGAATACATTATTCTTCGCGCTCTTTGGAAATCTGGGTTTATGGAAAATATCAGATCATTTTACTTACAATTAGGGACACGTTGCAACACGAAATCTATTCCAAGAAACATTAATTGAAATAAACATTTTAACAGAAAATCACATTTTCAGAAAACAAACTTGTGGCTAGTTGGACCATAGCTCTTTTGAAGTCCAGCACAATTGACGAAAGGTTCCACCGAGATAGGTGTTAAAATAGAGAAAAAATATTTTTTTAAAAGTCTGATGTTCCTACATTACCATTCCTCGATTTTTGATTTTTTAATATGAGATGAACGCGGTGTATAACCAACGGTCCAAATTGTTTTCTCGTTCTGCTATACGTCTCATCCAGGAAGAATGATTCACGGGTATATGATGTGATTTTTTAGTGGATAGTCTTGTTTAATATTCATTCTTTATAACAGTTACACCACTTCAACAGGGTACATCTTGTTTGTCGGTGTAGTCGTTTGTTGTGTGTTATCCGATATAAATTAATAAACGCATTCCTTTGGTGGTTTTGTCGGTAAACTTCATGTTGATGATATAGTCCACTAGTTGACAGTAGGAGTGCTCTGCGGAACGAATACTGGAAGAAAGCCATACAGTACAGCCGTCTGAAAACAAAGTGGTGTGCGGAACTGACCTTTGGCGCTAGTACGTCGTAGGTAGCGACAGAGAGGCCGGTGTGTTTTAATTTTGGGTCACCTTTTTCTGAGGGCATGTATATTAAGAGTCCTGGAGTTCATAGAAATTTCGTATATTCCACCTTGACTGAAGTTTCACCCGTACGAGCGTCACAAACTCGCAGATTCCATTCACATCGCCAGCAGCGTACTGTGTTCTTAGCAGAATAGGTGGCTATTTCAAGGCTCCCATTTGCGTGATAGCTCCTTCATGATGGTGAGTAGCGTCCTGTCCTCTGTGCTTATATGATAATCCACTAACAAGTATGCTGCTCTCCGTTGTCACTGAAGTTGATGTAAAGGAGTAAACAATAAGGTAGACTTTTGTATTGTGCAACCGCTTCAAGCAGGGACATATTACAAGTTTCAGGCGGACTTCGCCAGAGATGTAAACGACTAGGACAGCGAGATGTAACTATCAGATCGACTCGCAATTACAGCCCGAACCGCGAATGTCGCTGCGAGCGAGCAAGACAAACTAAGTCCCTACCAGCCGTAGCAGAGATTTGAGGCAAGTGTTGGTTGGTTGAGGAGGGGGACCAAACTGCTATAAAGTCATCAGTCCCCCGGTAGGGAAGGGAAGGAGTGAGGATAATAAATGAGGGGAATGGAAAGGAATTGCATTCCAGAAAGGAAAGAAGGGAGAATGTGGTACGCAGTATGGTGATCTTCCTTATTTTTGTAATGTCTGCTGGTTGAGCAGGCGTAAGGTGCTAGCTAGATCGATTCTTTGAGTTAAGAAGTGAAATAGCATTATTCATGACTAGTCGAAAACAGTTTGTTCTTCAGTTGCAAGAAGAAACCTGGATTTGTGACTTATCATTCCTTGCTGATTTAAAAGCTCACTTACACGATTTAAATACCTCATTCCAAGGAAAAAGCCTCCTCATAACATATGTGTACTACAGAATTAAAACCTTCAAAATGGCACAGACGTTTTAGACGAATCAACTACAGATTGGAAACACCGCACATTTTCCGAAGGTATCGCAGGTCCGTGTTCCTCATCTTACCCTCTCTGAAGAGTATGTGAAAATTCTGGAAGCTCTTCGTTGCCAGTTTGAGTCAAGGTTTGAAGATGTGGAACTACTGTTTACTATCTTTCAGTTCTTTGAAACACCGTTTTCAGTGGATGTTAACAATGCCCCTACCAGGTTTCAAATGGAACTGTTAAATTTACAATGTGACGATTTATCGAAGGAAAAATATAAACACAATGAAGGCTTGGCAGATTTTTATAAGAATGTTTGTCAGATTTCCGAGGTTGCTTCACGGATATTATGTATGTTCGGTTCGACGTATGTATGTGAACAATAAAATGTTCAGGTGTTTGTAGAGCTTATGGGACTTAACTACGGGGTCATCAGTCCCTAAACTTACAAACTACTTAAGAACTACTTACGAACTAGGACGGCACAAATATCCATGCCCGAGGGGGGGATTCGAACCCCCGACCGTAGTGGCCGTGCAGACTGTGACTGGAGCGCCTCAGTCTCCTCGGCCACCGCGGCCGGCAGCATCCTAACTAACCAAAGAAAAACGAAATGGGAAATGTCGGAAAATTTCTACTTAATTGAACTGTACAGCTTTGCTTTAAATTGTAGAGAAAATTGTATTGTGTTCCATTCTCTTTATTTTATGAGAGTGTTATCCTCACATTAAATTACGTATTCATTATAATGTTTTCATGGTATAGAGACGATATACAATTGTCTGAAATATGTGTCTATCATTTAATTACAACAGTATGTTTTAAAATTACGATATCGCAGACCTCACCTCAGATCTGTTCCCTGTGTTTCCTAAATTGTTGCACTCCACACGCTACATTCTATTTCTCCGAGGCAGCAGCACAGAGCTCGTGACGTCACACGATCAACTCTCCTTCCTTGTGAGCAGGCAGAGCGGTCTCGTGGCCAACGCGAAATACAGGCCTCAGCGGGCACATCATGTCACGTAAGCAACGTAGTTCCGAGCCGACGCGATAGCTAGCCGATTGGCCGGCCGCTGGGGCACAGCCCACTGCGTCATAGCAGGCAGCCACTGAGCTAGCGATCGCGCCGCCTCAGAATATCCTTGCATACGTGGAATAACGACGGCGCTGGGGCCTGTCTTTCTCGTAGGCCACGGGCGAGAAAGACAGACCTGGTCACTCAGCCAGGTGACGTGGCAAGAGTAGCGCTGCGCCGACGCGATCGCAGATTTGACTGGTTAGCCGCTAAGAGGCAGTGGGCCGTGCACCAGCGGGTAACCATTCAAATCCGCGATCGCGTCGGCGCAGCACTACTCTTGCCACGTCACCTGGCTGAGTGACCAGGCCTGTTTTTCTCGCCGGCCACGGGCGCTGCCTGTCCTCCCCTGTTCTAGACCGTGCCGTTTTGTCGCAGTGCTTTTGATCGTGTCTGTTGGGGCAAACCTCTTCAGACAGGACGACGGAGATATCGCGGAGTGCTTGACATAAATTGTAGGCGGTCGCAGACGACTGGGTGCTGAGGGATGCGTGGTGTATTGAGTAGGCAGTGGCAGCAGCAGCTCGGCCGGCGTGGAGTGTGCAGGCGTAGGAGGCGGCGCGGCGCGGCGTATCAGCTTGGCGATCTGGTGGACGCCCCTACGGCGCGATAACGCGGCAGGCGAGGCGCGCTGCGTGCGGCTGCGGCGTACGGCGCTGGGGCCAGCGAGCGGCCACTCAAACCCTGCACATGCGCCTGCATTCGCCCAGGGCGCCACTGAGGCGGTCACAGTCGTTACGTTGTTTGGTTAGGTTGTTTGTTTGGGATACGGGGACTAAACTACTGAGGTTATCAGTCCCCCGGTGGAAGGGGAAGGAATGAGGATAGGAAAGGAGGGGCGGGGAAAGGAAATGCAGTCCGGGAAATAAAGGAGGAAGGAAAGTGCATTACCTCGGGGCCCCGAGCTCGCCATGCACGTACTCACGAAAGAACCGTGAGCCCCTCTGCGTGCGGTGACAGTCGTGTACGATCAACTGTATTTTGCCATTACATGTTTGTTGGTGCTTGCCTGCAGTACATAGTACCCAGCCAACGCCACACAGATACGAGGCCAGAGTAGTCGCAACACAAGCAAACTATCTGTTGTGCTGAGTTCGGGAATACGGACACTTTGCACACTGTGTTTTAGAATGTTCTTAATGTTATTCCTGTGATTCACACTCAAATTTGTTTTGGTGTAAGATACTTATGAACTATTAGTATGATATCTTACCGACATTGGAATCGGACGATTCATATTAGGCATTTTGTGTCATACCAGCAAAAATCTGTTCGGAGAAAAACATAGATAACACGAAAAACATTCTCAAACACAGTGTGCAAAGTGTACGTATTCCCAAACTCGGCAAAACGTTACACAAGACAAATTGTTGGTGCTATGACTACTCTTGCCAGGCAGCGCACAGGCCTTGTATCTAGGTGACTTTGACACAGTACAGTAAACAGACAAACAGAGTATTTCTCCCAGCTCATAAGCTGCGCAGAACCCACGAATCTTCTTCCTTTTGAGTTCCCCCAGGCCGTCGACAGTGACTACTACCGAATACGATATAACGCATATACTCAAAAAACTAAAAACACTACAAAGCACCTGGGGAAGACCAAATTGTAGCAGATCTATTAAATATGGGGGACCTGCCCTTTTTGTAGATTTGGAGAAAGCTTTTGACAAGGTTGACTGGAATACATTCTGTCAAATTTGGAAGTCAGCACGGGTAAAATAAAGGGAACTGAAGGTTATTTACAGAAACAAGACGGCAGTTATTAGAGTGAAAGGGCATGAAAGGGAAATATCGGTTGGCAGCAGTGTAAGGTAAGAGTTGCAGCCTTTCCCCAATGTTATTCAAACTGTACACCGAGCTAAGGCCGCGCGGGAGAGGCCCAGCTCTCTAAAGGCGCCTTGATGCGGAGTGCGCCTCTCCTCCCCGTCGGAGGTTCGAGTCCTCCCACCGGAGCGCGCGCGCTTCAGTGTGTGTGCGTGTTGTCCTTAGTGTAAGTTAGATGAAGTAGTTTCTAAACATAGGGACTGATAACCAGAAGTTATGTCCCTTACATTTACAAACATTTGAACATTTGAAAAGCACAGAAGGTACGGCGAGTTCTCCAACAACGCACCTCTGCACGTGAAGCCTTGTACAAACTGCGGTTATTGTATGCATTACATCCTGACGACCATGTGTCTTCTATCTCTGGCCAATAACAATAAAAGCCGTATAGATCGCTAAAATTGTATTTAGTAATTACGACGTTCCGGCAGTTCTGATGATGGCATTTATATTCTTACTGAAACAATGAACGCAGACTCGTTCAGAAATTTGTTTCCTTTATACAAAAATTTTACCTCTGGTGTTACTCAAGAGACTGCTCCTTCTCCACTGCGGCTCCTGTGCTTTTCCCTTCTCTCATGCACTCCTGTACTACGAAATTTGGATACCATTGGTAAATCTGCCCATGTCGAGGCAGTTATTTTCCAAAACGACGGCTAAAACAATTTGAATTCCATTTCTGCTTCGCATGCGTAGACTAGATGGTCTGCATTGGTGTTTCTTTTAAACATAAATTTTCATAGGTTTAGCTTTAAAAATGCTTTCCTAATCAAGTATTTTGATACAACTTGCAACCCCCTATTTCACCATTGATGGCAGAATTCAAAACATCCCGAAACACATATTTTTTAAAGTCCAAGCATGGTTCCAAATCCAAATTTTCGCATTTCTAGCATCAAAATAGTCTTAGTAGCATTGAAAGATTTTCCCTTATTTTATTCGCTTATCCGTTGAATTTCCAAAAACATCGAAACACGTGTTTTTAAAGTACCAATCAAAAATCTGAATCCGAAGTTTTGTATTTCTTGTTTCAAGATTGCCTTAATAGCAACGTATTTTGAAAAAAAGTTCATCACATATTTCACCCTCTTAGTGATGGCAATATCGAAAAATCGCTGATGCCTACAATGTAAGGTAAACAACGTCTACAAATTTAAAGTTTCTATCGTCTATAGATTCACTTTTCAACGCCGTTTTCTGTCTTTTAGAAACGGATCGAGAACGCGAAATTTCTTTCTTAGGCTTTGTCATCTTTCTGGGTAGTTTTACTTTTGAAACTGCAATATGTACTTATTTTCCTTTATTCGTGTGCTTGTTGCAGAAAAACAGCCGAAGAATGTGCATCACATTTCGCTGTATAGAAACTCTATGCTATTATAGTGTCAAATGTCATTGCTGGCCTTCAGACCGAATTTATAAGCTGACGACTGTTAACCACTATAACTTACACCCTCTTATAGGTATCGACACAGAACTGCTGTGGTGTACAACGGGGGGCTTTGTACTCCATTGTGTAGTTTTTGCTGAAGAGCAAAGTATTGACACCCCCACGTAGAATTTTATATATGTCGGTAACATTCAACATTCCCCACCAGGTCCTAGGATTTTTATTTGTCATTTTCCATTTCTCTCACTTCTGGCAGTATTGATCATGTGAACAATGCCGAGTAGCAGCGTGGTTCTGAACCCACGTTAAACTCTAGGTTCCCTTATAACTGGCTAGGTATGTCAGTTCGAAGGTCGGAGGAAGGCAACGGCATACCACCTCCGAACAGGACCATGCCTAGTGAAACACTGTGGTGTTCAAGCCAAGTGCTTTACCTTATTGGTCTTTGCATGAAAAAAAAAATACATCAATGATTGCTCACTTTACAAGTAAAACAAGGCTTCAGTCAAATAATAAGCATAGTCCCTATAACGACATCAAATTCCTTCTTTTTCTTGGCAGAACTGTCTATCACATCTAACAATCTTCGGATTGTTGACTGCTTTACCTTTTTTTTAACTTTCAACTCCCATGTCTTCCACTCCCTTATCGTTATCAACTCTCTACCACCATAGCGCACAATGAGAGACGGATACCTACTAACACACACAAACATTATTAGTTTGCGATATGTAGTTATAGTTGCAGAATGAAATACAGGTACAAACATCTCAATTTTCAAATGTTCAAATGTTTGTATTGGTTATGGGATTTAACTACGGGGTCATCAGTCCCTAAACTTACAAACTACTTATGAACTAGCTAAAACTAAGGACGGCACAAATATCCATGCCCGAGGGGGGATTCGAACCTCCGACCGTAGTGGCCGGGCAGACCGTGACTGGAGCGCCTCAGTCCCCTCGCCCACCGCGGCCGGCCATCTCAATTTTACTGTATACTAGTTGAAAACCCGGCGTTGCCCGGGTATTTACTTATTTATTCTTATATTTCCTTATTCGTATGCTTATCCTTACAGAGAAAGAGCTGAAGACATTGTAGCACGCATAGACAAAAGATATGGTCTGTGGCATCACGTTTCGCTGTATGTAACCTCCTTGCTATAGAGTCGCTAACGTCATCGCTGGCCTTCAGTCCGACGTTTTTCATAATTTGATGACTTTCAACCACCATATCTTCCACCCCCTTATAGCTATCGGCATGGAACTGCTATGGTCTACAACGGGAGACTTCGGACAACAATTACACACACAACATTCGTTTGCGTTCTGCAGTTTTCGCTGCAGAGCGAAATATTAAACTGACACACACACGTAAAAATTTATATACACCGATAACTTTCCATCGCAATATATTCCACCCTTTTATCATTATCGACCCTCAAGCAACATTGCAACCAATGAAACCATTTTCAAAGAGTAAATGTAATTTTCAAAGAGTAATCATTGTTCCGCATTTCGCGTTATATTCTTCAAATTACTAAATATCCGTCAGATAGTTATAAAACAGTGCCGGCCGCGATGGCGGAGGGGACTGAGGCGCTCCAGTCACGGTCTGCACAGCCACTACGGTCGGGGGTTCGAATCCCCCCCTCGGGCATGGATATTTGTGCCGTCTTTAGTATAAGGTAGTTCATAAGTAGTTTGTAAGTTTAGGGACTGATGACCCCGCAGTTAAGTCCCATAAGCTTAACAAACATTTGAACATTTTTAAAACAGTGCCTAAAACCTTCCTCGGGTATAAATAAGTAACTGTACAAATATTCAAGTCCCTGTGTCTTGTCGTTCAGACGTGATAAGCGTACACCGAACAGACATTCACATTAATATATATAGATAAATAGCTATCCGATCGCCATAAAACCGTGCCTAAAGCCTTCCCTGGGTAGATATTAGTAACTGTAAAATTTTTTAACTCTTTATGTATTGTGGTTCAGACGTGATAAACGTACAGCGAACAGACATTCACATTTATGGATATAGATTAAGATGTCGCTATGATTACAGGTTTAATGTTGTGTCTAATACAATACACAGCCACGATTACTTGTTAACAAACATCTATGTATCATGATCCTATGTCACTAGAGGTGCAGACTTGTTCTGATGAGCGGCCACGACGACTCTCAGACAATTCAAATGTTCAAATTTTTGTAGAATTTATGGGACTTAACTACGGGGCCGACAGTCCCTAAGCGTACAAACTACTTATGAACTAGCTAAGACTAAGGACTGCCCAAATATCCATGCCTGAGGGGGATTCGAACCCCCGACCGTAGTGGCCGTGCAGACCGTGACTGGAGCGCCTCAGTCCCCTCGGCCACCGCGGCCGGCTCTCAGACAAAAACGCGGTGTAAAAGAGTGTCGGTCGCGCGGCAGCACGGCAGCACGGCGGCGGCTGGCTGGTGGCGGCTGTCAGCTGTCGCTATCTGGTGGCGCGGCGGTGGCAAGTGCGCGCTATCTGTTCCTCCAGCAGGCGGCGGCTGCGGCCAGCGCCGGAGGATGCGATGCACGATAGCCGCCTGAAAGCTGGCCATTGTGGCGCCACGCCGCCTATCTGTCGCGCCGGCGCCGGCGCGCGTCCCCGTGCTAAATCTTGCCCCGAATATAGGTTGGCCCATTGTGGCCGACGATAAGGTCGGCCGGCCGGTGCACCGCCCCCGCCACCCCCACCGCCCCCGCGGGGGTGCGCGAGCCGCCAGCACCGCCTCCGGCCCCTTCCCTTTTTATTCCGGTGATAACCGTCTTGTCGTTTTTGCGCGACGCATCTGCGCCGTATGTGGCGTACAATGGCCGGCCCGGCCGAGGTACGTCCTGCGAATGTTATCAGCGACGGACGCTCCCGGGAGAAAAAAGAAAATAATTAGCGCAAGTGCGGGAGATAGTGGGCGGGGAGAATTTGGCGAGACGGGCGGCTATCAGAGGCGGCATTAGCGGGCCGTTAGCCGCGCCGGCCCGTTTGGGACTGCCGTAACGGCACCCTGCGGACCGCGCCGCTCGTCTGCCGCGCGTCACCGACACCACGCTCCGCTGCGAATACGCTCGCCACGCTCCACTGCACTGGCCGACTAAGGCGGGTGGGGGGAGGGGGGTCTGGGCTGAGGGGGCGGACCGCCCCGGGCCTCTCGTCCTGGGGGCCTCCAAATACCTCAAAACACGTCTCAAAAAACATCATCATCTTCATCATCACCATCATTATAGACTGATTATGCCTTTCAGCGTTCTGTCTGGAGCATAGTACATCTAATAAAATTCCTCCATGATCCCCTATTCAATGCTAACATTGATGCCTCGTCTGATGTTATGCCTTTTACTGCGAAATCTACATCTACATCTACAACCATACACCGCAAGCCACCTGACGGTGTGGTCGAAGGTACCTTGAGTACCACTATCGATTTTTCCCTCCTATTCCAGTCACGTATTGTTCGCGGAAAGAAGGATTTTCGGTATGCATCTGTGTGGGCTCTAATGTCTCTGATTTTATCCTCACGGGGCCGGCCGCGGTGGCCGAGGGGACTAAGGCGCTCCAGTCACGGTCTGCACGGCCACTACGGTCGGGGGTTCGAATCCCCCCTCGTGCATGGACATTTGTGCCGTCCTAGTTCGTAAGTAGTTCATAAGTAGTTTGTAAGTTTAGGGACTGATGACCCCGTAGTTAAGTCCCATAGACTATACAAACATTTGAACATTATCCTGACGGTCTCTTCGGGAGATATACGTAGGAGGGAGCAATATACTGCTGGACTCCTCGGTAAAGGTATGTTCTCGAAACTTCGACAAAAGCCCGTACCGAGTGACAGAGCGTCTCTCCTGCAGAGTCTTCCACTGGAGTTTTCGATCATCTCCGTAACGCTTTCACGATTACCAAATGTTCTTGTAACGAAGCGCGCTGCTCTCCGTTGGATCTTCTCTACCTCCTCTATTAATCCCACCTGGTACGGATCCCACACCGGTGAGCAGTATTCAAGCTGTGGGCGAACAAGTGTAGTGTAACCTACTTCCTTTGTTTTCGGACTGCATTTCCTTAGTATTCTTCCAATGAATCTAAGTCTGGCATCTGCTTTACCGACGATTCTGCACCGAATCTAAGTACTTTCTTCTTGGTCAACCTCGACTCCTCTTACCCTCCGCTGCCGAGCTCATGAGTCTCTTACGTAACCTTGCTTCTCCCATGCGCGTAACAAGGACCCACCATCTCAGTCTGTTCGCTCTAACTGCTTCATCTATGGTGTTCATTCCCGGTTTTTCTTTCATTTTCTCATTGTGGACACCCTCCTGCCATTGTTCTCATCTACTAGTACCTGCAATCATTCTTGCTACTTTAATATCTGTAACCTCTACCTTATGAATAAGGTAACCTGTATACACCCAACTTTCACTCCCATACAACAAAGTTGGTCGAAAGATAGACCGGTGCACTGCTAACTTAGTCTTGGTACTTACTTACTTCTTGCAGAAGAGAATAGATCTTAGCTGAGCACTCACTACATTAACTTTGCTGCACTTAGATTCCAGTTCTTTCACTATGGTGCCATCCTGTGAGAAAATACATCCCAAGTACTTGAAACTGTCTACCTGTTCTAACTTCGTTCCTCCTATTTGGCACTCAATCTGATTAAATCTCTTTCTCACATACATTACTTTCGTTTTGGAGATGCTGATCTTCATATCATAATCCTTGCACCTCTGATCGAGCTCTGAAATATTAGTTTGCAACCTTTCAATCGATTGTGACACATAATAATTTACTTAGTAGTCCTTAGGTTTGCCTTATTATGTGCTCTAGTGGGCGGTAATGAGCTGATGATGAAGTAGTGTCGCATATGTATAGTGTAAAGAGGGCCCCAATTTCATTTCTGCCCCGAGGCCCTTAGTGACATAACTACGTGACTGATCATATGATGATGTTTCCTACACATAAGCAGGGTTGTTCCGAGTTCCACGTTCTCTCCAGCTGAGGGAACGTCGATTGTCCAGCTGAACACAAAAACCTGATTCATCTGCGAACAGAACACGTCACAATTCGTTGCGACAGCCTCAGAAAAAAAAGTACAATTGTAATTTGTATGTGGTGCACAACGAAATATTTTGCTGTCTTATCTCCCGATTTGAGCTTTATACGGCATTTACTTCAAGCGAGACACCATGGTGCTACCATGATCGTGAAAAAGTCTTCCTCGTTGCGCTCTAATATGGTGTGTGATCGCCTCCGACGGCCACTACAGTTACAAACCTGCGTTGCATGCACTGTATAAGGTTATCAATCAGCGATATTTGGCCATTCATCCGTGATTGAAATATACAGCTCTGCAATCGTTGTGCGATGTGCTGGTCTGGCTGCAATGCGTCTGCCAAGTGCATCCCAGACATGCACAGTTGGGTGAATAAGCTGGTCATTCGTTCAGATCCCTCAGTTTCATGCATGTTGTCCACCAGTGCACCTCTGTGGGGGCGAGCATTATCGTCCACCAGAAGGAACTCGTCTCCTACGCCACCAGTGTAGGGAACAGCAATAAAATTTGGAAAGATCTCTCTATACCTCTCAGCAGTCAAAGCGCAATTCTGAACGACATAGACATCCGTACGTCCTCCAATATTCTGCCCACATCATTCGCCCACTGCCATCATATGCAGTGGCGTAGCTATCAAAGGGCTAGGCGGGGCAGTGCCCCGGAGCTCCCGAACCAAAGGGGCCCCTCTGACTCCGTCAGGACGTTCGAAATAATGTATATTTTCTTTTTTCTTACTCTACCACCCTACCGTCCACCATCCATCATCTCCCCCTCCTCTCAAACCAAGTTTCCTACTGTAGCCGTACTGGGCCACCGGGTGGCAGAACATTGCGTCTAATGGAGCCTTCAAACGACGCCACTTGGCGGCGCTGCTGATCGGCCAAGCCGTCAGTCGCTGTGGACAACAATCGGCACACTTCAGCAGGCGTAGCAGCAGAAGTCAGTGGGATTTGTTCCATATCGTGGGAAATTTTGTCAATTATTTTTCAGAAAGGGACAAAGGAATTTAATTTTTACTCATTTATTTATTGTGAAGAGTGAGATCAATATGGGACATTTATTTGGGATGCATATCCCATTCCCATTCACTAAGAAAGAAATGACAGTTTTGAGAAATGTATGCTCTCTCTTATCTTTGTCTACCTGTTTATCATAGAGCACAAACAGCATCATTTCTTTTTTTTCTGTCGCGGCGACCATTGCAGAAAAGCGGCACAGCATGCAGAGCATGGAGCTGACGACCTTTTTTTTTATGTTTTTGTTTGCCGAGGGCCACTTATGCTAAAAAAAGACATTTTGAATTCCTGGATGGGACTTTTGGGCTTCACGAGTTGGCAACACTGGCAGAAGTAGGGGGCAGCATCAAAGCTGCTCAAAGCAACAGTTGGGCCATCCAAGTGTTGTGGCGTGCCTCTCGGTGCAGTGTGAAGGATCGCCCGCCTCCAAATACTGTATAAACACATTTACTGTACAGTACTTCTTATTGCCAAATAGAAGAGTTCAGTTCGATTATCCGAATAAACCTGTTCTCCTAACATCCATGTCCCCAAATTACTTCGGATAATAGACGTTCTACTGTATATAATATTTTACTTGAATGAAAGATTTTCAACTTTTAACTTCTCCTATCGAAATTGATCCTCACATGAACAGTTCACCAATTATGCAAGGAAATCATAGCAAACTATGTATTATTAGAATGCGAGATTACGGAAGTGTTTACCGCAGTTTCATTCTTTTATACAATACCTGTCACTTCTGCAACAGCTGAAAAATCATTCAGCAAATTGAAAATTATCAAAACGTATCTGAGGAACAGTATGGGTCAAGCTCGACTCCGACTTTTGGTACTCAATAGCAATCGAAAACAAATATGTATGAAGTCTAGTTGTAATAGACCTTATTGATGATTTTGCAAAAACCAAAGTCAGGAAAAGAATGTAAAGTAAATTGTTAAAATGACATTGACAACTTTGTAATTGTATACGCATATTATTACTGTAATGTAGTACATCCACGAAAACGGAGCCCCTGCCTCCGACGCTTAGCGACAATTACCGATTAGAAATCATATCTCTGCCAACATTTGCAATCTAACAGTTTGAGGCATGTAAGTATTCTTTCGTTCTGACTTTGGTGCCTGAGGAAACATGAAAGAAATCTCAACGACTTGTAAAACGCCACTCATTAAGTTTGTGATACACTGTGGGGCGCGAAAAATAAGTCTGAAGTTTTTTATAGGACTAATAATTACCGCGTTACAAGAAATGGAAAAATTCACAACTTTTAAAAACAACGTTTTAATATAATTATTATTAAACAGAAAGGACTAAGATAAATTATTAAATGTCACCAACCTACTTAAGTACAGTAGAACAGTATTGGGGGATATGAATAGTTCTGGGGTTTTCGGGATGTGACAGGTGACAGCAGGAGAGGATGGGGTAGGGTGGGGGGCAGACCGCTGGAATGGTCAGGCAATGGCGCTATTTGTGCGTCTGCAAAATGAATAGCGAGAAAGCGAGTCCCCACTCTGTCTATCCCATTACGCCGCAAAAGAAAACTACAGGGTGTTCCACAAAGTTATACCGATCGTATCACAATGCACCTCAGAAACCACTGATGACGTACTGTGCAGACAGACCTGGAGAATGTTGGTCTTCCACAAAATGCGTTGCGCCAGGAAACGTGTAAGAGTGTTTATATTCCACAAATGCATTAATACTAAAAGAAATACCAGACAGAATCTACATACCTTTCTGCACACTACCTTGCCATGGTAGGCGGGAAATGGATTCGGCATTCTGTGGCTTTTTTCTGGGTATTGCGCTTTCCCATACCATAAGAACTATTCGCTTTTCAATTTATGTACATACTACAGTAATTGATTATACCCTCCGCCGCATTCTGGACAGTTCTTCTATGTGAGAAAACAAAACAACTTCACGGTATTTTCAAATAATGGTGAGAATTCAGCGCTTCACACAACCTTTAAGATACTTTTCTACCCAGACACTATTTATTCTGCCATTTAACAGTTTATTTATTTATTTCTTGTTTTTGTAAAGTTATGGGACCTAACTTCAGTGGTTTTCGGTCCCTGAACTCACAAACTACTTAAAGTAACTTATCCTAAGAACAACACAAGCACCCATGCCCGAGGTAGAGCTCGAACCTCCGACGTGGAACAACCGCGCGCACCGTAGCAGCCCGCCTCAGTCTGCATGGCTACTCCGCCGCGGCTTAACGGTATAGATACATTCACGGATCATAAGTTTCATGTAATAATTACTTTTTCACAATTGTGCATTTTAGACGCTGCCCTCTACCCAACTGTCACGTTAATAACCGAAAATGCCGACTTAGTTATTTTACTTATACTTTTTCCTGGTCAAACACTAACATATACTTCAAGAAGCCGGTAGGGGCACGGCTCAATCCAAAGTGTTCCATCAAACGAAATAAGGCTACTTCCTTTTGCTGAAACCATCCTACACGAATAATTCCCCTATTTTCCTTCTTTGAATGGACGATCAACAAAATTAGGCTGATGGGTACGAAGCAATGAGCTAACAGCGCAGTACTTCAGCGAGAGTGAGTTGTCGGCATTGACAACAGTCCGCCTGCTGTCACCGCGGATGTGAGAGTCCTGACTTCACTGTACCCTGTTTGCTTCGTGGCAGGGACCATGTTTTCGTGGTTAAGTCATTATCATCATCTCAGCCTTTTCCCACGTCATGTGGGCGTTATTTTACTGGATCCTTCTCGTGGTTAAGTAATATTTGTTTATTTTTTAGTAGCTTCTGCCTGCGTCTTCAATCGCCTAGTATGGAGCAACTTCGAAAACTATCCCATGGGATCGTTTTACCTGTATGACATAATCCACCCAGTAATTTTTGCGTGACACATAATAATTTACTTAGTAGTCCTTAGGTTTGCTTTATTATGTGCTCTAGTGGGCGGTAATGAGCTGATGATGAAGTAGTTTCGCATACGTATAGAGGGCCCCAATTTCATTTTTGCCCCGAGGCAATTAGTGACATAACTACGCCACTGATCTTATGGTGATGTTTCCTGCACATAAGCAGGGTTGTTCCGAGTTCCACGTTCTCTCCAGCTGAGGGAGCGTCGATTGTCCAGCTGAACACAAAAACCTGATTCATCTGTGAACAGAACATGTCACAATTCGTTGCGACTCGAATCCTGATATTCCTCCCCCCAGGTCCTGCGAGATAAACGGTGTAGTGGTTTTAATGAGACACACCATAGGCGTCCGTCCTTAGAGACCTTATTGCCGAAGGCATGTTCTGACTGTTTGTGTTGTGCGTGCTGTTCCTGCTTGGAGTGTGCGATGGAGCTGAATTACATTCAGCCGGCTGTCTAGAGAGGCGGTTAACCAATGATAACGGTTATCTCTTGCTGATGTTACCCATGGGCGACCCTGCCTTGCCTTTTTTTCAACGGTCCTTGTTGTTTTAAATCTCGTTCAGGTCCGGGAAGTTACATTTTGGGACGCTCTAATAGCTGTAACCACCTTCCCCTGTGTCTGTCTCGCTTCCACTCCTCCTGTTGCTGCCCATGTCATAGCTTCAGGAAGTCACGCTCTTGTTGCATTTCACTACATGGTCACTACAGTGTATCAACCCAACTGCGTGTGTAATTCGTTTTGTAAACAGAAGTCAACAACGTTCTGTCATTAAACTACCTCGGCTGCCATAATGTTGTTGTTTCCGTTCCGTAGAGCGACAGAAAGAAGTTGAACCATTTTAGTTCTCAACTGATCCCTAATTGTTTTGACCAGTAGGGTAAGTGTACCATTTATCGGAACCTTAAGGGGATTCACGTAAAATAAATCCTATTATTTCTACAATATTGGTTTTAACTAATTGTGACATCCCGCATAAATGCATCTGGTTTCGTATGGATATGCGCAAGTCCTTGTAATAACAATCAGCTCAATGTTAAATAGTTACGTTTATAAGATGCACCTTTCGTACCAGTGATCGGCAATGCAAAATGTGCCGATATCCTGTTATCGGCACACAATCGTACTATTGATCGCCAAGGGTACGTAAATTTTATTAAAAATGACAAATTTATTTACCGATTAAAAAAAGTAAACTACCTGTATTATCCAGACGATACATCTCAGAGTGCTTGATAGAAGAGTTTAGTACCATGTTTTATCATTTTCTACGTGATGCTCGATGCTCTTCGTTGGCATTGATTTAACTGTGTTTATTCATCTGAGTATTAGCTTCATAGTTACATCGTCGACTGTCGATTTGCCCAACTCCAGAAGAGTTGAAATGTGCCCGATGGAACTGTTACTGACGTGGCTCTTCTGACCGATCCAGTCCATTCATCCTTCTCCACTAACAATAGTCCACGCCGCCTATTACACAGGCTTGGCACCTTTCGTGACTCCCATCCGTCAGTTTCCCATTACACAGGGCTTTTAGGATAATTTATTATCATAATTCCATATGTTTGTAACTAAATTTGACTAGCGCTACTAGCAGTGGTTAACGTAACTTTTCCTGTATCTATAGGCCCTAAACATGTTTCCCTGCTCTTGTTCTTCTATGCACTTACTACGTTAATATACGTAGCTACTGAAATTTTTAGATCATCCTGTTTGCTTATTTAATAAGCACGTTTACTTGTTCCATAAACTAATTTTGCTTATATTCTCTTATTTGTAGATCTGACGATGGGCACAAGGTCAACCAGTAATCAGTTTTTATGCAGCAGCTAGTGAGCAAGACATTGACTTATGTAATGCAAGTTTCCAGTTCTGCGGGTCATATCGGGCGTGACCTATTTGCACACGCTGAGAGAGGTGGCATGTTGGGTGCGCGATGCGATGCTTTATCTTGTGGATGAGGGTGCTATTTTAATTTAAATAACATAATGCTCAATAATATCCAGTTATTATCAGCTTTCATGCGCATACTGAACAACTGTAATATAAATCGTCTGGCCGAGGGGACTGAGGCGCTCCAGTCACGGTCTGCACGGCCACTACGGTCGGGGGTTCGAATCCCCCCTCGGGCATGGATATTTGTGCCGTCCTAGTTGGTAAGTAGTTCATAAGTAATTTCTAAGTTTAGGGACTGATGACCCCGTAGTTAAGTCCCATAAACTATACAAACATTTATAAATCGTCAAATCAATTAAAGAACACAAATGAATTTCGATAAAGGTTCAGAAACAAAAATCAAATTAAAACGCCTAAGTGGATCAAACGTTTAAGATCTCGAAAACCGTACTAAGTCAACAAGTTAGTCTGTGGAAAAAGAAATATTACCGAAATGTCACGTAAATATTACACAAGTGCAACAGAAGGTTCTGCTTAAAGCTACGGCCGTAAGTTAAAAGCGTTTTGAACACCTAACTATGAACTCCATACAGTGAAGATAATATACTTTTACTTGGAAACGGGATACTGAAATAGTGGACAACTGTAAGTACCTGGGAATTGTATTAATGGAGAGTGCTCGTGTGAAGGCAAAATTAGTAAAAGTATACGACAAAGCAGTGCATTTTATCACTGTGTGAGTGGTTTGGGGCAGTGAGATGCGAATGAGGTGCAGGTCGGTTCTATACAAGACCTTCTCCACACCCATACTAAAATATGGATCAGTGACTTGGACTATGAGTAAAAGAGAGGAGAGTAGGATACAAGCCACATAAATGAATTCCTTAGAAGTATGTTATAAAAGAAGAGGAGAGACAGAGTGAAAAATGATGTTAGGAAGGAAATTGGAGTGGAGAATTTGAATGAGAGGATGAAAAAGAACAGATTAAAATGGGAATGATATGATGAGAGAGGGAAGATTACCTAGAAGAATCGTGGAGTTCAGAGCAAAAGGAATACGAGTTTAAGGAGGAGAAATCTGGTACAGAACCAAATAGCGGAAGAAGAATGGTGGAAAGAAAGTGGAGAAGTACCGTCGATACCCCAATACGGCCAAATGTTGGATAGAGGGGAAAAATGAGGAAGAATACTTGCAAACGTAACTATTGCCTGCGTTTAGCTAAATGTGACGACTATATCTCTGCAAACGTTGGATGCATAAGTAATGAGTAAATCAACCTTCTGTGCCAAAAGGAAGTTACACTGGTGCGCCCCTCTAGTTCATCAACGCAAAGACAAAGGTCTGCATGCAGATGAGGTCTTAAAACTTGAAATGTAAAACAAGAGAGTTGTATAGCTTAAGCCCTGAAAAATAAGAGTGAATCTGAAGATTCCTAAAAACTAAATCTATAGAATATCTCTAATAAGGAAAACTCCCGTCTATGAGCCTTTCGATATCACATAGTTGTGATTGGAGAAGCGCAAATTCTCAGCAGTGCAGGACAACGAAATGGTCTGGCGAGTGATTTTGGTTGGAGGAATATACTTGTGAGTGCTGACCAGCTAAAACCTCCCTTATACAAATGCTAGTCTCCACCATTTCACAATTTTCATAGTTCCACTGAGCGAATGGGTGCTGGTCTTACATTTATCTGGAAGGTTCGACACCGTGGCGCCTCCCCCTTGCTTGTCCGCGTCCCATGGATTTTAAAGAGGTGTGAAAAATTATTCTCCTCCCATCTCACTGAACGTTTTCCCTACAATCCGTCTTTTGCACAGGCCACACGGAAGTGCTTTTCCCCTTTTATCTGTCGATCAGTCAATATGCTTTACAACAGACAAGCTTTGTTAATAGTTGGGGCTGTTCTCAACAAAGACACTCTGGCACTCCTGACGAGCACGCTGTCTTCAGGAGGGCAGATATGTGACGCCAGCTACACCTGGCACTGCTTCGCGCACTTAGGAAAATACGGTCTTTATGGCTTACAATCCTCGCAGCGGCCTGTTTTCGTCTTGGTTCCAGTGAAAGGGAGGCTGCCTTATAAGGTATTTCCGGGCCCCCCAAGCTGCTTGCATTCCAACTGCTTTCCTCATATCCTGCCGTACCGCCAGGCATGCAGTTTATAGGCTGATTCAATCATAATTACTGAGCTATTCTATCATTTATTTTCGTATACAACTTGATGTGATTTCCTTTGCACATCCTTTAATCTTTGCCGCGTGGAATGGCTGCATGGTCTAAGGTGTGATGCTGCGGGCTGGACGGTCGTTCCCGTCGGAGGTTTGATCCTCCATGAGGTATGGGTCTGTATATGTTGTCCTTAGTGTAAAATAGTTTAAGAGGTTTGTGAGTCTAAGGACGCGTGACCACAATCGGTTTGATCCCATAGGCTTACAAATATTTGAACATTTACCTTTAATGCTTCTATCAAAGGTATAGGCCATATTGGTAAGCCGAATCGGACTCTATTACTTAAGCGAATACCGGAATGGTTTCTTTGAAAACGACACAAACGATTTGGTTTCTTACCTGTCCCCAGTCTCAGTTGTGCTCTAATAAACCTTTCATTGACTGTAGAGGAGAGTATTGAATGTTGACATTAAGAAGGCTGTAAATCACGTTGGAGGCTACAATTGTAAACACGGAAAGTTAAAAGTATTCGATATTAGACGATTATAGTAAGAAGCAGGAAACGCCAGCTTGAAGCTGAGAAAATTGAACTTATTGAATGGCCAGCTTGTTCACTGGACTTCAACGCGATTGAGCGTGTCTGGCATGCATGTGGCAAACGGATTGCAGCTAGACGAGCACCTTCCACGATTGTTGCAGAGTTGGATATTACAGTCATCAAAGAATGGCCAAATATCCCTCAAGAGCTGATTCTTAGCCTGTTACTGACCATGCCACACTGGAACTGTACTGGCCGTCCGAGGTAATCATACACCATATTAGGTGGCATGAGAATGCCTTTTAGACTATTATGGTAGGTCCATGGTGTCTTGCTCTAAGTAAACGCCAAATAGAGAGATGAGACAGCAAAATATCGCACTGTGTCACGCACAAATTACAGTTGTAACCAATGTCTGAATAAAATACATTACTATATCTATATTGTGACACACTCGGTTACCCATGTGGTCTAACGCACCACTTTGCAAGACAGGGACGCCCCGGTTCGAATCCGCCTGCCGGATTAACAAAGGGGGTTGGAGTGCCGGCGCAGACAAAAGTATACAGACGGTAAACCGCCGTAAGGGCCTGGTCACACGCTCAGGGGTGCGGGGAGGGAGGGGTACCAGCAGTTCCTGGAGATGTCCCATGATGGCGCTGCGGTCAGAAGCAGACCTTTAAAAGTGGCCAGAGTAGCCGGCAGGTAGAAGCTGTCCCCACCACCACCTCCCCTCAAACGCCGGCACACCGGACACAGCCGTGGCCTTGTGGCAGGTTGCGCAAGCTCCCCCCTCACCCTCCCCTCTACGCTACCCTCTGATGCGCGAGAGGCACCCTAAGCCAAGGAACCGCCTGATATCTGCTGGCATCTTACGGAACTACGAGGGGAGTGTAGAACAGTGGTTTAGGGGGGAGGGGCTTCTCTTCTGCATATGTTACTCTGTGCCAGCACAGACAAAAATATACAGACACGAAACCTCCGTGAGGGCCCGGTCACACGCTCAGGGGTGCGGGAAGGGAGGGTTACCAGCAGTTCCGTAAGATGTCCCACGATGGCGCTGCGGTCAGAAGCAGCCCTTTAAAACTGGCCAGAGCAGGCGGCAGGTAGCGGCTGTCCCCGTCACCACCTCCCCTCAAACACCGGCACACCGGACACAGTCGTGGGCTTGTGGCAGGTGGCACAAGTTCTCCCCTCAGTCTCCACGCTACCCTCTGATGTGCGGGAGGCACCCTCAGAAGCGCCCCTAGTGTGATCTACCGGTACTAAGCCAGGGAACCACCGGACATCTGCAGGTATCTTAAGGAACTATGAGGGAAGCATAGGACAGAGGTTTAGGGGGGGTGGGGGCTTCTTCTCTGTATATGTTACTCTGTGGCTCCAGCCAGCATGGATATGTTATTTAGGCGGTTTTACACATCCCCTAGGTCAGAGGTTGGCAATGAGCGAGCCGCGCTCTCGGAGCCGCCTGCCTGAGCAGGAGCAGAGCCGCGAGCAGCTGGCGTCCATCACGTAGTTCCTGCTGAAAACACTAGATGGCGTTATGCGCAGCCAACACGCTAACGTAGCCGCAGAAATGCACCTGGCTGAGTGCATTATAAAATAACTTATAAAGATAATTGTGCAAACTCTGTAGTATCCAACTCGAATGAACAGATTACACTGCTAGGGGTATCTCCTGAAAAATGCTATTATATTTATAAGTAACTTATAAACGTAATACTGTAAACTCTTCTCTAAAATGTCCAGTGCATGCAGTCGAGCCGGCAAATATCTTATAAAGATAAGAGCAAAGTACGTGCGCCAGCAAGCATGCAGACCTTTAGCGGCAACTAGGATAACTACGACCGAGTGCGAAAGCTGCTCTTTTTCCGGCCTGAGCCGGAGCCGATTTGTGCCCACCTCTGCCCTAGGTGAATACCAGGCTGGTTCCCAAGTTCCGCGTCAGTTACACGATCCGCAAAGATTTCTTAACACTTTACTTTTCACACAAATAATACTATACGCTTACATTTGGGGTACACATTACCTCCCAGGAGTATGGGGTGGTGACAGGAAGGGCATCCGGCCACCCTGTAACTATTAACACGCCAAATCCGAATAAAGATGACTCTGCATGTGCCGGCACACGGTGAAAGAGAAACAGAAAGATAATTTGGTGGGATCTCAATAATAGTAAAGTTAATTAACAACGTTAAAAATTACGTAAAATTTGGGTGGTCAGTGAATCACAGTATGTGCATAAAATCCGATACAAAAGACACTTGATTCCCTTATTGTTTTGAGCAGATAGAACTATTTAGTCATAAACAATGAGAGAACGAGTATCCAAACCGGGCGACAAGTGCGGGGCGCGGGTGGGCCGGCGGTGGTATTGATTGAGGGCGAGGCGGAGGGTGGAGTGGTAACAAGGCGAGTGTCCGCAGCAAGTAGCGGGTGGTGCGTGGACCGGACGGCGCGGTGCCCCGGAGGCAGATAGCGCGCGTGCCACCTGCGCCTGCGCTGCGCCTGTGCTGCGCCTGCGGCAGATAAGGGCGCGCGCGCAGACAATGGTCCGCCGAAAACACGGCAGATAGCCGCTGAGTGACACGGCGACCCTTCTTGCGCGCGCTTATCGCCGCGCCGCGCGGAGAGCGCCGCGCCGCGACGTCACCCCGATACGCCGCCTCATTCAGCGGCGCTGACACTCGGCGCCGATCAGCGCCGCCGCGGGGGCTCACCCGCTGAAAGCGCGCCGCCCGCCGTATTCTGCTGCCGCCGCCTCTGAATGCTGCCGAGCGGGCTGCTGGTTACAGCGTATCCGTCGTGTCTTCTCTATTGTAGTCATCCCTAGCATATTGCTTACATCACGGTCACACACGCTTTCGTTATATTATAAAGTATAAGTCAAACATGAAATGGTAGGCAGAGGGGACAGATACAAGCAGATTTCGTACAGGATTGTGTGGTCAATAATAATAGAAACGGTGTCCAAAAAATAATGACCCAATTTTAAATTGAATTGTTTATTAATAAGAAGGGCTTCAACAAATTGCAAACTAAATTACTAACAAAAGAAAAAAGTTTATAAGAACCCATTGTAAATGTTCCATATGCCCTCTATTGGCTACACAGACGACCTCTAGCCGACAGCCAAATTCATCACAAACAGAGCGTAAGGTGTCTTCTGTCACTGAAGCTACAGCAATTGATAAAAATGTTCAAATGTTTGTAATTTTATAGGTAGCTATCCATAGCTTACAAACTACTTAAACCTAGGTAAACTAACCTAAGGACAACATACACACCCATGCCCCAGGGAGGACTCGAACCTCCACGGCGAGCAACCGCGCGCTTCGCAGCGAGACGCTTTAGACTGCTCGGCTACTCCACAGCGACTTGCAATTGATATTCTGGTTTTTAATGGTAGAGTGCCAGACTACAAATCCAAAGGTCGCGGGTTCGATCCCCGCGGGGTCCTAGGATTTTTATCTGTCACTTTCCACTTCTTTCACCTCTGGCAGTATTGTTCATGTGAAAAATACCGAGTAGCACCATGGTTCGGAACCCACTTTAAACTGTAGGTCCCCCTATAACTGGCTCCAAACAGGACCATGCCTAGTAAAGCACTGTGGTGTTCAAACCAATCTTCGGATTGTTGACTGCTTACCTTAGTTCATTAATGGCACGAGGTAAGGGAGGAACGTAAACACATTGTTTAACATATCCCCACATGAAGAAATCACATGGTGTTACGTCAGGGAGCGTAGGAGACCAAGAGTGTAAATCCTGGTCTCGTGGTCCAGTACGCCCTATCCAACGTCAGGCACGTTGGCATTGATGAAACGGCGCACGTTGTTGTGCCAGTGTGGTAGTGCTCCATCTTGCTGATACACTTGCTGGGGCTCCACTCAAATGCTCGTCGGATTTGTCCGTTTGTCCAGGAATGGGCAGCCAGACAGGACTTCTGCCTTTAAAGAGGCAACATGTTCAAATGTTTGTATAGCTTATGGGACTTAATTATGGGGTCATCAGTCCCTAAACTTACAAACTACTTACGAACCACCTTATACTAAGGACGGCACAAATATCCATGCCCGAGGGGGGGGGGATTCGAACCCCCGACCGTAGTGACCGTGCAGACCGTGACTGGAGCGTCTCAGTCCCCTCGGCCACTGCAGCCGGCGAGGCAACATGTTTCTTCGCACTGTTTATACCGCCATCGAATGTTCTTTGGTGATGGTGATTTCGCACGAAATCGAACGTGAAACGCCGACTGAACCGCGTTCACTGATATAGTACGACTAAATTCAGTAACAATACGCCTTCTGTTGCGCGGACGCCATATTGCGCGAGACTGGCTGCACGATCGGAGTCAGCGATCGTAGCGACATCTAGCGCATTTTTTCTGAAACTCTAAACCATGCCGATTACATCTGGCGCTGTTTCAGTTACCTAGGACACCGAGTACAGCTGTACTAAGTATGAAAGAAAGAAAACTTAAAAGGGAAGTAAAGACAAAAAATATATTTAATTTTAGTTTACAAGAGGTGATCGATAGAACGGCCACCAACAAATATCAAATGGTAGACTTCGCGTTATTGGGAGAATTTTGGGAAGATGTAATTCGTCTGTAAAGAAGGCCGTATATAAAATGCTGGTACAACCCTATCTTGAGTATTGCTGAAGTGTTTGGCATCCCTACCCGATCGGTTTAAAGGAAGACATACAGGCAGTTCAGAGGCAGGCGGCTACGTCTGTAACTGGTAGATTGATCAATGCGCGAGTATTACTAAATGCTTCGGAATCTCAACTGGAGTGGAGGCGACGCTCTTTTCGAGAAGCACTGTTGAAGAAATATAGAGGGCCGGATTTTGAGGCGGACTGCAGGACCATTCTAGGAAAATACTTTTAAAACTTGAAGGGCAGAAAATATTTCCATCATTGATCACCAAAATCAATATGTTTATAAAATAATCTTAGAAATGATAAAAATAATAAGATCATCAAATTTAATAAACATTAATTTCATTAAAATAAATCACAGCGCTATTATTATTATCACTACCTGTTCTAGCAGGAGCAATTACTACATTATTAACGGATCGAAACCTAAACACATCATTCTTTGTTCCGGCATGCCACCAAACAACATTTCGCGTATAGGCCACAAAGATAAAATAGGACTCGTACGGATGCATACAAGTATACGTTTCTGCGTCGTTCTATATGGGAGTTGAGCAGGAAAGCAAGTGAATAGTAGTGGTACTGAGTACCCTCCGCCACGCATCTTTGGGGGAATTTCGGAGTATGTAGGTACATGCAGATGTAGACGAGAGTCATGGCAGCGATGTATGGAGCGGCGTACATTACAAAAGACGTCAGGCATGTCGACTATTTGTCAGTCAGCTACAGACACGCAGTTTCTTAGGCTTTCCCGGAGTAACAATTCTTGGTTGTTTCTTCGGGTCTGCTGCCGGATATTGAAATCAAGCTGACTCAGTATTTCGACGACCCATCTGTTCACCATCTTTCAGGAGAAACTGTTGTTGCGAGATCTTCTTCACATGTGACGAGATTCTCACCAGCCTTTTAATACGACCCCAAGGGAAGAAATCCACGCAGGTTAAATCAGGTAAAGTGAGTGACCAGAGAACTGGCCCACCTGGCTCCGTCGTGCTGAAATCACACTCTTCTGCAAAGAGCTACTGGGACATCGTCCAGAAGTGTCTACTATAGGAATAATGAATCCAACTAGCTGAGCGCTTCTAAACAGCGCATCCTTCATCACTATCTACCGGCTCAAGGCGTCGTTACCGAGCACACATTCCTGTACTAAATCTGCTTATTTCGGTGCCCTCTACAGGGCGTTTCAGTTTTGACATATATTTATGACCACCCCTTATGTTCACAAATGTGTTTCGATCATTAAGTTCATTACTAACATGACAATTTCAACATGTATGTAAACTTTTGCAACTGCTCTATATCTGTTTGGGCTTGGATTCAACCAAGAAAGGTATTGAAGAAATATCTCATTAAAAAAATAAAAATAAAAAAAATAAAAATCTTTGAAATAAAAAAAATAAAAAATAAAAATAAAAATAAAAAAACGTCATTACCTTTGTAGGCGACCAAAGTAAAATAGAATATCCTCCATCTGACTGAATAATAAATCCCTCACGCACAATCATCATTTCGACCAATCAATATTTAAAATTGCGCAGTTCAGGCATGTCGCACCGTCTTAAATATTGATTAGGCACTAGTAAATCGATAATATGGCCCAAGTCATGGCAAATACAAGATTAAAGGTTCTAAGGCACCTAGCTGCGAATCACGAGGTCGCTTGCCGTCGGAGGTTCGAGTCCTCTTTGGGGCATGCGTCTGTGTTGTTCTTAGATTAGTTTATGTTATATTAAGTAGTTTGTAAGTATAGGGACGGACGACCATAGCAGTTTGGTCCAGTAGGTTTAGAAAAATTTGAACACTTATCACTAGCGGTTGCACGGATGCCACGAGGTGCAAGGTGTCCAGCCAACTGCAGGTGGTTGTCCATGTCGATACCGACGATGTGTGTTGGTTTGGATCGGAAGAGATTTTCTCCGGTTTTGGACGGCTAACAGAAGCGGTAAAGACTGCCAGTCTTGCTAGCAGAATGAAGGCAGAGCTCATCATCTGCAGCAAAGTTGGCGCGGCTGACTGTGGACCTCTGGTACAGAATAGAGTGGAGAGTCTGAATTTAACGCTCAAACGTGTATGTCGCAGATTCCTCGACTTGCGCCATAGGGTGGTAGAGTTCCTGTTTCCGTTGAATAGGCGAGGCGTCCATTATACGCAAGAAGCAGCTACACGGGTTACAGAGGTTGTGTGGCATGGACTGGAAGGTATATTAGGTTAGAGAACATCGGGAACACACAAAAAGAGTTTCACTGTCAAAGGGTACTGGTCAAAGATAGGACGAACAAGAACTGGGAAACGTTGGTCTAACAGTTGTAAATTTCCGTAGCTGAGTGGGGAAAGTGCCAGAGTTCTAAGCGATAATAGAAAGCACGGAAGCACAAATTATTATATGTCGCTTTGCAGCAGGATTTTAGAACGCGCACTTCGCTCAAACATTATCAACTACCCCCAGTAGAACGACCTTTTGACCCATAGTCAACACGGACCCAGAAAGTATCATTCTTGTGAAACAGCTAGCTTTACTCACGTAAAGTGATGACTGCTATCGACAAGGGATCTCAAATAGATTCCATATTTCTAAATTTACGCAAGGACTTTGACACTGTATCTCTCAAGTGTATTCTAATTAGATTGCGTGATTATGGAATATCCTTGTGCGACTGAATTCCTGATTTCCTGACGGAAAGGTCACAGTACACGTGAATTAAAGGAGAGTCATTAAGCGTAACGGAAGTAATATTTGGCTTTCCCCAGAGGAGTGTAACAGGGCCCCTACTGTTCCTTAGCATTATAAACGAATTAGGAGACAATCTAAGCAGCTTTCTTAACCTTTTCGCGGACTGGCAGTTGACTCTAAATAATGGAAAATGTGAAATCATTCACATGATCTCTAAGAGAATTCCGTTAAACGGCATTTACACGATAAATGAAATACAAAGGCCGTAAATTTAACTATATAATTACGAACAACTTTAACTGGAGAGAACTCACAGAAAGTATCGCGGGAGGGTTAACCAAATGCTGCGTTTCATTGGCAGGATACTTAGATGTTTTATTATTTTATTTTAATGAGTTCAACAAGCGGCCATTTTTACTATCTGCAGGTTCCTAACTATTGTTGACATTTACATATTGAAACAAAACTGTAATTACGCCAACTGAAGACAGGTGAAAACCCGAAAGCATCTTAGCTAACTAATACATTTCAAAAAACGACTGGTTGCAGAATTATTAACACTAAATAATGAAATACAATCCACAATTACGGGATCAGTAATCCAATAAAATGCACGAATTATTGTTAAACTCAGAAGATGCAATGTACTAATTAAACTGTCAACACTACACTCGTTCGACCAATTTTGACATATTGCTCCACATTATGGGATCTTCATCAATTGAGACCGACAGAGGACTTAGAAAAGGTTCAGAGAAGGGCAGCTCATTTGGTATTATTGTGATACGGGGAACTGCGTACCATAGAAATGATGCACGAGTTGGATAGGAAATTTTTACAAGAATAGCATTATTCGTCTCAGCGAGATCTATTTGCGAAATTTCTCACAACAACTTTCTCCACCGAATGCGAACATATTTTGGTTGTACGCATCTTTATAGAGAGACACGATCATAAGAATAAAATTATAGAAATCAGATGGAAAACGGGAAGATTTAGGTGTTACTTCTTCCTCGCGCTATTAGAGAATGGAACGGTACACAAATATTACGAAAGCGGTTCGATAAACCCTCTTCCAGCCACTTAAATCGTATTTGGATAGTATAAATGTAGATGTCGAAATAGTTGATTAATGTAAAAACACAACATGATGTGTTGCAATGAAACACTAAACGCATAAAGAATTTCGATCGTGTGAAATCCCGACAAGCATACAACAAACAATGAGGTACACATCCCTCTCGCCTGAAGAGCGGAGGACTTGGTTTATCGAGAGAAGCAAATGAGATGTGCCGCGAGATATCCGGAACATTACGCGGGCCTTTAACGACTTCCAGGAAAACACAATATCGGATAAGCTAATCGACAACCCGAAACACACTAGCCTCCAAAGTGTTCCTAGCAGCGGACAGATGGTATCTAGCTTCACGGGCAAGTCCATCACTACTCGGAGTGACGACGTATACAAAGTCGTATACAAAGGCTTCGCGATGATGGTGATAACATTTTGTACCGAAACTCGCCTTTACCCATTTTGATAGTTTGAGAAAGATAATTCACATTGTTGATTTTAAACTTAGTAAAAAGTCCCAAATATTTGCGGAATCACAATGTGGATTATGGTATAACGGATGAAGATAGGCGAAAGAACTGATTAAAAACGTGTCACGGAAAGAAAAGGGTGCTAAGAGCTGCCTCACTGTCATACTCGCCTAACTGACTCAGGAATCTTCCAACACCTGCAGTCAGGAAAAAGCCGTACTCTGTGATGTGGCATACGAGAGCATTTGTCTCATATTATCTCCTTCCTCTTTCATTCCATCGAAGACCATCACATATGGGTACCTCGATGTTTTTGGTCAGCTAGTGTATGTTGGAAGAACTAGTAAATTTTTTGATTCCCGGGATTTTGAAAGTGTCTCCGTGATACAATCGTTCTCTCTTGAGGCATTTGTCTTCGCATTTCCTCGAACGATTCTGTACAGAAATTCTTAAATACGTTAGGGTTATGACTGATTACAGTAAGTAATAGACAATGGACAACCAACAATGAAACGATTCGGTTCTTTTCGTATCATCATCATCATCAGTTTTCAGCTACATTAGCAGATCCTTTGCACCTCAATTTTCTAAGATTCATTGCTCCCCTCTTATTTTTGCTGTAGTTATTGGCAGTCATCACCTCACTCATAATCTCAAATCTCTTCCTCCCTCGTCTTCTCTTACACATAGCCCTCTGTTTTCACAAGCCCCTCTTTCTTTCCTAATATATGTCCAATCCAGTTTCGTTTCCTTCTTTTTATTACTTCCAATAATAGCCTTCGTCGTCCCACTCTTGTCAGCACCTCCTCATTTTTCACTCTGCCCATCCATCTTATTCTTTCCATCTTCCGCCATGTTCACATATCGTAAGCCTCCAGCCTCTATCCTCCATCCTCAAGTTCCAGCATCATACACAAGTACACTCCATACAAAATATTTCATCTTTTTCTTACATCTTTGTCCACAATGCCACAGAAAACTCTTCTGTTTCTATAAAATGCTTCCTTCTCCTTAGCTATTCTGGTTTTAATTTCTGTACTACTCTTCCAGTCAGTTTATGTTCTTCTTCCAAGATATTTAAAGTTGTACCCTTTTTCTAATTCCTCTCCATTCAGCAATATAATACTTTCTGTTTCCTTCCTAGTACCATTACTTCAGTTTTATTTTAACTGATTTTCATTCCATCATTATTTCCTTTATTGTCAATAGTATCCACTATGTAATGCAATTTGCTAAAAGGACCATGTCATCTGCAAAACTCAAACACTGTGTTCTTCTTTCTCCAATTATTATCCCCTTTTCCTCAAGTAGGTACTGGTCAATCATATCTTGTAAGTATACATCGAAAAGGGTAGGAGACAGAGAGCAGCCTTGTCTAACTCCTTTTCTTAGTTCCAATCAGTGCGTACTTTAACCTCTACCTTTAACCGCTTGATTTAAAAACAAGAAGGAATTTTATCACTTTTCTCGTTTTCCAGTCAACTCTCTTTACCGTGGCATATACATGATGGTATATGGAGGGTATGTAGTAATACAACTAACAAATGACGAGGGGATGTAGTAGATCACGTTCTATATAGGAATTCATGGCCGGAAATGTCATCGAATAATGACATGTGTACTATTTCAACTTCGTTACTATGAAATTTCAGTTCCTAAATTTCTCTCTCAAATGCAAACATTTTTTGTTAGCACCTACCTATATAAGGCGAAATGATCATCTTAATAAAATAAGAGAAATCAGATGGAAAACGAAAAGATTCAGGCGTTCCCTTTTTCCGACCGCTATTAGAGAATGGGGCGGTAGAGAAATATCATAACAGCTGTTCGATGATCCCTCCGCCATGCACTTAAATTTGATTAGTGGAGTACTTATGCAGACGGAGATGAAATACAATCTCTTGGCTTTCCATATTTTGGGAGGAGGATTTATGGACCAAACGATAAAAAAATTCTAGTAAAGGGCTATTCGCTCTTGTTTATCTCCGATACTGTGAAACACATCTCTTCTGCTGGTGTAGTGGTAATAGACCTTAAGGTATGCAGTTTAGAACCTACGTATACAAGGCCTTTTTGCTTGCTTTAGAGCATAGTACCTGTTTCCAAAATACGGAAAGTAAAGGACCTGTTGAACTAGATATTTCCTTCAAAGAATCGAATATGAATTAGGGAACATAGCATCATTTGATGACATTTCCGCACATGAGTTCCTATGTAAACCTTAATCTACAAAGTTTTTCTGTTTTATTTATGTTTACCCTGTATTCGTTTACGTCCCGTTCACTAATGGTTCATGGGAAAAATTGATATCACTAAAGCTTCGTTCAGCATAATAAGTCTGTCGTCTTCTCTTCATTTCGTGAGACGTAGCCGTTGCCAATAGTTCCTTAAATGTGTCTGTAATACTCTCCCACCAAGTAAAAGATCCCATGAGTATTCAGGCGAATACACAACACATATTTACATTGTTAATTGTTTTCTCTCCTTTTTTCCTCAGTATTTTCCACTATTACATCGAAAACTCTCTCCCTTTCTCTCTCTCTCTCTCTCTCTCTCTTTCCCTTTCACACACACACCATGAGATAAAGTAAATATACCACAATCACACATTCAACAGTTGATAAATAAGAAAACGTTCTACAGTTGGCAACACCATCCAAAAACAGAAGGTCACACAAACAAAAGGCATGTGTTTAGTGCTGAAATGAAACATCGCAATTGAATAAACGAAGAAGAAAAAACAGCAACCTGAGGCTACAGACACATTTAGATCAGCATCCACGAAAACATAAAGTTTTAATAAAATCAGAAAATCATTGGCCATACTTAGAAAACGCGCCAGGTCTGTTTATAATTGAAACTACTAGAAGCTTTAAAAAATAATAATAAAAAAAAAATTACTGAAGATGCCTTGAAAATTAGGCGAAACGCGTATGGCAAAGGAATGTTTTATTATTGTTGCATAGACGGTTCATATAAATATATATGTCTGCATATTAACAGATATTTAATTTCAGAATAAACTGACAATCTTTGATGTCAATTTTTGATGTAAGATAAATATATTCTAACACTTAATGTGAATTTTCTCCTATAACTATTTATGTCGGGCAATTAAATTGTTGGACCGGCTGGTATGATATAAGATCGTTGGATACTTGCATCAGTCAACAGAAAACGTGTTTATACTCTGAATTCATGGACAATTAAATACCATTTCCACCACTATGTAAAAATCGTAAATCAGACCACAAAGCCGAATAGCAGGGCGACGTGTGGTTCAAGTCTTCCTGAGTCGCCTGGTGGAAATAAATAGCCAAGATAGCGCAACTACCATTTTCTACATCTACATGGGGTACTCTGCAAATCACATTTAAGTGCCTGGCAGAGGGTTCATCGAACCACCGTTATACTATCTATCTCCCATTCCATTCTCTAATAGCGCGCGGGAAGAAAGAACACCTGAATCTCTCCGTTCGAGCTCTGATTTCTCGTATTTTATTCTGATGATCATTTCTGCCTATGTAAGTGGGAGTCAACAATTTATTCTCGCATTCGAAGGATAATGTTGGCGCTTGTAGTTTCGTAAGTAGCCCACTCCGCAGCGATATACGCCGTTGTTGTAATGATTCCCTTCCCAGATCCCGTATCATTTCCGTGATGCTGTCTTCCCTGTGACTCTTTCGATGTCCTCCGTCAAACCCACCTGAAAAGAATCCCACACTGGGCAGCAATACTCCAAAAAAGGACGGAGAAGCGTAGTGTATGCAGCCTCTTTAGTATTTCTGTAGCATCTTTTAAGGGTTCTGCCAATAAAAGGCAGTCTTTGGTTCGCGTTTCCCGCGACATTATCTACGTGTTCTTTCCAATTGAAGTCTGAAGTAATAGTAATTCATAGGTATTTAGTGGAGTTTACGACCTTCACGTTTGATTGATTTATCTTGTAAACAAAGTTTAACGGATTTCTTTTCGTACTCTTGTGGACGACTTCACACTTCTCATTATTTAGACTCAATTGCCAATTTTTACAACATATTGTCATCTTACGTCGATCATTCTGCAGTTGGTTTTGATCTTCAGAGGATTTTACTAGACGGTAAATGACGGTGCCATCTGCAAACAACGTAAGACAGCTACTTAGATTTTCCCCTAAATCGTTTATGTAAATAAGGAACAGAAGAGGACCAATAACAGTACCCTGTGCAACGCCCGATATCACCTCCGTTTTATTCGATGTCTTACCATCGAGTACTACGAACTGCGTCCTCTCTGACAGGAAATCCCCTACCCAGTCTCCATAAAGAGTGCCCGCTACAGTCAAATCGCGTCAGTTTGTTCTCCGCGTGCTGCGGCGACCTCGGCGGTGAGTGCGGAGCAGGTGTCGGCGTTGTTTTGGCCGGCGTGGGAGGCGCGGGTGGTAGGGAGAGCGGAGAGCGGCCGGGAGGGGGGCCCCGCCTCCTCACGCCGCCTCCACCCGCAACACACGGCCGCGTCTGCGAGGTCGCCACAGCGACAGCCGCCAACGCCGTCGCCGCCACACTACGCCGAGTCTGCCACTATGGACGCCGTCTGCGATTCAGGTGCTAACGTGTTGACCCGTTAGACGGCTGAGTGATTAACACAGTGCGGCCTTTAGAGGTAAGGTAAAGCAGTCAACAATCCGAAGATTGGTTTGAAACCACAGTGCTTTACTAGGCATGGTCCTATTTGGCGGTGGTATGCCGTTGCCCTCCTCCGAACTTCGAACTCACTTACCCAGCCAGTTATAGGGGGAACTGCAGTTTAACGTGGGTTCCGAACCGCCGGCCCCGGTGGCCGAGGAGACTAAGGCGCGTCAGCCACGGTCTGCACGGCCACTACGGTCGGGGGTTCGAATCCCCCCTCGGGCATGGATATTTGTGCCGTCCTAGTTCGTAAGTAGTTCATAAGTAGTTTGTAAGTTTAGGGACTGATGACCCCCGTAGTTAAGTCCCATAAACTACACAAACATTTGAACATTTTTTGGTTCCGAACCACGGTGCTGCTCGGTATTTTTCACATCAGCAACACTGCCAGAGGTGAAAGAAGTGGAAAGTGACAGATAAAAATCCCAGGACCTGGCGGGGATCGAACCCGCGACCTTTGGATTTGTAGTCTGGCACTCTACCACTGTGCTACGGAGCCGCATACTTGAGAGGTAGAAATAAGAAAAATAAGTCAAATGAACAAGGGTTGATGTAAGGCGCCATATCACAGATTCTCGGTGCTTCCCGTCGGAGATTCGCGTCCCCCTAGTGCATGGGTGCGTGTGTGTGTTGTCCTTAGCATAAGTTAAAGTAATTTGTTAGCCCAGGTACTGAGGACTCGAACCTCCACGGCGAGCAACCGCGCGCTCCGCAGCGAGACGCTTTAGACCGCTCGGCTACTCCACCGCGGCACTTGGCGTCTATTCATCGCAATGCATCCCTATGACTTTCATCATAAAGAATGATGAAATCTTTGAAGTACATCACACCGTTGTTGTACTCCTTGCCGCTACACACTGAAGACGCTATCTTTTAATTTCTGCACACCGTTTACTGCAGTTGCGTAGACCACTTCCCCATATCAAAAGATTGGGGATATACCTCTGCCGCCGCGGTGGAGTAGCCGAGCGGTCTACAGCGCCTCGCTGCGGACTGCGCGGTACTCGCCGTCGGAGGTTAGAGTCCTCCCTGGGGTATGGGTTTGTGTGTTTGTCCTTAGGTTAGTTTAACTAAGTTTAAGTAGTTTGTAAGCTACGGACTGATGACCACGCAGTTTGGTCCGATAGATTTACAGACATTTGAACATTTTTGATCATAATTACTACTTCGTTCGTAACCGAGTTCTGACGTAGTAACTGCCTGAGTTCTGACTAGTAATGGACAGGCTATCCAGACGTATGTCGGACGAGATATAGCCGCTTGTAGAGGGCACCATCAATTGTGAACTCACAATTGACCACATCATCTACTGCAAATATACTTCATCGAGGCCATGGCGGAATGGCCGAGAGCATTGAGGGACTATGCTCCGATGCGCTAGGCCGTTCCCCGTCGGGGGTTCGAATCTCCCCTCGGGCATGGATGTTTGTGTTGTCTTTAGTATAAGGTAGTTCGTAAGTAGTCTGTAGGTTTAGGGACTGATGACCCTGCAGTTAAGTCTCATAAGCTTAACAAACATTTTTTTCCGTCGGTAAATAAAATCTTGGATGAAAACATCGAATCTGCGGCACACTTCGGTGGGAGACGTTGACTGAACCACTGCTTCCCATTACGAACTTGTGGCCTTAGATCCTGAAACCATTGCAGATGATACGGGGTACAGCAATTGCACATGTAGTAATCCTCAGATGACGGAGTCTGCCATACCTTCCACTGGTGCTAATGCTCGCACACTGGTTACAGTTGTGTTTTTATTTTATTTTATTTACTTATTTATTTATTTATCGGTGAACGTAGCACATGATGATCCATTTCAGGCGTGCGGACTGATCGGGCCTTGCAACATCAGTCTTCTGAAGTGATTGGATAGCTGTGTCCCTTAGGCGCTGAGAATAGCTCTGCGCTGTTTATGTTCCTCAGCGTAGAGTGCACGGGATCGCAAGCTACGTCCATCCCCTAAACGACAGCCGAATATAACGTCCGTCATTTCACTTGCCGAGTAGTAGGCTTCCATTGCTAACAAGTGATGGAAAAGTTAAGTGAAAAAATGTACAAACCATTCGTACGTACAAACAGTGCCGTAACACGAGGAAGATAAAACATCGTGATATACATCGAGGGCAGGCAAAGAAACACGACGAAAAGTAACGTAGCTTACAACACGGTTCAACCCACACAACTGACTGTAGATTACATAATGGTAGCCGGTTACAGTGGCCGAGCGGTCTGCGGCGTACCTGTCACAGTCTGCATGGCCGCTACGGTCGGGGGTTCGAATCCCCCCTCGGGCATGGATATTTGTGTCGTCTTTAGTATAAGGTAGTTCATAAGTAGTTTGTAAGATTCGGGACTGATGACCCCGCAGTTAAGTTCCTTAAGCTTAACAAACATTTGAACATAATGGTAGATAGAATACCCTACTGCCAGTACCACCATAATACCCTGATGAAGCATTTGACTTTGCTAACATGCGCAACCCAGCGTCGTGCAGCTCTTCTCATAAATACGCGTTTATCGCAGAAATTGTCGATGCGTTTCCGGGCACATGTTTATTAGACTAATTTTTCTTGTTTCGACGGGTAGGCTACTATCACCTTTCAAAGTATTCGACAGTTATTTTAACGCCTTAAAGTGGCACACTATGTCACATCACGTGGTTAAATCAGATCCATACAATAATGAACTATTCGACGAGGAACAGACATACGTTTAGCAGAGAGTATATTAGCCAGTTTTACAACGTAAACAAAAATGAAGAAAAGGCTGTATCAATAGAAAAGGCTGGACCGACACAGTATAATGAATGACATAGACACAACAACATGTCTTCCAAGTCGCTATAAATAAGTGAAAAAGACACGACCTCCTAACGATTGCTGATTGATGCATAGCTTTTAATGATAGGTTTTGACATGCCGGTACAGTTCGTCGAAACTAGGTAAGATCATGTAATTTATACAGTTTTTCGATTGTGGCTGTCAGTCGTCTTTGTTTCTGGAAGTGTGTCACAACTTGAAAATTATATCTCATCCCACTGCTTACCGACTATTTCAGCGACTAATAGTTACAGATGGCGACAAATACTTGGATAATTTTATCACATTGGTAACAGATGTTCGACCTCCTCGATATAGAAACCATAAACAACCTCCGGTCACTCTTCTACATAAGAATATAGTGAAGGAGGAAAATATCCTAATTTGCAGGAATTGAACGTTTCGCCTGGACATCAATGAGAAAAGTGCGTAGAATTGAAGCGATAATGAGGTGGTTTGTGAGCATCACAACAGGATGACTTTTCGAAAACAAAGTCATTACATTAACTGGAATTGAAACAGATATTGCTTTCTTTCGTGCTCTGGGATACATTGAAAAGGGTCTAAGCACTAATGGCGTATTAGCCGATTATTAGATGTAGCAGCCACAGAGCGAAAAAGTTTGTTGCAGTCAAAACAGCGTGGAAAATCTGGTGTACATGGTATACGTATTAAAACCTTTGCAATGTAGGCATACTTGCGTGTATCATCGAGTACTACAAAGAGAATTTTCGCCTCATTATTGACAGTCATCTACGTTTCGAAAGTCCTCATCATCTTCGGTAGATGTACGAGCAGTCTTTCAGTAGCTATTTGAGAATTATAACTTTTTAACGGTAAGATAACATGTACTTATACATTTTATAAGCTGAGTTTACAATGAAGAATTTTATTAATGTTGGGAGTAGATTCCTCACGTCAAAAGAACAACATACATGTTCATATCAACGTTCATTTCTGAATCATTGATGAAAGAACATGTCATAAGATTGTGAAGTTAGAATCTCGTATCATATTATCAATGTTTACATGATTTCACATGGATGTACTTAGAAATGTTTCTTAGTGGAGAAAAATGTAAAAATGCAACGTTCCTAATACAGTAGCAGTTTACGGTAGGGACTCTGGTGCAACTATTACGTTTACATTTCATCCTAACAGCTTTGTAGCAACTGTAGTAATGTCTGAGGGATTGAATTCGCATTCGTCGTAATTAAGATCCTTTTATATCTTCCATGCCTAGATTTCCACAGTTTAGCTTAAATAGTTTAAGGCAAATGCTAAGATAGTTATTTTGAAAAATGAACCAATTTCATTTTCATTTCATTTATGTTACAATAAAGACACATTTTGTGTAATTCAGAAATTATTTTCCAATCTCCATAAGCACTATTGTTATCCGCAGAAGCTGAGGTTGAATCATGAGACAATCTTACAGATATCAGGTACCAAGCACTGATAATTGTTCTACACCCAACTCGTTATATCGCGATATATACAGGTGTGAACCAAAAGTACTTTTAAAATTATCAACAAAGTCGTTTTTTTAATGTCATAAGAAAACATAAAATTAGCTAATTATTTAAACCACGTATAATCTAAGACTGCAATAACTCCGAATTTTAATAATAATAATAAAAGGAGCGAAAGAAATAAGAAATACATGTTATGACAGCTAACACTTTTTCTTAAACAATGCCAACACGTTTGACGTTTTCGAACCTAATATGCAAGTTCAGGCATAAATGCTTACTGAATGAGACAGCAAAAGAAAGAAATAAAGGAATGTTAATAATAAAGGGAACGAGGTTCCTTTGGTTTTTTTTTTTTTTTTTTTTTTTTTTTTTTTTTTTTTTTTTTAATTTTATTATTCGACCGTATTTATTTTTGCCATAGTAACAAAAAGGAACGAAATTAATTATTAGGGCTTCATTTGGGATATTCCGTAGATGGTATTATCAGAATTTTCTGTTTGCTCTGATAACTTGACGGTTTATTAATAAAATAAGCCATTACTTTTCTGTGGCGCATCAGTTAATGTTTTTAACTGTCACATATTCTCGGCTGAGTTTTAATTCAAAAATCAAGAAACCAGAAACGTTAGAGTCGCTGTAACTTTGGTAATATCGTAATATCGAAAACTTAGTTGCCCGTAAGACGTAAGAAATCCTATTAAAGCATAATCAAAATCTAAGGCAAATGACCAATGCAAAGTTGGACATTACTGAGTCACTAGTCCCATTTACTCGAATGAGAATCCACGACCAACTACGCTTTCTCAATATGTGCAAATTCTTGACTCAGTGTGTGAAAAGAAGATATATTCACTTTCCGATTCGGTACATAGTTCAATGTTACAAAAATATCAGTTACAGCGAACACTTCACACAGAGTGATGTACCGTTTCGCTCATGAAAGATTCGCGTCTCCAACACATGTGTTATCTCATAGGCACCGTAGTAAAGATTCTCCGGGACCGCTCACACTGATATTTTATTACTGTAGTGCAGTATTCCATAAATACTGTTCTCCCCGCTGATGGCCGCGTGGTCTGAGGCGTCATGCTATGGACTAGACGGCCGTTCCCGCCGGAGGTTGGAGTCCTTCCTCGGGAATAAGTTTGTGTGTGTGTTGTCCTCAGTGTAAGTTAGTTTACGTTTAAAAGTCTAGGGACTGATGACAACAGCAGTTTGGCCGAATAAGTTTACAAATATTTAAACATTTGAAATACTGTATCTGTCAACAAAACAATATTGACATTCTTAGTAAACCAGATCCATTCAATGAAAGAACTTAGCGGTACGTGGACTCTCTACGTTGTGCAGCTCAACGGAACTGCAACTCAGGCTGTTGATGAAGTAGGGGTTTCGCCTCATACTTGAGAGATTGTGATAGTATGCATTTCCTTTGTTCTGTAGGTTGTAGATAAAGCAAAGAATAACGTATTGTTTGTCCTTAACACGCCAAGAGGAACCAAATCTTATTACGAACGATCCACCAAATAAAAGAACAGGAAATTAAACCCTCCGCGCCATTCTTCCTCTCCAACAAACAAAGCTATTAAGCTGAAGGTGGTTTTGTATCAGTTGCTGCCATTTAGAAACTCACTGTTCCTACGTTCACAGCTTGTTCGGCCTGTAAATGGATTATATAGCCACTCTGCAGCTCACTATAATGCATTTACAGTGAATATAGACATATATATTCACATTGTGACTATAAAAACTAAGAAGACTACGGACATAGAGAATTGTGAAATCTGCCAGTTTAATAATCTCGGATAAACGGTGGCTTGTGAAAGTCAGTCGTCTGGGACAAGTACCACATATGCCGCGACACTCGGCAAATACTCAAATTACTTTATCATACGTATCTACCGGAGGAGCGGCAACGTTGGGGAACTCTTCAATAGATCAAGTGTTGGACGTCGAATAACTAGACTCTACAATTTTTTCCATCATTGCGTAAACAGTTACTTGGCAGATTTTATGGTTTCTACTGACTCTTTATATATTGACAGTCTGATACTGAAACCGGTTATGGCATAGTATATTTAGATACTTTAAAAAGCACGACACAAGTGTGCAACATTGATCGTGAAGTGGTTATTGGTAGTATGAAAGCAGTTCTTTAATCTACGATAGTGTATGGAGGCGCCTTCAAACGTTTACAACATACATCATCTCCAGACCATGTCAGTTATGTCAATTTCAAGTATTTGACTGTGGAGAGAGTAATAAAAGCGAAGCCACATTTAGCGAAAATGTGCGGAGTTTCTCGATCAGATGAACTCTTACGTAAACACTAATATATTGCAGTTTTTCATACAATTCAATAAATGTAATCACAGTCTACGATTTGTTGGAGAGGTATATAAAACTTGTGACAAAGAGGGAAAAGAGGGAACAGTTGAAAGTATTAAGTACCTAAGCATGAGACTTATAACAACGCCATTAGTATCTCCACAGTGACTCATCGAGACTACGTAACGCCGAACGTTAAGCTCGTTGGCTCCCCCGATCCTAATCGAATGATCGTCAGGTTTCACATAGGACATGAGAGCACAGTTAAGACATACATTTTAGAGTGTTCAATACGAAATCTTAATTTTAACATACGACACTTAAAGTTCATTATATGCCGCGGTGGAATAGCCGTGCGCACTGACGCACCGTACTGCAGTGCGCGCGACCGTTCGCCGTCGGAGGTTCGAGTCCTCCCTCGGGCTTGGGTGTTTGTGTTGTCCTTAGGTTACTTTAACTTAGTTTAAGTAGTGTGTAAGCTAGGGACTAATAACCAAGCAATTAAATCCCATAGATTTACAAACATTAAAAAAATTCATTATGCAAAAGATCCTAAGAAACGCTGATGAAGGCGGCTGAACTACATTAGTTAGATCACCTATCATTTCTGCATCTGCAGGAATAGTCTACAATTAGTGCTTGGTAAAGGATTCATAGACTCACTTTTAAGTATTTGTCGAGAATTCCACAGTCGAATAGTAAAAAAAACTCTTTCCGATCGAGCTCCGTTATATTTTATTTCGATCATTTATCGCTATGTAATCCGATGTCATGGAAGAGTTTTCTCATTAACGGGAGAAAGATGTTGAATCGAATTTTATTGAAATATGTCGCCTCAACAAAAAGTCTTTTTTTAAATGAAATCCACCCATAATGGTGTTTCATAATCGTCATATTTCGTAATACAAAGAAAGCTGCACTTCATTTAATTTTCTTGTCTCTTTCTGCCAATTTTAAGATACTATACGCCTATCACACAGCAGTGCTCCTGAACACGGCGCACAAGAGTAGTGTAGTTAGTCTCTTTAGTGGACCGTTAGTATATTTTAAAGTGTTCTTCCAATATAGCAAAATCTTTTGTTCGTATGGTCAGTAAATATTATATGTAATCGAAACTATTTAGGCTGTTTGAAATCTGTGTTTAAGTTAATAGTATTTATCTGAGTTGAAATCATTAAATTTGTGTTCAAACGTTCAAATGTTTGTTAAGCTTATGGGACTTAACTACGGGGTCATCAGTCCCTAAACTTACAAACTACTTATGAACTACTTACGAACTAGGACGGCACAAATATCCATGCCCGAGGGGGGATTCGAACCCCCGACCGTAGTGGCCGTGCTGACCGTGACTGGAGCGCCTCAGTCACCTCGGCCACCGCGGCCGGCTAAATTTGTGTGTTTCGCTGTATAACCGAAATATACTTTTCAGTGTTTCTGATCAGTTTTCTTTTTTCCTAATATACAGAATGTAGTTTAAAGGATTGCGTAATTCGAAGTCATTTGGTGATTACTGTACGGTACGCGACATCTTCTGCAAGCTAACAAGGAAAGTACATGGGCTCGAACAAACATATCTGTATGAAAGTTTGGTTACAGGATCTCGACGTACACCTCAATGTCGCTGTTGTGTGTCGTTTTTATGCAAAACTCTGCAATGATGGTGTAAATAGCACTGTAGATGTAATTGTAGACGCCATACGAAATGCAGATATCTTAACTATAACTTATGTAATAATCATCGTACATGTTCTCTAGCGAATTGTCATCAAAAGCCGTGATGATAGTTGCAACCTTCTTCTCGGAAGACTGTTGACAATCACTGCCACTGCTCCCATCGCCTCTTCCCGCACTTACTGTAGCACTACCGCTTACAATGTGTTGTTCATCATTATCTACTCTATTATCATCAGTATGTGTTAGTGTTACAACAGTATCTAACTTATGCTCTTATTTCTGTACTATAACAGATACGAGAAATCATGCGAATGATTCATCTTCTACACTAATACCATCTTCACGAAGAAGGGTTCTTCGTAACCTCATCTCAACCAGTCGCAATACATTAGCAAGATTGATTACCAATCGCCTCCCCATATCACGCTTCACCAAACAAATAACGTTACAAAACACAACTTCGGAGACACACTGCACCGTCCCTACTGGCGAACCGACAGATCAAAGTGCAATGTGGCAAGGCACACGCAGAGGCCTCTAACGGACGACTGCAGAGTTTTGCAGATGCGTGAGTATCACTAGTGCAATAAAGGATCTTTACATTATCTCTCATACGATTTTGGTGTATAGGTGTTTGTTCGAGCCCAAGTACTTTCCTTGTAAGTGGCCTGCTCAGATAGCCGTCTGCATTGTCAGGAACAGGAGGCCGCTTGCAAGGCGTTTCGGAGAACCTCACATATCACATCCGAAACGATTAAGGCCGCTGATTTCGTTGTACGAATAGTGAGCTCTCAGACTGGAAACCAAGTAGCTAGCTAGACAAATGAGACAATATGCCACTGGCACGCAATTTCATTAGCTTCATTAGAAGCTCATTGGGTAAAACTGTATCAGAAGACTTCTCATAATGACCAACGCGTTGCATTTATGGCCATTAGACCCCAACACTTGTCTTTTTAGGTGACGCCACTTTGGCGACTTGAGTGTCAAGGTTGATGAGAACGACACAACACCCAGTTCCCGAATGGTGAAAATCTACGTCTTCACCGGGAATCGAACGCGGGTCTCCTACGTCGCAATCCAACACTCTAACTTCGGAGGTTAACAGCCTACTGATAATATAGAGTTATGGAATTATCTTGTCTTGAAACAAAGATATAAGATGAACATTAACAAGAGTAAAACGAAGGTAATGGAATGCAATGTCAGAAAATCGGGCGATGCTGAAGGAATTAGATTAGGTAATGAGACAATAAAAGTAGTAGATGAATTTTGTTATTTGGGTAGCAAGATAACTTATTATAGCCGAAGTAAAGAAGATATAAAATGCAGAATGGCTATGGGAAAAAAAGCGTTTCTAAAGAAGCGAAACTTGTTAACATCCAATATTAATTTAAATGTTAGGAAGTCCTCTCTGAAAGCATTTGTCTGGAGTGTATGGGAGTGAAACGTGGACGAGAAGGAGTTCAGATAAAAAGATGATAGAGACTTTTGCAACGTGGTGCTACAGACGAATGATGAAAATTAGATGGGTAGATCACGTAACTAATGAGGAGATGCTCAGCCGAATCGGTGAGAAAAGGAGTTTGTGGCACATCATGACTAAGAGAAGGAATAGATTGGTTGCACACATTCTGAGACATCAAGGAATTGTCAACTTAGCATTAGAAGGAAGTGTGTGGGGTAAAAATCGTAGAGGGAGGCCGAGGGACGAATACAGTAAGCAGATTCAAATGGATGTAGGTTGCCGAATATATTCTCAGATGAAGAGACTTGTAAAGGACAGGGTACCGTGGAGAGTTGCATCAAACCAGTCTGTGGACTGAAGACCACAACAACTTGGGGAACCCCTGCCTATAGCACCCATTGGTTGGTGCGAATAAAGAGCCCGTTGGCTTTTCAAAATAACAATATTTTCTGAACTCGTGTTTGTGGTGCATCAAGTCGTTTCCGAAATTTTAAAACACAATATAATCCTACTCCTGTTTGATATCAGTGATTTAGGTCTCGGAGTTCGGGCTGTTGTGAGTGGTGGTCTTCAGTCCGGAGACTGGTTTGATGCAGCTCTCTACAATACCCTATCCTGAGCAAGCCTCTTGATCTCCACATAAGAACGGCAACCTACATTTGTCTGAATCTGCTTACTGTATCCATCTCTTGGTCTTCCTCTGCGATTTTTACCCCACACACTTCCCTCCAACGCTAAATTCACAATTCCTTGATGTCTAAGAATATGTCCTACCAATCTGTCCCTTCTTTTAGTCAAGGTACGCCAGAAATTTCTTTTCTCCCCAATTCTGTTCAGTTCCTCCTCATTAGTTAAGCGATCCACCCACCTAATCTTCAGCATTCTTCTGTAGCACCACATTTCAAAAGCCTCAATCCTCTTCCTGCCGCACTGTTTATCGTCCATGTCTCACTCCCATACAAGGCAACACTCCATACAAATGTCTTCAGAAAGGACTTCCTTAGCCTTAAATCAATATTAGATGTTAACAAATTTCTCTTTTTCAAGAACGCTTTTCTACCCATTGCCATTCTGCATTTTATATCCTCTGTACTGCGACCATCATTTGTTATTTTACTGCCCAAGTAACAAAACTCATCTACCTCCTTTATTGCTTCGTTTCCCAATCTAATTCCTCCAACATCAACTGATTTTCTTACACTGCACTCCATTACCCTAGTCTTGAATTGCCTCTGCGGTGAAGTGCACCGGCGCTGTGACGAGCCGGCAGGGCAGGCAGCCAGGTGACACGGCCACAGCGGGCATTCCCACATTAACGGCAGCCGCCGCGTCTGCGGCCGGTTTTAATGGCCGCGGCCGGTCCCTGGCGGAGGACGCGACACCGTTACGTTACCTTACGTCGCCGTCTCCAGCGGCCAAGGCACAGGTGCGACACACGGCGCGCCTTCTACATCGCCACTGCTCTTCTTAACAATTAAAAAGGTGCCTCTCCGCGTAATGTTCTCACTACACTTCTCTCGATTGAAGCTTTCGTTCAGTTCGATTAACCAAACACATTATTACTCAGATAAAATATCAAAATGGAAATTCCCTGCATAGTTCTTCAATTGACAGGCATATACACGGATTGCGATCTGCACAGACGCAGATGGCGGTAGTATATCGTCCGCAAAGTATAAAATGATACTCAGGTTACTCCAATATTCAAGAAAGGCAATAGGGGTGATCCCCAAAATTACAGGCCTATCTCATTGACGTCGATTTGCAGTAGGATTTTGGAACATATACTTAGTTCGAATATTATGAACTACCTCGAAGAGAACGACCTATTAACCAGTAGTCAACACGGATTCAGAAAGTATCGCTCTTGCGAAACACAGCTTGCCCTTTATTCACATGAAGTGTTAAGTGCCATCGACAAGGGATCTCAAATCGATTCCATATTTCTGGATTTCCGGAAAGCTTTTGATACTGTACCCCACAAGCGGCTTCTAATGAAATTGCGTGCTTATGGAATATCTCCCCAATAGTGCGATTGGATTCACGATTTTCTATCAGAAAGGACACAGTTCGTTGTAATTGACGGTAAGTCATCGAGTGAAACAGAAGTGATATCTGGCGTTCCACAGGGAAGCGTTATAGGTCCCCTAGTCTTCCTCGTGTTTATAAACGATTTAGGAGACAATCTGAATAGCTCCCTTAGACTGTTCGCGGATGATGCTGTCGTTTGTCGGTTAGTCAAGTCAACAGAGGATCAAAAGCAACTGCAAAGCGATTTAGAAAAAATTTCTACTTGGTGCGAAAATTGGCAATTGACACTAAATAAAGAAAAGTGTGAAGTAATACACATGACCACTAAAAGAAATCCACTGAACTTCAATTACGCGATAAATCAGTCAAACCTTAAGGTCGTAAATTCTACCAAATACCTAGGAGTTACAATTACGAACAACTTGGATTGGAGAGAAGGCGAAGGGGAAGGCGAATCAAAGGTTACGTTTCTTTGGCAGAACGCTTCGAAGATGCACCAGCTCCACCAAAGAGACTGCCTACATCACACTAGTGCGTCCTCTCCTGGAGAACTGTTGCCCCTTGTGGGACCCTCACCAGGTGGGACTGACAGAAGATATTGAGAAGGTTCATAGAAAGGCAGCTCGTTTTGTTTTATCACGTTACGGGGGGGGGGGGGGGAAGCGTCACGGAAATGTTGCACGAATTGGAGTGGAAATCATTAAAAGAAATACGTTATTCATTGCGGCGTGATCTGTTTGCGAAGTTTCAATCACCGACTTTTACTTATGAAAGTGAAAATATTTTGCTAGCACCCACCCACTTAGGGAGACATGACCATCCCAATAAAATAAGAGAAATCAGATCGAAAACGGAACGATTTAGGTGTTCTTCTTCCCGCGCGCTATTAGAGAATGGAACGGTAGAGAAAAGTTATGAAAGTGGTTAATGAACCCTCTGCCAGGCACTTAAATGTGATTTGCAGTGTATCTATGTAGATGTAGATGTACTACGGTGAACAGGTGGCAAGCAATGTCAACGTATCAGAATCAACAGCGGCGGTATTCCTGGATTGGGAAAAGGCTTATTACAAAGTGTGGCCAGAGAAATTCATGCAGAAGATGATTACTCGGCCTACTATCCCAGACTGAAAGGCGTGATTCGTATGTAAAGGAGACCGCCTGTAAAACGCTTGTACGACCCCGTCTTGAATATCCCCACCAGGTCGGTTTAAACGAGGGCATAGAGGCAGCTCGGGGGCGGGCGGCTAGGATTGTAAGTGGTAGATTCGATCAAGTATTACTAAAATGCTTCGGGAACTCAAATGGGAATAGCTGGAGGAAAGGGGACGTTCTTTTCGAGAAACACTGTTGAAGAAAATTAGATGGCCGGACTACTGAACCTAAATTTCGCGTAAAGACCACAAAGATCAGAGAGATTAGGGCGTGTACGGATGCATACAATCATTCGTTTTTCCTTCGTCCTATATGGGAGTGGAACAGGAAGACAAGTAACTAGTACTGCTACTGAGTACCGTCCGCCACCTTTGAGCGGATTGCGGATTACGTATGTAGGTTGTTACATCCACCAAACCGACTTCTCCAGTCTTACTCACCATTGATGGGGAGCGGTCCGGCGGGAATAACTCCACTGCAGGACTCCCTTGTGGCTCTGTATCATCAGCAACACTTTTCAATATTTATCTTAATGATATCCCGTTCGAACGAGAAGTTCAACTGACACTGTTGGCGGATAACCCTGTTTTCTATGATTCAGAATGACAAAATTTCGCAAATCTGACAAAAATCCAACGCCAAGTTACCCAGTGGTTACCCAACGACCACAAAACCATAGTCATCTACTTCTCACGACTCAGACCTAACGTGGACCAACTAACCATCCACGACCATCGACTACCTTGGTCTACAGAAGTGTAGTATCTTGGAGTTATACTGGACCTAAAACTATACTTCGTAAAACACATCTAGGAAAAGAAAAGGAAATGTCTACAAATAGCGCAAGCACTCATAACACACCTCACGACCTCAAAAAACGCATCAAAATACGATTATACCAAGCTACTGTACTTCCTTCTCTGCTCTACAGCAGCTCATCAAATTCAGAAATGAACCACCTGTAAATAGTCCAGAACAGAGTTCTCTGTTGGATTTGCCATCCTCCTCTTCCTCCCCCCCCCAAATTGGGAGTGCATCAGACACCTCCACAACAAACCCAAATGGACAATGTCAATGAAGCAATCCGGGAAAGAGCCACTCAACTATTCACCAAGATACTCAATACACTGCCATAGTTACAGGACCTTGCAACAGCACCCAAGACCACGCGACAAAATAAAATTCTCACTAAGCATAATGGAAATTCACACCATTAAAACTATAACTGTCCAAAGTTAATGGGCCACCCCATGAACGTCCGACAAGGGCCCCTAAGGCTCAAATAGCCTGTCCAAGATATACTTCCAATTGTTAATAAATTAGTTAATTAAAATCCAAACCTTGCACACTTACGCATGGAAAATCGCATGGGGAGATGCGACCGGGACCGCTCCCACCACAGCTAAGTAAAAACGACAAATGAAAAACTAAACACTCCCTCCCTCCATCTCTTGATTAGTGCGAAAGTGTTTCCACCCTGATTATGGACGCACGAAGGGAAGTAACAGAAGTAATAAACTTAAGGCGCAATAGTAATTCTACCCAGGTGCATAGAACATTTTAAGTAGTTGTCGCACGGTCTAATGAGTCCTGATGTCTATTAGTAAGATCTGAAGACAAAGTTCGAGTGTGGTACATGCCCTATGAACCCTTGGACCATACGCACCCACTCATAAACTTCATGTTTCCAAACAGTGATTGAATATTTATGGACGACAATTACTATATTATAGCGCCAGAACTGTTCGAAATTAACTTAAAGGGCACTCGAAGAGGATGATTTGGTCACTGTGATTGCCCGATATGAATCCCATCGATCATTTAAGGGACATAATAGACAGGTCAGTCCGTGCAGAAAAACCCGCACTTTTCGCAAATTATGCTCTGCTATAAAGGCAGCGTTGCTTAATACTCCTGTAAGGGATTTCCGACGACTTGGTGAGTCCATGCCATGTCGAGTTGTTCCACGTCGCCGGGAAAAATGATGTCCGCCATCATATTAGCAGGTGCCTCATGTCAATGTAATCAGACAAGTCATATGCATACGTCGTAGCAAGTTGCGAAATACTGTGGGATCGAACTGACAACTGTGCAGAATATGGACAGGATCCGCGCCATCAGATGGACCTGTCATGTCTTCCTTTTCTGTTGCTCTGTAGTAACAGAAAATATTCATACAGTTTCGAAAGCTCAGTGGGTTTCACAACTTGGGCATCGCCGACTGCTGGCTTCTAGGGTTGACTATGGTGCTCCACAGACGTTTCACACTCACATGGGAGTTCCCAGAGAGAACACAAAACAAAGCTGCTGTGTGTGTACTATAGTGTGGGAGATTTGAAAATAATCCCATCAATAGCAGATTTAAGGTCTGCGCTCCTCTTAAAAACTTAATCTAATAAATACCCTCTAAAATCTGAATAAATCTGCATTAGGAGTTAGAGCTTGGCATTTTTCATATAAATACAGCACCGAGAGGCTGGATAGAAACTGGAACCTTAGGATTTGTAGTTCTTTCATGATTCTATTAACCATTTACATACATGGATGAAGCTAAGACGTGCAAGAGGTTTCTGAAGATGACTCTTACAACAAGTTGGTTCACTTTCGGCAGGATAAACGACGCTGTGTGTTTTCGACAATTCACTGTTACATGCCTAGAGGGATTCGAAGATCATTTAGTAGTCCAGATTGTATGTTGCCCGTCGGTTACGATGTGTATCGATACAAATATCCGCGATATTTGGCGCGAGGAGTATCTGTTATTGACATCCCTGTTCACCTTATAGCCACCACACGAGTCTTGGTGCGTAACTTGAACGAGTGTCCCGTTAAGCACCGCCGATGCAAATTAAGATTACATCAGGTAAGTGCTTACAAAGTACATTAATGTAATTTACGACATTTTTGCCTATGCCTACAATAAAATAAACCCAAAATTGGTTGATGTAACGATTAAATTACTTGGTCACCAGTACCTGCTATCTGGAACAGGCAGTCAGCTACGCACCGTCCCAAAGAAAGACCTTCTGTACGAATGCAAGAGAAGAAACACAAAGGCCAAGTGAAGGTCAACTAACTCTAGGGAAAGGAGAGCAGATAAAGGAAATTTGGGAGAAAAATGAAGGACGGGCGGGGCGCCCCGCCTTGGTAGAAGTCGGAGGCCCACAGGAGTGGAGAAGGATGCCACTTGACACTTACCAGAAATAACCCTCCCAACAACCGTAGTGGAGACTGGCGCTGCAAACAGGACGATAAAATGACAGGAAGACGAAATGAGGACACCGAGTGAGAAAGACCAAATGAGATGGGGAGGAGAGTAAACTGGTAGCTAGGACGGCAGGGCAGTTAGCCGGCCAGCAGGGCGTCCTGCCGACCCCTCAGAGGGCCAGTCGGCTGCAACGGCCGCCCTTACAGACGTCAAAACCCTCTTCATGAATAAAAAGTCAGCCGCTGAGGCATTGTCCACTAACACCACGGGTAGCGAGTCAGGAAGGATACATGTCCCAGGAAGCTTCGAATGAACAGGCGTTCTCCTCTAAATCCACAGCATATTCTTTGCATTCCGGCAATCCGCCAAACACCTCAGTCACGTACTCTTTCGGTGGTGTTCTTCCTGTTAAAGCAAACCATGCGAAGTATAAATTTGAATTAAGAATATGTATGGCTACACAACTTTACAGTATTACGACACCGCACGCGACACAATCTGCAGCTTGGATCGCCGAGCTGAGATGTGTACTCGAACTGCCACAGTTTCATGGCTTTATATAAATGACGTACACGATTAGCAGTCAAATGGGCAAGAGTCAAAGTTTACTAGAAAGTAAGGGGAAAGAGCCAAATCACATGAATGGAAAAAAAAATTAGATCCGGCCATGAGTATTACAACACAAGCGACATCAAAAAAAAAAAAAAAAATAAAAATAAATAAATAAATAAAAATAAAAATAAAAAAATAAAAAAATAAATAAATACAAAAAATAAAAAAAAGTTTGTATAGCTTATGGGACTCGACTACGGGGCCATCAGTCCCTAAACTTACAAACTACTTAATACTAAGGACGTCACAAATATCCATGCCAGAGGGGGGATTCGAACCCCCGACCGTAGTGGCCTTGCAGACCGTGACTGGAGCGCCTCAGTCCCCTCGGCCACCGCGGCCGGCTCATGCGACATCGCCACTGTTAAGCCGCTTTATCGTGATATTTGACCACCGTTCTCGAACGGTACACAACATTTTTATTTTACGGATAGTGTTACATGATGTAATTGATTACGTGTACTTATGTCGAACGTCACAATTTCCTTCACTATTTTCATTAAATTAATTCTTCCCAAATCATTCTGATGCATTGTGCTCTTGCTTGTAAATTTATATTTATATTTTATAAAAGACCTCTGGCAGGAGCGTTGGTAGACATAGATCAAATTTCCATAACCTGATAAATCACACATATCTCAAAGCTGCCAATACCTGGGGAATTGCTAGAGAACATAGTTACAAAACTTTAAGATTTTTGCTTTCTGAGGAACCAAATCATGTAAATTTTTTTCTAGATTTTCCGCCGTTTGACCCATTAAGTATTCTTATTGCCCTATCTAGAGTTTGGCCTTAGGCCGTATTCAGGTGTTAAGCACGGAACATATTATAAGAAATATCCTGTATAGCAATGAAGCCTAACGCCGAAATAGGAATATATTATAAAAAATATCCTGTATTCCAATGTAGCCTAAAGCCGGATTCTGGGTAGAGCAGTAAAGAACAGTTAAAGAGGAAACTGACGAAAAAACCTTTTTAAAAATTAAGAAAAACTTCAACAATAATGTTATGGGGAGGCAGACCAGGGGCTGCGTTTTATGTGCAGTACAGATTCAAATGTTCAAAGGAAAATGGCGAAAAACCTTTTTAAAAATTATGAACAACTTCAACAATAATGTTATGGGGAGGCAGACCAGGGGCTGCGTTTTATGTGCAGTACAGATTCAAATGTTCAAATGGTGGTCCACTGATAGTGACCGAGTCAAATATCCCACGAAATAAGCATCAAACGAAAAAATTATAAAAAAAAAAAAAAAAACTTTTCTAGCTTGAAGGGGGAAAACAGATGGCGCTATGGTTGGCCCGCTAGATGGCGCTGCCATATGTCAAACGGATATCAACTACTTTTTCTTAAATAGGTATCCCCATTTTTTATTACATATTCGTCTAGTACGTAAATAAACATGAATGTTTTATTTGGAACACTTTTTACGCTTTGTGATAGATGGCGCTGTAATAGTAACAAACGTATCAGTACGTGGTATCGAATAACATTTCGCCAATGCGGACGGTATTTGCTTCGTGATACATTACTCGTGTTAAAATGGACCGTTTACCAATTGCAGAAAAGGTCGATATGGTATTTATGTATGGCTATTGTGATCAAAATGCCCAACGAAGTGTTCAGCCACAAGTGAAACGTCTACAAGGACCGGCAACAAATCATGATGCCCAAGTAAGTGTTTTAGCTGCAGTTGCGGCTAATCCGCACAGTAGTAGCAGACAAATTGAGCGAGAACTGTGAATCTCAGAAATGTCGGTGTTGAGATTTCTACATCAACATAAATTTCACTCGTACCATATTTCTATGCACCAGGATTTGCATGGAGAAAACTTTGAACGTCGTGTACAGTTTTGCCACTGGGCACAAAATAAGTTACGGGACGATAACAGATTTTTTTTCACGGATTCTGTTTAGTAACGAAGCGTCATTCACAAACAGAGGTAACCGGCATAATATGCACTATGGGACAATGGGAAATCTACGATGGCTGCGACAAGTGGAACATCAGCGACCTTGGCGGATTAATGTATGGTGTGGCATTATGGGAGGAAGTATAACTGGCTCCTATTTTATCGATGGCAATCTAAATGGTGCAATGTATGCTGATTTCTTACGTAATGTTCCACCGATTTTACTGCAAGATGTTTCGCTTCATGACAGAATGGCGATGTACTTTCAACATGATGGATGTCCGGCACATGGCTCGCGTGCAGCTGAAGTGGTCTTAAATGGAATATTTAATGACAGGTGGATTGGTCGTAGAAGTACCATACCATGGCCCGCACTTTCACCGGATCTTACATTCCCGGATTTCTTTCTGTGAGGGAAATTAAAGGATATTTGTTATCGCGATTCACCGACAATGTCTGAAAACATGCGTCAGCGCATTGTGAGTGGATGTGAGAACATTACTGAAGGCGAACTACTCGCTGTTGAGAGGAATTTCGTTACGCGTTTTACCAAATGAATTGAAGGACAACATTTTGAGCACTTATTGAAGTCATGAGGTAATTACAGGTAATCACACAGTAACAGCATGCCTTCTCATAACGTATGATAAATTTACAAAAGTGCATGTATCACATTGCAACAAACGAAATAAAGTTCAAACGTACCTACGTTCTCTGTTTTAATTTAAAAAACCTACTTTTTACCCATTGTTCGTCTAAAATTGAGATCAATATGTTTCTGAATATTACAGAGCCATCTATCACAAAGCGACAAAAGTGTTCCAGATAAAACATTCATATTTATTTACGTACTAGACGAATAAGTAATAAAAATGGGGGTACCTATTTAAAAAAATGCAGTTGATATCCGTTTGAGCTATGGCAGCGGCATATAGCGGGCCAACCATAGCGCCATCTGTTTTCCCCTTCAAGCTAGAAAAGTTTTGTTCTTTTAGTTTTTTCGTTTGACGCTAATTTCGTGAGATATTTGGTTCGGTTACTATCAATGGACCGCAGCAAGGCGCCTTAGAGTGCTCGGCCGTTCCACCGCGGTTGCGGTACATAAACCGTAAGAAATTCATTACAGAGGCTGCTTATACTACCCGTTGCTCTTGACATCGAAAAAGTTCGAATAAGGGCAGCTAGTATTGTACTACAAATTTCATTCATCAATTTTCACCACCGAATGAAATGTTTGTTGCCGCTTTCCTAAACAGGGAGAAATGGTCATCGCAATGTAGTATAAGAAATCAGAGCTAGCACGAAAAGTTGTAAGTGTTCATTTTTCCCGTAAGACGTTAAGAGAGTGGAACGGCAGAGCAATAAAGTGGTCCGACTAAACCTCTGCCAGCCACTTAAGTGTGAACTACAGAGTAACCGTTCAAAAATGTTCAAATGTTTGTATAGTCTATGGGACTTAACTACGGGGTCATCAGTCCCTAAACTTACAAACTACTTATGAACTACTTACGAACTAGGACGGCACAAATATCCATGCCCGAGGGGGGATTCGAACCCCCGACCGTAGTGGCCGTGCAGACCGTGACTGGAGCGCCTCAGTCTCCTCGGCCACCGCGGCCGGCAGAGTAACCGTTTAGCGGCAGATGTAGAAATATGTGTCTGTGAGCACAGTAAGGACCGCTGTCACACACACACACACACACACACACATACACGTACTACGTTCTGCCTGCCTTCTTTGAGCAACGACTTCGAGAGAAACTAGGTGTACTCTTGAACGCTGACAGTCCGCAAGCAGTAATTCTTATCTCTGGGGTAATACTCATAAAAGGAAAAGAATAATGAAAGCACATTAGCATAGAAACAATGGTCTCTCAGAGAGTCGATCGATTAGCACGAGAGCATACGCTTCAGTAAGAGGGGCAGAGGAACAAGCCAGCCACGCCAAGATGTGGCAAAGTCAGGGGCCTTTTCGTGCAGCATTCGCCAACGGCAGCCAGCAGTCCTCATAGCGACGCCATTCTCGACTTTTATAATAGTCTTCTTCGAATCTTTGTTCTATTTCTCGATATCCACATACTTTGTTAGTCTTTTGTCACTGATCGGTGAATCCCTGTAGGGTTATTTGGTCGATTAAAGGAATGAAGCTGAAAACAATGCACCACTTGTAGAGCTTCCCCCCCCCCCCGCACTTGCCTGTAATGGGCAATTACGTGTAGTTATTTATGTGAAATGTACCGAAAGCTATACTTTTAACACACATGTAACAGGGTTGTACTTTCGATTTGTTAAGCTCTAACGGTGGCTATTGAAGAAGTATACGATATTCTTAATATCTTCTTGTGTGTAAGCCACTAGGGTGAAATCACACTAAATGCGACGCAAGGAGTAAGTCAGTTTTGCAAACATGCAAATCTGGACACGAATTTGAAATAATGAAAAAATGAATATCTGTTCTCACTCTTTTGGAGTGTATCTCGACCACACCTTTTGTCTGACAAAGGGTGGAACCACTAGGTACTGTGCAGTCATTCTACGAAATTGAAATGTGACGCAAAATAGCGACGAGTCCTGTTCTCAACTGTCGTGTATCACATCCTACTGTGGGAAAGGCGACATTGAGATGATCGTCAATAAAACTGGAAATAGTCTAAGATCCCAATTTTGACAACATTCTTGGAGCCCCCCACACACCACATCTACTATCACCAGTTTAAAAACGTATTTATGCAGAAACATCCATTCACAGGTAACTGCGTGCTGGCGGAAGAGACACCACTGTCGACACAATCTCAGCAGAGTGATGCTTATCACAGCAGCCGATATTTGCAATCTTAGAAGTGTTAGATGTGGTGGAAATCCTGCCAGAAACTGGTGAAAGTTAATTGCAAGTGTCTGTGTCTAATGTCAGAGATGTGCGTCTCCACCGAATATGACACGTCCCCCCCCTCCCGCGCTATCACATTACAAGAGGACTGGGAAAGAATAAATATCGTTTGCTACTTTAGATCACTTTCATCCAATGATTTTAAACTGTCCCAATTAAATCATGTATACCGAAGCGAAAATTGCGGTCTCTCAACAGATGTTATATCACGTTCAGTAGGGTTACAGCCCTAAAATGTTCTTAAAGGGAGACGGAAGGCAACTGGGCTCAAAAATTTAGATTTTTAGATTTTAGCTTGTTTGAAATGTCTGGTATTTCCTGCGTGAAACAGTTTTTGTTTTATATAAATCCGACAATGTTTTCGCGAGTTATGATGGTTTTTCTGACGCTCTGTGCAATCTGGCCACGCCTTCCGTTTTTCGCCATGCGGAGAAAATGCACACAGCATTTTTTTACTGCTTGTATATTATTTCATGCTTCTATTGTTGTTATCGCTTCAAATTTGGTGTTTATGATGCTATTTTATGCTTCAATGATGGTGTAACTAGAAAATTGGATGTTTTGGAATTATTGGGCATACAATTTAGTGGAAATACTGCAAAATCCTTGGTGCAAATAGATAAAGAGAGAATCCGCAAAGTTTAAACGACTGAATCATCGAGATGTAAGGGGTGTCTAAAATCAAGAACGACTATATGTTGCATGCTGCTCTGCAAACGGTCCTTTTAGACCGCGAAGTGTGTGTAAATGAATGCCTCATCCAAGCGGTAGTGCTTAGACGCCTACTTTGGCACCTATTGCGGATTTTTCGTGTCAGTTCTGAGTTGTGAGGTGTCTGAAATGTTTTCCTCGATCGCTGGGCATCGCGGTTCTGCCTGTCATTGCAGAGGCGTAGATAGAGTGATTAAAATTTGGGTAAGACACAGTGTGAGGACCTTCGCACGATCTGACATATCCGTGATAACTGTGGACAGAACTGTAGTGAGATTTGGCTGCATTTTCATCATTACCCCAACATATGCCTCACATGAGCCTCTAAGCTCTTCTAAACTCACAAGCATGTGTTTCCCGGTTCTTATCTAAATAAAAACTACTTTATCGTCACCCTTTCCTCGTAATTAAAGATCTCGATAATGACCATCGACTTTCACGGTTGAAACACGTGTCCCGGAATTTGGGCTCCTACTTCCGGGAAAAAGTGTTGGAAAACAAATCTCAAACGGACGGCAACAAGTTATCTGTTGGAAGCCTGGCTATCTCTGCCCGTGACGGTGATACAGGCCTAGACTTGACACCAACAACACGCATGTTTGTACGAGATACAGACAGATGAGACCAACTTGAGCAAATAAGCACGGAATTCTGTCCGTTCTCCATACATGCAGCTAATTGGTTCGGCTGTACAATGAAATACTAATAAAATTTACACAAAGATCATAGGATGTGAATTCGTAAGATACTGGGCCAAATCTTACATTAAAAGCAATATGTGATTTAAAAGCTGCAACTGTCGCAAATATGTAAATGTAACAGCCGTTCATACTTTCACAGTAAGTCGTAAAATTTCTTTAAAAATATTGCAAACTAGGTGAAGTGAATAAATATTAGTGGCGAGGACGCTCAAAGTGGAGACGAGGTAAAAATTCTCATTGCCGGACTGCAAGAAAAGCAGCTACAAGTTCAGAGTTACTCAAATAGGACAGCATAACAAAATTCTCATTTATGCCGCAAAATTCTTAATCGTCTTTTATGGAAGGAGAGCAACTGACACACACTTATTTGGTGACACAAGCAGTGGCCACTGCCATTTGACGCCATTGTATGGACTACGCTATATTCCAGCTCGAAGATTATGCTTATTTCTTTCTTTCATTCACACAGTTACTAACATTCACAATTAACTCCACAAGCGTAAACATTCCATAATTAGAAATAAAACAATGTGATGACACTTTCACTTGGACATTGCGAAGGGAACAAAGTGGTATCCTCGACGCGGGCAGCCTACTGAACAGTTCCTACAGGTTTTCCTGTTACGTAATGGTAGTTTCGTTTTGGGAGTGGGCCCATATTCTACATATTTTGATGGCGAATGACATTCTATAAAACATGTATTTAAAAATCAATCGAGTATCTGACAGGGCACGTAAACTGGTACCGACTTGTTTCCTATCATGAAATCACTCCAACAGATCTGGTAGAATATAAATGTCATTCATTCAAGCACGTAACTAATACGTAGACTTCCAACGGTAGTTCGAACGAGATCGTACAGTGATTAAGACTGTGTTTCGTTTTGGAGAATAACGGTTCAAATTCCCACTTGAAAATTCAGAGTTAAGTCATTTTCATATACCGATTGCGGTGCATATGAAGATGGTTCAAGGACCTCTTCGTCGGCGAGACTATAGACTCTAAACAGAAAAATATTTTTTTTTAATTAAGTGATTAGATTTCAAGCACAGCAACAGAATTTTCGGTCGTATTCATGAAAAACGAAATCACTTTGCAGTATGTTATACATTTTTCCAGTGTCCGAGCAAGGTGGCGCAGTGGTAACACATTGGACTCGCATTCGGGAGGATGGTTGTTCAAATCCTCTTCCGGCCATCCAGAATTAGGTTTTCCGTGATTTCCTTAATCGTTCTAGGCAAATGCCTGGATGGTTCCTTCCCTATCCTTAACCAAACGTTCGAGCGTTACCTCCTTCTCCAGTGACCACGCTGTCGACGGGACGTTGAACACTAAGGTTGCTAACTTACTTACTTAGTTTCCTGTGTCCGCGTTAAAAAGTATTGTGGGTAATGTGCGTTCTTGAAATCCGCACTCTTGAAGCAGTACAGCATGTGGTGTATGGTGATTCACAAATCATTTAACGTCCGCAGCACCGTGACGTCATATCGTACTTCATACAATGCGATAAAAAGCATTTATTGGTATATGTCTAGTTCGATAATGCAAACGAGTTTTATCCTATTGTCTGAATCACTTCACTGATTTCAGATAAAGTTTGATCAACGTTTCACTGTTGCAAAATTGGTTCTGTCGCTCAAATTTTTAGTCGCAAACTATCTGGCATGTGGCTGTTATTGTTTTAACAATTGCGGTTGGGCGAATTTTCATCGTCATGTCACTTAGCATGTAATTTTTAAGTGCACTTACGTTTCTAGCTTGTGTCATACTATGCTCCTTAATATTTTGGTATTAATTTCATGTAAAACGGCTTATTTTCCGTCACTGTATATTTCTTGTTGTTCAGATGTGCTCTGATGACGTCAGTTTAAACCACAAAGCGGTTTAATTTGAACAAGTTACAGCTGTCTGCGGAATTTTTGTTATAAACTCCACATGCACTCGTTATCAAGACTGGATGAGTATAGTCTGGAAAATTTACGATCCTTTTTCAACAAAAGCAAATTTTTCTCGCAACTCAGTGCTTATGACGTCATCTATCCCGAACTGTGCTTATTACATGGATATAATTTTGCAGGTACATTCAGTGTTGTATGTGGTTGTGGCCTATAAAATGTATCGCAAGTAGAATTAGTAATAAAAATGTCCTACATTAAAATGTCATGTTCCTTGATGAAATTTCAGTGCATATTAATATTTATTTTTTCCTCTCGTAATTTTGTGGATATTTTTCAGCGATACAATATTCTAAATTATTTGTAAAGGTTGTTGAAAATGACTAAATACTCTTATTTTCAAATACTGGATGGACGTAATTGGTTTTTTAAATATATATGTACAGAATCAGCTTTTGTAAAACAGTTGTTTTACTTTGTACATTAATCCAGAATTCAAAATCTTTAAACTGTGTCGAAAGTTGCATTAAATTTTGAAAAACATATTTTATTGCTCCTAGAAACCTCTAGATAGATAATCTGCCACAATAAACGTGGACGGGGTTATCTATTCAGTAATACAGATTATATATATACCAGCGAACACAATTTCAGTTTAATTTGAGTGACATCAAATTGTGGACCTATGGGATGCAAGACAGTCCTTCCAAGAATATCTCGGTAATTAGTACATGAGGTTTCAGCTGTGTTTTCACTGTCTTAATTTCAGGTGTAGTGGCTCCCATTATTCTTACCTCTATGTCTGTCTTTCAATCTTGTAATCTCTATCCGTTTCATTCTGCCTGTTTCTCAGTTCCCTCCTAGTTCCTAGTCCGCTTGTGGTCTTTACTTGCACATTTCTCCATCCTGTAAACCACTTCCGACAATATGCTGTTACGATATTCTATACTCTTCAGGCGACATGTAGCACATAATCTTCTCAGAGATATCGGGACCGGTGGTCTTGGGGTAAAGTGCACGCCTGGTAACCGAAGGATCGCGGTTTCAAAAGCTGGTTGAACTTCGGATTTTTTCAGTCTGCTTTTTAACCCATCCTTCACCTCTCAACGATGGGAGGAGTCGGCAGAAACGGCACGTGGTTCGGATTCCACGTTAAGCTGTAGGTCCACTTTCCCTGGTTGGATAACTGAGGTAGGCTAGGGACACTCAAGTCGCCGAATTGGCGTCCAATTGAAAGACTTGCACCAGGCCATTGAGCCACACGAAATTATTGTTATTATTCTCAGAGAGGTTAACATTTTTTTTAATTATAAATGTATGTTATAGTGAGAAGCAATATTCAGTATTCATATATTAATATCCTGTAGCATTCAGTGATGCAGTGTTGGCCTGGACCCAAATGTAGGATAGAAACCCGTAGTCCTTTACTGGGCATTTTCCTGTTGGAGGTGGCATGCTTCTGCCTTCTTCTGACTTATCAAATCAGTTTCGAGCTATTGATAAGGGCCCTAAAGTTTAATTTGGTCTCCTTATTATATTGCAGCTTGGAACTATTTCGCACAAACAAATTACTATCAGTGGTGGCAGAAAACTTCCACGAACGATTAAGAAATGAAGCCTATACTTTCGGATAGTACCCACATACCCGCTAAACAACATAATAAGAGATACAAATCAACATTTCATTTAAAAATGGGTAACATGATCTCTGATCACCGACAAAGTAGGCCTACAGTTATAACCAAATGTTTGTTGCCATGTAATAAAAGCATAGAGTTGGCAGGCGGGATCATGATACCCGATGAATAGCATGAAGCAACGAGTAGTAGCCTCCCTGCCCAAAACTGTTGGTTTACCATGGGAGCAGAAGAGCATTCCGAAACTGTCTTGAAAACCAGAGAGGGCAGTAGTTTCGCCGGAGTGTAGTTATTGGACCTGATCATGGGGCCAATAAATCGGAGATTCCTATTATTGTGCTTCTTTTGGTTATCTACAGGGCTGTAATATGAAGAGACGAGGAAATGGGTGATGCTGCCATTTGACGAAAGACTAGGAAAAGAAATTGATGTCTTATACATTATTTTCAGTGTCAAGACAACAGTAAAATTAATTCCAGTTTGTGAAGATTAGCACCAGTTTCTTAGCGAGGAGATGGTCCTCCACTATAATCGAAGTCTTCTGTTTTCATACTGGCGCTCAAGCTTGTCAGTGGGCGAGCGAAGTCACCTGTGGGAGGGATTTGCGGGATATCCTGCCTCACAGCCCCGGTGTCTAGATTGGAATCCAGCTCCAGTATTACCTGTCGCTTCACCAGTTACGATTTTATACTGTATTGCTTTAAAGATGCTCTGTTTCAAGTGTCTCCAGGAACCACTCCTAACGAAGACCATAGCGATAATCTTCGAATGTTCGATTTTTATTTCCCATGTGACACAGAGATTTTATACAATGACGCCATCGCAAAGTATTCCAGGCATTGACACTATGTATCCGAAAATATTTTATGAATCCTGCATAACAGTAAATCTATTGAAGTTCCTATAGATTCGAAGAGAGTGTTTGCGTAACTGCTTTACTTAATAATATTATTAAGCTGTAATCATAAAATAAATATTTCTGGATATTTCAATATGGAGGTATGTGGCTGCTGTTGAAAGCAGTGAAGACAAAACACAAGGTATCTGTAGCCTGTGTAGGCTGTCCCGTGACACAGGTGGAGAGTATCTGTTCTCCAAAATCATTCAGAACTATGTCACGAAAATTGTTATAACGAAGACCCAAAAATCTGGAAGTCTCTAATTACTACCAGTTAAGATTGCTCTAGAAAATTTCTATGTAAATAAATAAATAACAATTACGTAGGTTTGTGAAAAAAATGTAGTAAAGGTGAATATAAAATCATTTCGAAATATTATGTTCTCTTGATAATAAATTGGTTCACCTTGAAAAGAGATACACGATTAATTGTATATTGCCCAATAGAAGATTTGAAGAAACTGCAGAGGAATCAAAGTCGCCGTATGTAACTTGTATCAAGACATTTTACGTTCGTTTCATTTTTCCTGCTCGTAGAAACCTACTGTCATAGAGGTAATATGTAAATTGAGCTCTATAAAGACAATTATTAATGAACAATGAGTACAAACATACTACAAATTATAGACAAAGCATAAACGACAATACAACATATTTACAGTTACCATTCTAGAACCAATAGCCACACACTTTTATGTAAAAAGTTCCTCATGCCAACAAACTGTTGAGTATTTTACTAGTCCACATCGATTATTCGTCAAAGTCGAAATAGATTATGAACATCTTTAGCATATCAAAATTAATCCGAAATCAAATAGATGTGTGATTCGAGAAAGCGATGCTACCTCATGAGTTCGAATCCTCCCTCGGGCATGGATGTTTGTGTTATCTTTAGTAAAAGTTAGTTTATAAGTAATTTGTAAGTTTAGGGACTGATGACTCCGCAGTTAAGTCTCATAAGCCTGAGAAACATTTGAACATTTGAGCTACCTCTAGATATATAGATAGCTCCGAGAGAAAGGCGTGAAACTTCCGCTTCCGGAAAAACACTCTGAGATCACCAATACAAAATATTAGAAGTAAGAATGCTACAAGGAGACGTTATGCCATCGTATAAAAATAATATACTTTTCACAGACTTGTAAGAAGCTGGAATGTATCCTATACTTCTCACCTGATTTCTTCCAAAAACTTACACTTGCCACATATATTCGTTTCCACCGTATAGCACAACAACTAATAATTTTTCAGTAGTAATTTAAAGTGTCGACTATGCAACGCTTTTTATAAATGTTTATGATACCAAATAAAATACCCGAATACAGGAAGATTGGAGTAATTTGAGAATAATAGATACTATTTCCATCCATTGTTTCTCTTATAATGTGTTGGTATTGTGACAGCCTGTTGTGGACACTTTGCAATCCGAAAATTTCACAGTGTTAACTTATGACGAATTTTGTAATCACAGGTTGTACGCATAAACCGTAGCAGTTATATGACATTGATGTGTCTAGAAATACGTGCAGCACATGCACTCAGAATGGCCGCGTGATCTAAGGCGTCATACTACAGACTGAACGGCCGTTCCCGACAGAGGTTCGAGACCTCCTTCTAGCATGAGTGTGTGTGTGTGTGTGTGTGTGTGTGTGTGTGTGTGTGTGTGTGTGTGTGTGTGTTGTTCTTAGTATACGTTAGTTTAAGTGGCCTGTAAATCTAGGGACTGATGACCATAGCAGTTTGATGCAATAGGTTTACAAACATTCGAATACACACTAGTATTCCGACAGATATCTCTGAGTGTTAATTAGTATGTGAAGAAACGTGCGTTCAAAACAAAACAATTAAACCCTGGTCATATAAATATCATCAATACCCTATTCACAAAATTTACAGCTTTCAATCGTGAAAGCTGAACGTAGAAACATGATTGACTTCCTAATATGAAAATAGCAATAAAATTAGATTATCCATAGATGGTCACACATGGTCACATAATCACAACAGAAATTTGGTTTTTCAATTCATCATAATACGTCCCGAACGTAGTGATACGAGCTTTGTTAGATGTGCTGGTTTCGCCAGAAAAATCGATTGCTGTTGATCTATGTGCTGTACAACTATTAGCTAAAGAGGCACAGGGATGAATCTGATTTTGAATTATCCACAAATTCCCATCACTGTCATAAATATTTTACGAAGATTCCACGATGAGGGACAGGAGCTATACAAACGTGATAACCAGACAGGAATAAAATGTACATTTGGTTATATTTTAATGTAATCTATTCTCCGTCGGGGATTCGAATCCTCCCTCGGGGACGGATGTTTTTGTTGTATTTAGTATCAGACAGTTCAAATATAGTTTGTAAGCTTAGGGACTGATGGCCTCGGAGTTAAGTCCCATAAGGTTGACAAACATTTATTTTAAATAAATAAAATAAGTGTAATCTATAGACTCACTTCTTTACGGAGCACTAATTAATATTAGCAGATATGTCGACATTGAGGTAGTTAAAAGACAATTTTAAAAACAGAAATACAGCCATTTTACCCGAATAGTCAGTTTTATTTTGAATGCTTTCCAGTCACTACCATAACATGACGTTAAGACGTGTAAACTTGGCAGTCGTTCCACTTGTGGAAATGGTAAGAGCAGGCACCATGACATTCTTACCAAATTATGAAAGGAGTGCTGGTTCTGAACGCGGGGGTTTTGGAACAATTCAGTATCCATTTTTAAACAGGTACATCCAAAAATCAAATTATGCATGAAACGATATTTGTGTTCTTATCTGAAGTAGGATGATTGATTAATGTACGAGTATATTGAAAGAACGTAAATTCCGCTTTTCTTTCCTTTTGTGGAGTATTTTCACACTTGATTTAATGGCGCAGGGTTATGTTCTATCTGTATTTTCTTGCTAAATTATATTAACCTCATTTACAATGTCATCCAATTGATTGAGCACAGCCGGCCGTGGCGGCCAAGGGGACTGAGGCGCTCCAGTCACGGTCTGCACGGCCGCTACGGTCGGGGGTTCGAATCCCCCTTCAGGCATGGATATTTGTGTTGTCCTTAGTCTTAGCTAGTTCATAAGTAGTTTGTAAGCTTAGGGACTGATGACACCGTAGGTTCATAAGTAGTTTGTAAGCTTAGGGACTGATGACACCGTAGTTAAGTCCCATAAGTTCTACAAACATTTGAACATTTTTTGATTGAGCACAAACCATGCAACAGGAGTAATGGAGTAATTCATTAGGAGAAATATGACTTTTGGAAGTATTTTATGGAAGTGAGGCTCCTGATAGGATATCGCCATGTGCTGGTTTTGTCGGCATTTGCGATCACTTTGTGTCAACGGTTGTATCACTACTGGCCTATAAAACGCTTTCATCTCAGAAAGCCGTATCAAATCACATTACACACGCAGGGTTCAGCTTTTACTATTTTGTGTATCTCCATATTTTTTATTACCACATTTTTCTGAACGGCATTTATTAAGTGAAGGTTTTGCAGTAAGAATCCTGTTTTTAAAATCTTTTGTAAAACTAAGTAATATGTACAACAATTACATCCCGGTTTTTATCCCTTTTTTTTTCTTATACACCGCTGATTTGTAGACATCTAAGCTCATTTCGCTATCTATGTATTTATGTGCAGATTTCTGCATCCATCCTTTGAATTAAAATATCAAGTAAAAGGTTAATGGCAAATGCGGGCAGTCAAGCCTATTTCAAAGAACCTATGATCTGCAATGATTCGTTGAAATCAGTTGTTTCATTTCGTAACTAACTACCAACTTCCACCGTAGTGCCCATAAAGGAAGTGGGACATGACTCATTTTCTCGTAAGACAACTCAGGATATTACGAACAGTAGCTGTCTTCACGAGCCATGTTTAAACTTTGTTACACTTCCGTAAAAAGAACGAACAGATAAAGCAGTATCTTCCTCCTCTGAGTCAGCTATCTGGCTGTACTCATCTAAGCTGTTTTTAAAGAGGTTTCGAAAACAATGGCATAATTTATAAAATGCTACTCTTCGACGTCTTGTATTGAGATTCGCTTTCACTTGGGAACAGACTGACAGCAAAAACATCTAGTCAGAATCGTTTCTACCAACAAGTCGGGAAGGACTTTCGGTGTTTGCTGTTGATATTAGATTAACTTAATTAACGTCCATATTTCTGAATGCTAGCTTCTGGTGTTAAATACGAAGCCTAACGTAATTACAAAATGCATGTATCTTTAATTTGGAGCTTCAAAATATTCTAGAGACAGAGGCTCTTTCCAATTCGATACTTGATCTAAATTACCTCGAATCTTTGTGAGACTTGAGGCTGTTAATTATTTTACTAGAGTTATTAGTAGAAATTTCGATAACTTAGATAAAAGAGTAATCTCGATTCTAAAATCAGAATTCAATTTCAAAGACTTCTATAAAACCAATATTTCCGCCTGCAATATAATTAAAACCTACAAATTGAAATCTGCTCATAGTTTATCTGAAATGGTATTAATACCAGCCTCAAGGAATAATGTAGAATCGAAAACTTACAGCTCTCGTGTGTATGTGTTTATCTTGTGGCTGTTGGATGCTCAGCGTTCAAAAAATCTATTTTTATGTTTAAGGTTACCTTAACTTTATAAATTACAAACAAAATCTTTTAAACACAACTCTTTCATTACTGTTCAGTATGGTAATAAATAAAATAAAACGATTATGATGCTTTAAAAAAAAACTCTCTGGGTCGGTGATGCAAGACTAGTGCAGCGCCAACTTGAAAATAAGAAAAATTTCTAACTACAGAGCAGAACCTCTGATCGCTAATCTCACAAACAGTAGTGCTACACCCACCAACAGCGTTCCAAAACTCTCAGCCCAACGACCATCATTATTGCCCCAACTACCGCCCCTCAGCTTAGGCAGTGGCTTTCAATTAGTGGCTTGCGACTTCGCTCCCATTAGGCGAACAAACCATACGTCGTGCCTTATGAATACGATTAAGTTTAGTATAATTCTTAGGCATTCTAATGAGTAATAATAGAAATAATTCAGTGTATCTAAATGAAATTGACAGTATCTTAGAAACTGCTAGTTCTCTTCGGATGCAAACTGTGTTTCTAATACGACTTACTGTTGAAATGTCAGAAACACACGAAAACTAAATTATCTTCAACATTTTTTATGTATACCAAATCATTTCGTATTACCAGAAGATAATAAAACTAAAATTGCATTTTATCTACGAAAAATGTTACAAGAATTACCAAAGTATCTTTAATAATTTTTAATCTAATAATTTTTAATCATTAACAGTAATTAAAACTTTGTTTATATTATGAAGAGACGATCCAATTATTATATCTTCCAAAATGTTACAGCCAAGATCGCTGGTATATAATTATATTTTTATTTGGACGACCGGTTTCTCTAGTCTCTGCCAGCATCATCTGATCCTACTGTCACTCATAGTGATATAGACACTTTTATTACAATGACATATTGCACCTGTCCACTTTAAATTATTTTATATAACAACTGTTTGACTTTACAAGACGACGGCTATGTAAAAACCATTTTTTGGACCAGATGATGCTGTCAGAGACCAATGAAAGCGGTCGTCCAAATAAAAATAAAAATATATACTAGCGATCTTGGCGGTAACATTTTTGGAACATAAGTAATTAAAACGTTCACTTTCAGCATAACTAGTTATGAGAATCCCCGTACTCTGATCTCGTGCTTCGATTGAAATAACTTGATTCGTTAAAAAGTCTTTTCTAAACAAAATATAATTATGACGAGTAGTGATCAAAGTTTGCAAGCTAAGTACCTGAAATGTATTCCTCCCTCAAGAAAAGTATTAGACATTTCGACTAAGAGGTGGTTATGACGTCCAATAACTTACTGAAACAAGAGATAATTTCTAAAAGACAAACTAAAAATGAAAACTTTAGTCCCAAGAAGAAAGATGACAAAGTACATAAAGTACGGGTAAACATACCTATATGGAAAGATTTGTCGTAAATTATAAGTTTGTTCTGCAGTAAAAAAGCAGATTACGTTACATAAAAACCAATTCTTTATACGTAGAATTTTGGTTTGTAGATTGGGATAAATTTTCCTCTAAAGCAATTGACATGAACAGACTGGAATTATGAAAGAAGTAGCGAGCTCAGTTGAACATATCAGAACAACCAGGCGATGATTACTCGCCAGTTTGCTACAATACTTTTGAATAACTGTTCCCGTTAACTGGCGCGATTATCCTGTAACTATTAGGGGATAAACTGTTCGTTCATCTTTGATCGACAATTTCACAGCAATTTTTAGGTGGCGTATATTATGTGCAGCAACCGAAAAATGTTGCATTTTGTACTTTAAGCCAAGACTCACTTGAATGAATAGATTTCATTACAGGCTAAAGTTGTGAAATTCGCTAGTCGAGTTTTATAACCACTTAGAAAAAAATCATTTGTTACCTATTTACATAAAATATGCAAAGAATTTGTTGTTCAAATGATAAGTGTCTGAACACTTCCTCTGCAGTTGGTTACCGATACTTCAATATTTAGTGAACAGTTTTGTCTCTTCCATTAACACGAGTACTTGTCAGATTAGTTTAGATTATTATTTGTCTGTCGTAATAATTCTTCCCACTATTTCGGCAATAAAAAGAATAAAAGTAAAATAAATAAATAAATACGTATAACATAATTTCCTTCGAAATTACATTTTATACCTTGAGACTCGGCAAATAACTGTTCCGCATGTAGCAGCGGGTTCTAGTATGTAATGTTTCCTCCTAATCCAATCACAAATGAAGTGTGAGAAGAATTTATGTTTATATTCCCCAGTTCCAGCTTCATCAGTCTAACTTTACATCATTTTCAGTCTTTACTGAGGAGTTATGTGGCAGGATTAAGAACAATTATGAAGTCGACTCTCAAAATCGGTTCTTAAAATTTTCTAAATGAATTCTCGTTAATTATTAACTGTCTTCATTCGAGTAGTTGGCAACACAGAGTTTCTAGCGTCTTTGTTAGACTTTCACATCAGACAGATTTCTTGTGATCATTGTCATATTTGCATGCGCCTCACGTTCATTGATATTCCAACATCAGGCCGAGTCCACACACTTCAGCAAACAACAACGTTGGAAGTGCTTTATGACCTGGTTGTCTTTTTTTATTAAATATATAAGTATTCATTATAATAACAATGAATAGAATACCTCCGTTTGATTAATCTTCGACCATTTGTATGTGAACATTCGGCAAAACACCCCCATGTATTATCATGTATTTATCTCATATTACTGATTAATTAATCGTCTATTGCGACTACCGTTAAGAAATATTCAGTAACTACGGAAGCTTACAAAGTTGCAGACTGCTTCTTTGTACGACTATACTCAGACCTATACCACGACTGGAGCATTTTTCATTTCCCTCTTAATGACTCCTCAGTCTACAGAGCATCGAAACTATGGAGACCATCACATCCAAAGCCCGAAGTTAGTTCGTTGGACCATTTTACTATTGAGATTTCAATGACTCAAACGAAAACTTACTTAAAAGATTCATGCAGGGTGTAAATCTGATCATACGACATTACGAGAGACTGCCTCAGTTCTACTGGAACACCTGGAGAATTTCGAAGTTTTCCACTCATAAAAACAGATTCTAATTCCACAGACTAATTTTGTGTGATTTTCTTATTGCATTGAGTGAAATGTTTCCTACTTTTCACATCGAAGAAGTATGAAGAATTGTCCAACTTATATGGTTTACTTGTGGGTTGACGTAATTTATAGTGAAGAAAGTAATGGATCTCTGCGTCTCATTTTGAGAATTATGCCTTTGGAAACAGTGTGAAAGAGTGAAGGACAGCAGACATGTTAACAAATAGCTGGCTGTCCTTCCCGCCATACGGGTCGGCTGGTTGCAACACTAAATATGTGAACGTAACCGTTAAGATGGGTAAAATTGGTGTTTACAGTTTAGCTTCTTCAACTTACATTGAAATCTCCAATAGTAATACACGGACATCGAAAACTGAAGAGATAAAACTTCTGATTTCCGTACCGATCGGGTGCTGTGGTAAAACTGGCACTCCAAAGTATCTACGTTTCTAGAGTAATTTAAGTTTAAATGGATCATTTGCAGTAACACACACATGCCGAACAGATTTAATACCACAAGTCCTACAGCAATGATGTCAACAGTGGAAATCAAAATAAGGCAGTGACGAATTCTGAAAATAACTTCTATGATTTTATGCATTAGAAAATGGACTTTGAAATGCTGCAACTGTGATGTCAGTGGGTTTGTACGAACGTAGGCTTTCGCAGTCATTATTGTTAAAATTGAAATTCTTCTGAGTTATTTTCCGCGTCATGTTGATATATTTCTCCAACGTTTCGGAACCGTTACAGGAGCCTTCTTCAGGGAATACTGATTTGTTTTGTCAGGAGGAATATTTATGTGTTCTGTACACAAAATGATAGTTGTAATGTTTGATATGTGTGAGACTCTACAAAAATGGACCATCAGGAAACTTAAAGACAAGAAAATAATGCAGAATCTCACACATCAGAAACATTGCAACTAAAATGGGATAGCACCAAAAAGCACTTTAAAATGGGAATTATTTCCCGAAACGCGTTCTGCTAAATAAAAAATAAAAATATTCACAGAATATATGACATCAACTGCGAATGTGCAAAGCTGAAAATGTGTGCCCTGCCTGGATTCTAAACTGGGTCTCCCGCTTTCTAGGCCACTATACCACTTGGGACACAGTGATCACCACACCTGCAAGGACTACCTAAGCACGCCTCCCATCAGAGATAAATTTCTAGCCTTACCTGGCCCACAGTACTCAAACTCGTAGTCACTTTGTAGTAATTCCCGTAAGAGTAAAGGCTCCAAACTTGCCCGCTCTTATATATATATATATATATATATAAGAATTGTTATTTATAAACAAACCCATATAACTGCCTATATTGGGATCGGCCGCGGTGGAGTAGCCGAGTTGTCTAAAGCGTCTCGCTGCGGAGCGCGCGGTTGCTCGCCGTGGAGGTTCGAGTCCTCCCTGGGGCATGGGTGTGTGTGTTTGTCCTTAGGTTAGTTTACCTAGGTTTAAGTAGTTTGTAAGCTACGGACTGATGAACACGCAGTTTGGTCCGATAGATTAAAAAAAATTGGGGTCGCTATTTCGCTTATTTTCCTAAAGAGTAACTTTCCACCGTTATCACAAAACCTGAAGTCAGTTGGTAATTTTTAAATACTTACGACGAGGGAAATAGAAGATGGAGGTGGAAGTTGCAAGAAGGATATGTACAGAGGTGGGAGAGGGATAGATAGATAGAATGAGGAGGAGGAGGAGGAGGAGAACAAGAAGGGAGAGGAGGCAGACAGAAGAGCTCGAGAAGATTGATAGAGAGAGTGAAATGGAACTTGACGCAATAATATAGAAATCTAAATGTTCAAATGTTTGTAAATCTATCGGACCAAACTGCGTGGTCATCAGTCCGTAGCTTACAAACTACTTAAACTAAGGTAAACTAACCTAAGGACAACACACACACACCCATGCCCCAGGGAGGACTCGAACCTCCACGGCGAGCAACCGCGCGCTCCGCAGCGAGACGCTTTAGACCGCTCGGCTACTCCATCGCGGCATATAGAAGGGAAATTTTACGTCCTATACTGCCTCTAAACCATCGATCTTCATGTTTATGCAGAAAAAAGTAAAACAACTGGCTTTACAATAAATGATTTTAGAGAGTTTTATAACTTTTCTTTCATCCGACACAGGCATATACCCGGCCCGCTGAAACTTTGCACTTGACGTTTGCAAATAACAAGTGAAGAGCAAGAAGCGCGAGTCGCTACTCGCTGGGAACGATCCAATCACAGAGCGCTAAACACTTCCAGTGATCACGTGCCGTGACGTCAACGTTCCCGCGTTGCCGGCTTTGTTCAGTTCTAACGTAAACAAAATTTTGTATCGTGTTTATCGCGTGTTTATGTTGTGTTTGCTTTTTTCGCTGCGATTTGTTTTACTGTGAGTGGTTTAACTTGACTTTCCGAGTTCAAGTAATTGGATAATGTCATCGAAAAGATGTTTATCTAGTGACGTTTTCTGAGTAAGTTCTCAATTTCGTATGAATAAAAACTTCGAAGCTTATGCTCTTAGCAGGAAGTTCATTCTCGCTTCAAACGATTGAAAAGAAGTTATGGTGCAGTGGTTACAAGAAAGAAATATTGCTGCGGATATGTCAATGTCAAAACTTCTTTTATAATCGCTTGTGAACCAAAGTAAGCCTATTACACCCACATATGCAGTAGACGAAATCGCAAAGGAGCAGCGTCACAATGAAATAAATCTGCCCCCATTTCACTGCCGTTTTAACCCTACAAAATTGTTATGGAGTGACGTGAAGAATTACTTCAGGAACAATAAGTCTTTCACAATAACAGAGATGGAAAAGCTGTTGCGTGAAGCTGTTGCCAATGTGGATGCTGCATCTTGGAAAAAAAAGGGGGGGGGCTGAAAACTGATTCGGGCAGCGCAAACAATGGAAGGGATCACGAACAGTTAATGATTTATCTTCGTGATGACGACGTTTTTGGCAGTGACGACAACAGTGAAGTTGGGGAGCTGGATGTAATTGCACCATTGTCGCCGGAAATTGGTGAGTGAAAATCTCTGTGATTATAAAACGTTAAGAGAGGAGTTACTATCTTGATTATTGTTTATTTCGTATCTGTCGTGATTCAAAGCTTATTTTGTATATTGCTTTGCTCCGTTATTGAAAGCGTGTGCATTGTTGTGCTCTGGTCTTCATTAATATGCCGTTAATTATTTGCTAATCACGAACGAATTATTATATGCACTTTTATTGCTCAACAGCTTACATTACGAGATGCAACTGAAAACCGTTTCGTCTGCTGTGCGTATAGAGGCTAGTGTTGCGACGTCGCTAAAGCAGTGTAGCCACCTTAACTCGCCGTAACGCGAAACGTCAAGTGCAATGTTTAACCGGCCCGGGTATAGAAAGGCCTCTGTGCTTGCTAGTGTGGTGCCCCTGCATTGTTTTCGGCGGTGGTCGACCGCAGCCCCTGAGGATTGAGACGCCGCCTGGCCGCGGGCTGGCTGGCTTTTATCGGCGGGCCGCGATAGCAGCGCGGAGTAAAGAAGCCTGGCCGCCCTAATGATGCGACGCTCGGCTGAGTGCTTCCTCTGATTACCCTCGCCGTTTACATATCTGCCCATTAAAAGAGATAGGCCGGCAGATCTCGGCGCACCCGCTCGCCTCCAGATACCGACCCTCCGGCGTACTTTTCCAGACGTCGCGCTCTTCGGAAACGACACCCGTCTCTATACTGCATTCGAATCGAGGGAACAGAGAAAATCAACGCATAACAGGTTCTTAAAATAAGCCGTACGGTAACTACGATCACCTCCAAATTTTTCATAGCCGGGCAATTTTCAATAGAAAGATTAGTGTTCATGTCATAATAGTCTTAAATTTCATGACGGTGTCCATATAGTGTACGTGAGTATTGCTCACTGCGCGCAATTATTTGCTAGCGTTTTCCATTTACCATATACATTTCGGTGTTACTACAAAACAGTAAGTCACTCCTCATTTCACTGTAAATGATTCACTTACTTGAACAAACAAATAAATGTAATCCGAATCGAGACAACGGTTCAGTGACTCTACACATCCCCAAACGGGAGAGCTATGAAAAATGGGGTCCCACAGGTTTCGGTCTTGGGTCCTTTGCTGTTCTTGATATAGACGTATATTAATGGTTTGGCATTTTATATTCACGATGTTGCAAGAAATAATTTATGAAATTGTAAATAACGTCTTTCAGAATTTTTCTGCATATGGACTCTTATTAAATTTTGATATAACACGGCATATACAGCGCGTACGGTAAAGTCATGATAGTAAAAACCAGTATAATCTGTGAACAAAAATCTGTAGCTAATGTACAATATTCGAAGTATTTAGGTGTGTGCATTGATCGACTTCTGAGTTCAGAAACTTATGCTATAAGGCTTGTTACAAATTTTGATGACAAACACCTCAGAAAATTAGTTTACAATGCCTATTTTAATACACTGCTTTCATATGGCATCATATTTTAGGTAATTCATCATAGAACAAACAAGTATTCATCGCACAAAAGCATGTTATTAGGATAATTTCTGAATCCCACTCAAAATCATCCTGCAAAAAACTTATTTAAGGATCTAGTAGCTTCCTTACCAATAACACAAACTAATTCACAAGAAACAGCAGTGTGCATAGCTACAACATTAGGAAACTACACTATTCAAGGTTAAATTTAACTTTGGCACAGAAGGGGATGATGCTGCCACAGACGTCTTTGGTCACATACCAAATATCATCAAGTGCCTGACAGATAGTTAACCAGCGTTTAAAACAAATTTATAGAATTTCTGTCTGACAACTCCCTCTACGCAGTAGATAAATTTTTGCATAGATATTAGTGATTAAAAATTGTATGTCATGTAATGTTATCTTTTATTAAACTGGCACGATCCACATCACTACAAATCTCGTTTTCTTGATCTAAAGAACAATTATTAATCTAATCTAACCTTTCTCGAGAACGTAGACCTCAATGTTCTATTTAAGTGCTCGAGTTGCCTTTCTTATTATCACTGAAATATTTCTATAATTTTAGAAATCACATTGTGGGTGTCAGCGATCAGCATTAAATGTTCCAAAAATATTATTTAAATACGTAGTCTCGATCTTAAAATAATCGTTTACATGCAATCGATTTCGGTCTATGGGTGGAGAATATTCAGGTAGCTATAATTCCAGTTGTTGGCAAGGAAAGTGGAATCCACTCCATAATGGAGTAAGTCGATTCCAACAACTGGAAACATGGTGGCCTGAAGATGGAAGACCACATAGACCGAAACCGGTTGCATGTTAAACAAATCACTTTTAGACCGAGAATCTGTTTTAAACAATTTACACATGTACAAAACATTATGCGCAGACAAAGACGAACTTCATAACGAGGTGTTTTTTTTTTTTTTTTTTTTTTTTTTTTTTTTTTTTTAATTTTTTTTTCCAGGAGAACACTTAAAAACAAATACGCACTGGCAGTTACTACGTGTAAAATCTGTCGATAGATAAGCGGAACTTTTCTATAAAAAACTTCTGATTTTCCAAGCATATTGATCACCTACAGTTTCTGCATATAATTTCAATTAATTTGAAACCGTTTTGATTAAAGATGCAAATAATTAATTCAAGTATTTTAAACTTCATAAAATTCAATTATAATGTAATGCATCATAATTGCAATACATTCTAAGCTTTGCAACTTTAAATATAGCTAAAATAGCAAAAAAGGTGTCCGTAATCATACATTTCTGAGAAGCAAGCCATACAATTTATGAACCTTTTTTTTTTTTTTTTTACTATTACGAGTATGGGGAAAAGGTACAGCGTTGAAAATGACGATTAATAACAAGCTTATATCAGTAGATCGTCAAGTGTAAATGTGCTTCTGTCGAGTGCAGCATCAGTGATCTGCTGAATCACAACTGCTATTTTCTCGCCAACTGCGAACTGTTGTAATATATACTAGTCATACAGGATGAATAAACTAAGTTACGAAATTTTTCTCTGTATGAAGTGATTTACTGCTATTCTACCTGAAAACTCTTACTTAGTGAATCACGCGCCTATTAACAGTCAATAATATACGTGAGACAGTCAATAGCTTCAAGGAAGAACTGTATGTCTCATCTTAAATTTAATACGCAACACCGCAAGTTTGCTATTTTCCAATTACAATCCGTATAGAACAGCAGTAAAATAGAAAACAGGTACTGAATATACGGCATACAGTAAGGCTTTCGCAAAGAGAATCAGCAGCACAGTACGCCATATGTCCAATGAAAATAAAATTGTAGTTCCGATAAGATAGAATAAACTTTCTGGTATAGAGCGTTATGGATAAAAATAATTATTTACATACAAAACAAGTGAAATGGGATCATTATTTTCTTCTTCAGAACAGGGAAAAGAGACGCGCACGTTTTTCAATTTCAATTCGGTATCAGCAGGTTATAGCCATTTTCTCAGTAGGAAATATCCATGGCAGCAGAAGGTAGCAACCTTCGTCGAATTTCGCAGACGTGTACAGCTGGCGCGCAGTGCTATCATGTTGCCCTGTGGCGCTCTCTTTGAAACTGGAGAGCCTTACACACTGGCCTACTGGCGGCTACCGTTCTATTGTGCTGTCACTCTGCGTGTTAACATTCACACCCGTGATCAGCGGCGTTTTGCTATTACAGTCTTCGCAGCCGTCTTTTATGGCAAACATTATGCACTACTGTGCTGCATATGTATGCATATCTTGTACACACAGTAGAGAAGAAAAAAAATACAGGATGTGTAAGAAGAAAAAGAAAACGTTACAAAACATGAAACGATATGGAAATGAATAAAACACCGGTGGCTGTCAAATAACTAACAAATTAACTATTGAGCCGAAGTAAGTAACATTACTGCTAAAGAGTGAGAAGCATCTGCCCTGTAGAACAAAATCTTTAACAGTGGTGCGCCACGAAACCGAAATGCCTGCGCGATAGAGCTAAACCAATATGTCAAAATTATTTTGCCGAGACTTAAAACGCTATTTCCAGACTTCGTTATTTTATTGTAATGTAAAGTACAGTATCATTCTCCGAGACGTAGATGTAAGTACATTAACATTTACAAATAAGATCTTCAGTGAAAAGCAATGAACCAGCTATTTGTAAATGTGCCGATTGTTCTCTTCTATAGTGCATATGTTACAATTATCGAATGCTGCCGGGAGCACGAAGAAGTGTTGACAGACTAAAAGAGACAGGTCGCGGTATATTCCCACTACTCTTGTCAAGTCTTATCTCGACACTAACTGTGCATCCAAACGTACGACGCACGTATGTCAGTTTTGCAGGTTGAAACGCCAAGTGGTAATGTGCAATTAATTATTTCCACATTGTTTACCCTCCTCACAGGAGGGTCTTTGTTATAAATTCCCACATGAGGCAACGTGTACAGACAAATTTACCAGACGCATTGTGAACAATAATTGTGGGTATGTTGGGAACAGATGACAGCAAAGTACGAAACCATGGGCCACCTCAGACGACGAAAGTAGGCAAACCCGACAGACTGGAAAAACGCAAAGTTGCAGATATTGTCCCTACCAGAAGAAAAGGGTGACGAACTATACATGCGGTGCACTAGCGCGACTTGCTTAGAATGTTCAAAAAAAGGTATGTAACACATGAGAAAGGCATGTTGCTGTACGGTAGTGTTGTTTATCTCGTGCCTTTCGTTCTTAGTAAATAATTCTTTGACTTAAATTCTTATTACCCATCAAATTGTAAATGTAGTTAGATAAGTAATAAAACAATTGTACATCATTTAAAATAAAACAGACACTGGAAATACGTGAAGTAACTTCATGGTTGTCTAGAAGGCGCCTGTTCCCAGAAAGGACAGCCTAATGGGTGTTCGCAGCTAACGGTTAATTTGAAATCATACTCAGCACCGACACAGTAAATGCTAATCGTTAAACCAACGGCGTCTACAAGCTAGTAATTTCTTGAAGAGGCACTCTACACCGATATATATAATATTGGTAGTTAATTTTTGAACTATATCTGTACAAAAACTCGTAACGGTACAACGGTTACACCGAACGCCTGGGGCGAACAACAATGTAGCTGCAGAAGTAATCAAACAATTGTACGTCATTTAAAATAAAACAGACACTGAAAACACGTGAAGTAACGTTATGGTTGTCTGGAAAGGCACCTGTTCCCAGAAAGGAAAGTATAATGGGCGTTCCCAGCTTAGGGTTAGTTTGAAATCATTCTCAGCACCGACACATTAAATGCTAATCGTTAAACCAACGGCGTCTACAAGGTAGTAATTTCTTGAAGAGGCACCCTACACCAATATATATAATATTGGTAGTTAATTTTTGAACTATATCTGTACAAAAACTCGTAACGGTACAACGGTTACACCGAATGCCTGTGACGAACAACGAATTGCATCATCCAAGTGAGCTTGAAACCGCCAAGAATGAAGTGATTCGGTCTGTAACAATTCTATAGACAGTAATCGCGCAAAGAAATTCACCTGTGATGAAATTAATAGTAGGACCGAATGCAACACGCGTCATCGTTTGAGCCTAGAGCGATTAGGCTGTGCATGAGACGGCGGTGCACCAGCAGCAGCAGCAGCAGACCTGCTGAAGCGACGCCCGCGGCGGCGGGGTCAGCTTTCCTGCGGTCTGCTCGCCTGTTATAAAACCGGCGGCGCGCGTGTCACACCACGCCACGTGATTCGCGTCTTCCGGGTGGACGGCTTGCGGTCGCCTGTGTCCTTATCATCCGCCTACCGCAGTGGCAAACACACTTTCCTGCTGTCAAAACTGCACACGTGCGACAGGGTTATCGGCCACTGTCCAAGAAATCACGGCTCGGCAATAAAATGCTAAGGTGTCTAATCTTCGGATTGTGGTCTAGAAGTGTGTGACAAGCGTTCTCTGCCAGGGGCGGTATCAGCTGTCACAGACGACATCAATAGCGGCCTGTTTCAACAGTCAAATAGCTACTGGTGATACACACGGTTATCACTTGCTGCAGCTCTCTCTACAGTTCTGTACAGTCCATTCAGCCGACGGCTCCTCGAAGGGATCACACACTTTTGGTGGAACACTAAAACACTGATACTTGGCTGGGCGACATAAGAGGTAAACTTCAGAAACTCACTGCACCACTGATGAAACGAGGACGCTATGTTATGTAATCGATACACTAAGGAGCTCAACAGGCGTATCGTTAATACCGGGCCCCTGTCCGGCGCACTGGAGTTACAATCAAATCTCGGCAGGCGAAAACGTCCCCTGAGTGAGCTGCCAACTGCAACTCGTACGCACTCGCGATGGCTGACTCACTGTATCATTCTGAAGAACGTAGTGTGACATTTACTTGCCGAGACACTATAAAGGAAAATGAAATAGGAAGGTAAGTTTCTGGCACATACGAATCTCCTCGACGTAACCAACCGTCGATATTGGACATTGCACACTTTTACAGTAACACCAGTGTATGTTTTGCTAAGTGGTCAGCGGATAGTGGCTTCACAAACATGCAAAAGATAGATAACCTCTTAGGCGATAACACGAGTAACGTGGGTTGGCAGCCTTTTGGGGCGGAGCGACGGCGGCTGGAGACGTCGCGGCGGCTGTCACGTGTCGGCTCGCCGGCGTCCCCGGCTACTTACGTTTGAGCGGCTTCGGGTTGCTCTGCTTGCGACGCGACATGACGGCGCCCGGGGTGACGCTGGCCTAGGCTGCCGGCGCCGGCATGGCGCTGGTCGGGGGCCCGGCGTGGACTCGTCGGCGCTGGCGGTGGCTGCGACAAGTGGCGGTGTCGAGTGGCGCGGTGCACGCGATGCGCTCTGCGCGCCGGCCGGACAGCGACTGAGGCGGCCGCCGCCGCGCCGCGCCCGCCGCCCCCTCCACTCGCGCTCCCCCCACCACACACCCCCGGCCGCCGCCGCCGCCGCCCCCGCCCTGCCCGGCGCTGCCGATGGCTCATCCACGCCTCCGCCGAGGCCCACCTCTCTCGCCTTCTCGCAACTACCGGTTTCAGCTTCCCTGACACTCGTGACGTATCTGCTGATACACTGCCGACGAGAGAGCGCGACGCCACTTGTCAACAGAAACAGGTGGCCCGCAGACAGGCTGTGAGCACTAGCTGTAAGGCAGCTAGGTAACACTATTAGCACAACATTACTAACTGTTAACTGAAACGAAATAAAATAAATAAATAAACTCGCTTTTCAGCCTGATAATAGAAGCTACTGTCTCAACCAATTTGGATCTTATTGATAAATCTGAAGCATTGAATTAAAATTTGTGGTGCGGCCGAGAATCAATGCTTCAGTTTTATAAATAATGTCTTTGACATATATGAGACGAAAATCCGTCTCAGGGATTGTTTATCCGTATTAAAGTGATATTCATGTCACCTTAACAGGATTGTTCCACCATGTCCATTACCGAGGTGCTATTCCACTGCTTTGGCAGTAGTGGCAATTATCTTTGTAACACAGAAGCTGAATTAAAGTTTGTGACGTGGAGAGAAATCGTACTTAGTCTATTCGAAGGCGCCTTAATCGTTAGTGGTGTGGGAGTCTAATGGTTAAAACGTCTGCCTAGTAGGCATGGAGGTCCGGGTTTGATTCCCGGCCGCACCACAAATTTTAATTCAATGCTTCAGATTTATCAATAAAGTCTTTGACATTCTGCATCTGTCTCTCTCTCTCTCTCTCTCTCTCTCTCTCTCTCTCTCTCTCTCTCTCTCTCTCTCTCTCTCTGTCTGTCTCTCTCCTTTCATACAGTAAGACCTTCACTACACCAAATGCAACTGTTTCGAGACAGTTGGTTTACATCTCATTCTCCAGCTTCATGAGTTTCAAAACCATTTCCCACTCAGAGTCTCCTGTTACATAGAGGTACCATTCTGATACTCATTTATTTTTCCTAAAGGAACATCAAATAATGTCAACTTGAATTAGTGAAAATTATTAACTTGAAAACATCAAATTATATAATGTAAAACTCATATTCCATTCGTTTATGATTATCAATCGTATCATAGTCCAATGCATCTATTGTTACCACTGCAATCAACATCTGATTTCATCTACTATTTACGTTTTCCTTCTTGAAACAAAAACCAAATGAAAAAAAAAGGATACTATAGTTGGTGTCACGTAAGAAGGCGCTTCCGCGCATTGAGGCGGAGAGATAGGGTAAGTCTGAAGAGGAGGAGCTAAGGCAGAGTGCCTGAGTAACTCGCGGTCAGCCACGAGCCAACAGACTGAATATTATTTGCTTCCAGTTCAGTATCGGAGGGGGATGAGCAGAACACCTGAAAACTGGGCCGGCTTGTACATGACGCGGACAACAGCACAGTAACTCTTCAGTTAGATCGCCAGACGACTTTCAAATTATCCAAGTAAATATGTTATCGACTGAAAAAAGTGCATTTCGTAAGACTTATTATTTCCATTCCATTAATTTTCATTCACTAAACAGAAGTAACAATAATAGTTACTGGAAAATCTTTTAAAATTAAGGTTTTTAGGAACATATTTTTACGTTCTGACCACTAAAAGCTGTGGGGCTTACTAAAAATAGATTCTTGCTTTTGGATTCTTTTTTTTTTTTTTTCAAAAATTTCTGATTAACTGTAGTGGATAAGAAGACAACATTAAAAAGCTAAACGTTTCAATCATCTGAGGAAGACTCACTAATGGAACTGCAATGTGATTCTTTTCTGAAAACTTTAATTAAATGCTTAAACGCTATCCCATTCTGGATCACAATAAACGCAAAACATAGAGTATTTGCGTGTGTATTTGAAGGAATTAATTATATTGACAACTCCTTACTTATGCGAGACTGAATTTTCTATGTATATACAGTACATATAAACGAACTTCGCGTGAAAAACGATTCACGTTTGAAATAACATGTCGTAAACATAAATAATACCATAGATCTTATTGAGTGTATCGTTAAACTCGTTTAAAATAAAGTTATTACTGAGAACATGTTGTTTCTTTTCTTTAATGAAGTTCTCTTCGCCATGTTGAAAATCTTACTTAACATAGCTTTCGCTCTTCATTTTCTTATTGCATATAATTTCCTTTATTATTATTATTATTATTATTATTACTGCTGTGTGATACGTGTAGTGGTGATATTGGGTCCTGAAAATTTTTCGAGGAAGACTTTGCGCCCCATAGGAAACACATTAGGAACCACTATAACATTTTTTGCTAGAAACAAGTGGATGTATCACTATTTTTTTTTAGTCTAACTAACTGAAAAGATTATTGTTAGTCGCCAACATAATCACATCACAGCACTTTTTACCTTACCCAAAAATACTCATCCACTTAAAATCGCGCTGAAGGTGGCTCAAAAAAAAAAAAAAAGAATTGTGTCTTCTCAAGTCCTGGTGCGGAATCCTTTAATCTTTTCGGTATTGGGATGGCGCATCCCAATATTTATTCACACCAGGATGCGGTTTTCTAATACCAACAGAAGCACTAATTGCTACTCTGGAGTAATAATTCTCCTACTTCGTATTCTTGTAGTCTTTATTTATTTATTTATTATTTTTTTAAATATGTACAAGAATATGTCTGAACACCAGAAGTCTGATGAGTGGTGGGTTAACACAAATGTGAAGGTAAAGGTCTAGAAGAAATGTGTGGTCCCTAAGGACTTCATGAAGGCCTAATAATTTTTTGTTATTTATTTATTTGTGAAATTACATTACAGAGGTTATCATCAATGTTATTATGGTGATAATATACCTTCTGACACTTCTCAAACGCATAAAAATTTATACAGTTTTCAAATGATATTCCAGAAGGATTGACATCCATCGTGCTAGACTTTCATACAGCAATTTATAGGTCTATAAGAAGCTTAAGGCTTCAGACTCTCAATTTAATCTTATACTATTGCCATACACATAATAATGGAATTATTTGAATTACCAGATTAATGCAAGTGCTCCTTATTTGCAAGTGTTCGCTGTCTGATGGCACATGGCTTGGAAAAGCAATAATGTAAAAGTTTCCCAATCTCGAAACAGGCACAGTACAAGACAATATGAAGAGGCATAACAAATTAAACCAAATTCGTGGTTCATGTCCAGCAGATGTAACAGTGGTGACTGGCAAAAAATGAGGGCATTCCCACTATTCCCTCAGGCTGTACCATGGTCTTTGCAGTATAAATATGCACTATTGCTCCAATCTTTTCCATGTTCAGGCAAAACCTTTTGAATCAATGAAGTGATCTACAAACTGAATCCTTTGTAGTCTGAACTGAGATTTCTATAGACAAGCAGTGATTCCTGTTCGTCTGAATACTTCTAATACTCGTGATAATATCAGTAGGTATTGAATCTAGATAGTAGTCATTATAAATAGATAATCTATTTCAGTAATGTCGGCCCAAAACAGAATTCAAAGTTGAAATGAATGCTCTTGAGCAAACATTCAAACCAGTGGCGTAGTTATGGAAGTGGAGGGATGGGGGAGGAGGGGAAAAGCGGGAATGGCCACATTATCTAAAGCGTCATGCTGTGGTGGTTGTTCCCGTCGGAGGTTCGAGTCATCCCTCGTGCATGATAATGTGCGTTGTTTTTGGTGTAGGTTAATTTAAGTAGTTTGTAAGTCTAGGGACTGGCGACCATAGCAGTTTGGTTCAATAAGTTCATTAACATTTGATATATTTATGGATGTTGGATCACTTTACCGGAGTGACGGTGGCTCTTTCCGGGTTAACCTGCTTTTCGCGGGTACAGGTGCACTAACTAATCCAGCAGTTCAGCACATCCGCCCCTGCGAAACGCTGACGCTCACACCACAGCAATGAGCAAAAATGTATCAGATGCAGGTGGCTCATTAACACGTATCGTGCACAATTTTTAAGACTATTGTTGTATCCAGAACTGACAATGAAATTCAAAATTTGAGAATGGACGATGAAATTCATAATCTCTTCTAATATTTTGATTATGCAAAGATCCAATGGCAGCCAAGTACAAAACATGGTAGTTCTTACGACTGACACAGCCTTATGTCCGTTTTAGGACGAAATTTTAAATTTATATATCATTAGCATTTGATTTGAATATTCAACATAAAAACTCAGAATGTCATTTAATATTATTTATTTTGTTTTTCACTAAAGGTACAATGATACCACTTTTTCAGTGAAGTTAATTCGACGAAATGCTCCTAAGTTGAAATCTGCCAGTGAGCTTCTGTGATTGGATTTCGCCTATGCCTAAGAAAGTAGCATGGACAAATAAACATTGTCATAGTCGTAGCTGCAAATTTACATTGAGGAAAGAGAAGTAGACGAGATAAATTTTGTAATTAAACTAATAAAGCAAATTAAACGCTGAAGGTATGTGAGTTCTAGCTGTACACAAGTTTCCATACATAACACAAAAATCAGTAAAACTGCACAACCCTTTGCTATCTGAAGAGCAGTACAGTTCCTTGATAGAACTACAGATTAATGCGTTGAGCGGTTCTCCTGTAACTAAGACTGTATTTTCATAGTGAAAATGTTTGGAAAGTTACTGAGACGTTTATATCTCTGCTAAAATATGACGACTTTCTTCAGTCATCTCTCTTAAAAGAAGAAACATATCAGGCGTCCTGGAGTGTTTACTCTTAGAAGGCAAAACGATTTCGCTGTATTTGAAATATAAATATGTTTAAGAAATGATTCAAAGAACTGTGTAAGAGACTGTGGCTCATCGGAAGATTCCAAAGATAATTTATTATTTCTGTCACCATCAAATAGCATCATTTTCAATCCTAAATTATTATAAACTCAAACAGGGAGAAATAATTTGGAAGATTTCCAGGAAAACTGAAGCGAAACAACTGGCAGCCAATCTTTGCATATCAATTTCATTCTCTGTTCTGTGTTAGGGAATACACTTAACTTCTGCCATTCAATACAATTGAAGAGTTCTAAGCAAATAGCCAGACGCTTACAATCAGATATCCGTACCACTGTTCCTCCTCAGAAAGCTTGTGAGTAGTTATTTATTCAGAAAATTCAAGGATAATCCAATACTGTTGTCGAAATTACAAGAAGTAGCCTCATATAAATAACAAGGGGAGAGGTTATGGGCCGTGGTGGAGTAGCCGAGCGGTCTAAGGCGCCTCGCTGAGGAGCACGCGGTTGCTCGCCGTCGGAGGTTCGAGTCCTTCCTGGGGCATGGGTGAGTGTGTGTTGTCCTTAGGTTAGTTTACCTTAGTTTAAGTAGTTAGTAAGCTACGGACTGATGACCACGCAGTTTGGTCCGATAGATTTGCAAACACTTGAACATTTTAGAGGTTATGGTGCAGGTTAATTTTAAGAGGTTTATCTCTTTCAGTAACATTCATTTTTTTTTTTTATAAAATGTTAAATTACATTTTATCGGAAGTTTATTTCTTTAATTCGGTGCAAATTTTTTTTATAGTCAGTATTAATCAATATGAATGAATTTTTTGCAGGAAATAGTTTTGATGTGTTTGCATATTTCTATGCATTAATATTATCGAACATGTAACTTGTTAATTTTATGATCACATATAAGTACCAATAATTAAAGAAAATTTAAGGATGAAATTTGAAATAACCACTGAAAACATGTGGTCAGTAATCTCCTAAAATGAATGAACAGGACTGTTGAACTACGTCTTGTAAATGTACCAACACAATCTGCCCTTTGAAAGTACCAAAAGTTGTTTTTCTGGAATGCCATTGAAGCAAGTTACAAATTTAGAACTCGAAAACCAATGAAGTTATGGACTTAAAACTTTGGACATCTTTACATAATAGACAAAATTTTAAAATGTTGTTGATATCGCCAAAGTAGTCTTAGATGGAATCCCCTTTAAATACTTAACCATATACACTGCATGTTAGTTTATAAGTCTACGCCGAATTACGATTGTTCTTTTGAAAACAGCACATTGTTTGCACTTCCCTTGTGCTTGCAGTCGTCCGTGCTGTGCTACGTAACGACGTCGGACCGTTCCATTTTACAGCGAGCTCTCACAGCTCAGACGGCGATCGATGCCAAAGCTACCTGCGGCGGACACGCCGGTGTACCCTACTTGTGGATCATCCTGTTCACTACCTGCAGTGTCCGGGGCTCCGGGCAACTGTCAATAAATTCCCTCTCCGGGCAAGTGTCATTCCATGGAAGTGTCACAAACTCTTGTCAGGGGAGGGGAATTATACGCCCCCCCCCAAAGCCAAAGTCACTCATGATAAAATATGAGACATGGCTTAAACAACACATTAGTTACCAAAATCTTGAATGCTTTTAATGCCGGTGCCATTAATTGAAGCACTGACTCTTATATCGGACTGGCTAAATGATACCTCAGGAACAGCTACAGAGGCAGACTCTTTAATGTGTTCTACTTTTCAATGTGAATTCGTCATCTCGTCATCTCATGGTTTAGGTGTTTGCCTTTGGTCGAACACTGAGTAAAATTCTTCAGAAACCAATACTGTGTAGAAGACACCAGAGAAGGAAACTTTGAAATATGATGAGATTGTGTTTAAGAGAGCAATTTAAATTTGCAATGGGCTTCTCAGTCTTGGTTCCTAGTGTGGTTAAGATGAAAAAAACCGTACTATTTGGTTTTTATACCATTTTTAGATTGTTTTATGACACAGTTAAAGTTACAGAAAGTAAGAAAATGTTTGAATTTTCCTCACTGTCCCCAGTTTCCTCTTAAATAATGAAGAAGAAACATACTTCAAAACCTTAAAAGAATTCTACGTAGAAGATGTGAAATGTGGAGTTAATGTTCTTGCTGAATTTACATTTACGTAGAAGACAATCTGTGGTAGAATATTCCAGACCTACATATGCTGCTGAAGCACTGCAGTTTTGCAACAGAGATACGTATCCAAATATCAGAAAGCTTCTGCAGATACTGGCCACAGCCGCGCACGAATGGTCGCGCTGTCTAAGGCGCCAAGTCACGGACTGCCCAGCCATTCCCGTCGGAGGTACGAGTCTCACTCGGGCACGAGTATCTGTGTTGTACGTAGTACTTAGTACGTCTAGGATCCAATGACCACAGCAGTTTCGTCCCTTCAGTTTACATTTTAACATACTTACCCCACTGCTTGTAACTATAGCCGGCCGCGGTTGCCGAGGGGACTGAGGCGCTTCAGTCACGGTCTGCACGACCACTACGGTCGGGGGTTCGAATCCCCCCTCGGGCATGGATATTTGTGCCGTCCTTAGTTGTAGGTAGTTCATAAGTAGATTGGAAGTTTAGGGACTGATGACCCCGTAGTTAAGTCCCTTAAGCTTAACAAACATTTGAACATTTTGTAACTACAGCTACAACAGAGAGATATTCTCCACTTTAAAGATTATCAAGACATACCTGTGAAATTCAATAGGAGAGGCAAGTATCCGAGTTGACTGTATTAAGTCACATTAATCGGATGTATTATGATTAATATTTAAAAGTTCTAAAAATAAATATAATATCAGTCAAGTTAAGTGTTTTATCCTCTGTAGAAGACTGAATTGATTAGAACTTCATCGTTCAACATTCGATGTGATAGACAGTTCTGCCAAGAAAAAGAAGGAATTTTATATGCAGTTATAGGCCGCGGCGGAACGGCCGAGTGCATTGAGGCGCTATGTTACGATGCGTGAGGCCGTACCCCGTCGGGGGTTCGAATCCCCCCTCGGGAATGGCTGTTTGTGTCGTCTTTAGTATAAGGTACATAAGGTAGTTCATGAGTATTTTGTAAGTTTAAGGACTGATGACCCCGCAGTGATGTCCCTTAAGCTTGACAAACACTTTTTGTCGTTATAGAGACAATGCTTATTATTTGATGGAAGCATTGTTTTACTTGTAAAGTAAGCAATCATTTATTAATTTCTTATTCTCATGCATAGACCAATAAGGAAAAGCGATTGGTTTGAACACCATATTGCTTTCTTGGCATAGTCCTGTCTGGAGGTGGTATGCCGTTACTTCTTACGACCTTAGAACTGACTCATCCAGCCAGTTATAGGGGTACCTATACTTGGGCTCGTCCGAACTGGGCAACTTCTACCTGTTGGTGATAAACGGAAGACTCGAACTGGGCAACTGGCCCCAAAGTGTCCCCTGAGTGGCAGGCATGAACTGGGCAATTCGGCAACTCCTACCTGCTCCTGGCACACCGACTGCACTATCTCGCAAAATGCTTCCAAATCTGAACTTACCAAGTCCTCAACCTCTGCCCCTATTTGTACAGTTCTTGAGCAATAATGTCTATAGTGTGCCAAGTAACAATATATAAAAACAAACAAATTATATACAAATACGAAGATTTTATTACAAATTTCACATACAAAAATATTGGCCGAAAACCAATGCATTTGGTTTTTCTCATATCTGCTCACGGCTGTTTGGTATGAAACGTACTTTACAAAGTCTAATTTGCAAGTTTCACCATTACTTTTATGGTCTTTCAACCAAAGCGTTGGCTTTTGTTTTTAGACATCATTCTCCTGTTTAAACAAGTCTTCTGCAACAGGTGCGTGGTCATGAGTGCCTTCCAAACGCAAAAATATGCGTTCGCTGCCTACTGTAAATAACTTAACAGCACACCGCAAACGTTTACCGCAGCTTCGCCATCCACGTTCTTCCGTTGCTACTATTCTTCTGTAACGTTTGAATTTATAACCGTCACAGATCTAATGTGTATTACCACGATCACTAATTACAGGTTGCAGATCGTTACTTTCTGTCCTATTATTCGCTTCCATGACTAAACTGACGTACAAAACGAACCACAATGTGATTCAACACAGCTAGCTGGCGTCATTCACAGGACTGATGAGTTCAGTGAGGGCCAGGAACGCCTTGGGTCGGACCGTCCTGCTACCAGTGAGCGGAAGTTGCCCAGTTCGAGTGTGGGATTGACTGTCCTTTCCAGAGTACCCTTCTAATGGCCACTAAAAGTTACCCAGTTCGGGTCTGCCCCTACAGTTTAGCGTGAATGACGAACCACAGTGATACTGTCCCACTGTGCTACCGAGGGTTCGGTATCGATGTGGTAGAGTGCCGGATTATGAATCCAAAGGTTGCATATGTGATCCCTACTAAGTCCTACGATTTTTATCCGTCACTTTACACTTATTTCACCTCTGACAATGTTGATGACGTGAAAAAATGTCTACTAGAACCGTGGTTCAGGATTCATGTTCAACTTGTAGGTCCCTCTATAACTGACTCGTTAAGCAAGTTCGAAGGGCGGAGGTCTTCCAAACAGGACCATACCTAGTAAAGCACTGATGTGTTCAAACCAATGCTCGGAATGTTGACTGCTTTAACTGCTTAGATCAATAAAATGGACATGAATGTCATCAATACTTCACCCAAGGATTATTATATTTAGTTCAACACTTTTCAGAGACACTACCCCTCAGACTGACTAAAGATTTGTCTGTTTATTGAGATACGTGCTATGTTTTGTTAATTGCTGTCTTACCACATCAATTATTCTAATAAAGTACTCACTGCAAGTGGACTGTCAAATAAAGCGAACCTTGAAGACACTTAATAATTCTTAAGGAGCGATTTATATCTAAGGGTCGCAATTTTTCTATTGCAGTATTTTCATTTCCACTCATCTGTATCAGAAATTTCAGCAGATGCAACCTGTGTTCCATATCTAAACTATGCAACATAATGATCTGATTGAACAACTTACAACTTAACAGAACTGATCCCACTACCCTCCAATAGTACACCGATGACAAAGTGAGTTAGGCGTCAGCTCAGGTGAAGAGGAGCTGGCGGAAAACTGACTGCGAAAGAATCCAAAATAGAGAAACGGCTTAAGAATTAACCGGGGCAATTACATTAATTCACCTGCCTCTCATGTACCATACCCTGTTTACAAGGAGATACCTTAGTTTCGGCCCACCACCGTAAATACACTCTGATAACACGTTAATCTCTAAACTGTTATTTCACGAAAGTAGTATAATAAAGAAACGCTTCTACCCAACTGATGGCTGTCATAACATGACTTAAGAGGCGACAGTGGTCTCTGTTAATGTCACCAGTTAATTCGCTGATACTTTTCAGTACTTATACTTCACTATTTTAGTTTGGGTTTCCAAAAGCCGATGTGCAGGTGCCGAAACGTATGTGTTATTTGTCTGAAGGACTCCAGTTTTCTCCGATTCCTGGCGACTGTTGGACAGGAGCGAAATACCTTAGTGCGGCACGAATTTTAATTTGCTAATCCCTACAACGAGCAATTTTGCTCTGAAAATGGGGCTTATTCTGTGTAACTTACCTAAATGCAGTTCGACATCTTCTGCGTCAATAGAAAATATCTGGGCAGATGGTCCCATTACTTTGAAGGTATAAATGAAAATGCAGCTATTGATGCGTATAATATTTTTCTATAATGCTTCATTACTGTACCGTCAATTCGCAAAATTTTTAAAATCCGTATAAAACACGCAAGTTAATTTTTTGAGGGGAGAGGGGCGGCGTCACAGCCTTTGCAGGTCTAAGAAATGTGCAAGGTCGCCACCGTACGGTCCTGAACCTCAACTCCTCCCCCCCCCCCCCCCAAAGGAAAAAAAATCTAACCGAAGGGCAGGACTTTGGATTCATATCCTCAACCACCAAAGATGAAGCGGAATACTTATGTGAATCAATGTCGTGAGAACCTGGCAGTAAGAAGATCTAAGATCTACATTTGTTTAACACTATATTCCATAAAATTTTCGATTTAATTCATCTGTATTTGTAGGATGAATTCGAACTGTTGTGACTGTTTGATTAATCTCCCTAGCATTTAAAACATGCCTCAGAACCACAGAAATAAGCTAAAATTGGTGTTCGTACAAGGTACAAGTAAATCCTATTTGAGTATTTGCTGGATCTCCTCTCCAAAACTTCCTCTATTGTATGCAACTGGATAGAAACATTGTCAATACACTGGGTGTGAATGTACTTCTGTCTTGAATTCATAACCATTAATTATACCAAATTTTTTCTCCTATACGTCCTTGTAACATCATGATAAGTCAGACAGTTGTCCCTTATCATATTCCGTTAGGGTTTGTGGTTCCTGTAGTTTTTCTTCGTAATGTCAGATGTCTCGGTAAGATTGATTTGAAAAAATTGAAGGATCCCAGATACGTATTCCCCTCTTCACAGTTAGACTGATCAACTTGGCTACACGAATTCTCATTTGTTTACCTAGTTCTTGGAATCGTAGTACTATTATCATTGCTTCTGGACCCAATAAAGAGAGTGGGCGCATCAGGAAGTTGATCTTTGCGTTCAAGCTTGGTGCAAATAACAACTATTTTCAGTTTTTAGCAGAAAAACTGACACTCTGTTCTGGCCTGTTGAAAGCATAAAACAAATATTCAGTTCACACATTAAATGGTGCACTGGTGTTGAGTAATGCTTCAATTAGAATTGCACAAATATGTACTGTGATATCTGACACATCTTTTCACAGTTATGAGTGCCAAGTGCAAGATCCTCCCTGATATCAACACCTTTTTCATATGGTAGAAGTTACCCCTGTTAATAAGACCAAATAAATACTTCTTCCCGAGACAGATCTAATCTCAGTTCCACCTCAGCTAATGAAGATATGGCAAAGCATTGAATTAAAATTTGTGAAAAGGCCATGATTCAAACGCGGTCTGCTGCTCACTATATAGATGTGCAAGTCGTAACACCATCCTGGCGCTCTGAATAATACAAACATATGGACTGTCTAAGAACATTGGGTAGATAGTCTTCCCTTTTGGTAGTCCATTCAGTTGTACTATCCAGAGTGGTGTAAGACCTAGCTTATCTGTTTAGTAAGCATGAGACCCATGTTCGATTCCTGGCCTTGGAACATTATCTCTGATAACACTTTCACGTTGTTCCTAGTTCCATTGGACCTAAATCCAAAAGCTTTTAGTTTAAAATAAGTGGATTATTACTAGGTACTGTCTACACTGTTACATAAGTGATAAACTGCATCTGTTCTTTCTAAAGACTATGCATCTGCTGTTGAGGCATGTATCATACTTATCATGATTCAACCCACGGATATCTGGTACCTCCGTATAGCATTATACAGCCAAACACAGTTGTTACAGAATGCATGTAGACCACCATATGCTTTAATGTTGTTCATGAAACCTCTTACAGCATCATTTAAATTCAGAGTCAGCACATTCAAATTCTCGAGATGAACTGACACATTAACTTTGTTCAAATGGACCCATCTACCATCGAAATGACATTATATTTCTTAACCTAGCATCTTCCCGTAGAAATATGGATTCACGATAGGGGAGCAGTATTTCTTGTATGTCAATTGGTATTTTGCCTTTAGAAGTCTAGTAATACCCACATGTTTCGCCCGAATATACCAGAATTTTGCCTTTTTAACATATTTCTCAAAATATCATGCTACTTTTCCAATATGGAATGAAAAAGGCTCTGGGTTCAAAGTTTCTTTGTCTTGCCGCTCCTGAATCCCTCAACACTTGTCACTGCTTGATTAAGAACGATTTTTCAAACTCCAAAACTTTCCTCAAGATTGCATAACACTGTCTGCCTAGAAGGAAATTTCGTATTGATATATCCGGGCCATAAGCGAAGCAATACATTTCAGAACTCCCTTATAGAAACAATTCCTCCTCCATTATTATTGAGATATAAAGACTTCCTGGAGGTAACGAGCTAAGGTCATGAAAATTCTTAGTCATTGACGTCGGCCAGCCGCTTCTACTGCCACAAATGATTGAGATTTGTTGTCTAAATACTGGTACAGACGAATAAATCGCATCTACTCCAGCCCTCCAAATCTACAACTTCAGTGGACTGTAAGTCCACTTCATTTGTTCCGTTTCTTGTTTAAATCATTATTAGGTTACGTGATGATTCTTTGCAGTAAATATTACGCTTTTCTAAATATGGTATCTACCAGTTTTTTGTAATCCATTAACTGAGCTTGACTGGGACAATTCTTGTTTACTGTTCAAGCTTTCTCTCTTAATGGCCTCAGCTTATTTGAGCTACCTTATGTGCTAATCCTTCTATAATTTTATCGGTCTATCCCCAATGTGTTTTAGTACTTGCTACAACCCCGGAAACTGTTGTAAATTTTTAGGAAAAGGCCTCCTGGGACGCTCAAATCTCTTTTACCTTACCTTTTAATGTATCCACGTCTCGTTTGGTTGCTAAAATTTACATACTGCAACATTTCATCTAGATGATTATCTATAACATATATTGTGTGCTTGCTGAGCGTTTTGTAGATAGGGGTAACTGAGGTAATGGAAGTCAGAGGGTAATTGTGGTCACCACGATTTATCATAAAGTTGGTAGCCCAAGTTTCAACTAATAGTACTGATACTGCGAGCCGATCTGTGGAAGTACTACACCAGAGCTCGCTATTTTTGCTGATATTATTAGTGTGTTGAGTGAAAATGAGTGTTTTTCGTTGTTATTTGTACGCCGTGTAACCTTTGCACACGAAGATTCTCTAACTATCCATGTTAAAATTTTATCAAAGATTTGGTGCCAGAGTAACAAACGTACGGAAAGAACCATATGAACTATAAATTTAATAAAGAAACTAAAATAGTTGTTTTAGATGGGATGTGTGGGTTAAGGTCAAGAAACAAGATAGTATTAGGAAACCTGGAGTTACAACACTGGTAAAGCTTTTGAATTCAACAGAGAAGATGTTCGTTAATTTTTCATTATTTTAGTAGAAACAACTGACAAAAATATCTTTAAAATATGAACTTTCGGAATGTTGTAGAGACAGAAATCTAAACTCTGTAAGAACTTGGTCTTATATTATCAGAAAGGGACGGAAAACGTTTAAGCTCAAAAAGAAATTGGGAAAGGGGCAAAATGACATTGTCAAATGAGTTCACGAGGGTTGTGTGTACCACCAATTTTCACATTTCCCAGATCTCGGAAGTCCTCATTGTAAGAATAATAAGGACCATCGGGATAACTACAAAAATGGGCTGTTCTTAACTTGGTAAAAGCACTGCACTGAATTGACTTATATGTAAACAACAAAATACTGCTAATCCTCAAAAATCACAATGCTCATTGCTCTGTTGAGGCTTATGACATGGAAAAACGGATTAGTAATGGCGTCTCTACAGACATAAGTCTCATAGCCTTCAATTTTTAGATATAGCAGTTTACTAACCATTTAAAGCAGCATTTGTTTATTAGGTCTCTGAACTTAGTCAGAATAATCCCTTATGATGCAGGAGAAATTTACAACAGAACTAACTCGTCATTTGCTACAATTGACAAAGCAGCAAGTGGGCTCAATAAAACCGGGATTCATCCATTACATCCGGAAATGTTCACAAATGAAGACCACTTAGTTGAACATATCCTTCAAGGGAACAAGGACCGTAATCCTAAACCAGTGTGTGCCGATCCTTCAATTAAAAACCACAGGGAACATGTCAACAAAGGAGTCAAGGTGGATATTCTACAAATGACACGAATCCCTGTCCCGGCTGTTCATGCTCATATCCTGTCCATACCTGTAACTGAAGTTTACGTAGAGTACACTTCTCCTCTCCCTGGATGTAGTACAGGGACTGGAGTGCCAGCAAAAGGAGCAAGAGCTAAATAACATTCCGAGATCTTGACTTCGACGCCAAAGAAAACCAAGCTTGTAGAAGAAGAAAAAATAGAAGAAATACGAAAGGTCTACGGATAAAAGAGAGAGAAAATGAGGTAACGAGATGAAAAGAGAAAAATAATACAGATTAAATTGAATGGAGGAAAGAAGAAAAACAACTCCTGCAGCTAAAAAACTCCGCAAAAAATCAAGTCGAATACACTCAAAAAAAAAAAAAAAAAAAAAAAAATGAAAATATACGTCTATGAACGAAGATGATACTTGTAACGAGGAAAAACAAGAAATGAATTCGCACTTGTGATTATTAATCAGAATCAGCAGTGGAATTTAACGTGACATATGAAAATATACGAGCGCTCGCGTTAACTATTTCGCTATCGGCACACGCCTATCGGACCGGCTTAAAGTTCCAAATCCCACACATGAGCGCTCATACATTCCACTATATAAGTTGCATCCAAGATGTTGCAAGCCTTGCTTTGGCTCATTTCAATATGACGCACTGTGTTCAACGATGGAACTAACGCCAATATCTTCTAAAGTGTAAACATGCCTGAATATTCATATTCAGAGGGGAAAAAAAAAAAAAAAAAAAAAAAAAAAAAAAAAAAAAAAAAAAAGAGAGAGAGAGAACTGGTGACAAGAACAGCGTAGTGATGTTCTCTATATGTGTGAGATTCTGCACAACGAAGAAGGCACAATAGCTTATCACGTCTAAACCACATGGCAGGAGAAACAGAACACAAATGGAGACATCACAATAAATACAAATATGTAATAAAAAGCATCTGAAGATGAGAATAAATTCTCGAAACGCGTAATGCTGAGCATTAAAAAACAATAACTGTTGCGTCTTCTTTATATAAATTGTGAATAACACAGTAACAGGCTTTCAAAAAAATTGTTACGATGAATAAAATTTAAATTTAACAATTGCCAAGTATAGAGAAAGCTTATAGTAGTTAGACTGGGATGAGGTATACAAGGAACCCAATGCTAATTTGAAATATAACATATTTCATGATACACTTGTAAGGGAATTTAAAAATGTTTTCCCAAGAAAATACTTCAATATAATTGTAAGAAACCATGTAAAATCCATGCTAACTAAAATAATAAAAGTATCATGTAACCGGAAAAAGAAACTTTATCTAACAGCAAGAAAAAGTAATGACCCAGAGACAATGAAATTTTATAAAAATTACTATACGAAATCAAGGAAAGTTATTAAAAAGTCCAGAAATGTATGTATTATGTTTTATACTAGTTCCTTTGATAATAAAATTAAAATAATTTGTAAAATAACTGGAACGGAAATGTAGATGTAGATGAGAGCAACCAAGAGCACAGGGGATTGTATTACCATCAAAATGAATGAAAAATTTAATAACAAAAAGATCAGAAGCTGAAAATATTTTTAATAATCCCGTTTTAAATGTCGTGGAGAAAATAGAAGCAAAATGTTCAATAGAAGAGGCCAAGCTATTAATGAAAGAGGAGATATGTATGCAATCTTATACAACTGAAATTCCACGTACCTATCCCTTTGAAATCAAAAAAATAACATACTCACTCAATATGGAATTGAAGGCATTTCCAACAGAGTACTAAAAGCTTGTTCCAAACAGATAAGTAGGATTTTTACGCACATGTGCATAATTTCTCTGAATCAGGATATTTTCCCAGAGAGACTAAAATATTCTATTGTTAAACCATTGCATAAAAAGGAGATACTTCTGATGTCAACGACTACCGCCCAGTCTCAATTCTGAGAGGTTTAAGTTCTTCAGAAAGTAATGTATTCAAGAGTAGCTCCCCATACTTGTAAAACGTCAGTTTGGTTTCCAGCAAGGTTATTCAACAGAAATTATATATATATATATATCAATTATTGAATGCTCTGAACTGCTGAACATCACCCATTGGAACTTTTTGTGATCTATAGAAAGCTTATGATTGTGTAAACCATGAAATTCTTCTAGATAAGCTTAAGCATTATGTTATTAGTGGGTCAGCGTACAAATGGTTTAATTCAGACTTAACTAGAAGAGCGCAGAAAGTTGAAATAAGTGGCTCAGGTAAACTGAAAGAATCAGTTGCTTCTTCAAACTGGGAAGCTATCGAGAATGGGGTAACATAGAGTTTGGCCTTGGGTCCTTTGCTGTTCTTGATATATAGATTAATGATTTGCGATTTTATATTCACAATTATGCAAAGTTAATTACTTTTATTAATGATACAAGTATAGTAATCACACCCAACAAACCAGAATTAACCAATGAAATTGTAAATATCTCTTTCAGAAAATTATTAAGTGGATCTTTGCAAATGAACTCTTATTAAGAAGTCTGTAGGTAAGATAGAATAGTCTAAATGTGCATTGATGAGTGATGATTGAATTGGAAGCAGCACATTGACGATCTACTGAAAAGGAGTTCTGCAAATTATGCTGTTAGGGATGTTGCATATTTTGGTGACAAACCTCTCAGTAAATTATCTTACTATGCCTATTTTCATTCTCTTCTTTCATATGGCACCATAATTCATCATTGAGAAAAAAATTATTCATTGCACAAAATCGCGTAATTAGAATAGTTTCTGGAGCCCACTCAAGATCATCGAGCAGACACGCATTTAAGGTTCCAGGGATCTTTACAGTAGCCTCACAGTAAATATATATTCTCTCATGAAAATTGTTATTTATAATAAAAACTTATTCAAATGAACAGCAGTATGCATATCTAGAACAATAGGACAAACGATGACGTACAGTATTCAAGGTAAATTTCTAACTTTGTCATAGAAGGGCGTGAATTATGCTTCCCCAAAAGTCTGTGGTCACTTACCAAATAACGTTAAATATGTGACAGATAGCGAACCAGCATTTAAAAACAAACTGAATGAAATTCTAAATGACAACTCGTTCTACACAGTAAACGAATTTTAACATAGAAATTAGTAATTTTACAAGGAAAGAAAATAATGGTAGGTCATTTAATATTGTCTTTTACTAAAGTGGCACGTTCCTCATCATTACGACATCTCGTATTCATGATTTGTGGAATAAGTATTGATCTAAAAGGCCGCGATGGTGTGGCCGAGCGACATAAGGCACCTTGCTACAGAGCGCGCTGTTGCACGCCGTCAGAGGTTCGAGACTTACCTCGGGAAGGGTTTGTGTATTGTCCTTAGAGTAAGTAAGTTAGTTTAAGTAGATTGTAAGCCTAGGGACTGATAACCGCAGCAGTTAAGTCACTCAGATCTACAGACATTTGAACATTTTATATGATTAATCTAATGTAATTCAAATCGAACTCCGGCCATCCAAATGTAACTGCTCAGTACAATTAGGGGATCAGGTAGGATATGATACACAATATACGTATGTAACGTATTTTATTCAGATACTGATTACACTTGTTATAATACTGTTATAAGTACGATATTTTGGTGTCTCAGATCATTACTTGAGGTTCACATGGCGTTTACTTAGAGCGAGAAACCGTGTGAAAAAGTAATTCTAGTTGCCCTCTCATGTGATGTGTGATCACCTCAGATGGCTAGTACAGTTTCACATCTGCATGGAATGGACAGTATGAGGTTATCAATCAGATCTTGAGGTATATTTGGGCATCTTCGATGAGAACAATATCCAGCTATGCAACCGTTTTGGCAGCAATTCGTCTGCAAAGTGCATCCCAGAAATGGTCAGTTGTGTTTAAGTCCGGTGAACAAGCTGGCTACTCCATTTGTTCAATTCTCTCGGCTTCAAGCATGTTCACCACCAGTGCAGCTGTGTGGGGACGAGAGTTATCGTCCATCACAAGAACCCCATCTCATATGGCACCAGCGTAGGGCACAAAAAATGTCGAAGTTCTCGTTCTATATCTTTGAGCAGTCAAAGCGCAATTCTGAACAACAAAGAGATCCGTAGGTGCGCCAATACTCAGTCCTGCCCAGACCATTCGTCCACCATCATGATAAGACGATGTTTCCTGCACATTCTCTCCAGATGAGGTAACTACGATTGTCATGCTCAACACAAACCTAATCCTGTTGTTCCTCCGCCAGTTTCGGTGTCGTGGTTCTAACGGAACATATACCACGGGCCTCTGCGCGTAAAGGCCACATCCCAAAGGTGATTTCGGACTGTTTGTGATGATACTGTGCGTTCTGTCACTGCCCTGAAGGGTGCGTTGCAGCTGAATTGCTTCCAGCTTCCTGTATCGATGGAATGTTAACCGGAGACAACGGTCATCTCTCACTGATGTTACTCCTGTATGACTTTGGCCTTGCCTTCCTTTAACGGTTCCGTTGTCGGATCGTTTACTTCTTGGAAATTACACTTTGGGACACTCAAATAGCTGCAGCCACCTCTCTGTGTGTTTCCCGCTTCCAACAGTCCTATTGCTCTCCACGCTGTAGCTTTGGTTAAGTGACGTTGTTGCTTACTACACTATCTGAACCCAACTACTTGTATAATTCGTTTGGTAGAGTAAACACAAGCCAACACCAGACCCCTCTGCAGCATCTTTCTGTTATTACCACTACAGGTTGCAGTAATGTTGCTGTCTCTTCCCTGTCCAACCGACAGAAATATGTCGAACCGTTTTAGTTCATTCTGCCAATGGCACTACTTCAGGACCTAGACATCTCAACTGCCCCTAATTGTTTTGACGAGTGTAGATGATTTCCCTAAATGCCTCCAGGCAAATGCCAGGAGAGTTCCTTTAAGAGGACACGGCCCATTTCCTTCCGCATCCTTACCTAAACAATTGGAGCGTGAACTGCGTCTCTAATGTCCATTCCGTCTGTAAGACGTTAAACCCTAATCTTCCTCCCTTCTTCTGAGTAGAACACGAACCGTGGGCTGGGCACACACGGACCGAGTCCTTGGCGGGTGCTTCCCCGCTTGTTGCACACCTAATGGGAAGCGGGATAAGATAGCCGAGCACGAGATAATGGCAGTCGCCAGTTACTCCTACTGTTGCCGCCAGAGAATGCCACGAGTATATTTTCCGTGCATACAATCACAGGGTACGTAATCCATATTCAGTCATAAGGCAAAAAAATTGTTCTGCAAAAATCGTGTTCGGAAACACCAGTTAAAATTGTTTTAAGCTCACATTGTAGACACAAGATAGAAATAATATGCGAAATAATACGATAAACTAATACACTCGTAATATATAATCTAAAGTCGCAAATGTTAATTGCAGGCAGATGGACACATGAAATAAAGGTAACGTATGATACTACCTGATCATCCACATACTGTAATGATTTGTGATATTTCAGACGAATAAGATTAACTGACATTGTAATTGCAGTTGAACTTCACAACTTTTGTGTTTCAGTCATTTCTTAGTGGGCTCACACCAGTATCACTATTTATGGGACAATGAGTATATAATGTTCCGCAGGACCCAATTGAGGGGCAAGCCTCCGTGGTAATGGTACGAATCGGTACATGAAATTGTAATAGAAGAGTACAAATGGATAAAGTGATATTAAAGGAATGTCACTTAGATGACAAGACTTAAGTTTAAGTAAACGTAAGCAACAACGTAACAAAGGAAACAGTCTTTCTTATTTATTTTAATAGTTTCTAATTTTTGCAGGCGTTCCTCGTCAGAATAGAAAGATCAGTTAATGGTAGATCCTCTTATCGCGTCTAGATGCCAACACCAGTTTACAGGTTGGAGGACAGTACTGGTCAACCACCTCGTACCATGACTGCGAAATCGCTTACAGATGTAAGCAAATTCTCGTTTTCAATTTTTTACTCTTGGCGTCCGAACCAAGACTGTACTGTGCAGAAAACGTTGCAGTGACAGGAAATGCAAGTCTAAAAAGTAGTTAAAAATCAAATTAATATATGCAGGGGAAATAATTACAGCTTCTGCAAGCAATTGTCATAATACCGTAGAACAACGAACACGAAACGCTGACAGTTATGTTTACAATAAGTCAATCTTAAGCAAACTAACACGCACTTTTTAGTGCTCCGCAGGTGTCTTTGACTTACAATTTCAGGCACAGATGACCCAATTAATGACGAGAATGTGCACGTTACTCGTATGTCAAAGATATCTATATCGCGTGCTGCTATCCCAGACCAGCTGCAGAAGACAACACCTACTCACTCACTGCATTTGCCATATTTTGAAGCACAGCTGGAAGGCTGGTTGGAGAACAGAACACAATTATCTGTTAACCTAATAGCTCATCACATTGAAGGTACAGATCAGTATTTTATAGCTAGTGTGGGAGTAGACATTGCACAGAGAAAGTAAAGTCTCATCCAATTGACCTTAATTTAAATTTAATTAATCATTTATACTTTCACTTGGCTATATTTCTATGCAGTATCGAATTTTGTGTATCTTCTGAGAACTATTACGCAGTCACTTTTATGTACTGTTCTAATAGGTTGCATGTCAGCATTAAAATATTTGTACTAATATCCAACATCTCAGTTCTGTTTTTATAACAAAATAAAATATATTGTCGATTTATTTGGCTTTTTGTGCCTGTCCTTATGCTATGTCTCTAAATTATCTATAAATGGCTTATCTTTACATTTGGTCAAAATATAATTTGCAACATACATTCTATGACATTGTGACACTTTCTCATTCTTTGCTTGCAAGTATAACTAATTCAGGAACAACAATAAATGAAAACACCGATTTGGTCTTCAAATCAGCCTCTCGCTAACATATTTTTCTCACAAAGTAATGCCAACTTAAATATCGCTTTTTCAAGTGACTCCTGACACATGATTTGATGTAGCAGATTCTACTCAGTCTGACAGCAATCACGTTCAAAAAAAAAAAAAAAAAAAAAAAAAAAAAAAAAAAAAAAAAAAAAAAAATTGTCACGTAACACTACATCTACGCAACTTTCACACAGAATACTTTCTTTCAGCCTGGTGTCATATTGAATTATTTACAGTAATGACTTCAGATGCTTCTTTCGCCAATTATTACACAATAACATTAACCAATTAACCATTAACCAATATCAAAGTTTTGATCGTCCACAAAAAAATTGAGAGCAAACATTCACATCCGAAATTTCACAAATCTATGTTTTTGTTGTTGTTGTTACTGGTTTGATGCAGCTCTCCACCCTACTCTATGCTGAGCAAGCCTCTTCATCTCCTCATAAGAACGGCAACCTACATTCATTTGAATTTGCTTACTATATTCATCTCTTGGTCTCCCTCTGCGATTTTTACCCCCCACAATTCCCTCCAACGCTAAATTCACAATGCTTTGATGTCCTTGAATGTGTCCTACACAATCTATCCCTACTTTTAGTCGATGAATGCCAGTAATTCCTTTTCTCCCCAATACTGTTCAGTACCTCCTCATTAGTTACGCGATCCACCCACCTAATCTTCAGCATTCTTCTGTAACACCTTATTTCAAAAGCCTCTATTCTCTTCCTGTCCGCACTGTTTATCGTCCATGTTTCACTCCCATACAAGGTAAAACTCCATACAAATGCCTTCAGAAACGACATCCTTATCCTTAAATTGATATTCGATGCTAATAAATATCTCCTTTTCAAAAACGCTTTCTTCCCATTGCCATTCTGCATTTTATAGCCGACCGCGGTGGCCGAGGAGACTGAGGCGCTCCAGTCATGGTCTACACTGCCACTACGGTCGGGGGTTCGAATCCCCCCTCGGGCATGAATATTTGTGCCGTCCTTAGTCTTAAGTAGTTCATAAGTAGTTTGTAAGCTTAGGGACTGATGACCCCGTAGTTAAGTCCCATAAGTTCTACAAACGTTTGAACATTTTTTTGCATTTTATATCGCCTGTACTGCAACCGTCATATGCTATTTTTCTGTCCGAGTAACAAAACTCATTTACCACCTTCATTGATTCGTACCTAATCTAATTCCTTCAGCATCGCCTGATTTTCTAAGACTGGATTCCAATACCCTTGTTTTGCTCTTGTTAATGTTCATCTTCTTTGTTCCTTTCAACACACTGTCCATTCCGTTCATTTGTTCCTCCAAGTCCTTTGCTGTCTCTGACAGAATTACAATATCATCAGCAAAACGCAAAGCTTATATTTCTTCACCATGAACTTCAATTCCTTCTCCAAATTTCTCCTTAATTTCCTATATAGCTTGCTCAATGTACAAATGGAATAACATCGGGGACAGGCTACAACCCTTATACCTTTCCCAACCTCTGCATCCCTTTCATACCCTTCAACTCTAATAACTACTGCCTGGTTTTTGTACAGGTTGTAAAAAGCTTCACTTCCTATATTTTACTCCTGCTGATTTCAGAATTTGAAAGAGTGTATTCCAATCAACATTGTCAAAAGCTTTCTCCAAATCTACAGAAGCTAGAAATGTAGGTTTGCCTTTCCTTAAACTGTCTTGTAGGATAAGCCGTAAAGTGAGCATTGCCTCCCGTGTTCCTACATTTCTCCTGAATCCAAAATGGTCTTTCCCGAGATCGGCTTCTACCAGTTTTTCCATCCTTCTGTAAATAATTCGTGTTAAAATTTTGCACCTGCTTTCTTTGGTATGGGGATTATTACATTTTTCTTAAAGTCTGAGGGTATTTACCCTTTCTCATACATCTTACGAACCAGGTGAAATAGTTTTTTAATGGCTGGCTCTCCCAGAGACTTCAGTAATTCTGAGGGTATGTCGTCCACTCCAGGTGCCTTACTTCATCTACATCCTCTTCCCTTCCTACAATATTGTCTCTAAGTTCATTTCCTTTTTTAGCCCGTCTTATACTCTTTCCACCCTTCAGCTTTCCCTTCTTTGCTGAGAACTGAGTTTCTTATATTAATACAGCTGCTTTTCTTGTCTCCAAATGTTTCTTTTATTTTTCTGTAGGCGGTATCTATTTTTTTCCTAATTATACATTTTTCTACAGACTTGCATTTGCCTTCTAGCCGCTCCTGCTTAGCTATTTTACACTTCCTATCATTCTCATTTCTTAGTCGTCTGTACTCCCTTTTGCCTGTTTCATTTACTGCATTTTTATATTTTCTAATTTCATTAATTTAATTTAGTATTTCCTGTGATATCCAAGGATGTTTTGTAGGTCTTGCCTTCCTACCTATTCTGTCCTCTGCTGCCTTCACTATTTCATCTCTCAATGCTACCCATCCCTCCTCTACTGCTTTACTTCCCCCGTTTCTGTCAATTGTTGCCTAAAGCTCCCTGTGAAATCCTCGAAAACTTCAAGTTCCTTCAATTTGTCCAGCTCCCATCTCCTTATTTTCCTACCTTTTTGCAGTTTTTTCAGTTTCAGCCTACAGTTCATGACCAACAAGTTATGGTCAGAGTCTATATCTGCCGTGGGTATGTCTTCCTGTTAAAAAACTGGTTCAGAAATCTATGTCTTACCATTATAAAATCTATATGGTTCCTTACAGTGTCTCCTGGTCTCTTCCACGTATACAACCTTCTTTCATGATTCTTAAACCAAGTGTTTGTTATGATTAAAATATGTTCTGTGCAAAATTCTACCAGGTGATCTCTTCTTTCATTCCTTTTGCCCAGTCCATATTCACCTACTATGTTTCCTTCCCTTACTTTTCCTACTACCGAATTTCAGTCTTCCATCACAATCAAGTTTACCTCTCCCTAAATCGTCTGAATAATTTCCTTTACCTCCTCATACATTTCTTCGATCTCCTCATCATCGGCAGAGTTAGTGGGCATATAAACTTGTACTACTGTGGTCGATGTTGGCTTTGTATCTATCTTGACTGTGATAATGCGATCACTGCGCTGTTAATAGTAGTTTACCCGCATTCCCATTTTCTTATTCATTATGAGTCCTACTCCTGTGATACCCCCAACTGATTTTGTATTTATAATCCTGTACTCACCTGACCAGAAATCCTGTTCATCCTACCACCGAACTTCACTAATCCCCACTATATCTAACTTCAACCTATCCATTTCCTTTTTTAAATTTTCTAATTTTCCTACCCGATTAAGGGATCTAACATTCCACGCTCCGATCCGTAGAATGCCAGTATTGTCTATCCTGATGACAACATCCTCCTAAGTAGTCCCCGCCCGGAGATCCGAATGGGGGACTATTTTACCCGAGAGGATGCCATCATCATATGTTCATACAGTAGAGCTGCATGTCCTCGGGAAAAGTAACGGCTGTAGTTTCCCCTTGCTTTCAGCCGTTCGCAGTAGCTGTGTGGCAAAGCCACATTAGCTGATGGTACAAGACCAGCTCAGTCAATCATCCAGACTGTTGCCCCTGTAATTACTAAAAAGGCTGCTGCCCCTCTTCTGGTACCACACGTTTGTCTGGCCTCTCCACAGATACCCCTCCGCTGTGGCTGCACCTACGGTACGGCTATCTGTATCGTTGAGGCACGCAAGCAACCCCAGCACGGCAATGTCTGTGGTTCATGGAGGTGGTACATAAATCTCTAAAACAATTAAAGCCTCGCCCTGGGCAAACAACTTTTCATTTAATGAATTAGTTTTCTTTACATACAAATATGTTTTTAAATTATGATGAGACAAGTCGGCTTTTCTATGGGAGCATTATAATTATATAATGTCTGTGGATTGTCTTTTTGTGGGCAATTAATCGTATCAGAGATATGATTGACTACTGTTTGTCATGAGTTAATAATGGAGATGATATCTTGAAGTTCAAATGTTTATAAATCTATGAGACTTAACTATTATGGTCATCAGTCCCTAAGAAACTTATGCAAAGGACAACAAATACGGCCATGCCCAAGGGCGGACTCCAACCTCCGACGGCGAGTAGCGACGCGCTCCGCCGCTAGGCGCCTTAGATCTCTCGGTCAGTAAACTGCAGCGATATTTTGTAGTAATGACGACATTGCTCATATTGACATGATAATATGACGATATTTCTGATGAAGTTTGGAGGATTGCAGAGAGATTCTGTTGTGAAGTTTTCACATTGTTAAGAGATTAGGACTCTTTAGGGACTTCGGATACCATGCTTGTAGTGTCTCACCGATACTAAAATAATACTAATTGCAATGGAAACTTAATGTGTAATGAATAATTACTGCACCAGTTTTAGCTGCGCATATCCTTATAGATAGTACAGTAATAATTAACAGAATTTTAAAAACAGGTAACAGTACAACGCAATGATTATTTCTAATAATTTTAGCTATTCTATTAGTTGTATGTTCCTATTATGAAGCATGATTGTTGGTCTTGGTATAGAAAACTCTAAAAAACACAGGTGCAACGGTCAATATGCCCACTGGTTAAAAGAGTCAGTTCTGCAATTGGATGTTGAGCAACTCAAATCTCCCGTATTCTAGATAACACTGTCAGGAACATTAAAAATGATCACAACACGCAACTGGAAATGTATTATTGATCATGTAGTTGATGGGTGCTTGGAGATGATTACGAATGAGTGCATGAAGGTTGATGAGAGCGTTGCGGCAATTTCATTTCAATATCAGTGTTGTCGAGCAATACTAGTTTACAAAAAGTTGAGACATAATGAGTGCAAAGACCAGATGTCAGATAATTGTTCTCATTCTGAAATTGTATGGAAGGCGGGGAAACACTCGTTTGAGGCCCTAGATATCTGAACTGATCCCCTGATTGTTTTTACCAGCGTTTTAATATATTTGTATGCGTGTGAAAAAAACTAAATTGTTATTGTATATTGGAGTCATTACTACCTGAAAATTATAGTGAGTGATTTTATTGATAGGTAAGGGAAAAACCCATTCCAAACGCAGAATAATTTGAGGAAGTATGAAGAGCCTAACACGAGTCCTGAGATACGCTATAGTCCGGTTAAAATGACTCGCTAGTTGACGTTTGTCACGTGGGGCTACGGTGGTGCCACATAGGCAATCGGCTAAGGCTCGTCTGGATCCGACCCATAAACACGGGCGGGTTCTTGACTGGTTGCTGCCATCCCCAAGTTTAAAGTTACACGTAAGAAGGCAATAGAACTTGAACAATTTATCTCAAGTAAAAAAATTAAAAACAATCAAAGTAGTTATGATTTAAAAATTGAAATAATTGCATACGACTTGGTTTGAACCCACGAACTTTAGCACTGAAAGCAATGACGCGACCACTGCCCTACAAGCACATTATGATTTTGGTTAACTCAAAGCATATACCACTTATAAACCCTGATTTATAGCTTTCGGAGAGCTCGTTTCCACGTAAATGATACGAAGCTTATCTAAATGTAAGTCAATAGGTGTGATACAAATCTATACAAAAGCGAAAGAACACTCATTCACTCTCTCACTGACTAAACAAATCTCAAAAACTACTTCACCTATGAAGTTGAAATTTTGCAGGAATGCAGTTTATAGATGGAAGACGTCAGCTAACAATGTATTTTGCGATAAGGCCATTAGTTTAAGAGGTACGACGTCTTAAAAAATGAAACCTTCCCCGTCTTGCTCCGTGATATTGTGACTTTTATCAATCCACTATTTAAGAAAGAGAGCACTTAGCGACTTACAACAAAGTTTAAACATAATTTCAAACCTTCAGGAAACTTTTTCTCGCTGACAACCACAGCAAAATGATGAAAAGGAAAAGGTTTCTCGCTTACTACTTTTCCGCTGTTCATGGAGTAAAAGTACGGTATTTGTTTTAGCGGTACAATGTATAATTTAAGCACTACATACTGTACCAGGAGGACATTTTACAGACAGTGTACACATATACAGAATAATGCACCAGCGCAACTGTATCACAGTACGACATGTAGTTCATGAGATATGAGCAAATAAACAGTAACGTCAATGGAAAACGGCCCCATCACGCAACAAGTTTTAATCAATTTCTTCCTTACTACTAATTCTATTCGCAACAGATTTTACAGACATACAGCACTTATACAAAGGAATATATGACCGAAAAATTATATAATTGTACAACATATAACTCAATAAGTATAAGACCATATAAACTGCGATGGGGAAAAAATTTTACATCAGGCACCACCACGGTCAGCACGGCCACTACGGTCGGGGGTTCGAATCCCCCCTCGGGCATAGATATTTGTGCCGTCCTAGTTCGTAAGTAGTTCATAAGTAGTTTGTAAGTTTAGGGACTGTTGACCCCGCAGTTAAGTCCCATAGACTATACAAACATTTGAACATTTTTGAATCAGGCACCACGTTTTATTACATTTCTTATTTACTGCTAAGACACTCCTGTATTCCAGCGAGCTTAAGGAAATTCCTGAAAGATGACAGTGCTGTTGAGAAGTTTCAAGCAACTATGAACTGTGAAGGGCTCCTATAGAGCTACAAGGAAAGGAAGAGAATGAAACAGAGTATATCCAACGAATACCCATTATTTCCATCAAATCTGGCTTTTAAATTTAAGAGACTGCAGTTTGCAGTGAGACTTGCATTTTCTATTATGATTAATAAATCACAGGGCAATCTATTAAATACTGCGGAGTGTATTTGAAATCTCCATGTTTCCCACACGGACAGGGATGGACTCACTACAGAAAATATGCATATTAGATCCTGGACAAGTAACAAGAAATATTGTTTATTGTCAGGAACGAAGGAAGATTAGTGTTTAATGCCCCGTCGACAGCGTGGTCATTAGAGGCGGAGATTACGCTCGTATTGTTTGGGTAAGGATGGGGAAGGAAATCGGCCGTGCCCTTTGAAAGGAACCACTCCGGCATTTGCCTGGAGAGATTTAGGGAAAACACGAAAAACCTAAATCTGGATGGTTGGAGGCTGGTCTGAACCGCCGTCCTTCCGAATACGAGTCAAGTGTGTTATGTTACCACCGCGCCACCTCGCTCAGTGTTGTTTATAAAAGAAATCAAATGTTTGTAGAGCTTATGGGACTTAACTACGGGGTCATCAGTCCATAACCTTACAAACTACTTATGTACTAGCTAACACTAAGGACGGCAAAAATATCCATGCCCGAGGGAGGATTCGAACCCCCGACCGTAGTGGCCGTGCATACCATGACTGGCACGCCGCAGTCCCCTCGGCCACCGCGGTCTGCCAGTGTTGTTTATAGTCCAGTTGTGAAGTAAATGAATGTTTGAATGTTACATATCATTGGTATTTTGATTTCTATCTCGAAATTTTCTACATTATGCAAGACAGAGAGAGAAGGGCTTGAATAAATAAATAAATAAATACCCCGCAACGCCGGATTTTCAGCTAGTACTTGTACACATATATACCATTAACTCACGGCTTGTACAAAATGATTCAGTGGCGTGGGCTTTTTGCTGTGCATGAGTACGTATTTAAATACCGTTGTCCCTATCTCCTTTTGCGTATGGTTATCAAATGCTCAAATGTTTGTAACTCTATGGGACTTAACTGTTTGGTTATTAGTCCCTAGCTTACGAACTATTTAAAGTAACTTCCTGGCAGATTAAAATTGTGTGCCGGAACCGCGACTCGAAAGTGTAACTTTTGAATTTCACGGGCAAGTCCTGCAAGGTTCGCAGGAGACCTGTGAAATTTGGAAAGTAGTATGCGAGGTATTGGTAGAATTAGAGTTGTGAGGACGGATCGTCAGTCGTGTCGGGATAGCCCAGTCGGTAGAGCGGTTGTCCGCGAAGGGCAAATGTCCCAGGTTCGAGTCCCTCTTCCGTCACAAAATTTTAATCTGCCGGGAAGTCTCATATCAGCACACACTCCGCTGCAGAGGGAAATTTCATTCTACTTAAACTAAATTAAACTAACGTAATGACAACTCACATACGCACATGGCCACGCGAACGGCCGCGAGCACCGCGCCTCAGTGCGCACGGCTATTCCGCCACGGCTATAGTTATCGTTAAGTGATAAAATGGGAAGACCTAGGAATCGGAAAAAAGACGAATGAAGAAAGGGATCCACATAAAGAAATGGAATTGAATTGACCAGTTGTTGTGACCAGTTTGGCAATGGAGAACGATTCGGGCGTCACGTGAGTGCTCTGTTGGGAGGAAATCAGCTCCAGCTCGTGAACCGTCAAGTATCAAGTAATTTTAATCAGACAACAGTCGCAGTTTCGAGGTTTTCCTTATTACTTCGTTTGCACTGCTTTCCAAACTACGAATGAGGGAAGTAGCGCTGTGGTTAGCGCACGGGACTCGCATTCGAGAGGATGGTGGTTCAAATGCACCTCTGGCCGTCCAGATTAAGGGTTTCCGTGAGTCCCATATATCAGTGCCAGCAAATGTTCCCCCATACATATCAAACAATCCGAGGTCGTGGTGTGCGCGTCATGACCGAGTTGCATACGAGTCGCTGGTGTTTTTGTTGGAGTCGTGTGATTTGTGGAGGAGAGAGTGGTCCGCGGCTGCGGCAGGTGCGGCGCGCGTGCTGTATCTCCTGCGCGTGCAGATAGCGCCGCGCGCCAGCACGCCCGCTGCGGACACCGCGCTCGCCTCGTCTGCCCCACCTGCTCCACGTAGCCAACCTCAAAATCAAATGTTTGTATAGCTTATGGGACTTAACTACGGGGTCATCAGTGCCTAAACTTACAAACTTCTTATGAACTAGCTAACTAGCTACAACTAAGGACGGCACAAATATCCATGCCCGAGGGGGGATTCGAACCCCCGACCGTAGTGGCCGTGCAAACCGTGAGTGGAGCGTCTCAGTCCCCCCGACCACCGCGGCCGGCCACAGTTTATTTATTATCTACAATACACAAGTAGTAAACTGTTACCCCGTATACGGGTTTTCTCACATGATGACGTCATGGGTTAAAGGAGGCGGATGGAATCGCGTCGCCGGCCGCCGTGGCTGAGAGGACTGAGGCGCTCTAGTCACGGTCTGCATGGCCACCACGGTCGGGGTTTCGAATCCCCCCTCGGGCATGGATATTTGTGCCATCCTTAGGATTAGCTAGTTCATAAGCAGTTTGTAAGTTTAGGGACTGATAACCATGTAGTTAAGTCCCATAAGCTATACAAACATTTCAACATTTTTTGGAATCGCGTCGTAACATATTGCCTTTGCTTACATTTACTATGGGTTTTTCAAATTTTTTGATATATTTATTATTATTATTATTATTGTTATTATTATTATTATTATTATTATTTTCGTATGGGCAGCCGTTGGCAGCTGAAGGCATGATACGGCAGGGAGCGACAGACACGAGCTGGACCGTTCGGTGGTGACAGATGCTAAACGACCACCACAGTTTACAGGCTGATTCATAAAAATATGCAAATATTTTAATATGTTTTCTATAAGTAAGACTAAAGAAAAGAGTTCACATGAACGTAGGTTCTCAAATGTTTAGTTACGGAGTTATCGCTACTTTTTCTCGGAATTTTAGCAACGTCGCTACTATGAATCCATCGCAAAACTGTACGAGGTTACAATGAAGCACGGTTTCCATTGATTTTGTTGTCATTGATTTGGCGAATCTATTAAAAATGTCCCATACATTTATCTACATTACTTTTCCAGAAATTACAGACATTATAGTACAAGTAAATTCCAAAGATTATAAAAATAAATTTGTTTACTTTCCATTAAGAATATTAGCAACCGTTACTAGTGTTCAAATTCAAATGTTTGTATAGTCTATGGGACTTAACTACGGGGTCATCAGTCCCTAAACTTACAAACTACTTACGAACTAGGACGGCACAAATATCCATGCCCGAGGGGGGATTCGAACCCCCGACCGTAGTGGCCGTGCAGACCGAGACTGGAGCGCCTTAGTCCCCTCGGCCACCGCGGCCGGCAGTTACTAGTGGTTTCAGTCATTTTATAACCTCGAAACCAATTACTTTTCTGCATTATTCAGTGAACAATTTATGTACACTGAACAACTTCCTTAGCACTGAACATCGTTTTTTTTTTCTTTCTTTTTTTTTTAACTTGAATTCACTTGCGCAATGGTATTAATAAAAAGCATATTATCTTACACACGCATACATTCTTAGTCAACTTCATTACCATCATTTTCCAAAATTAAATTCTCTACAACTTCTGTTCAAAACATTGTGCAGATTTCTGGAATTTTCATTTAAAATGACTAACTAATTTAATTACAAATTTAGCAAATTATTTCGTTTATTCTCTGAAGTTTCTGGGAAACCACTGAAAATACACGTCAGAGAGATGTTTCATTAGATACACCTGGTCCATACCAACCAAATAAATGAAGATCATGCTTTACTGTAACCTCATACAGTTTTGTAATGGCTTCATATTAGCAAGGTTGCAAAATTTCAGGCAAAATTGGCCTTTAGCCATAACTCCGTAACTAAACATTTGCGGAGCCAAGTTTATAACAACTTTTTTCTTTACTTTTACTTGTAGAGTAACATATTAAAATATTTGCACATCTTCGTGAATCACCCTGTATATACACATTTTAACTATTTACGAATCTGTTTAATTACTTTAGATCATAGTCATGGTTGCAGAAGTAAGATGCAATTTCACAGTTATTTAAAAAGCAACATTAGCTAAAACTTTACCTGAATAAAAATGACATTCTTATTCCATACTGAGATTCAGCCAATGGCGTGCTGGCTTATTAAATTCAGTCGCCAAGACGTTATAGTGAACGAGGTCCCTGATGGGCCTGTTTGAATCTGCCACGAAATTTGGTCATGTTGCTCGACAGTGTGTGGAGAAGTAACAACAACTGGAAGAATAGCTTTGTGATGATGAATAATGAGCCGCAGTAGCTCTGGTTAATTGCGTGTTGAAATATTCCGCAATTTTGGTAAATTGTGCCAGCTACAGTTTATTGGTGTTATTCGAGAATTTCCGGCTGGCTACATTTGAGAGTGAAATAGATTCTCATAATTTCATTTGATACGGAAAAAGGTGCTCCGAACAGTCATTATTTGATAGTAGGAAGAACTCTTTTCTCATTGCGCCATATCCCAGCAATCAGAACTCTGTGCGGCATATAGTTAGAGTCCGCGACCTGAAGGAAAGTGTTTCCAATGGGACATCTTTAAATTGACGGCAGCTAACAGTCCTGAACTGCGTTAATGAATGTGTCAGTGGAAGAGTGCACACGCTACGATGAGCTGGAAAGTATTAGTAACTTTGATATTTGCTTGGTGTGTGCCCCCAATATAGCGAAACGTGGCGAACATTTAGGTCATATACGTTGCAGTATAGGTACCATCCCTTCATTAAATTGACATCATGATGAGCAGGTCATGTCGTGAGACTCAAATTAATTAATTAGAAAACGTTGCAACCCCACTTCAAGAAAGACGCACCTTCGTTATGCGTCAAGCGTAATGTAGCACCGTGACATTAAGGCAGGCTTCCGTGTAACTGATACTAATAAAATTAAGCTGTGAACGTAAATCCTGATTCTTGTACCGGGCAGTTATAATTAAAGTGCAGGAAATCACAGAGATCCAGGGCAGGCTGTAACCATCGTGTGGAAGCAAAAGTTGGAAGATATGTTAATGCTTCGATGCGGAACAGATTTACGATTTTCTGTTCCTTAAAGATGAATTTTAGGCGTGATTGTTGAATGGTACATATACCAACTCATAGAACAAAATGTAATTTGACTGACTCACACCATTTATTGAGTCGCAGCGCTACTCCTGAAGACGGTAAACGCCAGGCATCCTACTGGGCTAGCGAATCTCTATTTATCCATTTCCGAGGCCCGATGTTGCACTGTTTTCCATGGCTACCTACGTTTTCTGTTTCAGTCACGTATACGAACGTGTGCGTTGTCATCACTTTAATTTTGTCCTCACAGTCCCTTCGTGAGACATTCGTAATTTGTTGTATCTTCAGGAAACATACGCTAACCCATACCGTGAAGCAGAATGCTTCTCTTGCAGTGATGGCTGATCGTCTTCGCGACGCTTCCACGGTTGCTAAATAAACTTACAATGAATCGTGCTGCATATCCTTTGGCTCTTCTCCATAATCTCTAACAATCCTATCTGGTACGGATGTCACACAGACGAAAAATATTTCACTATTGATAGCGCGAATATTTTTGAGTTACTTCCTTTGTTGGTGGACTTCTCTTCCAGGGAATAATTTAAATGAATTTGGCAGGCACCTGCCATTACAACTCTCAAATATGTATTCGTTTCACTTAAAATAGTTCCTTATGCACACTCCTAGATAAGTGATGGAAGCATCTGCTTCGAGTAATTGCCCAGCAATCGCTCAGTCATTTGTTAAACGACCTGTCTCTATGTATTCGCAATATGTTACATTTCATGGTATGGAGGGTGAATTGGCACTCATTCCACCATGCATCTACACGCTTCCCAGCGTTGCGACTTCTGAATGTACTACAGCATCATTGGAGAAAATTCTCATTGAACTTCTGACGTTATCTATGAGGTCATTTACATGCATTGTGGAAAGCAAACTCCTATAAGTGATAACACTCCCACCAGAAACGCCAGAAATTACTTTAATGCCGGGAAATTTCTCTCGTTTGAGAACGGTATGCTGTACGTATGTGCTAGAAACTCTTCAATCCAAGGGTTATAGGGAAAATGCAGATACAGGCAAACGGATATCATAAATATCTCTTAAGGTACCCAAATTCTCGTCAGAATAGGTGACTAAAATAACTGTGATTCTTTTAAGGTAGCCAGTATTTCATTGGAGAGGTTAACGAGTGTAATTATGATTATCTTAACAACGGGCGGGGAACGGGGGAGGGGAGGAATGGGGGGGGGGGGGGGGAGGAGCCCTACCGGTAGCTGTCAGCCTACGTCAATTCCTGGTATCCCTTCCGAAGGGTATGGAGTGGCAGTACCCTTCGCTTGTAGGGATAGGCACATCTAAGGATAGGCTGGATGTGGCAATGACCGTCACGCCGCATGAAAGGCTTCCAAGCCGTGAGGACTAGGGTTAGCACCACTAAATCCCCGTCTTCAGCACGAGACACTCAACTTGCAATGAGTGAAACAAATTTGCATTGGATGGAGATCCCGAATGTACAGGATCATCACTTAACAGCCAACACAAGTGGTGACAAGACCCTTGGTAGTGAAGTCATTTCCCCAGGTAATTCTAGCAGCGTCATATGCCCCAAGTGAGGTATTGACCTCTCGCGAAGGGCGGTAACACAATGACGTCGGCACTTCAGGAGATATTCTGGCCTGACGAGGGTTCCTGACGACATTAGAGGATATACATGTTCGTTTTACAATTTTACACAGAAGAATTTAATGTCGCAGAACTTCACTGGAGTATTGGGATGCAGAAAGGCCTGTGGCCTGGCGAAGGAATTGGCGAAGCTGGAACTGGAGTCGAAAGATGCATTTAATACACAAGGTCAGCTCAACGAGTAGTTGGGAACCAAGACAGGTAGAACCGACGGGTCACTCCTGCCTACAGGGCGGTGTTGTCCACATTGGTTGAGGAGACAGCTCAAGAAGGGGTCGAACCAGACCCAGTGTCTTGAACGGTGTATTGCCCCAACCAGAGGAAGTAGAAAAGCGACAGCCACGTGAGATGGGAGCTAGGACAGCTTCGATTACAAATGGAGCCATAAGAGAACATCTACAGCAGGTTTACCCTAGGTGTTCCTAATTTTTAAGCAGTTTATCGATATAGGTCTGAAGGTGGACCCAATCTGGGATGATACCGATGTGCCCTTCCAAAATTTTACAACATCTTGGTCTCAGTAAGTTCTCCCACAGATAGAAGGAAACGCCGAACCAGGGCTCCTGTGAACAGGAACCGAGAAAAACGGAGGAAAGAAAGGGCTGAACATTTCCGTTCCACACAATTTAGATGGCTTAATGATCGTGCCAACTTGTAAGGGAGATCCTGAATGGAGTCAGACATGAAGAAGTTATGTAACCTGATGCAGATTGCGCATCAACTTCGAGGGCTACTATACGCAAGAATCAGAAATGGCAGCTCAAATCTAATGTTCAAATGTTTGTAGAACTTATGGGTCTTAACTACGGGGTCATCAGTCCCTAATCTTACAAACTACTTATGAACTAGCTAAAACTAAGGACGGCACAAATATCCATGCCCGAGGGGGGATTCGAACCCCCGACCGTAGTGGCCGTGCAGACCCTGACTGGAGCGCCTCAGTCCCCTCGGCTACTGCGGCAGGCAGAAATGGCAGCTTTCCATCCAAAATCCAGATCTGAGGAATCACTGGTGGACCTATCTTATCCCAATTCTGTTCCAGAGAAATGGATTCAGAAACTAAAACATACGGCATTGTGCCCAGACGGCGTGTCTCATGAACACCTAAAAGGCATGACGGATGTGATCCTGAACACACAAGTTTTTGGAATGTGCAAGACACGGAAGTCCTTCCAGATAAGTTTCACTGGACTTCTACCCAAGAAAGGAGACTTAAGGTCTCCGCCTAAATGAAGACCAATCACAATCTCATCTGTAATCAGTATATTGTTTTACAAGATCATGGCCTTTAGAATATCAAAGTCCATACCTATTCATAAGGCCCAACGAGGGTTTTGGGAGGTGTACGGCAAACTGGCTAATGCTCTCTGTCTGGACATCAATGTCAGGGAGAACCGAAGGCTCGGTATGCCTTTTCACGTGATAGCTCTTGATTTAACAAAAGCCTTTGTCCGCATTTCATGGAACATAATACGACAAGTGTTCTGAGATCAGGGAATGGATGAGCATGCGTTAAGTTACATCATGTGATCGTACGAGGGTCATAAGACCTATCTCCAGGCGGGATCGATCAACGTGGGAACGGTAGAATTTCAAACACGGAGACCCTCTAAGACCTGTGGAATTTAACTAGTGATGATCGACTATGAGGGTGAACTATGGAGCCGCAGTTGGTGCGTTCAGAGTGGCTGTTACGGGCTTTTCCGACGATATTGTACTCCTCTCTTTTAACGTGGAGGATATAAGGAACCATTTCAGCGTTGTGACCGCAATGAAAATAACCCTGAAAAATACAGAGCGCTCCAATCCGTCACGGTAGCACGGTCCAAGCATTGTATGTCCAAACAAAAAGCCTGTTACACATCGAGGGCAAAGACACCCTTGCTCTGAACATGATAGATCAGCTAAATTACTTTTAGGCCAGTCGTCGTAGACAAAAAAATGGCCTTAGGTCCAAAAAAATTGCAGGATGCTGAATTTTTGGTATGTTGTTAGGACATATTAGAGTAGTATTAAACCAAGTTTGCAGCTTCTAAATCCTTTAGCGTAACTTTTAAGAGCCAAAAAACCTCGAAATTTTCGGACTTTTTTCTGGTTTTGGCTTATAACTCTTGAATGGTGTTTTTTGACGAAAAGTCACTCACACCTCTATTAATGATGATAAAATATTCTAAAATTTAAGCCCAACCGCAGCTCTGTAAGTCCAATAGTTCCCGAGATATTGGACTTCAAAAATTGACTTATTTCTCCAAAAAGTTCAAATTTTCGATTTTAGTCATCTTTCGGCTAGAATATTGGCTCTAATGATCATCCCACGGGGAAAGTCATACAAAAATGTTATAGAGCAGTTATTTAACTTTCATCTAAGTACTGAACGAAGTCCATATGCCCAATAGATTTCTAGTTATTGTTAAAAAACGAAAACTTGGAAAAATCGGAGTAGTCAATAAATTGACCCAGACGAATAGCAGTCCTCTTATCCTGTGTGTGTTAAAGAAAAAGGATTAATTACTCATTGACGATGATTATTAACGCATCGTATATAAATAGGATTTTTTCAACACTGTTTTCAGTAAATATTCAACAGCTGAGGATGCTGGTGGCTCTCCACAATGTCTCGGGCCTTCAAGTACAGTGGTTGATCGTAGGTCACAAAACATGTTTCCTGACCGTGAATGCTTGTTTTTTAACTGGCTTCTAAAAGTGATGTTAAAACAGTGTCGTAAGCAGTTAACGGAGCATGGATAAAAGGGAGATATACAATCTTTGGACGTTTGTAAGGAAGATCTTCTGTCACTTTCTCCATAAATCCATTCCATCCTGCGATGCCTGGCATGTTAGTTGCTTTTCCAAACAACTACAGCAGGTTTGGGGATTTTAACAAAGTGACTTCGGCTATTTTCACTTTGTTAATTGAAATGGCTGACAAGCCAGATTTCTTTCTCATAGAAGAATGTTTAATATGTGTGGCAGTGTGTGAACCTGATAGACTGGGCACATACAGACTTCAAATGCGGTTTGTTTATGTCTGGGTGAACGGATGAGTGAGGGGTCATGATTATTGTACTACCCATTTCATGGAACGTATTTTCTCCATCAATTGTGTAAACGTTCACATCTGCATTGTCGAACACAAAATGCATAAAAGCTCCTTTGTGAACTAGTTTGGTCACTTCTCCACGGAGGACAGAAGAACTTTCAAAATGCATAGCCTCCGTATATGTACAAGAAATTCCCATACAGTGGCAAAGTTCAACAAAGTGCTTTGATCCAAATTTTCTACACAAATAGCTTCCAAAGCTTATTTGAATTGAGGATAGGAAAGATTTGGGCCTCGTTGCAGCCATGATTGCATGAGCAAATCCAATGCACTTCTTTTCCCACTGTTCAAGAGAAGGATGCCTCTGCGTCTTTTAAAAAAGCATCTGACGGGGGATATTGAGTAGTGTTAAATGTTTGGGAACGAATGTCTTGCAGGATAATCTCTGCTGCAGCTTTGACAACACTAAGCCGCTCTTCATCAGGATCGCTAAGTCTTTGATTGTACCACTTTTCATAAAGAATGTTTATCCAATGTCTGTGAACATCAAGAAAAGCCTGTGATACGGACCAACCTGCGCAAAAATAATTTTTACTCCATATCGCTTTTTTAGATGAGCTTGAACACTTGGCAACTGCCAGTTTGTAATCATATTTGAAGGTCTCTGCAAACAAGTCACTTACGGAAAATTGGTTTTCCTGTCTTGTTTCTGCAAGGTATGCATATATACGCTACATACCTTCGATAAGTAAGGGATGTTCAGGACGGCCTCGTTTACCTCCTGAATTAGTAGATCGCGACAATTTTACGTAGCCATGTTGTGGTACTTACCCTCAGTAGCAACAAGTTCACTTATACATGAAAGACGCTGCAGAATGTGTTGTCTCCATTCTGCAGCTTGTCTAACTTTCCCACAATCGGTTCTTTCACTTCCAGTGTTCCCCTTCATGGAGTTCATCCCGTAAATATTTGGACAATTTTATCTGCTTCTCGAAATATTCCTTGGAGAATTTTTCACCACAAAGAAAACAACAATATCCAATGATGTGACGCCTTGAATCCGACGCACTTTTTAGCCTTTCCCCACACGAAGACGATGGGTGAGCAAATCAAACATCTCCTTCTCGCTGGACAAATGCTTACACATTACTTTCCACAGTGTACCTCTTTCTGCATGCGTCGTGTACTGTCACTTCGTTTAAACTGCACAAAAACCTCATGTTCCTTTCAAGCCCACTTTTCTGACTCATTTTTATCAGCGTCTAAATCCCGCGGTTTGTCGCTGTCACTGTTCCCTCTCCAAGCACTTACCGACGACCCCGAAACAAACATGCGACGAGGTTAGTTCCGACATATTGTAAAACAGAAAGTACTTAAATCACCACCACGATCGAGATTTAGACGATTTTTGTTTGAAACGTTCTTCACGGATCCGAATACGGCCGTTTCTAAGGGTAGACTGGGTGTAGTGGGGAAGGCCTCGGAGGCTAGAAGTTTGGGAGGGAGGACAGAACACCCGCTAAGTCACGACTAGGAGTAAGGGGGACGGGAAGGGGACTGGAATACCTTCGCACAACAAAAGTCCTCGCTACTAACGAAAGTTCCAATCTCTTGATGACTGATCAATACCCACAAACGGAGAGGCTTTCGTTGTTTTTACAACAATACCTACTTTCACAAATATATTGGCATGCACTAACACATAATTACACCTATTTATATACAATACGTTAATAATCATCTTCAATGAGTAATTCTTCCTTTTTCCTTAACACACACAGGATAAGAGGACTGCTATTCGTCTGGGTCAATTTATTGACTACTCCGATTTTTCCAAGTTTTCGTTTTTTAACGATAACTAGAAATCTATTGTGCCTATGGACTTCGTTCAGTACTTAGATTAAAGTTAAATAACTGCTCTATAACTTTTTTGTATGACATTCCCCGTTGGATGATCATTAGAGCCAATATTCTAGCCAAAAGGTGACTAAAATCGAAAATTTGAACTTTTTGGAGAAATAAGTCAATTTTTGAAGTCCAATATCTCGGGAACTATTGGACTTACAGAGCTTCGGTTGGGCTTAAATTTTAGAATATTTTATCGTCATTAATAGAGGTGCGAGTGACTTTTCGTCAAAAAACACCATTCAAGTGTTATAAGCCAAAACCAGAAAAAGTCCGAAAATTTCGAGGTTTTTTGGCTCTTAAAAGTTACGCTAAAGGTTTTCGAAGCTGCAAACTTGGTTTAATACTACTCTGTCCTAACAACATACCAAAAATTCAGCTTCCTGCAATTTTTTGGACCTAAACATACCTGACGACTGGCCTATTTGGATATTGTTACGATACAAACCATCTCCAGCTAAACTGGAAAGTATGCTCGCCAGACTTCAGAAAGCGGCTCTTAAGCCCCAGCAAAAGATCGTCATATGGCACACTTAACCCTTACTCACGGTTACACACAGTTTGCAAACAACTAGAGTCACAGCTAAAAGACTTAAATACGTTGACCCGTGTATCAGCCATTTTGTTAATGCGAAAACTATGTCTACTACCTTCTTCCACACGCGTCAGCGGAATGTAGGTCTAGGAATTCTTGCCCTGTGATTAATAGTAAGTTCCATCTTTTACAGGTGACTTCAGAACCTGTCATCCAAAGATGACAACCAACTTCAAGAAATCTCTAAGACAGAGCTGGTGCAGAAGCTCAGGACCAGACTCGCGGAAACTCTCACTGTGAGCAGAGAATCACTTCAGCCATCAAAGGAAACCATCGCCAACTTCTGGCATCGACTTCAGTCCACGGCATTAGGCAGAGGGCCGGAGTATATACAGAACTCAAGCCATTGCAGCAGCCGGATCAACGACACTCCTCCATTCTGGAGTGGAAGAGATTTTATAACCTCAGTACATCTGCGAATTTGACTGCTGCCGACCATGGGAGCTCCATATGGAACGAGTCCATCAGAAACCGTAGGTACAGGGGCGCTTTCCAGAATCGTCGTAAGGCGTTACAACATGTGCTCCACCGTTGCTTACAATCCTACTTTCCGTCAATGAACATTCTTTTGACTAAAATATGTTCTATTTTGTTTGTTCCTATTTCAAAGTTGTGTACAAACTTACTCACTGAAAAATAATCAGAGACAGTTTCTAGAATTACTGTTACAGCTATTGCCTGTAGTCATTAACAAATAACATATACGGTCACAAAATTCAAATTTATGATAAGTTATGGCCATACATGTGATAAGAAAGTGGAATTTCCGTTAAAATATTATTACCTGTCTTGCCGTGGTAGTTTTTCCTCTTGTTCAAGTTTATTTTCTTTGCCTGTACTGGTTTACGTAAGATCAAATGACAGTCTCAAATCACCGTTGTTTGCAAATGTCTCAGAAACGATGTGAATTATGGAAGTAATACATCAGAACAAAGTTGTTGAGAATTTTCTCCGCTGCAAATAGGTTTATGCAATTTTTGCTACAGATAAAGCGTTAAAGCGTTATATTCAATTAAATTTCCCGATGTCAAAAGGACAGTTACTAACCTACTTTTTGTCCGAAATATTTGGAAAAGGCAGATTCAGGTCGCTGGCAGCCAACAATTACACCTGTAAAATTTTCTGCCGATCGGTTGAACAGCGCGACCTAAAATTTGGGAACACCTTGCAGACAGACAGACAATGGCATTTTTTTGCAAATACCTCTGACAAAATGCGAAATATGAAAAAAAACGCAAGAGAGCAGAGCTGTAGAGAATATTCTCCTCTACAAATTCGTTTATTCAATGTTCGTGCCAGATGACCGTTTAGGCCATTATTTACATTTAAATTTCGAGCTGCCAAAAGGCGGTCGCAAGGGCCCACTTTTAGTATTACATGTGTGGTTAAATCCGCCTTATGCAAGACATCTTGTTTTGTTTTAAGACCCCAACATTTTTCGGCACTTATTGTGCCATCTTCCGTTGGTTTTTGGATTTTATTTGCTAGAATAACGTGTTACAGATTTTTGGTTACGGAGTCATTTAGATCTCGACCTGATTATGGGTGCTCAGTGTATGGGTCTGCACGTCCATTTAAAGATGTAGGCTGTATTACACTATGATGGTATTCGACCGGTTTCTTGGGCATTCAGGACAAGCCCCATACAAAATACCTGTGCTCAGGCTGCTGCATCAACTAACAACCAGGCGACGACTACTCATGGTGTGCCAAGCATATGAAACGCTGTCCGCATATTTCACACTTTCATACCTTATCGTTTCTCGTACTCTAATGGAAAGGTTCTTCCATAATCGGCAGTGAGCGACACGGCCATATGACTTTCGCAACGAGAGATTTCGTTTTAGAAATGAGAGTGGCTGGTTTTATAGTTTTACTTCGAGGTTGGATAGGGTTTCCCCCATGGCTTGACCAGAGGCCTAGATTTGTTTTAAACCTGACGAATTTTAGGTAAGGTCAAAACTCAGATATTACTTTTCAGTCTGTGTTTCTTATTGTTTAAGGTAAGCACAACGGTTTTACATTGGTCTACGCTGATGGTTCCAAGTAAGGGGACTCCGTTAGTCGTTCCATTGTATTCCCCACCGTGTTTTCAGGAGTCGACGTCCCGAGAGTTATGCTGTTTTTGTTTTTTCCCTTTTCTTCAGCAGAGTGTTATGCGATGCTACAGGTACTAAGCAGATACGTCATGTATAGGGTGAATGTTTTCGTAGTTGCTCTGTTCTCAGTTTTCATGTTCTCACTCCTCTTTTATTACATTTTCTCGGGCGCTGAAGACCTACGGTAGTTTCCGTCATTACCAGCACCCTCGTTGCGATTATGGCCAATTAGTGCTGCTTGAAGGCCAGTTGCCACTGCTGTCTGGCAGAGGTGAGTGCCTAAATGCTCCTCCAAGATAAGTCTGCCTACGACATTTTAGCTCGGAGAGAGAGTATACGATGCCTCACCGCCGGTCCGTCGTATTTAGCCGCCTTCTGACGGTGGCAACAGTCCAGGTCCAGGTTGTAGTTAATGATCTGTGTGTCCACTACGCGTGCGATGCCGTCTTTGACCACCATAATTTCATAATTTCCGGCTTGCAGATCCACCTGGGTGTTCGAAAGTGGGGCTCTACGGAGACGTCGAACCGTCAATGGGCGAGTCCTCTTGCAACATATTTGACTACTGCATCATGAAGCTGGACCTGCAGTACTGTTCCCTCCGCAAGTCTGGACGGCGTAGTTGGTAGACTCGATCGCGTTGCAGCTGGCATGATACATTTTCTCTTTGCCCGACCATGGTCCCTCCCGTTCTTGGACGGGAGGACACTGACACCCGTCAGCAGACAGGAGATGTAATCGCGGCCAGATAGGAACCTTGTGGTGTCCTGGACACACTGGTGCTGGCCTGGTGTCTTGGCAGACATTTAATTCCTGGGAGGAAGAGGAAAGGAGTTGGTCATTCCACAAGTGGCGTCTCTAGCGCGGCCACTTCGAGACAGGCGTTCCCCCAGCTTGCATCATTGCTATTGCTGAGCTGCTGAAGGGAGAATAGTCAGCCCCACCTGAGTGATGGACTGATGCTATGATCAGATGGGATGCCGAATCCCCCCTTGGCTACTAGAGCAAGCATCAAAGTAGCCTATGTGGATGTCTGCAACTCGACCACAGATGTAGACTACCTTGAAGCCCCGATCATGTATTGCCTCAAGGTGAAGCCACGTTAGAGGCCAGGACGAAGGCATCACGAAGAGTGTAGAGCCGCTGCTATGGTTTCAGTAGTGTGCACATGACCAACTATTCATCTACATAGCGGCTCAGAAGTAAGATGCATCGTCCTGAGGAGGTGCAGAAAGGTTCTCCCACGCGTTGCACCGGCATGATGGTGTTGCCATCTTTGAAGATGATTGAGTTTTCTACGTTCACCTTCTTCTCAAGACCAGACGCCACCAGCGCTAGGGAGAATTATTTCTGCATGTTGACCTGAAGCTCCAGATGTCAAAGGGCCTCGACTTCTGCATTCACCAGGGACTTCATGCAGCCCCCCGTTGAGGTGAAGAGCAGGATGTCATCTGCAAAAGCCACGTCTTTGACATGGTGGCCCAAGACTTTGACGCCTATGCAGGAAGAAAGTTGAAGAGGAAAGGGAATAGAGGATCCTCCTAACTAACCCCCCTTGCTGGTCGAGCCAAGTGGGGCTCCTTCGCATCACCTTCAATGACCGTCTCACTGCCCTGACAGAACTGCTTGATATATCTAATAAGCTCTTATGACTGGCTGGAGAGCCGCATGGTTCAGTGATCAAAGACCTTGGAAACTTGGATGGACACAACAAAGGCAGAGTGACAGGCTCAGGTTGGGCCGACGAGCACATGTTCAAACCAGAAAGTGTTCTCCAGCTTACTATCCTGAGGAATGAACACATCACACATAACCGCAGCAGCCGCGATGCCAGGACCTTCTAAAAAGCCAGGGCAAAGACCAAGCAGATCATGATGGGGCGAAAGTTAGCATGGTATCATCGACTATGAAATTAGCCTGTTATGTTCCGTAAGCAAAATCTCATGCAGTTGAGATCTGCAAATGTAAGTTAAAACGCTCACAGCTGCTCTGAATTAATTTATGAGTCACCACAGTACATGTGCAATGGAACTTTATCTCACTGCTCACTCCTTAAGAGAGCAGCAAACGTTTAAACAAACACAAAATCAATGTTAAAAAAAGAAATGAATAGATAATTAAACATGGGACAAGGAGCATGAAATCATAAAGCAGAGGTTTGATACTTTAAAGTCATAATCTATTCTGTAAAATGAACAAGGAAATAAATGTGGGGAGACCAAATTAATCACACACCTTGTACAAAAGTGAATAAAATCGTAAAATTACTGCCCATAATAAAATTGTTTCTGCACTTTTATGAATATAGAGGTAAGGTGGGAGGAAATTTGCAAACACGCAATGGGTATTTGAAAGCACATTCATTCATTCACAGACTCATGCATAATGCTTGGCGGTACATTACTCTGCGGGAACACTCAATAGCAGCAGCAAAATGAAGTGTTGCCAGCGTCTTGATGAGATGGTGGGTGTCTTGATCACAAATTTAATTACACTACACTAAACGAACTCATGTGTGAGGAAGCAGTGGCTCACTTAAACGAACTCATGTGTGAGGAAGCAGTGGCTCACTATTCTTAAGTACCACGTGGTGGGTGACCACATTGAATTACATAGACCTTTACAAAGAGAAATTAATTTAAAATAAGTAAAGCACATGCGAGAATTCGTATAGAAGAAAGCTAGTATTAATAAAAGCATGGCTGAAGACCGAAGTGATGACCGTTACAATAACACATGGTGCAATCGTCATACAAGACAGGGAAGATGGAATCAAGCTAGAAAATCTGAGAAATATTTAGCATACTCACAGATACAGATACACATGAAAACTTTAGTTAAATATAGCAAGGAAATTCAAACACACTAAGTTTACACAAGGGCTGAAGGCCACACATAAGTATTCTAACTTGAGCACAACTGGACACAGAATCATCACCGGAATGAAAATGCAAATAATGAGTTTACACTGAATTTACTCGAGTTCTGTGAATTAAGAGACACTCCGCCTTGCATAGCGAAAAAATTACTCATGAAAACTATCACTGAAAACCAAGACTGTCTGATCACAAAGAAAGCAAAGTTCTAACAGCATGCCTTCCCCTCAGCATGATTCGATGGAGTACTTACTTCCACAGTTGTCGGAGCCAGAATGAAGAGTGAAGAGTGCAGCTCTAAGGCCACAGAAACACCTTACCCCTAAGAGCGACGCTGAGTGCGTTCAGAGACTAGTGTTTACCAACCCTTGCTTCCTGGTGAAGACAGTTCCTTCCACATCCACTGCCAGAGAGGTCTCCTATCAGCTCTATCGTCCAAGATTAGTTTAGTACGACACTAATAACATGGCCACTTCGCCATCTTGCCAAGTAAGCTTGTCTCTGTCCAGCCAGCAGATGCCAGCACAGACGACAAACGAAGTCATGCATTCTCAACTACAGCAAAATGAGGCCTAAAGCGGGAGGCGGCCACTGTAAGCCATTGCATGGCAGTCAATCAATATTAAAAGCAACCTTCCACATTCACATGAACACACAAGTTTAATCATATGGGTAGAAACTTATATCAGTATGGGGCAAACATATATAAACATGGGGCATTGATCATTCATAAACAGAATAAAATAATTAACACACAGATAGATAAAATTAATGGTGCAGAAACACTTTAGCTTAATGAATAAATCAAAATGGAACATGATGACACATTCATTGGATGTGTTTCAACTAGAGACCCCGTCTTATTGGGCTGAAGTCCCAGCGGACAATGGGTCCCTCGACGGGAGGCCCACCATGGGCCTGTTGAGGTTGCTCGTTGTTTGAAGTCACCCCAGTGGGCGAGTAGCTGGCAGAAGTAGCTATGACTGTTGTGTGCCCCCTGCAGCAACTACGACTTCTCGGCGGGGTTACTTGGTGATTTTGTGGGAGAGAGCCACAACGTATTCCACCACATCTGCCAGTAGGATGCATTCTTGCTCCTGCTCATAACGGCCTCCAGCATTCGGAGGGGTAAGAGAGGCTACAGCGCCTGGTTCATGGACAAACTTGCCAAGCCTCCAACTGAGGAGTCTTGCCGCTACCTGGATGAGCTCCTGGACGTCTTCATATTTCATGTTTGCAGCTGTTGTTTATCGCTGCACTGGCCATCTCAGGGTGTGACTACGTGGATCTCCAGGGTTCGCGCACTGTGGAAGCCCTGAACGCACATGGTACAGCGGAACTCAGTCAGGGCCGCTTCTACTTGAGGTCGGCGCAGTTTGGCTGGTGCCATCTTCTGGCGAACCGGAATCCATGTTCTCTTCATTACTTCTGCCAACTAAAACAAACGGAATGCGGGGGAGGGGCTGATAGCCCCCCCCCCCCCCATCCTGAAACCCTGACTGCAGCCTTCGCTCAGTGAATCAGTGGGGCCGGCCGTGGTGGCCGAGGGGACAGAGGCGCTCCAGTCACGGTCTGCACGGCCACTACGGTCGGGGGTTCGAATCCCCCCTCGGGCATGGATATTTGTGCCGTCCTAGTTCGTAAGTAGTTCATAAGTAGTTTGTAAGCTTAGTGACTGATGACCCCGTAGTTGTCCCATAAGCTGTACAAACATTTGAACATTTTGAATCAGTGGGTCCATGTCAAGGGAGAACACTGCAGATGTGAGAGGCTGTAGCTTGTGCATCACCCACGAAGGTTCGCATAGCCTCCCACCAGATGTGTTGTTTCCAGTCGTACTAGTCTTAAAAAAGACAAATCCGGTTAGAGCCGATAAACCCATTAGGCCACCCTGTGACCTGAGTGTGAGTCATAGTTACTCTCTCGATCTGCCCTGTAATAGCGTTGGCAACTGTAAGAGAGTCATATTTATTATATGCGTTTTTCACATATCTACATTTTTCCCCATCTCTGAGATTTTCCTATATCAGCATTTTTGACATGTTTGTGTTTTGCCCATATCTGTGGTTTTCGCATATTCACGTTTCTCCATATCTGCGTTTTTCACATTTCTGCACTTTTACATAAAAAAAAGGTAAAGCAGTCAACAATCCGAAGATTGGTTTGAACACCACAGTGCTTTACTAGGCATGGTCCTGTTTGGAGGTGGTATGCCGTTGCCTTCCTCCGACCTACGAACTGACTTACCCAGCCAGTTATGGGGGGACCTACAGTTTAACGTGGGTTCCGAACCACGGTGCTATTCGGTATTTTTCACATGATCAACACTGCCAGAGGTGAAAGAAGTGGAAAGTGACAGATAAAAATCCCAGGACCTGGCGGGGATCGAACCTGCGACCCTTCGATTTGTAGTCTGGCACTCTACCACTGTGCAACCGAGGCGCACTTCATACCTCCGTTTTTTGCATATTTGCTTCTCATATCTGCGTTTTTCACTTATCTCCGTTTTTCCCATGTTTGGAACGAGGTATTGGCGTTATTAATGATGTCATAGTTACTTTCGCCACCAGCTTCGATGAGGCATTGTCTAGGCGAGGAAAAGCCTCACGTCTATTTTGCCCAGGTTTTAAGCCACCGGTGGGCACGGAGTATCCTACGCTGATTGTGGGTATGACCTAGCCCTGATACTAAGGACAGCTGATATATGGATCACGGTGGACAGATCCTTAGTACCGTGGACGTCTAGCCTTCGGTAACATAACCTTTATGAATTGGCGGTGTGCACTTACTCTTGCACAGATGAACTTCCTCATATCTTCTAATTGTCTGCATATCAAGCGCCACGAACTCAAACCAGAAAAGGAAGGTCTTCACGTTTTGTGGAGAGCTTGTATTTCCGCTGAACAGCAGACAATACTTTCTGTCTGTTATATTTCCCCGCTTATGTCGTAAGCACTCATAGGCAATTGTAGTCTCTGAGTGCATTGTAGCCTGCTCCTGGCGCCTCATCAGCACTGTGCATGATTAGGTCTCATACCTACCAGTCTGAGTTGGCCAAAGAAATGGTCGACCTCTCCCCAACATTGTAGTGGAGTGCTTTTGGCGCACTTAAGGTTACAGTAATACTAATCATCTTGTGATGGTGCAGTTCCTGTATCTTCCATGCTTGCTGTATTAGATGTGTGGTTAAATCCGCCTTATACAAGACACCTTGTTTTATTTTAACATCTAAACATGTATCGACACTTATTGCGACATCTTCCGTGGGTTTTTGGCTTTTATTTTCAAGCATAACATGTTACAGATTTTTGGTTATGCAGGCATCTAGACGAATAGTTAGATTTGACAATTTTGTTGGATGTTAGAACTACTTTATTTACGACCAAAGCAGATACAAATCCTTTGAATGGCACAAATATCCATGCCCGAGGGGGGATTCGAACCCCCGACAGTAGTGGCCGTGCAGACCGTGACTGGAGCGCCTCAGTCTCCTCGGCCACCGCGGCCGGCGTTATGGTCTTCAGTCCGCAGACTGGTTTGATGCAGCTTTCCACCCTACTCTATCCTGAGCCTTTTCATCTCCTCATAAGAATGACAACCCACATCTATTTGAATCTGCTTACTATACGCGTCTCTTGGTCTCCCTCTGCTATTTTTACCCCACACACTTCCCTCCAATGCTAAATTTACGATTCCCCGATGTCTAAGAATGTGTCCTACCAAGCGATCCCTTCTTTTAGTCAGGGTATCCCAAAAATTCCTTTTCTCACCAATTCTGTTCAGTACCTCTTCATTAGTTATGCGATCTACCCACCTAATCTTCAGCATTCTTCTGTAGCACCATATTTCAAAAGCCTCTATTCTCTTCCTGTCCACACTGCTTATCGTCCATGTTTCACTCCCGTACAAGGCAACACTCCACACAAATGCCTTCAGAAAAGACTTCCTTACACTTAAATTAATATTCGATGTTAGCAAATTTCTCTTTTTCAAAAATACTTTTCTTCCCATTGCCATTCTGCATTTTGTATCCTCTGTACTACGACCATCGCATGTTATTTTACTACCCAAGTAACAAAACTCATCTACCACCTTCATTGTTTCGTTACCTAATCTAAGTCCTTCAGCATCACCTGATTTTCTAAGACCGCATTCCATTATCTTTGTTTTGCTCCTGTTAATGTTCATTTTATACGCTCTCTTCAACACACTGTCCATTCCATTCAACTGCTCTTCCAGGTCCTTTGCTGTCTCTGACAGAATTACAATGTCATCAGCAAAACGCAATGTTTTTATTTCTTCCCCCTGTGCTTTAATCCCTATTCCAAATTTTTCCTTGCTTTCCTTCACCGCTTGCTCGATGTACAAATTGAATAACATCGGAGAAAGGCTACAACCCTGTCTTACGCCCATCCCAACTGATGCTTCCCTTTCATGCCCTTCGAGTCTAATAACTGCGGTATGGCTTTTGTACAAGTTGTAAATAACTCTCCTTTCCCTATATTTTACCCCTGCTGACTTCAGAATTTGAAAGAGTGTATTCCAGTCAACATTGTCAAAAGCTTTCTCCAAATCTACAAAAGCTAAAAATGAAGGTTTGCCTTTCCTTAATCTATCTTCTAAGATAAGACGTAAAATGAGTATTGCCTCCCGGGTTCCTACGTTCCTCCTGAATGCAAACTGATCTTCCCCGAGGTCAGCTTCTACCAGCTTTTCCATTCTCCTGTAGATAATTCGTGTTAAAATTTTGCAGCCATGACTTATCTAACTGATGGTTCTGTAATTTTCACACCTGTCTGCGCCTGATTTCTTTGGAATGGGGATTATTACATTTTTCTTAAAGTCTGAGGGTATTTCGAATGTCTCATACATCCTACACACCAGTTCAAGTAGTCTTGTCATGGCTGGCTCTCCCAGAGACTTTAATAGCTCTGCGGGTATTTCATCTACTCCTGGGGCCTTGTTCCGACCTAGGTCTTTCAAGGCTCTGTCAAATTCATCTCTCAGTATAGTATCTCCTATTTCATCTTGATATACTTCCTCTTCCCTTCCTACAACATCGTCTCTAAGTTCATTTCCTTTGTAGAGCTGCTCTATGTACTCTTTCCACCTTTCAGCTTTCCCTTCTTTGCTGAGAACTGGTTTCCCATCCGAGTTCTTGATATTCGTAGAGTTGCTTTTCTTGTCCCCAAATGTCTCTTTTATTTTCCTGTAGGCGGTATCTACTTTTCCCCTTCTTATACATTCTTCTACAGATTTGCATTTGGCTTCTAGCCACTCCTGCTTAGCCATTTTGCACTTCCTGTCAATCTCATTTCTTAGTCGTCTGTACTCCATTTTGCCTGTTTCATTTACTGCATTTTTATATTTTCTCCTTTCATCTATTAAATTTAGTATTTCCTGGGATATCCAAGGATTTTTTGTTGGTCTTGCCTTCCTACCTATTTTGTCCTCTGCTGCTTTCACTATTTCATCTCTCAATGCTACCCATTCCTCTTCTACTGTTTTATTTCCACTTGTTTCTGTCAATTGTTGCCTAAATCTCCCTCTGAAATTCTCCAGAACTTCACTTTCCTTCAATTTATCTAAGTCCCATCTCCTTATTTTCTTACCTTTCTGCAGTTTTTTTCAGTTTCAGCCTACAGTTCATGACTAATAAGTTATGGTCAGAGTCTATATCTGCCCCTGGGTATGTCTTGCAGTTTAGAATCTGGTTCCGGAATCTATGTCTTACCATTATAAAATCTATCTGATACCTTCCGGTGTCTCCTGGTCTCTTCCAAGTATACAACCTTCTTTTGTGATTCTTAAACCACGTGTTTGTTACGATTAAATCATGTTCCGTGCAAAATTCTACCAGGCGACTTCCTCTTTCATTCCCCCTGCCCAGTCCATATTCACCTACTATTTTTCCTTCTCTTCCTATTCCTACTACCGAATTCCAGTCTCCCATCACAATTAAGTTTTCCTCTCCCTTAACTGTCTGAATAATTTCCTCTAGCTCATCATATATTTCTTCGATCTCCTCATCATCGGCAGAGCTAGTTGGCATATAAACCTGTACTACTGTTGTCGGTGTTGGCTTCGTATCTATCTTGACAGTGATAACGCGATCACTGTGCTGCTCATAGTAGTTTACCCGCATTCCCATTTTCTTATTCATTATGAGTCCTACTCCTGTGATACCCCCAACTGATTTTGTATTTATAATCCTGTACTCACCTGACCAGAAATCCTGTTCATCCTACCACCGAACTTCACTATTCCCCACTATATCTAACTTCAACCTATCCATTCCCTTTTTTAAATTTTCTAATTTTCCTACCCGATTAAGGGATCTAACATTCCACGCTCCGATCCGTAGAATGCCAGTATTGTCTTTCCTGATGACAACATCCTCCTGAGTAGTCCCCGCCCGGAGATCCGAATGGGGGACTATTTTACCTCCGGAATATTTTACCCGAGAGGATGCCATCATCCTATGTTCATACAGTAGAGCTGCATGTCCTCGGGAAAAGTAACGGCTGTAGTTTCCCCTTGCTTTCAGCCGTTCGCAGTAGCTGTGTAGCAAAACCACATTAGCTGATGTTACAAGGCCAGCTCAGTCAATCATCCAGACTGTTGCCTCTGTAACTACTGAAAAGGCTGCTGCCCCTCTTCAGGAACCACACGTTTGTCTGGCCTCTCCACAGATACCCCTCCTCTGTGGTTGCACCTACGGTACGGCTATCTGCATCGTTGAGGCACGCAAGCCACCCCACCTCGGCAATGTCTGTGGTTCATGGGGTGGCTAATGTAAATATCGTAAATAAATTAGACCTAACATCCAACAAAATTATCAAATCCAAAAACTCGTCTAAATGACTGCATAACCCAAAATTTGTGAAACAAGAGCATGATGTGCGGCTAAGGCATTATAAAATTCCCAGTGCTTTTAAGCACGTTCCTTCATATCCTTAAAGTGAAGCAATCATGTAAGTTTTTAATAGAGTGTGAGGCCCAGAAGCCTCACTGTGTCTTTAAAAAACAGAATAGTGTTCCTCATTCACAGTTCAAGTAGTTTTGAAACAGTACGTGATCGTGTAAAAGGAACACACTACACACACACACACACACACACATACACAAAAATCGACCATTGTACGTAACAAGAGCTTTGTTTTATCACTAAAATTAGCCTTCGCACGCGGGGTGCAAGCAGAGCTGTCGATTTGTAGCATTGTTCCCGGGGTTCATCGGGGTCCTTTGGTTTGGAGCCGAGTGGAGGGTCTGAACCAAAGGCTTCGCCGACTCTGTAACAGTCATGGCTGCAGATTTCTGGATCTGCGTTATCGGGTGGGGAATTGTAGGGTGCCCCTAGATAGATCAGGGGTGAACTACACTATGGAAGCGGCTACTCGGGTAGCAGAGCACTTGTGGAGTGCACAAGGTTTTTTTTTTTTTTGTTTTTTTTTTTTTTTTTTTTTAGGCTAGGCGCTAACTCTGAAGAGCACTCGCCTGTCACCATTCAAACAGCGAATTCAGGCCACGTTCGGAACAAAAATTCGAACATAAAAATATTAGCCGTGAACTTACAGAGTATTAGAAACAAAGTTCCCGAATTTGCCGCACTGCATGGAAGTTATGGCGCTCAGGTAGTTTTAGGCACCGAAAGCTGGCTAAATCATGATGTGGCAAGTTCAGAAATATTTAGCGAAGCGTGGAATGTATATCGGAAAGATAGATCCGATACAACTGAAGGAGGAAAGTTCATCGCTGTGGACAAAGATATTGTTTCTACTGAGATCGAGGTTGAAAGTAACTGTGAAGTTATCTGGGCATGTATAACAGGTATAAAAGAAATAAAGTTAATAGTTGGGTGTTTTACCGGCCCCACAGTGCTGCTGTAGCAGTTTTACAATCATTCAAAGAAAGTCCACACCAGGTAGTGCATAGGTATCCGGGCCATGTAATATTAGTCGGAGGAGACTTCAACCTTAAGAGTATAGATTGGGACCTCGCTAGTTACATTTCAGGCGGTACAGACAAGCAGTCTTGCGAGCTACTTTTGGACACATTTTCCGAAAACTGTCTTGAGCAGTTAAACCGGCAACCCACGCGCAATGGAAATATTCTAGACCTTATAGCCACAAACAGGCCTGACCTTCTTAACGATGTCTGTGTAGAGACAAGAATTAGTGATCATGATATCGTCATAGCGTCGATGATGACCAAAGTTCATAAACCAATCAAGAAGGCTAGGAGCGTGTTTTTGTTGGGAAGAGCCGATAAGCAAATGTTACGATTGCACTTAGAAAATGGATGGGCATCGTTTAATTCCGGGACTTTGGATGTAGAGGAATTGTGGACTAAATTTAAGTGCATTGTTAATAAAGGGTTAGAGAAATATGTGCCAGTAAAGACGATTAAGGATGGAAAAGATCCACAGTGGTATAATAATAATGTTAGAAAGCTGCTGAGAAAGCAAAGGCTGTTGCACTCTCGAATCAAAAAAGAATACGCAAATGATGACAGGCAAAAGTTAGTAGAGATTCGTGCGTCTATAAAAAGATCGATGCGCGAAGCATACAATAATTATCACAGACATATCTTAGCAAAAGATCTTTCCGAGAACCCGAAAAAATTCTGGTCCTATGTAAAATTGATAAGCGGGTCAAAGCCCACGGTCCAGTCACTCGTTGATCATTCCGGGGCAGTAATAGAAAAAAGCAAACGGAAAGCTGAAGTTCTAAATTTAACCTTTAAGAAATCTTTCACGCAGGAGGATCGCACAAATGTACCATCATTTGATCAACATACTAATTCCGAAATGGGGGACATAGCAATAAGTATTTCCGGTGTAGAGAAGCAGCTGAGAGAGCTAAATACGAAAAAGTCTGCTGGCCCGGATGGAATACCAGTTCGGTTTTACAAAGACTATTCTGCGACATTGGCCCCCTACTTAGCTTTCATTTCTCGCGAATCTTTAATTCAGCGCAAAGTTCCTAGTGATGGGGAAAAAGCGCAGGTAACTCCCGTGTATAATAAAGGAAAAAGAACTGACCCACACAATTACAGGCCAATATCGTTGACATCAGTTTCATTTAGAACTTTAGAGCATATTCTCAGTTCGAATATAGTAAATTTCCTTGAAACGGAAAAGCTTCTTTCCATGAATCAGCACGGGTTTAGGAAACATCGTTCATGTGAAACTCAGCTTGCCCTTTTCTCACATGACATCTTGCGAGCCGTGGATGAAGGGCAACAGGCGGATTGTGTTTTTCTCGACTTCAAAAAGGCCTTCGACGCGGTGCCACCCTGCAGACTGCTAACGAAGATATGAGCTTATGGAATAGGTTCACAGACTTGTGACTGGCTGGAAGACTTCCTAAGTAATAGAACGCAGTACGTTGTTCTCGACGGTGAGTGTTCATCAGAGACGAGTGTATCATCAGGCGTGCTCCAGGGGAGTGTGATAGGACCGCTATTATTTTCTATCTATATAAATGACCTGATGGATGGAGTAAGTTGTAATTTGCGGCTGTTTGCTGATGATGCTGTGGTGTATGGGAGGGTGTCGTCTGTAACTGACTGTAATAGCATACAGGATGACTTAGACAAAATTTCTAGTTGGTGCGAAGAATGGCAGCTAGCTCTCAAAATAGAAAAATGTAAGGTGATGCGCATGAGAAGAAAAAACAATCCTATAATGTTCGAATACAGCATTAGTAGTGAGCTTCTTGATGCTGTGGCGTCGTTCAAATATCTAGGCGTAACATTGCAGAGCGATATGAAATGGAACGAACATGTAAGGACAGTTGTGAGTAAGGCGGACAGTCGACTTCGGTTTATTGGGAGAATTTTGGGAAGATGTACTTCACCTGTAAAGGAGACCGCGTATAAAACGCTTGTACGACCACGTCTTGAGTATTGCTCAAGTGTTTGGGACCCGCAGCAGATCAATTTAAAGGAAGACATAGAGGCGATTCAGTGGCGAGCAGCTAGATTTGTTACCGGTAGGTTCGACCAATGCGCAAGTGTCACGGAAATGCTCCGGCAACTCAATTGAGGATCGCTGGAAGAAAGATGACGTTCTTTTCGTGAATTTCTGCTAAGTAAATTTAGAGGGCCGGAATTTGAAGCTGAGTGTAGTACGATCTTGCTGCTGCCTACTTACATTTCGCGTAAAGATCACAAAGACAAGATAAGAGAAATTAGGGCTCGTACGGAGGCATATAGGCATTCTTTTTTTCCTCGTTCCATTTGGGAGTGGAATAGGAAAGGAAATTCCTAGTAGTGGTACAGTGTACCCTCCGCCACGAATCTTAGGTGAATTGCGGAGTATGTATGTAGATGTAAATGTAGATGTAGAAATAAGGTCCGTGTGCACTACCGGTTACTCCCTCCTACAAAACCTTCTTCCCTGGCCCAAACTGAGAACTGACTCCCTTAAAATTACTTCAGTAACAAGAAGTTAATACTACAGTGGTCAATATACATAGCTGCTCACACGTTATTACACACTGCAAGCCACCACAATTAAAGTTATCTTAGAAAGGTGGCTAAGAAAACATTTATGGCGCAACAGAATTTAGACATAATTTGCATCTGACCTTGTTCTCAGCACTTGTGAAGAACAATATTAAATAAAAGAGGGAAGATGCTCTAAAACTACAATTTATAGGCAACTTACGGATTATGCTGAACTCAAGCTTGTATATTCAGATAGAAAACAAGCAAAACGAGGAACCAATTTTGTTAATACAATAAAAATGCACCTCTTACATGGATTAATGCGGACGGTGCCCAGTCTAAATTATACATGATTTAACGCAACTGGGAGGAAGGATTCACTAACAACACTCATTCGCTGACACACACGCAATGCCACAGCGAAACTCACCGAAATCAGCGTGTTGAGGCGAGGCGGAAGCAGGCGCCGCTATCGTGGGCTAGATTCAGCAAGTCGGAGGTAGCACAAAACACAATATACAAAACACTTTAAAGCTGGCTCTGGTCTGTCGTGCCTGTTTTGAGATGGTTGGACCGCGAGCAAAGAATCTGAATTGGACCGCGAGCAAACACGCTAACGGCGACACACGGCTACGTTACATGAACGCACTCCACTGAAGGTGAAGTGATTGAAAATCGGATTCATTATACAAAATCACGGTGGATTCTTAAGTTGCATTCAGTTATAAATCGATCTAGGCACTCCTTTTATATGAGAAGTGGCGTGAATTCAAGCGATTAGCTGCAAACCTCGGAAGTCGAAACTCGGACCCACATGGTTCCGAAAACCGATAAAATTGAATAAATTCAGTTTCCGAAAAATAAAGAAAATTAACTACAGCATGCAACCCATATAAATGCTTAGAATTATATAATAAAGCGAATGAAATACAGGTACACGCGATAGGGTGCGATTACAGAGACGGATGAAGTCCAGTCTCCAAAAACTCGTAAAAGTGAAATAATTACGAAGTCGAAAAATAAAATTAAGAATTACAACACACACACACACACACACACACACACACACACACACACACACACAGACTTGTTGGTTGGATATGGCATGAGTGTTAGACGACGCGAATCCAGCTCCCATACAGAACAGGAGCAGTTGTAATTATAATCAATGCTGGAGAGGAAGTCTAAAACGCCCCTATCAGCAGCCATTCTGGCGCTGGAAAGCTGGATCATAAGTGGCGGTGGCAATAACTGTAGAAAAATGGGAAGCCGTAATCTGGGCAATATCACGCATGCTGGTGTAGAGAGTACCATCCCCATTACAGCAGCAACTTGACTGGTGCCTCCTCTCTTAGATGTTCTCCCATACAACTGAAGACTCGAATTCAGAAACTGTTTCCATTACCTCTTCTTGCTCTCTCAAATAATCCGGTGACATTTAGCCCTTGTCACCGGAAAGGTGCGAGGATCTCTACAGTCGGACGGCAATTGAATCGACTCAGAGCCGCCTGTAATAATAATAATAATATGATTTTCTGTTCTGCAGGACCTAAATCAGAAGCAAGACTCTATGGTCATGTAACAAGTTAGCACATGAAATTTTTACACTAGAGTCGTAACAGAAAAAATTTAAGTAGTTCTATGCACTTGACAATCTTAAGCCTAAATAAAAATAATCAATAAGGAAACAAAGAAATTAGCTTAATTTTTCCTGGGGTTCCTCGACACAATAAAAAGAGTGAGTCACGAGGAAACTCTTCGTTTTAGATTTGAAAGTGCGTGGGTTAGTTTTAAGATTTTTGGATTCTTGTGACAGCTTACTGAAAACGGATTCTGCAGAATACTGCACGCCTTTCTGCACAAGAGTCATTGGCGTGCGATCTGTAGATTCCATTTCTGTCTATTATTTACCGAGTGAAAGCTGCTAATGCGTGGGAGTAAGCTGATATTGTTAACAAAAATAAAGAAAATATAATTTGACACTAATATCAGATCTCCTAGACTACTGAAAAGGGCTTGACACAACATTCGCGAACTTACACCACACATTGCTCGAACCTTCCGTTTCTGAGCCACAAATATCGTTTTTGAACCAGTAGAGTTACCCCAAAAAATAACACCAAACGTCATAAATGAATGAAACTAAGCATAGTAGACTACATTTTGTGTTAAGATACCACTTATTTCAGATACTGTTCTAATGGTAATTCAAGCGGAACTTAGTTTTTGAACAAGATCCAGAAAGCGGGCTTTAGATGACAACTTACTGAAAACCTAGAAATTTGAACTTTCAGTCTCACTTATCATATGCCCGTATGTATAATTACAATGTCAGATTTTTTGAACTGTATATTAGAAATTGTAAAAACTGAGTTTTACTGTGATTTACTTATCTCTTTACCTGCATTATTTGATACTCTGTCAATATTACAAACAACATCCTTCACTATCAAGTTGGTAGCATTAGCAAACAAAAGTTATACTCAAAGGCATATTATTTATACAAATAAGAAACGGTAGCGGTCACGGAACAGGCCTTGGGGCACCCATTCATAACTGTGCCCCATTGTGACTGCACGTCATAGGCAACACTGCAGAATTACCTTCGGCTGTCTGTTATTAAAGTAAGATGTGAACCAGTTGTGAGCCACTCCTCTTATTCCATAATGTTCCAATTTCTGCAATAATATTTTGTGATTTTGTGTTAAGTCAAAGAAGACGCTTAATGCTCGTAACCTTTTATTGAATCCATCAAGTTTCTCACAAAGAAATGAGGATATAGCATGTTAAGGCGTTAAACCACTTCTGAAACCAAACAGTACATTGACAACAAATTACGTAAATCGAAATTATCAATTAACCTTGATATCAATAACTTACGAAAATACCAATGGCATAGAAATAGGTCTATAGTTGTCTACATTATCTCTTTTTTTTCCTTTTCTATAAAGTGGTTATACAAATATTTTAATATTTCATGTAACTGACCATTATGAAAGGAAAAATTACAAATATGGCTAAGTACTGGCTAACATATGACGAACCGTACTTTAGAATTCTGCTAGATACCACTCATATCTACAAGAGTCTTCAGTCTTCAGTGATTTAATTATAGCCTCAGTCTCTCCTTTGGAAATATTATGGAGAACTATTCAGGTAACATTGTAATACGAATGCCTGTAGAAACTAGGGTTCTGTTTATTTCACCTGATATATTCAGAAAGCGATTATTAAATGCTGTTCATATATCTGACTTATCAGTAACAGAATCATTTCTACTATGCACTGACTTTATAGCCTCAATCTGGTGCTACTGACCAGACACTTCCTTCACGACTGACGAAATGGTTTTAATTTTAAGCTGAGTGTTTCCTAATACTTTTGCATAACACATATTTTTTGCCTTCTGAATGGCATTTTTCAGAACCGTACAATACTTTATGTAATGAGCCACTACAGCTTAATTTCTGCTTGCTTCTTACATTTTGATACAATTCCCACTTTGTTCTACATGATAATCTTATCACCTTTGTCAGCCATCCAGGCTGCCCGTTACTAGAAGAACCCTGTTTTGAGCGTTCTACAGGAAAGCAGCTTTCAAACAGCGTCTGTTCCTGATGGCTGAACGGCATTCGACATTGCAAAAAGCGACAGACTGCCATTTTGGTTGACCGTAACACCGTGGAATGGATGCATCAGCAGCACGGTGGAACGTTTCAGTAATATGATAGACCCATTTCTTGACGCTGTCACGAAGCTCAAGTTCGGCAACTCGTCCATAGTGTCTACTCTGACCTACTAATCACTCGTAGAACGGCTTTCTTTCGGTTTCTACTCTGTCTAGCGGGTGAGACCAAAATCTGGAAATGATTACTGCGATGCCAGTCATCGTCCACTTGCCATTGAGAAGAGTGGAGAAGGGCCAGAGAGCAAAGCGAGAGGTTAGTGACACTGCAGAAGTATATGTTCTGACCAGTGTTCATCAAATGAGCACAGAACTACAAAGGAACATTCTCAAATATATATCCCTTGGGCAGGTAAAGGACGAGGCCCAAAGCACATCATGTGCACTAGAATCATAACAGAGGTTGAAAGAGTGGGAAAGCTGAGTTAAAAGGTCGTTGAGAGCCTCTTTATCAGGCACATCATGTGCGGGCAGAACAGGGAGCAAACAGTCAATCGGTGCCGCATCTGCACCTACACTGCGACTGCCTGCATGCTTGTGGTGAGGGAGAGACGTGAGGAATGATACATGGCATTGACAAAAATGGCCACTGCACCTTTAGCTCTTTCTTCTCTACGATCGTCCTTTCAGTGGAACCACAGTGTGTTAGTAGGTTTTAAATATGTCTTCTGGGTGGACACACACACACATTATTGTTCCCAGGGTCAACAATCGTAGTTCCTCCGCGTATGTCCTAAATCCCTACAAGTTCCACTGAAGTATGGGAAGAACGGGGACATTGAATTAGGTGAGAATTCAGTTTTGGGGCAAGAAGTTTGCTCCAGATTGATGTTCAGCTAGATGAGCTCTGGAGAGGAGTTAAATGAAACATCTCGTATAAGAACAGTGATGGCTTCTAATAGCTTACTCTCTAGTTTCGATTGCGTACGAGACTTTCAATTAGCTTTTTTAGTCTTAGTTTGCGGTTGGAGTTACGACAGTGGAAGTAGTAGTGGCCTTTGCGTTTTTTTTTTTTTTCTTTTTGGCTAGTTTTTACTGCTAGAGGTGTCAGTGGTTCTACAACAGCGGTACCTATAGCTTTTTCGATGTTGTTGGATGGGCTACAGGGCCTGTAGCGACTGCTACATTCCAGATGCACTGGCAAGTGCAGGTCTTCGTGCTATCACTAACAATCTTCGTTTGAGTTGAGACATAAACATTAGCAAGTGGTTTTTGGAGGGCTGATGAGAAACAGACTGCAAATACTGGTCGTTGCATGGTCTGTAAGATCGTTTTTGCCTCATGAGATGTGTTGCTTTCCTGGACCGTCTTCTCCTCAAGTTACACTTCACAGTTCCTACTCCAGACAATGTGGTTCTCGAACCGTTCACACACATGGCAGATAGCGTACTTCCTATTCCTTAATGGGTCATCTTACAACATTGCCTCACCTTGGCAACCCGAGTAATGTACTCAAAGCGCTGAAATTTAAAGCAGGGCACTGAGTTCGCGTCTGACGTTCAGACACAGGAAACTTCCTTGTTATAATCTGGTATCTAAAATGTTCTAGCCGGCCGCGGTGGCCGAGGTGACTGAGGCGCTCCAGTCACGGTCAGCACGGCCACTACGGT